>OZ018321.1:205425037-206025037 GCA_963969495.1 Ceratothoa steindachneri
TAATGCGCTCTTCAAGGCCTGAGGCCTTCCCAGAGTGCACGTTGTGCTGAAATGAGGATGGAAATTCAATGGAAATTGAAGAGGGGAAGAGGGCAATACTGAAAAGATGCGTTTTCAGGAGACGCTTGAATGTGGTAAGAGAGGGAGAAGACCTGATTTCAGCAGGAGAAGCATTCCACAACTTTGGGGCGCAGATTGAGAATGAGCAGTCCCTCATTGAGCAGAGGGATGAACGAGGAATATTCAAAAGAGGTGCATGTGATGAGCGAAGGGCCCGAGAGACATGGCGTGGCGAGAGGGCAGAAGAGAGGTCAGACGGAGCCTTGTTGTTTAGGGCCTTAAATGTGAAGAGAAGTATCTTGAAGTGAGTATGGGATCTGACAGGGAGCCAGTGCAGTTCATGCAGCAAGGGTTTCGAGGGAGAGAAGGGAGGGCGATGGAGGAGAAGCCGGGCGGCATAGTTCTGTACAAGTTGAAGGGGGCAAAGAGAGGAGGATGGCAGATTCACAAGCGGGGAGTTACAGTAGTCAAGGCGTGAGGTGATGAAGGCATGAAACAGCAGTCTCAAGACTTTGGTGGTCAAAGTGAAAGCAAATGCGAGAGAAGTTACGAATGAAACATACAGAGGATTTGCTGACATTGCTCATCAAAAACAACACCCAGATTCCTAACGCAGTCAGAGAAAACGATAGTATTACCGCCCAGAGTAAGTGAGGGAAAGAGAGATTTAGATTTTTTTTACAAGAGCAGGGGTGCCGGCGAGGAGTACCTCAGTTTTGGAGTGATTAAGCTTGAGGAAGTTGGTAGAGAGCCAGTCAGAAATGGAGGAGTAGGCAAGAGACGTAGGGGATGAGGAAACGAAAATTTGAGTGTCATCAGCATAGAGGTGGAAGGATAGCCTGAGATTACGGAGAAGGGAACTAAGAGGGGGAAGGTAGATACGAAATAGTAGAGGACCAAAGACAGAGCCTTGTGGCACTCCAAAGCTAATGGGGGTAGATTCGGATGAAACGTCGTCAACACAACGGATTGGGTACGATACGAGAGGTAAGAGCGGAACCAGTCAAGCACGGTGCCTGATATGCCGAGGAAAGAGTGGAGAAGATAAAGTAGGACGGTATGGTCAATAGTATCGAAGGCAGAGGAGAGGTCGAGTAGAACGAGGATGGAGGCACAACCCCTGTCCGCGGCTCTTCGTAAGCAATCGGACACATTGAGAAGGGCAGTTTCTGTGGAGTGACCTGACTTGAAACCAGATTGCTAGGTTTCATCAATGTTACAGGCCACCATGTGACTGTTGATGCGTGAAGCAACCACTCTCTCCAGAACCTTAGAGAAGAAAGGAAGTTGCAAAATCGGGCAATAATTGGAAGAGTCAGTGGGGTTCAGTTGAGTCTTTTTAAGAATCGGACGGATGTGGGCACGTTTGAAGGAAGAGGGAACAAAACCAGTTGCAAGTAAAGCGTTGAACAGGTGAAGAAGCGTTGGGAGGATAGCAGGCAGAATTTTACTTACAGTTTAGGCGGAAAAATGTCCTTTGGGGAGCCCGATTTCTTAGAACGCGAGAGCAAGGCTGTAAGATCTATGCGGTCACACCGGGGAAAACGATAAGCGGCTGAGAAGGAAAGTCAGGGAGAATAGCAGGAGCCGGGACAGAAGGCTGAGGGAGGGAGGCAGGGAGGTTAGTGACCTTATCTGCGAAGAAATTCGAGAGAGTAGCAGGGCTAATACGGGGGAAGACCTGGGCTGGGGAAGTAAGGCGGGAGAGCAGGCGGAAGACGGTAAGGGATCATTTCTATTATCAGTAAGCAGATTACGTGAGTAAGCTTCACGAGCAGATTTTAATTTCGGCACGTAGGAAGCTGTCGCATTTCGGAACGCCAGCAATAGAGGGGTCGTGCCTTGCCCACGGGTGCGAGCCTTTCTAAGGACTCCTTCATGGGCACGCATGAACTGCCTAGCACGGAGGAGTTCCATAGAGTACCAAGGGGCACTGTGACAACGGGAGTTCGAAGGGAGTGACAAGGGGAGAGTATGCATCAAGAAAAGTGAGAATGAATAGTGCATAAAAGGTTAAAAGCTGCGTAGCCCAGAGACAAGTGAGAAGGGCTTGCTCTAAAGAAGAGAGAATCTGGTCAGGAGAAGCAGAAGCATCAATGGGAAGAAGTTTGGAGGCCACATCATTAGATAGGGAGGGAATATCAATAGAGGCTAGTCGAAGGAAAGTCTTAGGGTTATGAGACAGCTGGGGAGGTATATGGAATGGGATAGAGAAGTTGAAGTTGATAAGGAAGTGATCAGATATAGCATTAGAAAAATTTGGAGTCGTCAGGTTAAAAATAAACGATGGAAGCGATCAAGTAATGTCTCTACCAGATCTTTGTAGTTAGCAGCTTTATTGTTTTCAAGAAATCCTTCCACAAGAGCCACGAATGAATCCCATGCTCCCCTTTCTATGTCAGTCATTGAACTCGAGAAGTTTTAGTTTTCCATTAACTTTTTGATTTGTGGCCCATTAAAAACTCTAGCCTTTATTTTATCATAACTTAGGACAGGAAATATTGTACATATGAATTTGAAACACACACCCTTCACATTAAGAGCTTTCACAAATTTTTTAATCAGCCCTAGTTTAATATAAAGGGGTGAGAAGATGATTTTCTCTCGCTCAACAAGTTGTTGGTGTATAATATTCTTCTCCCTAACAGTCAAACTTTCTATAACTTGCCAGAGTTTCTGTTTTCAATGTTCGTCCTTGGCTCGGTTGTCCCATAAACACAGCAAACACGGATATTTCGTATAATCTACTTGTGGGCCAAGTAAAAAATTTGCCATTTTCAGATCCACACATATGATCCATTTGTGTTAATTATATTTGAGTAAATCTAATACAGATATTATGTGTTCCGGCTTCTCTTTTAAACGCACAGAGTGACCAATAGGAATCGCACCGAACAAGTTTCCATTATGGAGTAACACGCATTTTAGACTCTTCTTTGAACTTTGGATCATACTCTGAAACACTGAACGTGTTTAACAGTTTCGCCAAGTCGCAACAGTAAACAAAATCGTCTTCAGTTTTAAAGAATGCCAAGAGTTCTCTCTCCGTGTTGCGATAAAAAGTTACATTTATTTTTTCCTGAAACAAATTTTTCTCTTTAAGTCTAGAAGCTAACACTTCTGCTAACTCTTTTGACAGGCATCAGTCTCTAAATAAATCATTTATTTCTAATTGGCTGTAGTTTCCACGTTCTTGGGTCGATGTATATATAAAGTCTGGATCACTTACAAGTTCATTGCTTATATCAGATTCATCGTCCAGTGAAGGACATTCTTTGAATACAGGTACTGGAATTTCATCTGAATGAAGCACTGGACGAATTGCTTAATCAAGATTTGTGTAACTTATTCTGAGTAGCGTTTTCTTGCTATAACCAGAATTTTTTGTAAGACAAAAGTAACAATCGTTTACATGGATATTTGGCTCCCGCCACATCATAGGAATCTCAAATCCTAGTTGTTTCCTTGTGCCCTTTGTCCATTGCCGTATACTTTCGACACATGGTTTACTAACATTGTGCGGGGCCCATGGTTTATCCTGATTACCTAATTTATTCTTAAAGTAAGCCAAGTATGCTCTTCTCTCAAAGATACTAATCTTCATTCTTTGAGTTGGTGCAGTAAAACAACCACAAAACAAAGCAAAACGAGTCAGTGAAATTCAAACATTTCTTTCGTAATGAGGCCATACTACTGAATATTATTTTATAAAACAAATCAGAAAAAATACAAAATTGTATTATACATAATTTCCTTATATATTAAGATGTGCATAAAGAGAAGTCTAGATTCATAAATAAAATAAAATAACAAGAATACCGAACGCCTACATTTCCGTTCACTTGGTCGTAAGATAGCCTGCTACTATGAGTGGGACCAATATAGACTAGTCTATAAATAAAAAACTTAACGTGAAAGAAGAAAACTATTGCCATTTTTAAACTCAGCGGCCCCAAATTTTCCAAGAACAGGTCTCAAATTTAAGTCAGCAAAAAAAAGTAAAGATTTGTTGACGAGTGTAATAGATTTAAACTTAAGCTAAAGCAATTCCAATCAAAATTAGTAACAACTTTCTTTAATTTAAGTTTTCCTTCCATAGAATTTCCTTCCTGATATTGTAATTGAAAATCACTCTATAATATTTTTCAAAAATTAATTGGATAATGACATGTGTAATCTCTAAAAATGGAGCACATGCTCCGATAAAACAAATGCTGATATCAATTAATAATATATATATATTCAAAATGATCATCGTTCTCGGTTGTAATCGTAAACATAATCAATCCTACTTCTTCTCTTCATTCACTTCTCTCTTTCTTCTTCCCTCAAGATTTGCTAGAGGGTGGATCCAAGAGTCTCTGCTGGTTTTTATTCTGCAATTCTATCTCCAACACCCTCTCTTTCTATTCATACTTCTCTCACTATCTCTGTATATATTTCTTTATCCTGCTATCTCTCTATACTTCTCTTTATTTATCTCTCCCTTTATCTCCCTCTCTCTCTCTCTCTCTCTCTCTCTCTCTCTCTCTCTCTCTCTCTATATATATATATATATATATATATATATATATATATATATATATATATATATATATATTTATATAGGTATATAGCTCTAGCCCTTGCCCTTGTCTTTGGCTTTCTGTTGCTATCTGTTTCTCTTTGTCTTATTATTTTTCTAAAATGCACTTTTTAAATAGACAGCTTTAAACCCTACGACAACCTGGTGATACAAGTTGTGGGGTTCATTTTTCTTGGCATAAAAACATCTTCCTGCGCCTGATGAAGAGATGTAGCCCCAGAACATTATAGAACTACCTCCATCTTTGATAGTTGGTACAACACAAGCAGAGAGAAATTCTTCTCCATCTCTTTGTCTCACAAATCTTGTATTCACAAAAGTGCTGATAAACATTAAAATTCTAATTAAATAGTTATTTTTTTTTAATATTTCCTTCCGAGACTTATTTAAATGGAATTATATAAATTGCATATAAACCACAATATTTCAGAATTATTTCTCCTGCGATTCTAAAGTGAAGCCAGAATGATAGAGCTTTATTCTATACGTATTTAAAATATTCTATGCCTTTTTTATATAAATGTTCTTTGTCTCTTGATATCGTTTGGCAGAGGTTTGAGCACTATATCGTAAACACTTTATTTTTTTCGCAATTTCCATTTGTCATAAATTTGGATATGGAAGAGTTGTATTTAAGCTCCCAGTGCTTCTGTAAGTTGTTTAATTTTAGTAAGATTAATTATTATGAACGATACTAAATACCCAATAGTTAAAAATGTAAGCTGATACATAAAACATATTGATTAAATCAGATTTTAAAAAACACCATTTTCTAATTAGATTGTATTTAGTAAAATACTAAATAATTAAACGGATTAACAAAATATTCAGAAATATTAGCAAATTACACATTATATTACATATTGTAGAATAGCCTAATGCACCCACATTTTCCCACCTCCCTTCCGGGCAGGCCAGTTATCAAGCCTTCCCCTTTCGGCCCAAAATCAGATGGTCTCCCGCCGGAAGAACCCGCCGACTATTTTAGCTAACTACCGCGTTCCTTCCTTGACTTGTTATCGATAGATGGGAGCCCATCTTGGCTTCCGGTGGTTCCCGGACGTTTGCAAAGGACGAAATGGGGCAGATAATCAAGCCTCTCTCGCCCGAAGAAGGGTGCTTGATATCAAATCTTTCCGGAGCCATGTGAACCTCTCCCAAGTTTCGAGTATAAAAGATGAATTCTTTTAACCATCGGTAGTAGAGCTTGCACAGCGTCTGGCAGGGCAGGAATTGCCACCTATCTCGGTGTAGTGGTAAATTGTCGAAGCAAAAAGTTTTCAGAGAGGAGATCGGTCCAAGTCAGGGAGGCTCCTTACGCCGTTGGTCTGCAAGTCAGTGCGGACCCAGGCTCGTACTCACGTTTTCAGAGCCGAAGCTACAAACGGCCTCACTCTGGTTCCCTAAGAGAGAAAACTACATCTCGGCTTTTCTCCGTGACCCTACGCGTCGATAGGTCGCCTATTTAACAAGAAGCTCCCGTCATCGCCTTCTTCATGCAGAATCGTGACGGAATTGTGGGATCAGGTCGGTCCCTGGAGAACCTACCTCATCGTCTCCACCCCTCATCTCACCACCTTCACTCATCAGCGTCACCTGAACATCAGGTTCCAAGGTAACCCTTCCCTTTCACATTCTCCAACTTCACCGCGAAGCTTATCAACATTAGAAAGTGTATAGGGATTTACATAGTGAACAGTTATTTACAAGCCAAGTGAGATATCCGAGATTCACTGATTGATTTATCTCTCAAAGCACATTACTTGTATATATATATATATATATATTCTTGTTTAGTGTTCATTAAAACTTTATTTTCATATTGTTGTGTATCTAACTTCCTTTGGGTCGCTTGCTGGCAACGTTCATTCCAATCCCTCCGTAGCCAACCTCTAAGCACTCTTGAGTTAATAAACCCATTCAGGGCACGGGCAGAACGAAATACAAGGAGTAGTACGACGATCCCTCAGCAATCGGAGGAATAGGATATATATATATGAGTCGGGGAAAACTCCAACCTCCTCTCGGCCTATTCTTCGCCACATATTTATGATTATTATTATAAATTCTAAAAAAATGATTAAATATGTCGAGTAATAGATCTATGAAGGGTGCTATATTCCTTTGTTCACGAGTATATATATATATATATATATATATATATATATATATATATATATATATAGGGAGTGGAAAAGATTCAAATAAAGGGAGAAGGAGATAAACCACAGGTGGTTCATAGTTCTTTATTTCTGACATTTATCTCCTCTGGAGTTTCCTCGCGCAACAAAAAACGGAGGGAGATGTCAGTAATAAAGAATCTTGTAATACACGTGGTTTCGCTTATTCTCCCTCAGTTATTTTCTAAGACACGCATTAATATATGTATATATATATATATATATATATATATATATATATATATATATATATATATAGATAGATAGATAGATAGAGAGAGAGAGAGAGCGGCAGAAGAAATAGATAGATAGATATATTCAAAGTAGTTAGTGCCTTCTGGGAACTTCAATTTCGAGCTAAACCAATCATCCTCGGAAAATCTTCTATAATGAAAAATGCCGAATGTAGTTATAGATATTAAGTGTGACATTGTAACGTACGAGAAGTGCAAGTGAGCGTCTTCTTTGAGACTCAGTATGGCCAAGTGCAAATGACGCTCGCTAACAGTGGTCCAGCGACGCAGGAAGTTGTTCTCAACTCGCCTACGCTACTTTCCTTCTTTATTTTTTCTTTGCCCCTTTTCCTACCTACCCCCCTCCGATCTCTAAAACTTACTTGAAATGCATAATAAACAATAATTAGCTTCAAGTATGCAAAAACATATAAAAGCAAAAGAAAACATCAAATATTAATTATTGATAGAATATACGGAAAAGTTTTTTTTGTATTATGTCAAGTATGAAATAAATGAGCTTCAATCATATTCTTCACTTTTTCATACGTTATATATATATATATATATATATATATATATATATATATATATATATATATATATATAACACTAATGCACAAACGCATAGGACTTACATTATTGTTGGTGTGACACGTGCTGCTAATGGTTCTCTTAGTAATGAAAATCACACGTAACTCAGTGTCATAATAATGATTTTTGAGTATCCGGATGAATTTTAATCGGCATGATTTATTTAGCCTACTAAATTTTTGTAAATTTATGTAGCGTAAATCTTTTGGTACAGAGATTTCAGAAATGTTAAGGATTTTGAAAGTAAAAATATGGAAAGCAATTAGTACGGAGTTAGGATTCAGGAATTGAATTTCAGAGTGCATACGAGAAAGGTCAGAAGATATATGGTATTGTCAGTGTAAAAGTGATTTAATAGAAGAGAGCCGGAAAACGTGGCATTTCTCTTGACGCGAGAGGTTATGACACCATTTTATTTAGAAATTTGCACGTTTAAAAAGTGTATAGTTCCATTATGTTCTCTTTCCATCGTATAAGTTATATTTTGATGCACATAATTTAAAAATCGTAAAAGACATTTTATCCTGAGTTGAATTATGGAAAATGGCGATCGAATCATCAACGAAACGCCCATAGAAGATAGGTCGACAGTTGAAAGGAGATTAATTGGAGAAAATATTTTCAAGCTAGGTCATGAAGAAAGCGGCCTATAGGGACTAACGAGAAACCCTATACCGATGCTCTCAATTTGTTTATAAATTTTACCATCAAATTTAAAGATATTTTCATTACATACTCTTTTTTGTTCTCTCCGCCATCCTCAGACACTAACCGAATAACTATTATTAAAAACTTTCCTTACTAGATGGAGTTTGTCTAAGTGACCCTTTGGGTACCACCATGCTTTATTTAAATGGAAATTTCTATGGGGTGTTGCACTTTCCTAGTTCTTCCCCACGATTCCTTATTGCATGCAACTCTGCTGTTATTGAACAACATTAAACCAGAGATATAATTTCACACGCATAGATTCGACTCAGGGAGTTTTTGCTTGAGAACTGTGTTGGATCATCATATCTTTCATTTTAGACAGAAAAATGAACACAAAATGAGATTCTTTATATTTAAATCAAAATTAGACTTCTTTCGTCATGAATGATCGACTATGTACGAATGAAATGGAATAAATAATCACTTTGTTGAATGGGATAGATGTGCAGAGTGAGATCTTTCTCGTAGTTGGGATTTGAGAGCATCGTGGTTTCAGCTCTTGTTCAGCTGCACATCTCAACCAAATAACACGAACGGAGACTACAAGTTTCATGGTTTCTAAGGACTCATCATGTATGTTTAATGTTTCTATTTGCGTGTATATACGCCCGAGGAAAGATAAATAATTACCGGACACCTGGATAACCCTTAAGTATACACATAATTATATGTTCTATTAGACATAAACACTTAAGACTTACGTTGCGTCATTAAATACCTTTCATTTCTGGTCAGGCACAACGACCTTCCGTGGAATATCCGAAGCTTCATTCACAACCAACTGGAGAAACTATCCTTAAACGAAAGTCTGCGAGACGTTGAACCCTGGAGTGTGAGCAACTGGTCACACACGGACATTCCCCGGCTAAAAGAAGGCCGAGTAGGCGGAGTGGTGAGTACAAATATCGACTCTTTTACCTCCCATTTCCATAATAATTTCCTCGGTTACCAATAAAACGGCTACCGCCGCGAAAAAAATCGGCCTAAAAGATTGAAGCTTTGTTTTTTGTTCATTCTTCTCCTCTATCTGTCTGTCTGTCTGCCTGCCTCTCTCTCTCTTCCTCGCCCGAACTCCCTGTGCCCAAGTACACGAGAGAATTTTAGTTCTTCATTTAGCTGTATGTGCATTTATTAAAAAAAATTCAAAGGATTAAGATTTTGAAATAAAGGCCGAAAACATCCCCAGTAGACCATTTGAAGGGCTCTAAAAAGATACTCAACGATCCATTGGCTAAATGTTTACATGCCAATCTTTGCTTACAAATGGTCTAGAGAGAAATGAGAGTCCAAATTGGGCCTCACAGACTTTTTGGTAACGCACAACAATATAAATATAGACAGAAAAAAGATAGATATATAGCCTAAAAATTTTTCTTACTGTGTTCTTAAGGACATCGTGCCCTTTTTGGGCTTCTACCTAAAAAGGATTCACATTATGATCTCAAATGGATGTAGCAACATAATCAAAATTATATAAAAAGTATTCTTACTATTCTCATCCTTTAAAAAAATAGAAGAAAATAATTGCATCCTTTTTTATGTGATGATCAAAATTTGTGTATTTATTTTTGTTTGCTGGTTTGGATGATAAGAGAAAAGAGTCGATACGACAAAAGTTGATCTTTCAAAAGATCCCCATCGAATGAGTTTCCTTGGTTTGTTTTACCAAGTTGAGTCAGAATCATCATATTCTCCCCAATCTTTCCCAACTCCTTCTTCCCTCTCCCCTCCTAAAGCCTTTCCGAAAAAGAAAATAATTCTTTTAATTCACCAGGATCAAATTCATCACTTTTCTTCTGTTACAGCCATTGTTGCGAATCAAATGAATTATTTATCAATGTAATAAATTGGCTAGTCAAATGAGAAGGGCGGAGAGAGGAAGAAGAGGACGCGATAATTACATTTACAGTAAAGGAGGAGGAAAGGAGGAGGAGGAGGAGGAGGAGTAGGAGGAGGAAGAAGAGGTGGAGGAAGAGGAGGTTGAGGAGGAGTAGAGGAGGAAGTGGCGGGCAGGGGTGTTGGTGTTGGTTGGTAGGGGTGGTGGTGCTGGGTGGGTAGGGGTGGTGGTGCTGGTTGGGTAGGGGTCTTGATGGTAGGCAGGTACGGTGGTGCTGGTGTTGGGCAGGGGCGGTAGTGCTGTGTGGGTAGTGGTCCTGTTTTTTGCCATATGAGGTTCTTGCTGGTGGTGGTCTGGAGTGGTGGTGCTGGTGGTTGACAGAGGCGGTTGTGCTTATGGTTGGCAGGCGCGGGGGTGCCGGTGGTGTGCAGGGGCGGTGGTGCTGGTGGTGGGCAAGGGCTGTTGTGCTTGTGGTGGCAGGGAGAATGGTTGTAGTGGGCAGGGGCGGTAGTGGTTGGCAGGGGCATTGGTTCTATACCATTATAATTGGTATTAAATTCCCTTTCAACTCATATATGGCAGCATTCCAATTTTTAAAGTTCATCCCTCAACTTTGATATTTGGGGGGGTTTAATATAAAAATGGTCGATTTACTTAGGTTTAAGAGAAAATAGCAGCGAAATTTCACCATAACTGATTCTATTCTTGAGATCAATTCGGTGGATTGGAGATTTATTTATTTGGCAAAGATTAGAAAGGCGGACATATACTCGAATTGATCTGCACAGGAGATCTTAAATTACGAACTTCGTTCATCTATCGTTCATTTATCAATGTTCATCATCTGTGCGATTAGTATATGTCCGAACCATGATTTGTCTTAGATAGAAAAGATGTGTTCGTGTCCGCTTCTTAGTGATATAAGGGTGAAGGTGCTGAGATTAATAGCTAATTTTTAATGAATTTTTATTTAAAGTGAAAAAATAAAATATTGATTTTCTCTTCCATCTCTGAGATTTGTGGGGAAAGTCTACTGGATTCTAAATCATACTTTTAGATTCTTTTGAATTAAAAAAAATTAAAAATCCTCACAGCTAAACTATTTAAGCTAAAGCCTCGTGCTTGGTCTCATTAGTTAGCAAATTATCTAAATTCCTTTAGTAGTACTAATCCTGTAGATGGGATCATTAAAATGCGATTATTTCCTTCAAGATTTCCCAAACTACTTAAGCAAAATATGAAAACCTGATTTTTTTTTCACTCGGACAAAAATCGGCATAAGAAAATTTCAACTTTTCGCCGATTTTTCAGACTAATAAATTCTATCACTATTTGCAATTTATCACTATTTCCGTAATCAAATCGAGCGCTCCTTTATCACCCTACTCTTGCATCGTAAACTGTGAAGGTATGATAAAAATTTATAACTACAAAATCCAACCTTGCAGCACTCCTTAGTCAATTAAAATGGAAGGGAAAGTGGTAGAAAAAGAAACAGATCGGCTAATCCCTGTCCCCCATCCTTGCCAGGGCAAGGAAGAAGGGCGAGGGCCTGGTACTCCCTTGTAGTCCTCCGAGTCCCCTACACCAGAGTCTGGGACTCGGAGTGGGGAGAACTCAGGGATGGGAGTGAGAGGGAGAAGAAGAAGAAAGGTTAAGGATAGAACAGCGAGAAATATAGTCTGAGACAATATAGGTGACCTAGGCAATCATTGGCCCTACATCTTAACGTGGGATCCGAACCACGGTGTGTATCTTCTTTTCTTTTTTCTTTTTACATCGGTCTATTCATTATTTTCTTAGGTCCCCTGTCCCTTGTGTAAGTTGTAGGCTCGGTAAGTGTCTGTTTTGATAGAGTGAAAGTTCTAAGGTTGAAATGGAAGGAAGTAAGAGGTTGGTTTAGGGTTGCAATGTTGCCTGGTGGTCAGCTAACCTCTGGCAGTTTGAGTAGGTATTTAAGTTAAAATTTGTGTGAGTAAATATTTGCTTATAGAGTTGTTTTTGAGTATACTTAAAAGTGTCTTGTTGTTTTTTTGTCAAATAGTCATGTCATTCAAACCGTTTTTAGCTTTAATAAATTGCCACTGTTACGCATTCTCTTTCTAGTACATACTTTTCTTTCGTATCTTTTTATTTTGTTTCCAATTCAAAAAAAATAATAATAATTAAAGATCTACTTTACCTGTTTTATTCCTGTTTTTATCTGTTTTTGGTCAGCTTATTGTTTTGGAATTTCCACTTACGTGTATAATTCTTTCATTTCTCTTTCAAAAATGTCTAAGTTACTTGAAAATAGTCAATGGGTTCTCCATCCTTTAATCTGTTTGTTATTATTTTTTCGTATACTTTGCCGATGAAATCTAGCAGGGAAATCTGTAATTCTCAACCTGCGTGGGTGACTTTCCAGGTTTAAGCACAAATATTATTTTGGCTACCTTTAGTTCATGTCGAAAGTATCCCGTATTTAGACTTGTATTAAATACATTCTTAAGCCCCCTCATGTATGTTGTTAGGGGCCTCTACATAATGTATTTTCTTTAGCTCCGATTTACCTGGGGTTTTCTGTTTGGACCTTAAAATAATTTTTTAGCCTTTCTTCTGTTGTTATTACAGCGTCGATGCCCTCGTTGGTATCTCTCTCTCTCTCTCTCTCTCTCTCTCTCTCTCTCTCTCTCTCTCTCTCTCTCTCTTTCGACGAAGTGGTAGGGTTGTGTTTTTTCTATTTCTGTGTTTAATAAATCTATGATCCGAAGTTCGAAGTCAGTGTCAAAGAGTTTGCATTTTCCTCTTCACTTATCCTGAAGACTTTGTCCCAATGATCATAAAATAATTTCTCGATTTGCTCTTTATCCTCTGTATAGTTGCCTTTTATGTCTTTAATTTTCATTCTCTCTTTCGGAGTTTAATCTTTCATTTGGTTTAACTTTTTCCAGAACTCTCTTGGATTAATTTCTGTATCTATTTTATGTATTGCTTCGTCCCATACTTCTTGTTGTTTATCTAAAATGAGTGTTAGCAGTTCTCTTTTCTTACTTCTCAATCTGGTATATTTTTCTCTTAAAGTTCCTTGATGTTTTATCCTTTCTGCTGTCATTCGTATTTCTTCATTAATTCTATTCATTTCTGGCGTCAACTTGAATTGTTTGATTGTCCGGTATGTTCTTTTAGGAATTGTTTCTTCATCTGCTTTCTGGATTGCTACACGTATAGTCCCTAGTTCTTCATATATGTCCTCTAAAGTTGCTTCGTTGAGTGGATTTGGGATATATTGTCTGAGTCTTTATTTGTAATTGTCACAATTAGCCATATGGTAGGCTTTCCATTCCCTGGTTGGTATCTGTATCGGATTTTGGTTAATTTCTAATAAGATGGCTGTGTGATCGCTGCAGCTAATATGTATTGGTTCCAAGTGGTAATTGAAAGGTAAATTTGTATTTGTTAGACATATATCTGGCTTTATTGCTGATTTTATTGTCACATAAGTTGGGAAGTTTGGGCCTATTATTTGGCAAATTTGTCTAACAACCAATGTTTCTAAGTGTCGTCCGTTTGTGTTGGTTCTTCTGTAGTCCGATTCTCTGATGTGTGCATTTATGTCTCCCATGAAGATGAAGTTTGCTATGGGTAATCCGTTTCTTCTCGGAAGTTGATATCCGGTTCCTATTATTATATTAGTTAGTTCCATTTTAATTTCTGATGCTAGATATATATACTTCTGTTAGTCCTTGTTTAGTCTTGTAGTCTCGGTTCTTTTTTATTGCTATAGCAGCCCGTCGAAGGCCGCATCTGTAGGGTTTGTGGCAACTATGTTGTAATTCCAAATTTTAATATTCTTCTCTTTAAGATTAATTCCGTGTCCAGATATTAAAATTACATCTGGGTCGATTTTTCTGAATGTTTCCGAATTTTGTCTCTTTTTCTTTCCATCCATTTGTATTAAGCTGAAGGATTCTTAGTTTTCTGTTTACTTTAGTTTGTCCTTTTCTTGGCTAAACACGTTAATATTTTTCACGTTTACTTACTTTCTTCTTTTTTTTGTAGGTTGTTAATCTTTCTGAGTTAGTTGAAGTTGATGGGATTGGGTTAATTTCAACTGGTGAGTTTTCTCTTCTGGTTTTAGATTTCTTCATTTTATTGCTCTTTGTTCGTGTGGTGCGTGTGCTTTCGGCATTAGATTCTTCCGAGCTTTCCTAGGTTTCTGTATCTTCGTTTTCTGTGTCATCTTCTTGCTGTTTGTCTGTTTGAAGTTGTACACTTTTCTTATTTGTTTGCTCTTTTACTGTCTTGACTGTATTTTCCGAAATATTTACGTTGAAAAGTTTTGTTGAATCAACATTAGGAAATTTCATCTGTTCAAGTCCATTTTCTTTCAGCATGTTATTTAGATTTGAGGCATATGATCCTGGGTTAGCGATATTCATTACATGCGGATTTAAAATACACGTTAAAATCTTGACATTGAGCGAGCCATCGATGTTTATTTGTGTCCCTTGGCTTTGGGGTGTGGTTTTTGTGGCGGAGGCGTAGGATGTGTTTTTTCTCGTTTCCGCTTTCTCAACAATTTCTCGTTTCTTTTTTCTAATGATCTCTCGTCGTTTCAGGCATGACATGGTCATTGTTCTATGTGCGCCTGAGCAATTAATTCATTTTTTATTTGAGATTTAGCAATATTTTCACGAATATCCTTCAAGGCTGCATTCGGAACCTAATAATAAATCCTGTTTTGGGCACTTAGCTGTAATGTGTTCCTCCATTGCATAGCATTTGAAACATATTTGGATATTAACAAATATGTCTCTTTCTATGTTAGCCGGTGGTATTTTCATGCTAAACGCAAGTAATCCTTTTTCTAGTATCTTTGTCGCCATTTCTGTTCTTTCACATATAATTTTGAACACGTGTGTATGCTCCTTATATTTCACGATCTCTCTTATTTTAGGCCATGCTTACTTTATTTCCTCACACGAATGCTTTCCGATCCAAGATTCAATCTTTCTGCACACTACGCTCCTATTAGCTGTTATATGTGGTGGAACTTTAGCTTCTAGATCTAATTTTTTCAAAGTATTGTTTCCGGTCGACGATAAAAGAAGTTCCTCGTCATTATTTTAAAGACAAATGACAGTAAATCCTTTCGATGCATCTAATAAGGGGAGTTTTGAGATCTTTAAAAATCTGCTGCACTACTTCTTGGGCTGTTACATGATTAATTAATATCCGTTTCCACCCCACAAGGGGGTGGGGTCCTTGGTTATCTAAAAAAGCAACCCCTATATATCCCTTAGTGGGAGAGAACCTCTTATCTGAACCTATTTCTAAATCGCCTGCCTTTGCCGGATCGCACTTTCATTGGTAACCTTACACATATGTTTCTATCCCTATAAGGGTCCTGCAACTGTCTACGGGTCCGCGGCCCAGAATGGGCTTCCCTTTTCTGGCCCACTAACGGGGTCTCCTGCAGGGGTTTGCTTGCTCCTACAACCAGTGCTTTTGGGACTTCGCCGGTGACCAAGTTATGTAGTGCTAGGAATAAGGAAGTTAGAGGTAAAAAGTAAGATAAGCGGCAAGAGTAGAGAAGAAAAGAGCAGCACTTCTTTGGGGTGTTACCTCGCTCAAAGGGAACTAATCTCTCTGATAAGTCCAATTAGTGCTTATATTTCTTCTTTGACTTTCTTAAGTAAGTATTGAAGATGGTACGAATATAAATTCGTAGCAACAGCGCAAAACTGTTTATAGAAATGACAAACAAAATCCATCCTTAGTCAATTACCGTTATATTATTAACTGCGATAACTGAACTAATCTAATTTTCATGAAAACATTTAGCCAGATTAATCAATTTAGTGAAAATACTATGCAAATAAAAAGATCATACACATAATTTTCCGCTCACTCATTATTATTTCTTAACCTTTGGCTCGAAGAAATAATGATGGGTGACTCTGTGCCTGACAGAGAGTAATGAGGAGGGAGAGTTGGGTAGATTTTAATGCTGGTGATACGCCACAATCTCACATCTTTCCCGTAATTTTGATCGCAACTTATTTACGAGTATTTAATACCTATTTTCATTTAATTATATTATTTAGTCCTTACTCCCTTAATAATCATTCCCTAGTCTATAAATGACTACCTTCTGCGATTCTCTGGCCTATTATTCACTCTCTCCCCATCATTGCAAAATGTGTGATAACTGAACCAAACTTTTTCGCAGAAAATTTTCTCGCCCAACGTGAACTAATTGTAATAATTAAATAGAGGGTTCGTTCCTTCTTGCACAAAGATTTGCGAAGACTAAAACATTGAGATATTAGTATCCAGGAATCTTCTGAGTAATTACGCCAATAATGCAAGTATCAATAGGTTGAATACAATTTTATGAGTGCTAGTATTCTTCAATGTAATTGGATGGAAAAGAAAATGTTTTTTGTCGGCAAAATAAAAGCATTTTGTTCATCCCCTATCTCTCCATTACAGCCCCCAGCCTAGTCGTGAACTTTTACACTCAAAAATACTTTGTCATGGCTATCGAAGCTTTGTCATGTATTGCGACAAGGCTTCTTCACTATTCTATTACAACTTCAAAACACTTCAATCAGTAATATCTTCTTTTTTTTACTTCTCTCGCAAGTTACCTTATCGATTTTCATTATTTAGAACCGTCATCTTTTTTCTTCTTCAAGATCAGTTCCACCAATGCATTGAATTGCCATCACAATACCATTATTTGTAACGTACTCTCAACACCTACGCCTTTAATTAATAATAATAATGCCTTACTCTCCTCATGAAATTTGTCTCGATTTATAAAGCTAAATAACTAGGAGATTTAATTGCTGTTTATTTGGGGTAATATATTTTTTAGAACATAAATACCTCTATCACCCCTTGCTAGGTCTAAACAGGCGCGTAAAGAGAGTGGAAGATTAAAAAGAGGTAGAGAAGATGACTCAAGAGAGAGCACCGCTTTCTTGGAGCACTGAGGAAGGAAAAGCTTTCCGCTACTCCAGGTTTTACTAGTAGCATAGCTATTCCGACCCTATTTTTGGGTAGGGAATGAATATTCAAACGATTTGTAGGGTTTATGTAGCAAAATTCTGCAGGAATAAGGAAATAAACAAATGGCAAAGATTAAAGGTAAAAGATTACATCAAACAGAAGTCGCGCGAGTGTGAGGTCGAATAAATCTGAATGCAATAAATTAATAAATCTGAATTAATCAAAAAATCCTTAATTGGCGGAAATAGCAATGAATGAGAATGAGTGGCATTGCGCGCTATCGTCGCCCGTGATGAAGTTATTACCATTTCCTCTGACTGAACTTCACTCTAAGCCTCAGATGCTAGCCGATCTCGATCATACAACTAGGCTTTCAATACCCAGGGATTACTCTTTTTCAAGAAATATTATTTTTTTCAAATTCAGTGTTTGTATCTCTCATTACGCAAACTTTGAAGCTTTTTAAAAGGTAAGTTGACATTAAATTCCACCGAAACACACTGCACTCTATACTCTGCCATGTACTCGTTCAACTCAATATATTTTGGTAGAGAGACACCATCACTTCTTTTTCCAAGGGGGGCAATGACTTTTATCCTGAATAAATGTATTTACACATAGCATTCACATACTCCTCTGCCGTTTTCATGCTTTTCCACCTGTCACTGCCCACTTAACTTGTGTTAAGCCTTCGTTTCCATACCAGCAAAACCAACTATATTTACGTTTCTATATCCTCACTCTAGCCACCCCATACATATACTATATTTGCGTCTTTCATATCTGAATATACTCTACTTTCATTTGATTATTTATTTCCCCCAAATTTTTCATTTCTAATTAAATCCAGTTTCTGCCCCAAACTCTCATTTGCCTTCTTTTTACACTGAGAAACAAGACTTCTGACCTCTTTCTAACCTGACATGGCTCCAAAAGCTCATCCTTTCCATCAATAATTTGCTTCTACGAGATATTTGCATACCTATAAATACAGATACCTCATGAAGACATCAATTTTTGAGAGCCATTTAAAGGTACATAGATTGACACACAAACCAGTGGCGTCAATGAGGGGTTAAGTTTAATCCCTGATGGAACTTCATTCAATAAAGTCGACTAAAATTGCCGACTTTCGACGGGTGAGAGAATCCAAAATGATCTTGCGCAGTGTCCGTCTAGACCCTGGGTCGCCAAAGAGGTCGATAAAACATTTTGAATTGTCAAAAAACACTACTGTTCGTTTTTTGGCTCTAAAACTAACTCAAATCTGCTAAAACTACAAAATATAAAAGTTGCCAAAATTCTAAAGTACATAAAAATATGAGAAAATAGAAAACTTTAATGAAACACAATATTATTATTAATTTAACACGCATTGTGTTTCATTTGTGTTTTCTGTTTTCTCATTTTTTTATTTGGTTACTATAATTCTGGCATTTTTTTTTATTTTGAGCAGTTTTGAGGTGGTTTTTAGAGCAAAAAGAGAACACTAGTATTTTTGACCTTAAGAACACAACATCTATCAGTGTTTCACCAATTGGAGGCAGCGCGAACCAATGCCCCACTTTCACACACTTTATGCCACCTTAAGCTCAAGGCCACTCAGGATTAAGTCCACGCCGAAAGTACTCCATGGTGATAAAGTGTAGTGTATTATAGCCTGAATGAGTCAGGATTTATCCCTGGTAAGAAGGCCCCAAGCACGCCCCCTTACACACATATTATCCACTTGCTCCTTAGTCAACCTTTACTCACCCAAATATTCATGCACATAATAGAACCACCTTTTAGGTAGTATTCTAAACCTTCTCGTACCCTGATACTCACTCTCCTACAAGCTCTTTACAAGTTTATTTCAATCCATACTTTTTACATTTCCATAGCACCAGAGATAACTTTCAGTCACAACCACATTCACACCATAAGCATATATTATAAAATTATTCCTCACTAAATCCTCTTCTCGCAAACCAAGCATCCGTCTGCAGTTGTTTATTTGCCCTGTTCTCACTCGAGATCTTTCATTCTCCTCCCATACCATAGTCTTACTCTCATATAATAACGTTAGCAGCGACATACTCTTTTGCATCTTTCTGGCACATTCCAAACCCAAACCCTTTGATTCACTAACGCTATACTCACACCAGAATCCTTTATAACTATGAAAACCTTGTGCTACCAAACTGCGTCATCTGTATCGCTATCATTTATAATGTACCATAAATACTTGAAACTTCGTATGTGTCCAAAGGTTACACCACAGACTCAAATATCCCATTCCATATTATTTTCACTCTAAAATACCATTATCATACTCTTTTTTACATTTACATTTAGAAATCTCATCTCACACACCATGTTGAAAATTCGATTAACATTTTCAAATCCTACTGGCATAGAAATGCTTCATTTTACTGCATTGACCTATCCCTATAGTCTACTGATGAACACTTGAATTTTGGGTGGGTAGGGGTCTACAACCCTTATGGTAGCGATTACTTTTCCATTCAGATATCTTTTTCTGTGCCAATGTCGCCAAAAGAGCTCTTAGATAGAGAACGATAGCCTGCATACGAATAAATGACTGACTTCTCTATCTCAGTTCAGTAGTTTAATTCGGTTGACAATGCCGTTGAGTTCTTCTGCGGGACCCTCATCACCGCTGGCATGACTGAAATTTCTTGAATTTCTGGCCTTTTAGCACGCCACCCACTTCCATGGTGGAGGGCCTAGTGTATATGGCTTTCACAGAGAAGTATTATGCCTATAAGTGCTACAGGTGCCATCCGAACGATTTCACCATGTGTCAATTTCGACTAGCAGGGTCCAGATTTATTTTCGTTTCGAAGCACGATCACCACTTTTCATAGAGCTCATGCATGACTTTACTCTATATAAGGACTGCTCTTGCATAAGTGTGGAACATGTCAAAAGTATTGTGGGCAAGTCCTCATAATACGCCCCTGTTGTTCTCCAGGAGGACCACTATTTTGGACCCTAGTTCCGTGGTAGACTCTGGTAACCGTTTCCTCAATAGTCCCTAGCCAAACTACTACCCCGCCGACATTTCACCACGTTTCTCTTTCACTGATGGTCGCCGAATTTAATTTACATCTAGATTCGAGGAACACTTCAAAAACCTGTGTTAGTCAGACGAGTTTCCCTCAGCCTTCGCTTCTTCCGCAGATACCGAGCCTAGTTCTGGTAATATCAGAGACGCTTTGCTTTCACACCAAACATTACACTACAAGATCGGAACGGAGGCTATCTTCCAAGACTAAGGTGAAGGGTGATTGTGCTCGCTTTTTGCAAGGTGGTAAGAGATCACTCATCCCTAGTTGTTTTCTTTTGCAATTTTTCAACCAAACTTTCTAGACCTCAAACCCCTGGAATATGATTTGTGGGGCGTGGTTAAGAGAGAGACAAACAAGTTCCCGTGCCACAGCAGGCTCTGACACCGCCAATAGGCCGCGGTTAAAGCGGACGTCGATTTTATTGAATAAATTGAAAAGTACAAACCTTCAAGTCCTTAACATCTAACTTTGGTAAATATATCTCTATGAATGAACTTTGTGTTATGATCTATTATATTGAAGTTAGGCAACCAATTACCCACCGTACCATTATATATATATATATATATATATATATATATATATATATATATATATATATATATATATATTAATCGTATAACAAATGTATCTTCAGCCGTTACAGCTATTTGTGCATTATATAGATTTTCATAAGAGATTAGTAATTTACTTAAAACTAAGAAACGATAACAAATGATAGCATTTTCGCGAGAGGCTGGAGATGAGAGGATCTCAAAGTGTTAAATTAAGAGAACTGAAAATGTCTGAATAAAATGTTCGAGTCACAGATTAGTCTAAAAAGGAGACTACTTGGCGCTCGAGAGCCACGTTGAACCTCAACTTTCCGAAATTCACTGAACCTCTTGGCAGATATCACTGCTGGTTGTGGCCTTGAGAGGTCACACAATCCTTCATATATTAGCTGTAACATGATTATCCATCTTCCTTAATTTGGTATTTTAGGGAGAGTGTCGCGCCAACCCGTCTTGAGTGCTGCAAGTATGATCCTTTTGAGGTATCTCCTATGCATTTCACTTCCCCTTAACATACTCATATACCAGTCACAACTTCATAGACCTTACCAGAGTGTGATTTCGACTTCCCTCTCAAGAAAGTAGAGGAAAAGGTGACGCCTCCTTGTCGCGGGAAGAGAGCTTGTGTGTACCTTTGACTTTTCGAGCTATGTTGAAGGGGATACCTCTTCTGGGTACCCCTGGTAGGGCTTCCCTTGTCGATTTGGTCGGAAACGAGGTTCCAGACTAAGTGTGTCATTCCTTCCTTTTTCTACTCTATCCTTCAGCTTTTTTTTACTTTTATCCTATCTCTCCCACTTATACAAAAAAAAGAAAAAAAGTCTACTCCTATCTTGTCACTCTTACCCTTTTTTCCATATTTCTACATATAAAGACCTGGCAGCTACCTCATGCGTCAGAAGAGAGGCTTTGAAACCTCTATAAACGACGCCAATCGACGCTCTTTGGTTGCGAGAGACTAGGACTAGAGGTGTCCTAGGCTTTGGGGCACGATGAGTGGGATGAGGGTAGTGCCCCGTTAACCCCTTTCCTGGCACGTAATTATTGACCATTCCCAGAGACCGTTGACGAGTGCCTCTGGTAGCATCAGGCTGAGGTGACGGCCCTTTGTTCCCAGGTTGGTTGCCAGGCCAATAAAAAGCCTCGGATTGAGTCTCTTGGTGTAGCGGGATATCCATTGAACGCTGCTCCGAGATATTGGCAGTCATGAAGGGAACTAGTAAGAGTTTAGAAAGGTACGTGTTCCGTTGTTCACCTGGTGAGAAATCGATGGCCCCATAGGGAAAGGTCAGTGCTGCTTGGTTGAGAGTCACGGCACGCCAAGGTTTGACGACTCGGTCGGACGAACAGCAACACATGGAGGGTGCCTTCTGAAAGATCCGAAACGTCTCCGATGGATAGGCGGGAGCGAGTCACGCGGGGAGAACTCACCAACTCCCCTTTTTTATCATTGATTGGTCACGAGTTTTTAGAGAGAGATAAAGCGCTCAAAATGACAAGAAAAAAGGACCCGTTCGTCTAAAACATAACTGTGCAACGTGCCAGTTATGAAAGTGGTGCGTTGACATTCCCGAGAGCTGCTACTCAAAATGCAGCCCTGAAAGTATCTACACTACTTGCATATTGACGCGAGAGGTGTAAAAGCTAAAAGACCTCTATAGAACCTCAGAGGAGAGAGCTCAAATTCTTAAGAGAAAGGTAAAGACATTCGAAGCCCTTCACGTTTGCGTATACAAGTTTTAGGAGAAAATAGTAAATTTTATATCAGCCTATTTCCTGGACAGCATGTGTCATGTAGATTACCGCTTCCGTAAGTTCTAATCTATGTTGGATGATCTATTGTTAGAAATTACTATCTGTGAGTCTTTCCTTCGCGGGTAGCATATTGCGACGGTGCTACTTAATTTCATCACCAAACGTGCTCATATTTCTTCTTAAAATAGTGATATATTCTATCAGTTAAAGTGTACGAGACTTAAGAATCTATTTAAACTTTTCAAGAATACTTAATCATAATATGGGCTCGTATCGAAGACATTTCACAATTCTATATGTTTATAACCTTAATTAAAATAGACGTTATGTATATTCACTGCCCGAAGTTCAATTGTAGCTTGAGATGACAAGGCTGGCTGCGGGGACTCAAAATGTGGTGTATAAACGTTTACGTCTTCTGGGAGATTTAATAGCCAGAGAAATACATTTTACTATACCGAAAATAAAATTGAAAAAATAAACCTCAATTAATGCCAGGAACATCACTTTTTCTTAGTCCTTTTTAGTATCTTAACCCATTAGATTAGGAACTTTTTAATAACGGACTTCAGGATAAGATGGCTTCCGCTAATAAAATGCAGTGAACGTAAACTGCTTTGACCACATTCGCTGGTTTCTACATTTCTTTTTTTGTCCTGGGTAAACCTCACAGGTTTAAAATGGCTGACCATTTTTAATAGTGAGTTCGAGCACAATATACTTAAATAGTAATAAAATTATAGACTTTTACAGGCCATCGTCGCTCACTGTTACTGAAATTTGTGATTATACTCGATTAATATTTTGTATCAATCATCTCCAAGCGATTCGGGTCAAATACTATTTTTTGCCACATGATGTGATATTGACATTAAGTCGATATTTAAGAATATTGCACAAACTTTTGGAATATATTTTTGGGGTTTGATTTTTGGCCCAGCAGGATTCACAAAAGGCTTCTTCGACAACACGAAACAAAGAATTTGATAACACCAAGTAAAAATGTTGAGATTTTGGTCTGGTTTGTATACCATCATTCCTTAAATTCTCAATTTTCTTTTTTCATTCATCGCTTGTTTGTATTTTAGGACGTCGCTTTTTTGAGTCAGCCGTTTGTGGGGTCTTCCTTAATTGCACCCCATGGGGTTTTGCGTATTTGGCTTTATTTGGTATGTGAAATATATTTATTTTTAAGTATTTAAAAGTTGTGAAGAGTTCTAGCTGTGTGAAGTGTGGGAAAAATTCCGAGGTTATCCTTTACCAGAGAGAACCTGTCTTCGTTGCGGAATGAGCCGGTTAGGAGTCGTAAATTTAGAGAGCCGAAAATGGGTGGAAAGTACCTAGATCGAATACCAAAAGAAGAATACTTAGAGGGCCAGATATCACATTTGAGCGCAATTCACCTTGGTATGTCCTTGCAAAAAAATCTCCCGCATATATTCCAACAAGATCTGTAAATACAAAGTCAACCACAATGACCTTGTTCCAGCTTAATTGCTGACGCTGAGGTTACCTTCCAGAATCCAAAAAATTGTACAGGGAGCATAACTACTGAAACATACCAACCTAAACCAAATTTACACTTCTACATACTAAATACCAATTTCATTCTACGGGCAAATTTATTTTTCTAGGACATTGAACAATCTGTTACAGCATATTCTAAAAATAATGAATTTATATTGTATATAATTGAACTGTAGGGAATTCAACGATGCAAAACTCGATAGAATACTTAAGTTTTACAAAGCACTACATCAAGATTGACAAGAGAAAATGTAGCCCTAATTTCGCTTAAGATCTTCAGGGAAAACCTGACCGCGAGGTCATATCGTTCTTTCTATTTTCATCCTTACTCTTTTTCTTCTCATTATATCTTTATTCTTTTTCTTTATCTCTTTATTCTTTTTTTACCATCATCTTATTTATTTATCTATTCTTCGCACAGACATAACGTCACCGCATGTTGTGCAGAAAAGTTGACCGAAAAATTTGTAATGAAGAAAAGATCGACGATATTAGAACAAAAAGAGGCTAACTTGTGTTTTGTGATGTTTATCAAAGCAAAGTAGAATCTCTCGATTTCAAGAATAAGAAGTAAGTTTAGGATGATGACTTAGGGAAGAATCGAAGATACAAAACAAATGTAAAGATTTAATTGTAAATTAGTAGAGAAAAGACCAACTGATATAAAATGAGTAAAGGAAAAATGAACAAAAAGCAATAATATCATGTAAAAAATTCAATATATTAATAGCATTATTTTTAATATAAAAATTCATGGGATCATGTTGTTTTTAAGGCGTTGGGGATAAAAATCATATAATGAAGCAAACATTTGAAAATTCCAAATTAAATCCGTTTGCGGGTTCCATTAAACCTTTATAGTTAACGAGAAGTGTAAATTACGGTATGGGTCCCATTTGGATTGTGAACGAGATCCCTCGAATGAGTAATGACATACGCATAAAGTTCAGAATAACACTCCCCGGCAAGACGTTATGGTACCAGGGCCTGGTCTTGGTTATAAACCAACAATCATAAAACCGTTCGTGCAACAGTAGGGGAGCGGGTCTCTTTCCTCATCCCGTTCATGTGGATATTAAGTCGTATCGGTAGGTTCTTGGACGGTGAGGATAGTGGATATGTTTGTTTATGAAGAAGGAGGGGAAAATACAGCGGTGTTGTGATTGACTATATATATATATATACTAACTAATGTTGAAGCATTTATCCCCGCATGAAGGGTACATCGCCACTACCAATAGGCGGCCAAATGATCCTAACAAGCGCTGAAGTTTTGTGTCTCCGCTACCTAGGCATTAGAAAACATGCATCATCCACTAAAGCTCCACAAATAATGAGGATTGATATTCTATAATATGTGTGGGGAAATGTAGGCCAACTACTCATAAGTTATTGCAAGTAGGAATATAATTTTATATTTAAGGATTATTTCTTCTACAGTTCTAATTATTTCATTTTATCCTTATTAACCATGGATGGAATCCTCTATTCATAGCTACCATGGCATCCTCCATCCTTCACAATTAAGAGATAAATGACTTCTTAACCTTATTTGATCCGTCACATTCCGTTAAACAAAGGATATTTTTCTTGTTTTTTATTTTAATAGCACTCATCTAGTGACTGTCTACAGAGGCATAAGTTAACGTGGTGAAACAAGTAAAGCTGGTAGAACTTTTAGAGCATGGGTATCAAATTAAAAGAATCCACAGAATTTATCCCCGCATGAAGGGTACATCGCCACTACCAATAGGCGGCCAAATGATCCTAACAAGCACTGAAGTTTTGTGTCTCCGCTACCTAGGCATTAGAAAACATGCATCATCCACTAAAGCTCCACAAATAATGAGGATTGATATTCTATAATAGGTGTGGGGAAATGTAGGCCAACTACGCATAAGTTATTGCAAGTAGGAATATAATTTTATATTTAAGGATTATTTCTTCTACAGTTCTAATTATTTCATTTTATCCTTATTAACCATGGATGGAATCCTCTATTCATAGCTACCATGGCATCCTCCATCCTTCACAATTAAGAGATAAATGACTTCTTAACCTTATCTGATCCGTCACATTCCGTTAAACAAAGGATATTTTTCTTGTTTTTTATTTTAATAGCACTCATCTAGTGACTGTCTACAGAGGCATAAGTTAACGTGGTGAAACAAGTAAAGCTGGTAGAACTTTTAGAGCATGGGTATCAAATTAAAAGAATCCACAGAATTGGTCCCAAACAAATCGTGTAGATTGTGAAACAGAATTTTGAGAAGGAATTGTCTCAATAATCGAAGATGATGATGCTTGTTGTGTCACGGTGTCGAGAAAAGAGCAGTCTTGAGCCATCGATAGTGATTTTATTTGTCGAAATAAAAGTTTAAATTAGCATCTGCATCAATTTGGATTCACCAAGGTTTGAACAAAAGACCACTTCCTATCAGTGGTTGTTCGGGATAAAATTTTCTTTCGTTTCCGTCAAACCAAACCTACAGAATGAACTGGTAGGAACAACAATTCCTGGCGAAGTCTCTGATGAGCAGAGGTATTGAAAAGTATTAAAGAATCCAGCTTGTGTCGGTGTTTTCATCATGTTCTCTCTTTCGAAATATACCTGGGTTATTAAAACAAGAATATATTCCTACTGTTTAAAACCTTTTGGACGCAAACTACTTCAGCTGTACCAGTGCCCTTTATAATGCATCCTAGATACTTAAAAATTCACACCTGTCATAGGGTGACACCCCAGTCTCGAATATTACATCACACACATACATTTTTACCCCTAAATACTAGTACATTTATGTCGTAGAATTCCCCCCCTTTTTGTTTTATCTTTAAGAGTGCTAAGCGTGTCTAATATATTGATATTATAAGAATATCTTAAAGAACAGAGCCGTTACGACACACGTAAGGATATAAAAGAAACGCCCACTAATTCACAAAATAAACTTATATTTTACCTTTATCAATTGAATACATAACATTTAAACATTAACTACAGCAATACTCTAAATATTATCCTAAACAAGAATTAATTAAATTAGATTACCCACAAAATTTGGTTAACGTTTTCTCTACACAAAACAATAATATAAGAATTAGGCTTACGGACTCATGTGGATTTTAAAGGCCTCCGAAATGTTATTTACCTAGACGCGTGCCGCCGGCCAGATGTAGATGAGCGAAATTCCATGGTCGTTTTGGCGAGGGTAGCAGCTGGGGAATCCACACGTTCTTCCGGGAGGGGGAGAAGTTCTTCAAGGACTAGAACCGTTACGATGGTTTATGCAACACCTAGGCAGTCGTGGTCTCTCTGGCGAGAGTGAGTCGAACTTGGTTCTTAAATCAAGTTAACTTGGAGTGCGGTGTGATCACCGAGTAACGAGCTCGAGGAGGAGCTTTTCTCCTTCGTTACTAATTTCCTTATGGACGAGGACTAAACTCGGGAAGGGTCTTCTTCAAGGGCGAGGATAACGGAGGGGGGTTCTCTGGTGAGAATAATTTGAACTTGGTTCCTTACCAAGTTAACTTAGGAGTTCGGTGTGGCCACCGAATAACAGGCTTGAGGGGGAGCCTTTTCCTTCTTCTTCTTAATTCCTCAAGGACGAGGAATAAACTCGGGGAGGGTCTTCTTCAAGGGCGAGGATAACGGAGGGGGGTTTCTCTGGTGAGAATAATTTGAACTTGGTTCCTTACCAAGTTAACTTAGGAGTTCGGTGTGGCCACCGAATAACGGGCTGGAGGGGGAGCCTTTTCCTTCTTCTACTTAATTCCTCAAGGACGAGGAATACCCCTGGTGTTTAAGGTGCACCAGGATATGCAAGGTCTCTCTGGCGAGAGTAAGTTGAACTTACCAAAGTTAACTTATCGTTTGGTTTGATAACCAGGGACTTAGCTCAAGGATAAGCTTCTTCTTAGCCCCTTAAGGTAGGTAGCCCTGCCTCTTTTGCAGGGTACTTCTTGGTCGGGCGAGCCAAGTACACTACCTCTCCAGTCTCGGTAGCTTGGTTTTGGATCCGAGGACTTCGTCACCTAGAGACTGACGTATACTACCTCTTTTTCTTCTTCTTTTCTTAATTCCTCAAGGACGAGGAATACCACTGGTGTTTAAGGTGCACCAGGATATGAGGAGTCTCTCTGGCGAAAGTAAGTTGAACTTACCAAAGTTAACTTATCGTTTGGTTTGATAACCAGGGACTTAGCTCGAGGATGAGCTTCTTCTTAGCCCCTTAAGGTAGGTAGCCCTGCCTCTCTTGCAGGGTACTTCTTGGTCTGGCGAGCCAAGTACACTACCTCTCTAGTCTCGGTAGTTCGGTTTGATCCGAAGACTTCGTCACCTAGAGACTGACGTATACTACCTCGATTTTCCTCAGAGTTCCTCATTTATACGTCGTCACCCCACTGGGGGAGTGGTAAGGGGGAAAGGGACTTGAGGACGGCCCCAGGAGAGTTCTTTTTCCAAACGGTTTTTCACATGAAGTCAAACATCGGCTCCTCGTTAGCCTTCGAGATTGGGAGAAACACGTCTCCAATTTCTTATTCGACGTGAAACTGGATCTCACTCTCCTGGGGAAGATCTTACATTTTAACCTTTAGGGTCTTTTATGGCACCAAGTTGTGCCACACTGCGGTTAAGCACTGAACCCACCGATGCCTTCGACGGATGTCTTTAAGGTAACCACCTTGTGACTGCACCAAGAGTGAACGGGGGGGATGGGAAGTAACCATTCCCCGACACTTACATATCAAAGATTCAATTTTAGATTGCCCCTTCCACACACTATGTCACAAGCTAAAATCATTATTCTTCAATCTTTCTCACTCTCAGCCACCAACCCGTGGTCATCAACATATATCAAAATAGAACCCATCTCGTCAATCTCACAATCCTTTCCATCATTCCCATACAAATCGCCAGATGAGCTCCTAAAATGTAAAAAAAACATAAACATATAAATATCTCCTAGTACTCAATACATAAAGATATTAAAAAGCCATTACGACATCGCATGCCTTTAACATCCACCCCTACTCATACCAAACCACTCAATCTGTCTATCTCTCAACCAAACGCATGCCGTTCTTACAAAATAACTACTACTATTCTAATAATTTGCCAATTACTTCACACATTCTTAGCCCCTGCCATTATGATTTTATATATAACGATCATAATCTTTCACAGCATCCATGAACTCAGCATTTACTTGATATCTGTTATTCCTTGCATATTCAGCAAGTTGTCTTAGTGCAAATGATTGAGTGATGCATCCATATTCGCTCTAAACCACCTCGTTGACGCACTATCATTTCCTCAGTTATCCTTCTAATATGCCCAATCAGACTCTATCCCTTAATCTTAGCCGCCAACACGACTCGTCCTCGTATAGTTCTTCCATGTACCTTTCTTCCTTTTACGGATTATATAGATAAACTATTACGGCATCATTACGGTACTCAGGCACTCTTTCGCGTTCAAAATATGTACATCACAGCCACTAGATCCATTCCATAACAATATTCAAACCTCTTTTTAGCATCTTAGTGACTCCATAATCTAACACACACTAACAATCTTTTGCATACTTATCTCTTCCATTACCCAATACAATATCCGATTTATGATCCCGAAGCCAATCTTATTTACATTTGCCTCATCTTCCACTTCACGCTAAAAAAAATCATGGAAGTATTTTCGCCATCTCCTCATTGCTCACATGTACTCTACCATTATTTTCTTTGATGTTCACATAGCAATTCTTCTCCTGGTACTTCACCCTTCTCACTTCCTTTCAGAAGAGCTTTCTGTTCACATCGGAACTTTCATTCGTCTTTTGTCCAAACGTTACATTTTCCGCTTTCCCATTCTATTTAATCACCTGTTTCGCTTTCTTTTTCATGTTATTGTATGCATTAAACCGCATCACACTGTCATGTACATCTACACTATTAAGCATCTCCATGTATGACTTCCTTTTCTTTCCACTACACGCTTCACACTACCATTCCATCATTGATCATTTTGTAACTGTTTTTCAGTTCTGCACAACTTGTACTACCTACAACCACTTCCTTAAATTTGTTCCCTGCTCTCCATGCTTGCAGTATTTATATATCTCTCTTCTCAGGCTCAAACATTCTCACATATACTCTCCATTTTCTCCCTGATTCAATAACCTTTCACTTCCTATTTTCAGTTTATGTCCAACTTCCTCACATCTTCTCATCATTCACCCACCTGTTTAACTTTACACAAAACAATCATGTAATCATATTCTTCTATACTAATAACTCTTTCAGCTTTCATATCAAATACACCCTAAAGCACATTTTTTCTAACTAGGCACAGATCAATCATACATATAACTTATCTCATCCTTTGCCGAACTCATGTGTATTTATGCATCTAAGCATATCCTTGTACTAAAAGAATGTGTTTGCTACACATAAGTTTCGTTTAGAACAAGTTCCTACAACCATCTCTTCACTTTCTTTCTCTCTAGGTGTAGCAAAAGCTTCTGTTATTACCTTTCTCATTCTGTCACCTATTTGTCTATTCAGATCTCCTACAACCATCAACTGACACTCATTTTTTATTCTTTCCACCAGTCGTGCTACTTCATTTCTGAACTTCTCTCCTCACTTCTATCATTAAAACAGCCATAAACTAAATCCACGGTCATTTCCCCCCTTGCAAATCTCAATATCACCTAGATAATTCTCGATCTCACACACTCATACAAAAAACTTGCATCATGATAGTCATTACTCAAATGCACTTTTACACCATCTCTACTCCTACTACCCTGATCTATAGAAAATCGCACTCAATTTATTCCATCTTACATAAAATTTTCATTTTCTTTTCATGTTTGTCTCACATAGAGCAAGCACCGTAGTTTCCCTGTTTTAAAGACATTAACTACCATTCCCCTCTTTATCCCATCGCATATACTCCTCACCTTACATACATACACTCGATTCACACATCGACGTTGATTAATCAGGGTATTTCGAGGAGGGCCACAGCAAGACCACCGATTACCCACCTTGCCTTTCGCGCACCTACAATAAAGTCTTCGGGGCCGCGGCTTACCAGTCCAGCAGCACCCTATTCTGGGTTTAGTTTCCCGTTTAAAATACCCGCTGGCGTAAGGTATGAATATTCATCCTGCCCCAATTGCGGGGATTTTTACAATATTCTGAAGAAAAAGTTATCTAAATGGAATGAATGCATAAAATCACTAAATGGCTAAAGGCGCGCGAATTCCGCCAACCATTATCCAAACAGGCAAAATTTTAATTAGATCAGGCCCTTCATTATGGGCCTTAGAGCCGGGATAGGACGCAAACCAGCGAATGCAGTGTTTCTAGGGGACCTAAATGACCAGTTTATAGAGTTTTAGGTTTCATTGGATGAAATTTCACCTTATGAACTCCTGTTCATAAGGGACATGTTACCCTAAAGGTGCAACCTTTGGCAGTGCCCATGTCATGTGCAATCATATGCCGGTAACAGTAAATATAAAATGCAGTAAAAATCTATGATTTCTGCCTTTGTTTTTGTAATAGCTTTTCAGATATAGAATTAAAAAAATATAACCCTTGTTCCGTATTACTTTCTAAATAAAAAAATAAGGTGAAAATCTCTTTGTAACGGTTGTATGTGTTTTAGATTTCCATATAAAATATTTCTTTAAATTTAGTGCGAAGATTAAAATATAATTTCTATTCATTTTACCATATGACGATGTATAAAAAATTAATAGCGTTGTTGCAATAAGTGCCATTGTTGAGAAAATACACTGTTATAGCTAAAATGATTTAGTACCACTACACAAGGTAGTTTAATGGTTGAACTTATGCACTAAAATGGGAGAGGGACAATATAGAGATCGAGTCTTGACTGACTTGGCTTTAAGTTCAAAAATACCTCGCCTGCGCTTCCAAGAGCTAAATAAGCTCCCGAACCAGCTGAATCATCCTGTTGAGACGGGGACGATCCTGTTCTTTTCCGACGAAAACAACCTCTACCCAAACCACCTTCACAATTCCCAAGAAGACTTAGTGTTCCCCAAACTGTGTTTTTTTTTGTGGGCCTCTATTAGTAAGGTTTATGCCATGTCACCCCATATGTTTAAGCAAGATCTTAGTCTTTATTCAGATGGCTATGTGGAGCTGCTAGAGATTCACGTAAAAAAATAGGTAGAGAAGATTGTTTTTTGAAGGCCATACCTCATGAAAGAGTCACTAGGCCCACTTTCTGGCCTCCTGATTTCCCCTATTTTAATTCAATGAATTACTATATGTGGATCGCCGTTGAGAAACAGAGCAACCACTATGCCTCCAACCATGAGGCCAAGCTGGTGGGCAAGATCAAAGAAGTGTTCAAGGAGCTTCCCAGAAATACAGTGGGAAAAGCATGCATCAGTTTCTGGGGCCGTTTTGAGGAGGTGATGGTGGAAGCTAGGAGTGGCTACTCTGAGTAAACACTTTTCTTTTAGACATAATCTAGTTGATATTTTTAAATTTTTTATATTACCTTCACTTTTGGCTGATATATTGCAGTCATTTTTTTCTCTTATGCAAACCGTCACATTTAACCCGAACATCTTGTACAGTGTTTTTTGTTGTATATAAATCTTCTCTTTAGTCGGTTTTGTTCTTTTGTTTTTCTTCTTCTTTTTCTTTCTTATGATCCAATTCTTTATCTTTACCTATTTTATATTTATGTAAGTATATTCCAGGATTAGGTGGCAAGGTACATACGGATATTTACATTGAGGTCATAAAAGCTGTAATCAAACCTTGGATAGACCAAATAGAGCAGGGATGCTTTACGTTTCCTAGAAGGACTCTCTTCCCACGAACAAAGGGCAAGGAAGAGAAAGACTTGTTGTTTAACAACGCCCCGCACCACCGATCCTCAGGCTAGTGGTCGCCCAACTTCCATCACTGAAATCGAGTAGATTGTTTTATGCGGGTCGTTGTTGAGAAGGATGTCAACAACTGCTTACAACACGTTACGATCTCTGAGGGCGCCATTGTAGAGATAATGTCATCCATTGACAAGGATGTCCTAAGCAGGGTATGAATTACTTCAGGTCCCACTTAGAGAAGGTCGCTAAAGCAGATGTTATCCTTTTTGAATGATTTCAATATATATATATATATATATATATATATATATCTAACTGGTCTAATGTGTTACAAGACTATATTTGGCACACTAAGAATCAAGTCTGCCAAACTGGATCATAAACTCAGAAGGAAACTTCATAGTCTTATCGCCGATAGCGGTTGGACTAAGAATAGCCGGTCTGAAACTGTTACCAACCTCTCCTCCGTAGTTTTGGATGAAAATGTTGTCACCGCGTTAGGATATGGTTTAAATTTCTCTATCCCATCTCCTCCTTAAAGTGTTTCCATTGCTAAAAGTTTTGTCTATTTAGAAAAATTCAGTGATGTACCTAGTGATTTAATTTCTATTGTACAAGGTTGTGTTTATCAATGCTTGGCTAAGCCTGTCCACCTTAATTATCCCCTTCGTTTTCGTCGTGCTTCATCGACTCTTCGAAGATATTCTTTCCTCCATATCACTAAGGCCGGATAAATCTGGTAATATCGTAATCATGGATGGAAATACCTATCTTAATAAAATGAATATAATGCTTAATGACCAAGATACTTACCTACCTGTATTAAAATACCCCACTCTTCAAGTTAACATTGACTTCCATAAAAATGTACTGCAATTACTTAAAAACTTTCCTGATTTAATTTCAAAATTCAAGTCTAGTAACGCTACCTTCCCTTATTTGTACGGCTTAGTAAAAACTCGCAAACCAAATTTCCCATTACGCCCTATTATAAGTTCTGTTGGGTCTGTTTCATATTCCCTGTCTAAATGGCTTACTTCATTTCTTACTCCGCTAGTAGTGTATTTAGTGGTTTATAGTATATTACACAATATACATTCGTTTAATATCTGGTTGATCCTCCTTTAGCTTCAATTACCGCTTTTATACTGTATTGTACGTATGTATCCAATTATGTGTAAAACTAACGTCCACAATTAACTTATTTTTTCTTGATTATTTCAGTGTTTTAGGCTAAAATACGTTGTAGATACAGGTAATAAACAGTAAAATGACTAAAGCGAAGTCAAATCGTAGCTCATCATAAAGATGGAATGTTTCCATAGCAAATCGCTGAGAATATGAAATATTCACAATGTTCGGTGCAAACTACTCTCAAGCGCTTCAGAGAGACAAAAGATGTCAAGATAATGCAAGGAATTGATAAAAAAAGGTTACAACGCCTTGTGATGACAGATCCATCATTTTTCAGTCGTTCAGAACAGAAGTAGGAGACAAGCATCGTCAGAGCTCTGTTGGAACTTAAGCGAGGCAGGTACATCACAAATATCAACCAGAACTGTTCGAAGAAGGCTTGAAGAGTACGGTCTGAAAGGCTGTAAAGCCAGGAAGAAGCCAAGGATTTCTGAAGCGAATATGTATAAACGTCTTCAGTGGGCAAAAAAACACTCAAATTGGACCAGTGAGCAATAGTCGAAATTCATATGGTCTGATAAAAGTAACTATGAGGTAAGATAGTACAAGTATTCAGAAACATATGCACTCAAAATATCTTGGGTTTTTGCCCAGAATATATAAGAAATATCCGACATAAGGATAATATTATCGTTCAGGTTTTTTACTCTTGTTTTCGGCACATCTGGTGCAACTTTCGTGCGTTGCAGAGTTGGGGAAGCATTTAAGGTTAAATGTCTGGTACCAACCGTAAAACATGGGGGTGGTTTTATCATGGTGTTGGCCTGCATGTCTGCCTCAGGCCTCGAAGAAATGTTTTTATTTCCAGGAAGGATGAATTCAGTTACCTATGTTTCCATTATATCGGAAGTTTTAGAGCCATCAATTGCTAAATTGCATCCAGAAGTGTAGAAAAACAATGTTATCTTTCAACAAGACAACGCTCCATGTCATACAGCAAAGAATACCCGTCAATGGTTTAAGACACAGGGTATTGTTCCCATGGACTGGACAGCTCAAAGCCCCGATCTAAATCCGATTGAATACCTATGGGCAAATTTTGGTAAGGCGATCAAGAACACAGCAATTAAAAATAAAGAGCATTTGTACCAAAAGCTTAGAGAAGAATGGAGTAAGATTGCGCCTAGCACCTGCAAAAAAATAGTTGATTATATGCCTAACCGTATAAAAGCGGTAATTGAAGCCAAAGGAGAGTCAACCAAATTCAAAACTAATGTATATTGTGAAATATACCCTAAGCCACCATGTGCACGAGTTTCATTAACAGTGGGATAGCAAAAACAAGAAACACTGGGGTGGCCTAATACTTTTGGCCAGGGCTGTATATATATATATATATATTTGCAAATTTTGTTAAAGAAAATTGTGTATTTTGCCTTAATTAATTTCCTTTACTAACTTTCTTTTCTTCTAACTATCTTTTTTATCCCATCTTGTCGATGGTGGATTACTTGTCCAGTATTTATCTCTTCTTTTAAATGAATGTGTTTGGTAAAAACCAAACTAAATTGCTAAGCTTTCGATCTTATTCGATCATCTTCGGAGCGTCATGGAATTTCTTGCTCCTTTACCGATGCACTGAGTAAGCTATGATTCCAGTTCAAATTCGGTCCCATTGTATTCATTGTTGACCACCAAAGCTCTTATATCTCTGAACTAGTTGCAGGGAACTCCATTCTGGTTGTTGTTCAGCGGCAGATTTAGATCCTATGTTGCCTTCCTTTGATCCAGGCACTATTAAAGGCCCTTTCGACATCTCTCAGGATATATCGAATTATTTATTCTCTGCTTTGGCCTTGGCTATATTTTCCCTCATGATACCAAGTGCTATTTGGGTTTCTCTTCCTTTATCGAATCTTAACTGGTATCGTTTTTAAATTGTTATATTCAACATATCTTTTCAGTCTTTTGTTCAAATTCTTTTTAAAGATTTTTCCTATGAAGTTGAGAATCGATATACTTATTGGTGTGTGTCCACTGGTGAAACAGAATGTGTAGAATGGTTTCGGGACGAAGATCATTTTGACCCGTGTGTACTCGTCTGGAAAGCAACCAGTGATTAGCTACACATTGCGATGTTATGTTATTGAGTATTTTACTATATTGTTGGGTCCCTTGGAGACGATAGGGTTAGAAAGTTAGAGGGTACTGGCCCTCTACTTGAATGAGTTGATGGCACTTTTTATTATTCTGTTGTTAATCTGGCTCCTGGTCATAGAATTCTTCCCTATGTTGTCGACCAAGGGTGCAGAAAAATCTTTCTCAGTTCTTACGTAGATTCTCGTTAAATTCTAAGATGAAGTCCGCTTTCTGTTCCGCAGTGACTGAGTATACTGGTTTCCATTGGAGTCTAAAATATTATCTATTGGTTTACTATCATGAATTTTCCCCTTTTTATTTTTTATCAAGATTTTTCTCTGTCTAAGGCTTTCTTGCACACTGTTAATTAGCACAAATCTTCTTTTGAGCTTCTTTCTGTGCCAATTTTTGCATCGAGACTATGTAATATATTGGTTTATTGTTGTTCTTAAATGCCTCATTTTATTCATGCTCTCTGTTTTGCGCCGTGTATTTTGCTTTGCTAAGTTCAAGAATAGTGATCTGATCGTATTTGTCGCTTAGATGTTTGTTCTTATATATCATTTCTGCTTATTTCGGGTGAAGGAGTGTGCGAGCTCGTGTCATTACAACGTGATTGTTTTTCATCTTATGAGAAATGCTTTCACACGCTCGTTTTCTCCGTCGGTCTCTCTTATGGTAAGCATCCGTTAGATTGCCTCCTAGTACCTATCCAAGTTTGCTCTGTTGTAATTCATCCTCTCCAGTACTGACACTCGTAATGTTTTCTAATGTAGGATCAGTAGATTTGACTGGCTTCATAATGATGTTTTCTTGCATTGGTTTAGTTGCAACATTCCAAGAGAGGTATGTTGGAAACTTTGGGCTTATCCTTATGGAGATATTTCTTTCTTTCAATATATCAGTTTCTTTTCAAATTCTGTTACGATTTCTTTAGTAGCTATTTGTCATGACCTATAATTCCGTGTTACCGGGGTTAATATAGGGGTGGCCACGAAGCTGTGCATTCGATTGTGTCGTGGTATTCGTGAGCGGATACCTACACTGCAGAGAATGCAGTCTACTTACGTTGCAGGCGGCCAGATGGATAGACCAGCTGCACAAGGCTAATAAGAGTTGAGTGCGTGAGGAGTTTACTAGTTGGCCAAAGGAAAGATTAAAATACTAGGTTTCATTAAAGATTATTGAAAGATAAAAACAAAAATAAACTTTAATTACACTAATAATGCTAATTATGAAAATGTCTACAAAGGCAATGGAATGGGAGAATATTGTCGCTCCCAATGAAATAATAAATCAAATATTAATCAGTTTAACGATGATCAAAATATGGGGCTTGGTCAGACAGGAAAAATGTTGGTAAACACTGGGGAGTCCAATTAAATGGTCGGGAGGAGGATATCAAATGGCGAGGACAAAAGGGGGGATTATCCTCGAAGAGGGGTAAAAGGGTTTTACCTTGAAGGCTTGACTTTGGGAGAGAGGATTGATTCTTACGAGGCGAACTAATTTGTGGCTCGAGGGGCGTTGTACTCTTGACGAAGGGGTCGGAATTACCTGGGACATGAGTGAGGTAATTTCCAGGCTGGGTGAGACACTCTTGAATTGGGATGAGTAATCTCAGACGAGGGGCGAGGTTTCCTTGACGGAATGAGAAGAGTGGTTCGCCCAATTATCCAAAGAAAAGGTCGTTATACGGATTTGCCGATTGAGTGTGAATAGTTATTATCCTTGCGCTTAGAGATCTAGCTTAGGCCCACGTGGTGTCTGCATGAAAGGCGGGCTCAAGGTGGACCTTAAGGTTCGTTCCCTCACAGATTGTGATTCTGTCTCGATGGTTGATAGTCTGTGGCAATTATCACTGGCAAAATTATGGTAATAATTTTTAAAGTCAATTATGCCTCGTTGATATCATTGAGCTCCTTGAACTATAGGCGCCTAATATATATATAGCTGGTCTTTCAAAAAGCTTACCAGATGGATTAGTTTATAAGTGAATAATTGAAGATTTGATTTTTATTAACTTTCTGGGATTACTCCATTCCCTGATATTCGAATTATGTTTGTTATTTTCTCGTAAGGTTTTTACCTAGCGTAGAATTTTGGCCGATCCAACCGGCAGTATTAATTAAAAGAATATTAAGTTATCTTCCATTTACATTTCCCATTATGTATTATGAATAATTATCGGTTGTCTTTAGTAGATTGTCTGCTTGATCACCTGGAAGAGTCTGTCCTACCTCTTATCTTTTCAAATCTAATGTTTTAAAAAAAAATGTGGTTTTGTTGATGGTTTTACAGTCCTGAAAGAGTGATCTTTCGATTTCCTGTTCGTCTATATTGATGACGGGGTCTTTAAATATCCCCGTCAATACTTCCATCAACGTTTAATTTCGGACACTGAGGTGTTGCTAGTTTTTCGTATGCTATGTATGATATGTATGTTTTTTGTTTAGTTTCGATGTAATTTATTCCCTTTTTACTTGTAACTTCACATTTTCTTTTTAAATTTTAATATAAATTTTATTACTTGACACTTTCGCTATTTGCATTTATATCACTCTAACCATTAGTTCAATTTAGGGTAATTTAGATCACTTCAAATTAGCTTATTCTACTATCTAATATCTGTATTCTTGTTTGGGTGTGAATGTCAGTAATTTTTGTATTAGTTGACATATCTGACCTAATCAATTTTGATTTGTAATAGGTTTTATGTTCCATTTTCAGGCAACTTATTTTGTGCTAATTTGTATCGCTGATAACTTATTTTTTAAGTAAACAACGGTGCTTCTTCAAATTTCAGCTAATGTCTTCCGATGACGAATCGAGCGTTAAAGGCGGTTTCTGTTTCTCCAGCAATTATCTTAGCAAATATTGATGAAATTGCGTTTATTTTGCTTCAAATTTTCTCTACTCTCTTCTTATTGTTAATATTGAGCGGTTCCATTCCTTCCTCTAGATAGAGAATTCCCATACTTCTTTTTTACTTCTCTTTGTGCTTATATTTCTTTGCAGTAAATTTTCTGCAATATCCCCGATTATGGCCTTTTTCATCTACATTAAGAGAAGCTGGGCTCAGATTGTTCCTAAACAGGATTGTGATATATAATGAACCATCGGAGCGAATTGAGATCCCTCGAGAGATATAAAATTCTGCACCCCATGGTTCGCGCTCTCCATGACGCCATAGTGTTTAAAATTCGGAAGAATATAGATAGGGTCATTTACAGCGTAGCTGGACATGTATGTATTGCGAAAATTGAGAGCTCTGATCGAGGCACCAAACAGTCTGCAAAAACTGAACGATCGGACGTGCGTTTTGTTCTTCCTCACTATGACTACACGACAGGAATCAGATTAACCCTTATGGATGTATAGTAAATAGTATTATATATGGGCGATGGGAACCTAAAGTTACGCGCCATTGCACTGAGATTCTTCATATATACATATCAGCCAATACTTCGACGACTTAAGTTAATTTTTTGTAACTCCGAACCGGCATAATCATGGTTCAAATGGCTAGTTGATGGATCACTCGGATGCACCTTATTGCGATGACTGCTTTGACCCAAGACTGCCCGACACATTCTTATTAATATCCGAGTCTGGGGATCTTTGCACACGTTACTCGTCTCACCATCGTGATTAAAGTTATCACTTCCACTCCTAAATATGAGTTCGTTCAAACCTAAGTTTGCTCGTGTGCTTGGGATCATTATCCTGTTGGAAGACGAATCATCTGCCGATTGCTTCACACGTGCATGCAAACTTCGCTGATATCCCTCGGAATTCATTGTGCATTATATGACACAAATCAAGCCAGTACCCGCAGCAGCAACCCCTTCCTCCCCACACACACACAACATGATAGAACCATCTCCGTGTTTCACAGAAGGTAGGAAGGATGTTCTTTTCCAGCAAAGCTTCTCGAGATTTTTTTCCAAACGCAATGGTGGTCGTTTATGCCAAACAGCTCGATCTTAGTCTCGTTTGACCATAATATTTTACTAAGTTCTGCTTCAATGTTATCAAACAAACTAAACGTTCTCTAGAAAACTCTAAATGTCTCTTTTTGTTAACCGTCTTCAAAAGTGGTTTCCTCCTTGGTGCACGTCCATAGAAACCCTCACGGTTCAGATAACGTCGCACTGTTGATATGCCCACGATTGTTCCACTGCTAGCCAGATTTGCTTTCAATTCCTTGGAAGTGACTTTTAGATTCTTGATGACAATTCGGACACACAAACGCACATCTCTGTCAGTTAATTTTCTTGGTCGCCCTCTCCGCACACGATTAACAGTAGTCCCAACAGCCCTAAATTTTACAATAATATTCCTTACAGATGAAATTGAGATATTCAAACTTACCGAAACTTTTCTATATCCATTTACGTGGCTGTGCAGCTCAATTATACGTTTCCTATATACTTCTGAGTGTTCGGATTTCCTCACCGTGTTGCAATTTCAAAATTATTGTGGAGATGATTCTTCAGGCGTGTCTAAAACTATAATGAAAACCCCCAAAATGTTAGCTCTGAAAGTAACATGCTGCTGTTCTGGATTAGTCTAGAATATTCCATCAGTCAGTCTCAAATATTCTTTACCACTAATTTTAATAATTTGATTTCTTCAATTAGTATTATGTAAACGTTGCCAATACTTTTGCTTCCTGTGTTTTTCTAATAAACACCATGTTTAATGTTAATAATTTGTCTTATTATCATTTATACATTATAATATATTTCTTTTAGGCTAATATAATTAAATATTATATAAATATGTACATTTCAAACTAGTAACGTATTAAAATTCGTAAATTACAAAATTTGAGATGTTGCCAATAGATAAGCGGGCAACTGTAAACTGTTTGAGCGTATGTTGATTGTTGCTAGTTTTGTGTATGCTGTGTATGTTTGTTTGGGCATTTAGTTTATGATGTTATTTTGGCACTTTTCACTTGTGACTTCACTTTGTCTATTTAAATTTAGTATGTTTTATTACTTTACACTTTGGCTATTTGCATTTTTATCACATAAATATTAGTTCACTTTAGGTTAATTTAGATCACTTCAAATTGGCTTGTTTTAGTATCTAGGGTCTGTCTGCTAGTGTGAGCGTCAACCTTGCTCTTTTGGGTATTTGTTGGGGTATTTGACCCAATCGATTTTGATTTATAATCGGAAAAATGGGCAGAAAAGTGATGACTTTTCTTTTGCCGATTTTTGTCCCAGTGGAGAAACGGTTTCAGAAACCTTGGGGAACCACGCATTCTAATGGTCCCATCCATGGAACGAGGGACCCCCAAAAGAGGTTTGGATAATTATTTGTTGAATGAGACAGAAAATAAATTTCTCACTTCAAGAGTTTATTCGTGAGTATTTTTTTTTACTCCAGATCTGATAATTGGATTCTTGTTGGAGTTTAACTGCTACATGGGTTCTTGTTTTGAGTTTGAGACTACCACCACCACCAATACTACTACACCACCACCACTACTGCTACACTACCTCCACCACCACTGCCACTACTACTATATCTACGGCACCACCATCACTTCTAAAACCATCACAATACACCACCAACACTTCTACTACACCAACACTATTAATGCACCAGCACTACTGCTAAACTACCACTACTCCTACTACTACCACAACTACTACTTCACCACTTGCACCACCACCACTACTATTACTACTACTAAACCAGCCCAACCAACCCAAGTATTACTACTATACCCCTACCACTACTACTACACCCAAACTACCACCAGCGCTACTACATCGGCACAACTACTACCACCACCACCATCAATTCTACAACATCATGACTACCACTAGACCAACACTAACACCAGTACACCAATAACACGACCATCACTATTACCACTATCATTATAACACGACCAGTACGACTACACCACCACCATCACCACTTACTATACCACCACTACCACGAGTAATACACTACCACCACCTCCAGGAGAATCATCCGCATTCTCTCTCTCTCCTTTTGTGTCTGTCTGTCTGTCTCTCTTTCTGTCTCTCAATCTCTCTTTCAGCCTGTCTGTCTGGCACCCCTTTTTGGCTTATTAACAAATTGAGTTAAAAAATAATCCTCGAAGCATTCTATTAACTTATAACTTGCTCTATATCTCTTCCTATCATATTTTTCGAGTCCACAACTAATGAAGGCCCTGGACTATAAGGCTTATAAAAAGGTAGGAGCAAAAATAATCTCTAATAAATTTACATAGAATACACAATAATTATCTTGAAGGAAATAATGACAATGGATACTCGATGTTTACAGTAATCGATCTAACAGAGCGACTTAGGGCGAAATGGAGGGAGCTCGACGGGAATGTCGGGAGGCTATAACGAGCCTCGGTACGTATGTACACCATGATAACTGGTAAGGAATCCGCAGACGATTCGTGTCATCTTGGGTTGGGTAGGACGCTTTAGGAGATGAAACTGGGATCGGTTGATTATTCGAGGGACTTTAACCACCGGGATTCTAACCCTCTAGTAGTAACACTAGTTGGAGGGAGTATTCGTGCCGAACGAAATGTACCGAAACCAAGGATGGGTCTATTGACTGGGACTCAGATCTTTCGGTATAATCCTAGCCTTCTGGCTTGTAGGAAAAACCAGAGCCCGATCGAAAGTGAGGTGTTTCGTTGAGAATGGCAGGCGGCATATACTGTAGATGCCCAATTGGGACCAACAATATATAGGGGCCAGCCGGAACCGTTACTGCCTCCGCCGAGGGGGGCGGGAGTTTCTTCTTGGTCAAACACTGCGCTGAGGGATGGGAAGTACCCCCGCGGGTGTTTCTTGATAACGCCCCGGGAGGTGACAGGGGTGCACGTTTGACATTCCAAGCCTTCCCTTATCGCAAAAAGCAGTATGATATTCGAACTATTTTCACGTCTGTCTCTCATCGGGTCTGACTTCTTGGTTTCGACGGGGCACGTGGCAGCAAGTAGCCTCTATTCTTAACAACTCGTTCATTCCCAAGATTTTACTTAAAAAAAGAAGAAAAAGTTACATCTGACAATATCTGTATGGGTACTAAAAGTCTCAAATTTTCCCGACCTCAGGGGGAGGGGAATGGGAAAGGGATACCTGACTTTAGTCCACTTCAGCTTTAGTGGCTCTGGCATATTTACGTACAAAGAGTATCCAGGAACACAAGGAATTAGTGAATTAGATACAGACAAAGAACACATGGGCTACAAGGACTAACGTTAGTTCAAACGGGGATCGATCACCTATGGTCAATAACGACCTAGACCTATACAACAAATCACATACACAAAAGATTAAAAAAAAGGAAAAAAGATAATACAAAAAGATACAAAGAGAACTATAAAATACAGTGAATTAATTGATCCGAACGATACAAAGGGTTACCGGATCGTTCTTAATTTTGTGAACAGAGAAATTTATCGTCCGATATATACAACATTTTAAACAAAAAGAACAAAATTAAACATAAAATATTAAAAAGCACAAAATTTCGCCTAGATAAGTTAGGCTCTAGTGGGTTCCTACTCAGGCTAACTGCCACATAATTCTCGGACCCTTTTATATAATTAATTTTAAATTCATACTCCTGGAGGTATAAACTTCTCTGCATAAGGCGACCATTATTGTTTTTTTTACATTTTGCAAATATGCCAGTGGCTTGTGATCCGTCTCTACAAGGAACTCTTTACCTAATAAATACATTATAAATTTCCGTATGGCCCATATAATGGCTATAGCTTCCTTTTTAATGACGGCATAATTTTTTGCGCGCGGGAGAAAATTACGGCTCGCGTATGCAAAGGTGTAGCTATCGCCATCATCGCTATACTGGAGTAAGACGCAACCTAACCCTTCGTTACTGGTATCGGTTCTGATACCAAATGGTTTATTAGGTTTCAAGAGCCAAAGAATAGGGGCGGAAGCTAATTTTCTCTTTATCTGATCGAAGTGGGAGAGAGCTAATGGGGACCAGACAAGGTGTTCCGGGGACTTCTTTTTCAGAAAGTCACACAAGTGGGCTGAGAGCGAGGCGAAATGGGAGACAAGGTGGTGGTAGAGAGAAGCAAAAGCAGAAGCAATGAAGGATCTTAGCTGCTTCTTATTGGACGGACGGGGAATTTCCACAATGGCGCGGAGTTTTTCCTCCTCGGGCTAATTCGGTTGTTGCCAATGTGAAAGCCAAGGTAGTCAATCGTACTATAAGCAAAATGGCATTTGCTGGGCCGATTGTGACTCCGTGTTTGCGCAGGTGATGCAGCAGGGACTGCATGTCGATCAAGTGATGGTCCAACACCCGAGTTGCCACGTAAATGTAATCAAAATAAAAAGTTACGTTTGCCAACTCGTTCAATATTCTACGCGTCATGCGTTTGTAATTACTACAAGCCGTCACCAAGCCGAAGGGAGATAACTGAACTGCATTTAGCTTTTGTCTATGGAGACAGCCGTGTATCCCTTTACACCTTCTTTAAAGATAATTTGATAATAAGCTTTACATAGGTCCAATTCAGCAATGTAATTCGCGTCTTCAAAGAGATGGAGGTTTTAATCGATCAATGGGATATGCTTAGTATCGAACAAGATCACCGAATTAAGTTTCTGAAAATCAACGCACAACCTATATCACACGTCTGACTTCCTTACCAACACAGCGGGTGAACAGTTACTAGATTGGAAAGGTTCTATTATCCTTAAATTTAACAATTTAGTAACGTCTGCGTCTAAGACCTCACTTAAATGGTTGAGCAAGTGGTATGGCTTGGAACGAATAGGCTCTAGGGGGGTTAAAATAATATCATGCTCAAACTAAGGGGCACAGCCGGGAATCTCGGAGATCACGTCTCCAAAATGACTCAGTAACTACTGCAGCTGACGCATCAAATCGGAAGGCACCTGGGCGTTAACGTCCAAGTGGGGTGACTGGGAATCGGTGGCGCTGGGCACGTTGGGCAAAGGGTACTCCTTTTCTTGTTCTCTGCAAGCCAATTGCACTATATTTAGCGGATCTAGGCGGTAGTCTGCTTCCATGGCTGACTCCTCGTAAATGGCCACGATATTATTGCTGCAAGCTCGGCGGTGGTACCTCTTGAGCATGTTTACGTGGCACAGCTTGTCCACAGAGGGAGTTTGAATGAGATAATTAACAGGACCACGAATTTCGACGACGGGGAAGGGCCCTTTTATTGACTCAGGAGTTTATTATTTTTGGTGGGAAGTAATAATAAAACTTCCTCACCGGGTTGGAATATACGATCCTTAGACTTTTGATCAAAATACTTTTTGTATTTGTCTAAGTTCGTGCCGTGTTCTAATAGGTGTGCGTATTAAGATTGTGCGTATTAAGATTAAGATTTTCCGGTCCAATTCTTGGTTCCAAAACGGTTCTTTTAAAATGTTCAGCGGGACTCGGACGTTCCGACCATACAGCAATTGAAACGGGGCAAATTTTAATGTGTGATGCGGGATTTTCTGGTAGGCGAACAAAGCTACCGGTAAATATCTATGCCACTCTCAGGGGTGGTCTGCGTACAACTTCTTCAGGATGGATTTCAATCAAGCGTTAAATCTTTCGCACATTCCGTTTGCGGTGGCGTGATAAGCGGTGGTAAAAAGGGGTTTTACCATTAGCAGCTTGTCGACGTGCTCCATTAATTTAGAGGTAAATTGGCGGCCTCGATCGGATAATAGCTACTTAGGTACTCTGACTTGAAAGAAGATAGAACTCAGCACCTCGGCGCAGGTGATACTATCGATCTTCTTCAAAGGTACTGCTTCAAGGGAAACGGTAGGCGAAATCAACGAGGGTAAGCACGAAGCTGTGCCCTTCACTGGAGCGGGGATGAATTGGACCAATCAGGTCAATTGCCACACGGGCGAAGGGCTCAGATATTATTGCTCCCTTCTACAGCAGAGCAGGTCTGATACGTCCTTTTACCGCTTTTCTTTGACATATATCACAAGAACGGCAATAATTAACGATGTCATCTGCACCACTGGGCCCCCAAAAATATTTAAAAATTCGCTGAGCTGTTTTAGTATGGCTGAAATGGCCAGAGAAAAGACTATCATGAGAAAGTCTTTAATATGAGGTGGACATGCGAACGGGAAAGGCATAATATATATGCCTCAGAACTGTTGCTTTTCAAGCAGGCGCGGTACAGGAGGTTGTTCTTTACGACGTAGGAAACTAGTTTATTACCGCGGGTGGACTCTTGAACCTTATTATGAGCTTTGGTCCACAAGGGGCTGAGTGAATGGCACTCCTTTAGCTTTTTATCGAATTCATCATTCAGGACGGCCCTGAAGTCAGAGTCAAAGGGAGGTTTCAACGGGAGTTGGTGCCTCTGCTTTCTTTTTCGTCTTGGAACGCGTAAGGATGGGTTGAACCCCAGAAGTGGAAGTTACTCGTGGGCACTGTCCGACCAGAACAGCGCATAAATTTATTGGGGCCACAACTACTTCAGGCGATCCGGTATAATACGCGTATTCAATAAAGCATTTCACGATGGGGAATCGGTTGCACGCTCCAGGTAGTCATGTACTACCACAAATCTATCATGGTTCGGAGCGATTGGGGAAAGTAGCTGGTCCGACACCACAATTCACGTACACCCTCTACCTCGAACAAGGGTAGAGACCCGGCAGCCGTTTACTGATCCGGTCTCAAACTTCAGTTTTCCAGGGAAGCTCTTCTCGAACAAAAAGATACGAAGAGTAGTCAATAAGTTTTGCAATTCGGATATAAGGAAACGAGATATGAGGAAAAGTGTTTTATTATTTTTTAATATAACTAACATCGACTTCCATGCACTTGCGCCACTTGTCTCTGAGGCTTCTAATCTCTGACTGCTCTTCAATCGACTCCTGGACGGCGAGCTGGACATCTTCATCGTCCCCAAACCGGCGTCCATGCAGTGCAGCCTTGAGTTGGTGGAATAAAAAGTAGTCGCTAGGGGCTAGAGCTTGAGTGTAGGGGGGGAGGGGTTGAGCTCCTCGAATCCGCACTCGCGCAGGGCAGCTTGTGCAACTCTGGCCTTGTGGACGGGGGCATTTTCGTGGAGGAGCAGGACACCGCGTTTCAACTTTCTGCGCTGCTTCTGACGGATGCACTTCTTCAACCCAGCAGGTTCCTCGGGGTAATATTAGCCTGTGATAGTCCTTCCACGAGGCGCATAGTCCACCATCAACACTCCCTCAGTATCTCAGAAGATGGTAGCCATAATCTTCCCGGTTAAGGGTTGGGTCCGGAACGTGATTGGGGTCGGAGAGCCCCTGTGCTTCGAGGCCATGCTTTCGAGCTTGGTCTAGGGATCCCAGTGATGGACCGACTTTTCATCACCTGTCACTATGCGTGACTCGAATGCCACCGGGTCTTGCTTGTACAGGAGTAGAAGCTCCTCCAAATTTTGACAAGGTTGAAGTCGATTATGTGGCGTGAGGTTTCTAGGTACCCAACAGGCAGAGACCTTGATCATGGCCAAATTGTCGTGGATGATGTTGATAACACCTCCATGTGATATTCCAAGTTCTCGCTGGATTTCTTAGACCTTCACCTGCCGATTTTCGAGGATCATCCTCTATACACGAGCCACATTGTCGTCGTTGGTCACGTCTGACGGGCGTCCTCGACGGGGGTCATCTTCAAGCGACTCACGACTATGGCGGAACTTCCTCTTCCAGCGAGCAATGGTTGCATAGGAAGGAGCGGTGTCGGTATACACTGAAACCATGTGTTCATGGATCTCTTTTGCATTCTTGCCTTCCTTGGTCAAAGATTTGATCACTGCGTGCTTCTTAACCTTCTCCTTTGTTGAAAAAATTGTTACTGACGATCTGCGATCAGCTACTTCTTCTTAAATAGACGAGGCAGGAGCGTGCGGCTGCAGGTCCTGACTTGTCACAACTTGTCCTAACACCCCCACAAACAGCCATACGCTTTCCTCTGTTTTGCCCTACCGATTCGCAAAACTTATTACCACCTCTCGTAACCTGATGGCCAGTGGCAGAAGAAGCAGATGAAGAGGAAGGTGGTTAAATTCGCGACGGTGATGGTGCGGGGGTAGCACAAATTGGGTGCACTTGATTGAGAGAACTAGTAGGGAATTGGGAGTTCTGAGGGCAGTTGGTCCTCAATTTTCTTGAACACTGCAGGAGCAATACACGATGGCTTCCTGGGGAAGTATGACGAAGGGGGATTCGATAGAAATGGCTTGACGTCACGAGGTTCAGACGAAGAAATGTTTCTGGGCTTGGAAGGGGTAATTTATTTTGACAAATTTGCTAAGCAACGGGGTGTACATTTTAGTTTGCCACTTTTAGCTTTGGGGGACGAGGGTACAGCCTTTCTTCCTTCCTTAGGGTAGCAATTGTGGCTCGCCCTGAATACATCGGCTTCTTTGGTGCATTCCTTAAAGGTTGAAGGCCTCCGCTCCTTCACAAAAGATCGAATCTCAGAAGAAAGCGAAGCCATAAACTTGTGCTTCAGAATGAAGTCGACTGACGCTTCATACTCCTGGGGAACTTTCAAAGAATCGAGCCAGAATTTGAAATGTCTCAGAAGTGTATACCCAAATTGTCGAAAAGTTTGGTTGGGCTGTATACGGGCGTGACGAATTTTCACGCGGTAGAAAACGGGTGTCATGTTATACGTGGCTAACACTTCCGTTTGCAACGTAGAATAGTCGATCGTTACCTCCGACGGGAGGGATATTAAAATATTTCGAAGCTTAGAGCATAACAACAGCAGGAGTTTAGCGACACCATCCGCTTCAATGTCCCAGTTTCTTAGCTCGAAGATCTTTTACAAATGCGTTAAATGAGACCCGAAGTCTTCTCCATCCTTATAAACGGGGAACTTGACTGACGCAGTTTGTGGGACGTCATTCCACGAGTTCACGAGAGTTTCGATCCTCGCTCTACTCATTTCTATTTCACGTCGTCGGATGCTTTCTTGTTTTTCTCTCTCTCTCTCACTACTCACTCTCTCTCTCTCTCTCTCTCTCTCTCTTTCTTTCTCTCGTTCTTTTCTCTCTCTTCTTTCCACTCTCTCGGCTCTCTGTTCTTCTTGTATATAGGACAGAAGGTCCTTTGCCGATAAACCAAGCAACTCGCTATGTAATTTAAACCGGTCGAATGAAGACATAATGTCGCGTATTCGAACTAAACTTAAAAAAACGTAAGGAATTATAGAAACGAAAGAACTCCGTATGCACACGACGCGATTAATAATTTCCATCTGAGGACTCGCAAATACACGAATTAACGCAAGAGCCTTTAACTTTGCTCACAACACAGAGAACAAAACTCGCCTGAGCCTTTCTTGGTATAAAAGGGTAAAATACCGCTGGGGAATAAATGAGAAGCGCGGACTTAAAACTTACACACGGTATGTATAAAGATGGGTACACACAATAAATGGGAAAAATAATTCGAAAGATTATCTCTGCTTACTTTTTCAATAGCCAAGCCTTCAGTCTTAAAACCTTTAAAATACCCTATAAACCTGAAACTAGTTAATATATATATATATATATATATATATATATATATATATATATATATATATATATATTATGTCGTAGAATGAACCACAACATATTTACTTCAAACTGAAATGAGTGGGCACTCAAGGTCATATGAGGGACCTTGCCAAAATGAGTGCGAAGGATTTAAATACAAACATTCGATTGCAGTTAGCCGTTACTAAACTAATGAAGGCTCCAGTCTATAAGGCTTATGAAGAGATAGGAGCAAAAATAAACTTTAATAAATTTACATAAAATACATAATTATTATTTTGAAGAAAATAATGGCAATGGATACTCGATGTTTACAGTAATGGTTCTAACAAAGTGACCTGGGGCGAAATGGGGGGAGCTCGACGGGAACGTCGGGAGGCTATAACAAGCCTCTGTACGTATGTAGACCGGGATGACTGGCAAGGAAGCCACAGATGATTGGTCTCAGTCTGGCTTGGGTTTGAGGCTCTAGGAGATGAAATGCGGATTTATCGCACAAAGCAGTTTGATATTTGTACTGTTCTTACGGTTCTCGCTCATTGGGCCTAACCTCCTGGTTTCGACTGGGCACATGGCGGCAAGAGACCTCTATTCTCGACATAGGGCATTGTTCGAAATTATTTTTACATGACTATGAGGAGCTATTGTTATTTTATGACAATAGCCGCGTTGGGTTTTTTTTTATTTATTTGGGTATTTACTCGTTTTCCTGCTGGGTTTGGGATGTTAAAATATTTTCAGGGACTTGTAGACTGCTGTTCAAAATTATTTGGCAATCGCTAGGAGCTGAGATTAATCTATTATAGGTTCTTTCCTTTTTTCCCTAGTCAGCTTTGCTGTATTTGTATTTAGTAGGGTACTTAATCGTTTTCCACCTGGGTTTGGGCTAATACAATAAATGCAAGGATTTGAAAACTAATTTATAAACGTATTTTGACACAGCTATGAGTGGATTTTCTTTCTTTAGATGTTATTCCCTAAGTTTTGCAAGGTGACGTTTGTTACATTGCGATGGGTGGCCCTTTTTTCCTTTCGTGGCGCATTTTTTAGCTATTTCCCCCTTTTTCCCATGTTTCGCTAATGAATTAGATGCATGGTTGTTTCAGTTGATTTATTTGAGTGATACTCCGTTACTCGGAAGGCTATTAAAGAAAAAAAAAGGAATTTTTGCAGAAATCGGTAGCTAGAAGCATTTTATAGTTTACCCTTTTCCAGCCCCTTTTTTCTTGCGGTTTCGTTTCCTATGAAGGCTCTGATATAACATCAGGAGCTTAAAACCTTGGAAAAAATATAGAGACTTTGGCTAAACGTAGGAAAACTTTGACAATTATATCATTCGAAAGAGAATGTAAAAGAACATAGGTCTTTCAAATTTTGTTAGAATCGGCCGAATAGTTACAATGTTATTACAAAAACAAAAAAAAGCAAAACGTGAACCGACTGACCGACATAGCGAGATGTAGTGTTGCCTGCGACTAAAAACAGTAATGATGAATTTGATTCAGAAAAATCATGTGAGGGTAATTCTTTGAAGTAGGCTTAAAAGAAGATTGCAAGATAGGAAACGGTTCCATTTTTATGCCGATTTCTCATACGGCGACAGACGCTTTACTGGTAGGTTAATGTTCCGTTTTCAAATAACTTATTTTGTGCTAATATGTATCATTGATAACTTAATTTTTAAGTAAACAACAGTGCTTCTTTAACCCTTAGCTGATGTCTTTAGATGGGTAATCGAGCGTTGAAAGTGTTTTCTATTGTTATAGCAATTAACTCGACAAATATTGGAAATTGCGTTTATTTATCTCCATATTTTCTCCCCTCTTTTCTCGATGTTAATGAGCGGTCCCATTTCTTCCTCTAGATATAGAATTCCCATACTTCTTTTCTCTCTTCTCTTTGAGTTTATATTTAGGCAAAGAACTTTGTTTCGTATCCTCTGCAGATCCAGTTTTTAGACTTTGTTTCGCTGGTGATTGAGAGGGGAAAAGAGTAGTTCCTTTTCTATTACCACCTAGATTTTTGGGGGTATTCAGGCTTAACCTCCCTAGGTTTTATAGTAGATTAAACATTCGGATTGCGTTGCTTTTTTCCTGTTCTTTGGAGTTTTATAGACTCTACATATATTTTATTTAAATCCCAAGACATTACCTTTAGAATGGTAGTTCTGGTCGTCTATTTCGATATCCGCTATCTTGTTTAGGATGATTGAAACGAAGGTAAATTTTCTTCCATTAGTTTTTACTTTTTACTCCCTTTCGTAGCTGTTAACGTTTGCAATATTTAGTGCTCTCATTGGGCCTGAAAATGGTCGTTTCTGTATGCACTGACTTCGAACTGGTTTATGATATGAACGAAATGAACGTTTAACACTAGAACGCCCAGTGAAATATTTTTCCTTAAACGCCCAAAGGGGTCAAAATGACCCATTGTCAATTTTTCATATAATAATTAATAATTTAATTAAGTATATGTTTATTTGATTGAACAAAAGTAGATAAATATATTTTTATCACTCAAATTTTTTTTAAGAATAACATAAAGGAAAAAACAACTTTTAGATTTGAAAAAGATTTTTTGGTAAAATTGCTATGAAATAAGTTGTCTTATGATATTTATTGGCAAAGACTACACACATACTTCACTTTTGCAGTAGACTTCCCGCACACCATCTTTTTGCATTTTCTGCACCTTAATTTAGACTTATTCTCCTTACATTGTTGACGAACCTGACACTTGCGGAGACAATTACCGGCTGTTTCTACTTCCTCTGAATCAGAATCATCGCTATAATCTGACAGCTGCTTTGTAGTTCTTACGCCAGCTTTTGTATAAACTTCTTCCGTGAAATCCTTTGACTACTAACAGCTCGATACGTGATTACAGCATTGATCCATGCAATATCAAGAACGTTGTAAAACGTGTGGATTGGTCACCGCCTTGACGATGCCTTGACTGCATATTTTCGTGCCATTTGATCTAGAACTTCTACGTCACATTTAGTCTTATTGCAATAACACACGATTTCATGTGTTTTCTTCTCATTGCTCTCAATCCTTACACTCGTATGGTTACTACTCATTAGCAGAATATTTTTGTTTTTCCTCCCCTGATATACTGTAAGAGATATATCACCGCTTTTTAGAACTGCGTGTCATATAGGGGCTGGCGGGTGTTCTTCACTGAATCTGGAATTTATCTTCTAGCCTTGTTCATTGTTCCACAAGGCAAGTACCTGATTTTCTGAAGCGTCGTTGCTAAATTCAATGATGTAAAGAAATAATCAGTTGTTACATTTCTTCCAGTATTTAAATATGGCTCCATGAGTTTTAATACGACGTACTCCAAAACACGTATGTTTTCGGGACGAAATTCACCATTGCCTAAATAAGGAAAGCCATTTAGTATGTACTTCGATTCACTGTCAACAGCAAGCCAAAATTTTGGCCTAGATTTGTCTGGCTCTGATGACATGAACTGTGTAAATGGGCACCTAGCTTTGCTTGGGAAAAGTTGCTCATCGATTGTTATATTGGATGATGGCTTATAACACATGGAGCAATTTTTTAAGAATTTATTCAATAATTCAGAAAAAAGGGCAAATCTATTCGCCTGCAAGAGTTGCGATTTTGTTGACTTATAATCAAATCTAAGAAATCTCCTAATTTCACAGAAGCGATTAAGAGACATGGTTTGTCAGCAAAATGGGAGGCCCCAGGGTTCAGACCATAGATAGTGAAGATCAATATTTCGTGAGCTGCCAACTCTGCGTGCATATAATATTGCAATAAAGGCATGTAGTTCAGGAAGTAGGAGGGACCATGTTTTGTTCTGAAGTACATGTTCAGCTTCTGCTTCGTTACATTTGGTTACCTGAAGGAGCATAGAATCATCAATAAAGAGCTTCCAAGCCGATGCAAAACTATCAACAACGATGTTTCTCTTGGCATGTGGTGTTGGGCCTGGTATTTCTTTCAGTACATTGTACTGAGGACGCCTACCTTGTGTAACATTATTGGAGCTGGCACATTCCCACAAGGTCCCTTCAAGAGCTATTGGTTGATTATTTTCTGATTCTAAGTCACCTGTGTGAGTACGTGCTCGTTTTACCGTTGCATCACCTTGAAATTTCAATTTCTGTTTTCCAACATTGACACTGCTTTCTGAAAGTATACACATGAGTATATATTAGTCGAGTGTATAGTAAAATATATAGATGCAAATGTATAAATATTATTTCCTATAACAAATTTTTATATGATTCAAGTGGGATTTTTGAATCCGAAACAGAAAGTGGTAAAATAATGGAGACCTATAGCTCAGATTTTTTCGAAGTAAGAAATAACTATTTCAGAAGAAAAATTATTCCGTTTTCTCTTTCCTGCGGTGAAGTTGAATATATATATATATATATATATATATATATATATATATATATATATATATATATATATATACGGTATATATGCATATCAAAATGTATTTACCTTTAATGTTGCTTGGAAAACGTGAATCAATTGAAGATTCCTGTTCCCTATCGGATATGCTTGAAGATTCGAGAATGAAATCTTTATCACTTGAGTCATCAGGACCCAATTCTCCACCATCTGATCCATTATCATCAACACCAGTAAGTTTAGACCAAATTTTACTGTCATAAAGTTTAGAACGTCGTAACAATCATTTTGGCTACTAAGTATTCATCTGGGGAGTATTCGGTGTTTCAGCACGGGTGCTAGAAGTTTTTCATTGTTTCTATAATATCTGGCGCCTTGGTGAGGCATTTTCTCGAGATTGCTTTTTTTTTTCCATAGTTATAGTAACCCATGATCCCATAATTTCTTCCCTTTCCCGAATTACTGATAGTTTTTGAGATAATTCTTGTATATTGTTTAATAAATAGGTTTAGCCCATTTCGTCTGAAGGTTCTCGAAGTTAATAAATGATGTAACCACTTATGGCGGGTCCTCGATGTTATTGTGTGTCTTGAAGTCACGTCATAGCAAGTCCTTTAGGTTAATAAATGCGTACGAGTTATATGGGTCAAAGGTTAATAGAGGCACCAGCAGTTCTTGTGGTAGGCTTTGGCGCAGAGGGGAATTTGTTTGACCAAGTCTTAAGATTAGGTAGGCTGGGTATAAAGGATCACTACGGATTACCTGTAGCAAGAAAATTACAAACGGAGGACTCTTTATTTGGAAGTAGAACTCGGGTAGCCTTGGGCGCAAGAAGGACTCGAGACTGGCGTGTAGTGTCTTAAGTGGGCCTATTACTAAATAGCCGCTCTCTGACTGGCGGAGTGACCGACTTTCTTCCTCGCTTCTGTCTGTCTTTCTTACTTACTGCCTTGACTCTGTGAGTTTAGTAGTATATATTTGTGCTGGGGACAATGGGGGACCTATTATTATCCACTGATATCGTTTGGGTGGCGCCTATTCTATGATTTGGTTGGACCCTATTTTACTCCCTGTTAATTCGTATCTAAGGAGATAGAGGTTTGGTTTCTGGTCAAAATATGTTTGCTGCCGTATCGAATTCATTCTTCTCGCTTCGAGCAAAATACATATATTATTTACATTCATGTTTTCTTAACTAATATATATTTCTACTATAAGCGTTTCTCTCTATTCTAGGTAGGTTTATTATTACATGGCATATCATTTGAGTAATTAATGTGTGTGCCCAATTTCAGGATTTCATAGGGCCAACGGGGTGCTCATTTGTGAAGTTCCTTTTGGCTTTACTCCACCTTTTAATTGAGCTGCAACAAAACTTCCCCTCGAGATACGGAGCAATATATAAGAATTTCTAACATACATCGTCTGATGGTAAAAAATTTGTTGCATCAATGACGATACACTCATACATAGCTTTTTGATATCTATATTTTTATATTCATAAATATATATCCACTTAATAATTCGGGGTCTTTTAACTAGTCCCTATGATTATAGTATTTGTTTTAATACATGATGTATACAATGGGTTCACAGACAAAGTGCTGTGTACACACTCATTTAAAGTGTTAATTACAAGCATTATATGATTCAAATGAGACTCATTTGTGAGGCTTCATTGTTAAACCTATTTCGCTTTGCAATGCACTTTTGTCTAATTAGTTGCAAGGACAATGACTATACATTATAATTTCACAAAGATATATATAACATTATTATTTTACATTATTTTACAAATAAGTTATGTATATATATTATTCACACAAGGAGTGTCGAGGTATGCCGGTGAAGACTATCTCGTTGCACAAAGTTGTACCCATCACGGGCAGCCTGCTAACCAGAGGCCGCTTGAGATCTGTTCTAGGGCGATTAATAATGGGAGCAATTTACGGTTGACCGGATTTTAACTATGGCTTGCCAAGTTACAGTTCAAAGGCTATATAAAGAACATTACCCCCAAATATAATTTTAATATATATATATATATATATATATATATATATATATATATATAATAATAACATGGGGCAATTTTTATATATATATATATATATATATATATATATATATATATATATAGATAGATAGATACGATGGGGGGTGTATAAGTTTTGCAATTCAGATATAAGGAAATGAGATATGAGGAAAAGTGTTCTATTATTTTTCAATATAATTCCCTCGACTTCAATGCACTTGCGCCACTTGTCCCTGAGGCTTCGAATTCCCGACAACCAGAAATCTCCCGACTGCTGTTCAAACCACTCCTGAAAAAGGAGCTGGACATCTTAATCGTCCCCAAACCGGCGTCCATGCAGTGCAGCCTTGAGCTGGCGGAATAAAAAGTAGTCGCTAAGGGCCAGATCTAGACTGTAGGGGGATGGTTAAGCTCCTCGAATCCGTACTCGCGCAGGAAAGCTTGTGCAACTCTGGCATTGTGGACTTTGACGACGTTGAAGTCGATCATGGGGCGTGAGGTGTGATATTCCAAGTTCTCGCTCAATTTCTTCGGCCTTCACCCGTCGATTTTCGAGGACCATCCTCTCCACACGGGCCACATTGTCGTCGTTGGTCACGTCTGACGGATGTCCTGGACATGGGCCATCTTCAAGGGACTCACGAGCATAGCGAAACTCCCTATTCCAGCGAGCAATGGTTTCATATGAAGGGGCGGTGTTGGCGTACACTGCAACCATGCGTTCATGGATCTCTTTTGCCTTCTTGCCTTCCTTGGTAAAAATTTGATCACTGCGTGGTGGTCAACCTTCTCCATTGTTACAAAAATTTGTGAGTGACGATCTGCGATCAGCTATTGCTTCTTAAATAGATGAGGCCGGAGCAGGCGGCTGCAAGTCCTGACTTGTCATAACTTGTCCTAACACCACCACAAAGAGCCATCCCCCTTCCTCTGTTTTGCACTACCGATTCGCAAAACTTGTTGACCAACCCTCGTGTATATATATATATATATATATATATATATATATATATATATATATATATATATATATATATTCTAAATATAACAGGAGCCAAAGCTTAACGAAGGTAGCTCTGCTGGCGAGATCTTCGACGAAGTACGAGGACTCGACGACGGGTTACAGGGATTTACGGGAAACAGACGGCAGTCTGAACAGAGTGAATAGCGGGCTTTCAATCTCTTAGAGAAATGGTGAGCTTTGGGTTATATAGCCGAGTGGCTGGTCCAATCGACGCCTCAGGGCCCGGTGGTCCCTAGAGGTTCCTTGGCGCCAATCTATGCAAACATATTTCATGATAACGATTCGGTTCAGACGGTGAAACTTGCTCATGATATGGGGGTAGGGATCAGGTGGCTGTGCACGGTGTTATCGGTGGCATCCGAAAGCTATACATTATTATTTTACAAATATATTATTTCCACAAGGAGTTATTTTCTTATATGAAAATCGCTATACCTCTTTAAGATTATTTGTGTTTGCATAATTATTCGCAAACCTGTCACAAAAGAAATAGGGTTCACATGGTACTCATTTGTGAGGTTTCGCATATGAACCTATTCTTTTTTGCATTGGGCGCTAGAAAACTTGCGTGAGGGCACCACACTGCCTCGCTTTCAACTAAGCCTAAGCATACTGAGTTAACTTTTAAATTAATATATACAGCGGCTATGCACACTTTTTATATTTTTAAATTATTCAGCCCTATATTCTTTTCACCCCACCGGACATATGCAGTTTATTTCTTTAAAAAACCTACTGAATTTGGGCAGTTAAATTGATTATCACTGGAACACAACACTTTCTGCGCTTGTTATTAATGAAAAAAAACTGAATCCGAACGTATGGCATGAATGTGCGTTTTCATCTTGCTCCATTGTTGCTTGCAGAGGTCCAGTGCTTCCCTATACCCTTTTTAGTACTGCTCCTCCGAAAGGTTAAGCCCACGATTTTGGAGTCTGCCAGGTCTTTTGTTTCCTACGCTGTCTTGTAGGCTCGATGGTGTTTCCGTCGACAATTTCTGCTTCCTTAAGTTTTGCCCGTTGCTCGTTCTATGAGTCCTTTTTATTTTGATCCTTCTTCTCTTTCGATCAAAAAGGTCACCAGTTTGTAGGTTCTCAAAGTTAATAGTGGGTGTCCGGGCTAAGACAGACTTAATTTTGTGATGTAGAAATTCAGGAGGCCTACTTCTTTTCCATCCTTCGAGGGGTCACCGGTCATGGAGTCTACTTCCTTGGGAGAAGAGCACCCCATAACAAGTGACAAGGCATACTTCGTCAGGCATACTTAATGTTTAGGATGGAGGCCAAGGACGAAGGAACGGGATGACACTTCTAGACTAGCTTGTAGTGTGTTTAGGTGGGCCTATTACTACATGGTGTCTCTCTGACTGGCAGACTGACTGACTCTCTTCCTGACTCTCTTACTCGCTTATGTCTGTCTTTTTTGCTTATGGCCTTGACTCTATGAGTTTAGTAATATATATTTAGGCCGGAGACAATGGGCGTGGCCTATTATTATCCACTGATGTTGTTTGGGTGGTGCCTATTTCATGTTTTGGGTGGAGCCTATTTAACTCCCTGTTAATTCGTATCTAAGGAAATAGATAATTTGTTTTTGGTCAGAAATACTAAAGACGCGACTGAGTTTCGCAGTCCCTTGCTAGCAAACAATGTCCGTGGCTGAGTAAACAATAGGCGCGGCTATCTTGTTTTCAGCTCTCCAACTGCATTTCAAAATTTGTGTGAACAGCTGACCACATTTGTATGTTTGTGTGCATATGTTTGCTGCCGTTTCGAATTTCTCTTCTTGAATTTTCACCACCTTTCGTTGTTTATTCGAATTTTCCTTCCCAAGCGTCCGCCTTTAATTTGGTTTATTAGTCCAGATTTCTCTCTTTATCTTATTTCTAAATTTATTTTTCTAAAGCTATTTTATTATGTCCTTGCTCTTCTTTTCTGAGATGCCTTAGTTATTCTTTCCTCCTCCTGAGCGCTATAAATCTTTCTCTCATCGGGCCAAGAATCTTTATTAGGTCATATATTCCTCTAAGTTGTCTCTTTATTCTCTTCATCTATTCTCTCCACTGAGGTTGGGAAAGACTGTGGAATAGGGTTTTCTGGATTTTTCTTTCGTCTACAAAAGTGATTATCTTATTAATCTGTCGTTTTTTTTCCTTTATTTATTCACTATTGATTCATGAACAGTCGTCACTTTCCAAAATGGTTACTACATGCAATGTTAAATGGTTGTGTGTGAATGCTAAATAACATGTTGTGGCTGTATAAATTGATATCTGGCTTTGGCTCCGGGGCAGAGAGAACTGTTCCGCGTCAGAGGTATGTGGATATAGATACCTATTGGCAGGGTTCCTTGGAACAGAGAGTGTGTGTGTGTCTTGTGTTTTGAATACGGTAGAGGAAAGAAAGCAGTGTTGTGTGTGTGGTGAGAAGTGTAAGATCTACCCACCCGAATACAGGGGTGAGCACAGCGCGTCCACCAATGTTAGCCGGATCTCTCCGTGAGCTGGAATCCATATTTTTGGACTGCCAAATACCGCCATTTCTTATGAATCCAATTTCTGCAAAGTAAACTCTCTGGAAACTTTATTCATTCTCATCTAAAGAAAGAAGAGTTTAAATAAAAAAATACTCACTCAAATTAATCTATCCAAAGACTTCAAATTCTTAATCTAAATTTACATTTTAATTTTCGTTTTCTTTTTATTATTCCGGAAGGAATTTGGAAAGTTTGGGAAAAAAATTATAACTTTAGTTTGTTGATTTTCGACATCTATTCTGGATATTGCAATAGGAAGCATTGAGTTTGTATCTTATAATTTCCATGTTCCATCCTACGAACTTATTCTTGAATTTCTTGTCGGCTTCGACTCTTCAAGTATTTATAGGTATTAGATGATAAGTTCTCCTTGTCATTCCCAATTTATTATTATTTCGTTTTTTCCTCCTTTTTATGCTTTTTAGTTTGGCCTTTTCACCACTTTAAAATATGTCACTATCATTTCTTAACGTTTAGAGACTCATAAGGATAAAGAGTATTAAACGGGGTTTAACTAAAGAAGTCCTCACCTTCTCCAGTCCCCCTTTTCTATGTTACCACTGAATGTCAGGTTTGAAGTTTTTTACCGATTTTACTCTTAAGTTATTCCGTGTTTCCTTTTCCATGTATAATTTCAGAAATGTTAAAGTGAGTGACAGGGAGAAGTGAGTGAGAGATGTCCTCCTATGATGATCTCCCCCATACTCTGTTAAAACATTCGAGCCGTAAGTCTTGCTGCGTTCGCTCATTTCACAGGAGTGATATCAATGTAGCGTGAAATAAAATGCTAGTATCTGGTACGACTTAAGCTGTACCAATTTGTACACAGGTGTAATAGTTAGTGCAAAAATTTGTCTGTGCATTTTGGTGTGAAAAGTGTTTCAGAGCGATTTTCTCTCTTTAGTAAGAGAATAAAATTTGGGGGTGAATCATATCATTGAAAGTCTTTAGTTCTGTTATCTTCCATTGTTCATCCAGAATAAGATAAAAAAAAGGGTATAACTTCTTGAATGTTCACCGGGGTGGTCTTAGATGAAAGGAAATGAACGGATTGACACCTTTCCTTTGGTATCGGCTGCGTGTCTTAAGGGCGGGTTGAAGTGGTTATTATCTTTCTAGGAGATATTTGGGAGGTACGGCGGGTTAGGATTGGACCATAGAGTATTTTGCTCAAGTAAATTGGTGTCTCCACGCAGCAAAACGCCCTGCTCTCTTTTTTTCTGCAGCGCAACACAACGAAAACTATATATACTACATACTCGTATACCACAACCCACTTGATGTATTGTAGGACTATGCTTACTTAATTCTCCTCTGAATAATGGTGCGATATTTAAACCTCGTATAGAATGTGACCGCAACTAACGCGCAGCCTTACTTTGTCCACATATGCCTGGCTCATTTTTACTTGATCTGACCAATTATTCCATTTCAGACCAACTTTTTGCCGTGGTCGGGTCAATCACGGCATGAAAAAGTACGAGATGGAAAGTAAACGGAGAAGGAAAAAATGCAACCAAACAGAAAATAAACTATATATTATAGACCAAATTGTAAAAAAGGTTTTACACCAAATCTTAAACCTAGTGCTGGGGACAGGAGGGCTCATTTCTATCCTACAAGAACTTATTCGTATAAAAGAAGGCTGTAGTAATCAGAAGGACGGATTATAAGGTTATCACTATAGCAATCAGAATTATACCACCGTGGTTATACCAGTACATCACCATGGAGTTTGGAGTAATAATCCTATGAAGAATAAAAAGAAATTACAAAAGTGACGTTTAGTTACACTCTTTTGCCCCTATTCATCATTTAATTACATATTTTTCATCATTTTTAAGGAATATTAAAAGAAGATTTGGGATTCTTCCATTAAATATAAGCTAAGAAGCAAGAGATCTGTTTACGCACATGAAAGCAAGAGGACGTATACATCTGAATCCTTGGAGACACATTATTGGGAAGAAGAGGGAAGGGGTCTTAGAAAACTAGGGCGAGATAGCAAGATTGATGAGGATGGAAACAAAGTCAACTTCACTGTTTCTTACTGTGTGTATTCCTGTGTAAGTGTGTGTACGTGTGGGTGATATTTTTGCGTGTGCATTGTGTGCGATGTTGCAGAGTTTTTTTATTCTTTTCCGAATTTTTAATATTGGTGCGGGGGCGCATTTTGTGTGCGTCTACTATGACATGTATTAGTTGTACCCGTGTGTTGTGTACGTGGTCTTGTACTCCTCTGCGATGGCCGTGTAAGTGTTTGCACTGGTCTTCAATGCAAATAGTGTTTGTACTCGTAATAAATGCTTTTATAGGTTTTGTACTCGTATACGATGCCTATATAGGTGCTGCTCGCTGTGTTTGGTGCCTATATTTATTTGCACGTGTTTAATGTCTATATGTAGGTATTTTTACTTGTGTTTTCTTCTTATATGAATGTTATACTCAAGTTTATGCAAATAATAATGCTAGTACTCTTGTTTCATGTATATAGAGAAGTTTTTACTCGTTTATTATACGTATATAGGTATTCTTACTCGAATTTGAGGCCTATATGTTTTCTGTTATTCCTGTTTCATTCAAATATAGGTCATTATGCCTGTGTTTGAGGCCTATGTAATGGTTTGTGATTATGTTTTATGCATATTTTAGTGTTAATACTTATGTTTAATGCCTATATGAGTGTGTGCACTCATTAACATTGCAATGAATCAACCCTGACATGACATGGTTTGAATAGAAAGAAAATCAGACGGATGACTATAGTGAGTCACAGAGTTTGAGAATTGGGAGAAGAAAATAGTGCAGAAAAATAATTCAAGGAGGGATAGTGTCAGAGAAAGAAGGTTAGCCTCCACCCCTAGATCCCAACGTCTACCTGTGGCTCCTGAGAAGATAAGCCTGCACGCCCAGACACCTCCCAAGGAACAGCGAGAATTTCATGCTTTTGTGCGACCCGCGTTCGAATTCATTTCCCGCCGTCGCACCTACTAATCAGCGCCAGACCCACGGCGCCAAGGACTTTTGCGCAAGGATGTAAGGCCGCCGAGACTAGCCCCTCACCCCTGTCGCGCCAAGTCTAATGAGATCCCCGTCTCCGTTTTGGTGCGCCCGGCGACCCGCTTCCCCCGAGGCAGTATAAATACTTCGAGAAAAACTTTGAGAAATTACTATCATACAGCCTCGTCTTGGTTAGCACCTACGTACAGTCTCATACACCCAGCTTCGCCTCTAAACGGCTTCCAGCTTTAAACGCGACGCGTCATCTCTACCCAGCCTTGCTCGTACCTGAGGCCAGAATTCCCGCCCGAAACACGATAGAGACGGACAGGCATATATCACTAGGATGTCGACTTCGTTCACGACTGGAGTACTCCCTTGCTCATTTCTCACTGAGGTTAAAGAAGATGTAATCTTCCAAATTGAACCTTGCAGTGCCCCATGTACTCGTCGTATCCAAACCTCTAGTCAATTGGGCTTTACGTGAGTCTCCCCGGCATTTGCACTTTCCCCGATTTCCCTGGAAGCAATCACCGTACATCCTCTCTCGGAATCTCGTACCTGTCGAGTCATTTGTATTCCTTGTCCTCCCCTTCGTTTTGGATCCCTGGGTGTCATTTTATTTATTGTCATTTATTTACTTGTGCTATTAATATTTGCTTGGTATGTAGTAAAGTTATATATTTTTCTACTATCAGTTTCTCTTATCCCAGAACCTCTAAGAATTGATTATTTAGGACAACCACACTCCATTTTGTTTATTTAACCCTCACACTGGTATCTGTATCTCAATTTTCTAGCCCTCTTCACGGTTACCTTACGACAGATAGATAAAGTTAAATTTCAGTGGTTAGACACTGCTGTATTGTGTGTGTATGTTGTGGTAGGCTTGGAGCAGCAAAGGGAAAGATAGAAATGGTGAGGCGCGAGCCGAGGGAAGAGATACTTCCGGTGCTGTTATCTTATATGAAGATGGGTGCTAGTTGTGGTTAATCATTGGTTGCTGAGTGTCTCAAAAGCCAACGCAGAGTGGTCTGTCGTGTATTTGGATGTATGTGGTGTATATTGCTAGGAATTCGTGTTTGTGTTTGTGATTGTTGTGTGGTGTTGACATGTTTGTAAATAGAAAAGAGTGACATGCACGGCTCAGTGCAGTTTTTTATTCTCTGTGCTCTCCTTCGCTGTGTGGCTCGCTGCTTTGAGTGTAGTTGATAGGGATGTGAGGAGTGGTCTGACGAGTGTTTCGTATATATGTGATTTAATTATAGGGCTGGTGGGGTAGACACTACGTAGCATTTTGTTTGTGCGTTTTTCTTTTGCTTGTGTAGTGTTTTGGTGTACGTGGGAGTGTATTTACTTGTCGAATGTGAACCCGAGTATTTTCATGTGAGGTTTGTTTGTTAGTCTTTTGGGGGCTTTTTAGTTTGGTCTGGTGTCTGTGTATATTTGTATGTTGTGAATGAACTGATCAGTCGCGCTGTAGTGTCGTCTAGGTCTTCAAAGGATTCGTGACTATGATCTACTTGTCTTCATACTCTTCTCGCCTCTGTTTACGGTGCTCAATAGTGTCGTGTCCTGTCAAGAGACGAGAATTGTCTCTTCGTTAGCATAGGACAGTGTGTATTCATGTCCGTAGTTTTCTGGAGCCCTTGGAATGTCGTTTGTGTACATGATGTATATTGTAGACGCTAATACACTATCTTGATGTACGCCAGCTTGTGGGGTAAATGGATGTGATGTTGTGTTATTCTATTTTATATAACATCTGTTGTCTATATGATAGTCGGGGATAAAATCATTTTAGTGCACAGAAGTAGCTTCGTATTGTTGGCTAGTTTTCAGGAGTCATTCGTGCAACAATTTGTCGAATGCATTTTCCAAATCCTTGTTGATGAAGATTATCTTCTGTCTGGCTTGTTGTGCTTTATTATTATGCCATGGACGATGATAACAACCGCTTAAATGGACTGACCTTGCCTAAACTCATATTGGTAATGGGAAGGCCATCCCACTCCTTCAGGGCTGTTACTGTATATGATCTCTGGTACAATTCCCACTTGTCGTTGTCATCCAGTAAAGTCTTTATTTTTGTGATCTGTTTAAGTTACGTATTTATTCACCAATGCTATACCATGTAGTTGGATGAGTTGCGCTATTATTTCCGATTTAATAACCATGTACTTTAGTCCCATTTTATTAGTGTATCTGCACTGTTGTTCTAGTAGCTGCTTTTCTTAAAAGCTTTCACAGGTCATGTGGTGCTACAGTGAGTCGCAATGATTTTAAAGAGGCATTACCACGCTCTTTTAAGGTGCGCGTGAGTGGGCACTGTGGAATTATATACAGAGTTCTTCCAATATATCATTTGGTTTCCTTAAAACTATCACATCCAAGACTGGGAGTTCTGAGTTTCCTTCCTCTTCCATAGTAAATTAGATCTCGGGGATAACACTTTGAGTGAGAAACTGGTCTATTTTGTTTTTGTCAGTGATTACGAAGTTTTGTTCGAGTATATCACCCAAATATTTGCTACATGATAGTCAATGATGGTAAATCTTGTTGTCAGACCTAAAGTAAGTTAAACCCCTCTAACCCACGCAAAATCTAGGAAGAAAATATACTCGATTTTTGTGGAAACGTCTGTTGTAAGGAAATTGCTTCTACAAGCCATATTTTGTACAGATAAAAAACCATGATTTAATCGGATAATTGCTTCTACAGAATTTTGTTTTGCGGCCCTTGCTTCAACAGGTCAAGGTTCTTACAGCTATTTTTTTAAGATAATTGTTTTTTAGAGTATTGCTTCAACATATCATAGTTTATACATATAATTGCTTTAACGAGGCAGTTTCTGTACAGAATTTAGCTTTACCATGATATCAACAGAGAGTGGCTTCTGGAGGCAATGGCTTATTCAGAGAATGGCATCTACAGACAATAGTTTGTACAGAAAGTTGCTTTCACAAAATTGTTTCTACAGAATTACTTTTACAGAATTTTTTCCACAACCATTTATTTCTATAGAGAATTGCTTTTACAGACAATGGTTTCTATAGAGAAAATCGTTTTAGATACAATGGTTTTTACAAAGAATCGCTTCTACCATTCGAATCTCGAAAGCGTACCTGTTTTATTTACGTTCTCTCACCGTCTCCAAAGTCGAATCATTTGCACGGGCTATGCAACTTACATTCTCACTTTCCCCAACTTCACCACCAGTTAATTTCCCATCAAACGCCCGACGTGGAGTTAGAGTCCATACTTAATGATTAACTTGATACAAGGTTGTTAATGGGTTTAGAATATATCTTGCCCTGCAACTAAGGTTTATCTAGTTTTTCTTCTTTAGTCATTGTCACCCTGCATTATACTGTTAATTCTGTTATGTTCTTTCCTCCCTCCATTCTCTTTTCCCTTTATTTTATTCTCATTTCAGCTGAGTAGCCTTCGTTAGAGTACACAATATTTTTCTCCTTTTTTACTGGATATTCATCAATTCACCTCTATTTGATAACACACATATCTTTTTCTCTCTATCCAGGAAATGCCACACATTCTTGGCTGAAAGGAGGGAGATGTTTGGGAGAGTTGTTTAGCCTGGCATTCCATAACCACCCACCTTGCCTTATCCTTAGGATTCTCTGGCTATCTCACAAATTCTCAATTCCATTAACCACAACACTTGGTTTAAGACCATGTGTATCAATTACTTGAACTTTAGATGTCCAATCAATTTAAGCTTAATTTTAAACTAAATTATAACCTTTTCTACAACCATATTAATAATAGCAATAAAACAATAATATAAATAATACTATTGCTCCTACAATAAGTTACATTGACTAATATCCTTGTCGAGGAGACTATAAGAGTATCCTTTCAAAAGTTTGTATATTTTGGCATTAATAAATTGCCTTCTAGGCCATCATCTTACTTCAAAATTTAAAACGCAAGAGCAACGAGGCAGTATCATGCAAGAAGTAAGAAAGCGAAATTTATAAAGAAGGTAGTGAAGAATGGGAAAGTGAAAATGTGTGAAGATATACAACCGAAGATCCGGCAAATGAATAATTCTTCCTTGAATTTCATCTACGAAACGGAAGATCAAGGCTCCCAGCCTTTTTTAAATGTTCTTTTCCGCTCTAACGGAAACAATTTTTCCATCCAGGCGTACGTAACGGCGATGAAATTAGAGTTTTGTTGGAATGAATCTTATGAATGTTGAGAACGCTACATGGATTGCTGCCGATTTAAAAATGAAGAGTTTCTAGCAGATTGGTGAGCAACGGCTATTCACAGAATTTCATCGATAGAGCGATAAAGCGAAAAATGGACTAGACTGCCAGATTCAGCCGCAAGCCATTCATACGCAACCCAGCATTCACCTTTGCTTCAACTCTATAATAAACACAGGTCGCAAAGTAGAAGAAAAAAACGCTCAAAGCCATTATAAATCGGAACATCACCACTACGGATCCAGCGAATCTCATCATGAAAAACAGCTATCTTCCTCTGATGGGTGAACTACACAGGACCAACGTCATGTATGAATTTTCATGCAATGTCTTTGACTGCCAATGCAGCATGACCTCAAAAGACACATCCTGTTTCACTGCACACCTTAACCTGAGGAATGCTTTCGGCAAATACCTCTGTCCTCCTATGCATTAACGATCCTCGAGGAGTCAAAAGTTGTCATCTGACAGAAGAAACCCACAATCAATGTCTAGCTTCAGCCAGAGACCATTTTACCACCTGTTCGATGATTATTTATTGTTGGACTAGTGCCTAGCACTTTACTATTTAATTATGTTATGAACTTCACTTTTGGTGTCTTTATCGCTATATTCATATTTGTGTTCTGTATCTTGAGACTAATTCTGTTAGTGTTTTTAGGGGAGTAAGTAGTCTATATCTTGTTGGTTAATTCACCTTCGTTTTTTTAACTTTATTGGGTCGAGTTCCTTTGGAGAAATGTCTAAATTTGACTTGAAATACCCTTTTTATTTTTCAATTACACAATAGTTTATCTATCATTCATAGTTGAATGCTTCCATTGTGGAATCGGGAGTGTAAGGTTGCGTCCTGTCTGGGTGAGAATGTTTCTACGAAAGCTGGAGCAAGGAAATCTATCTTCTTCCAGATATTTTCTTTTATTTTCAGGATTGTTATATTGAGCAATTCTATATTTGTTTGCTGGTGTCATCTTGCCCTCTCTCTCTTCCTCTATCTCCTTATCTTATATTAGTAATTAGATAGAAAGCTTTATTTTATATTCTCTGTGGTTCCCGTTTCTTTGTTTTAGACGAACATTTTAGCGGGATGGAAGAGTAAATAAGTGCCTCGCTTCCTAGTGAAAGATAGATCTTTCTTTCGTTTTTTAAGGTTTACGTCTCCTAAGGGTTAGAGTTGCTTTGGCTGGTGTCGTTTTGTTTATTCTTTCAGCTACAAGTTGAAGGTAGACGGCCTCTGTTATCTTTTGGCCTATTTATTTGCCTACGGACTGATATCGGTTGAGTTGGTTTTCTGCTTCGATATCAGCTTCCTTTTTTCTGTCAATTGTTACTATATTAAATATTTTTCTATTGGTTTGGAATTTTAAATACCTTTCGTATCCGTTTAGGTTGTCGATTAAATTGGATGTCATCTCCGTCTTGAAGTTATCACTTCTGTACTGACTAACAACTACTTGGGTTATGGCATCCGCTCCCATATCGAATTTGGTCCCTTCGTATTTGTTGATTATCACATATGCATCGAATTAATTCTCTCCAGAACGTTACTTAGCTAAAGATTTAAAATATTATTTTCCCTATCGTTGATCAAGACTTTATCAAAAGCCTTTTAGACATCTCTCATGACGAGATCGTTGTAGTTGATTACTTATTTGGACTTTTCTATCTTCTTACTAATGATGCAAAGTGCCATTAAAGTGCTTTTCATTTTAAAGAATCTGCACTCATATTCGTTGTTTAAATTATATTCATTAATATATTCTATCAGTATTCCGTTCAAGATATTTTTTAAAGCGATATAGTTTGGTAGCTGGTGAGGAGATTGGGCGGTTTGCCTGGTTTCGGGACGAAGATCATCTTGGCAAGTTTGTATTCATCTAAGAGTAAACGGTGTTTATGCACGCATTGTCAATTTTATTGATAGCGTTGATTATATTGTCTGATGCCTTGGTAAAAGTGCACTTAGAGATACCAAAGTGGCCCTATGCTCTTTGCTTGAGTGAGTTGATGGCGCTTTTCCTTCTTCTGTTGTTATTATTGACCCTGGTCCCCTTACTTGCGCCCTTTGTTGTTATGGAGATTTTCTTTGACTAATTTGACTATTTGGGGGATTAAAGCTCACATTTACTTCAGGATTGTTTGAGAACACTGACATTAGTAGATTCTGAAAATCTCTTCAATTGTTTCCCAATCTGGAATTTTCCCCCTCGGCCGTTTTTTAAGGAAAGGAGGCTCCCTAGACGTCTTTCTTTCATCACATTGATTAGCCGTTGATTTCATTTAGACTCTACCCCTTCATTTATTTTGCTATCCGGCTATCCTCTATATTACTTTGTTGTTCTTCTATGAGATCCATCATTCATCCGCTATTTGCAGCTAGGGCCGAAAATAGCGATATGGTCGTATGTTTTGCTTAGTGTCTGTTCCTAGCCCTCATTAAAGGTGACGGGGTGTGCGGTAGCTTATTTTCTGCGTCAACTTTTACAGATTAACATACATTATATCGACTAGAACAAAGTTAAGGGGTTTTTCCGTGTTTCTGTTCCAGTTCGCTCTGTTGTATTTCATCCTTTCCGTTACTGTTACTTGTATCTCTTTCTAAGTGAGGGTCAGTAGAGTTTCAACCTGGCCAGTACGTGAAAAGTGGACGGGTTGAAATAATATTTTGTATGGAATGTAATAGTTCCTTAGAGTTACTTCTAGTTTTGTTGCACCCTACCTCTGAGTCATGTTGAAAAGTTCGTGCCTATTCTCTTGATTATTTTACTCTCAATGAATATTTTAAAGTTTACACCAATTATAATTCCAATTTGCTGGTAGCCATTAGTTCTACATCTATTATTCCACTCTCTCATTAATATTATGGGGAGGCTTCCTACCGAAGATTGTCATGAGATTGTGAATTGCAATGTAACTCACACTTGGCGCCTGATAGCCTGTGGGTTTTTTTTCCCAACAATATCTCGTTTTCAACTTTTATGGGCATGTAGGCTTCGTCGATATTGTTTAGCTCCTTCCAGTCGAGGCCTCGTCATATATCTATGACTGCTCCATCATTTTACTTGCCCGTTGGGTTTACATTTCAGACGAAGTAGTGGCAGCTCTTTATTTTTCATTGTTCTGGGTTTACGCAGTGCACTGAAATTAGTTTTGTGTCTGAATCATGCGCTCTAAAGATGTTACCATTGAGTAGCTTTATTTTTAGCATTACATTTTCCGTTACGTACTATGATAATTTTATAGTTGTCCTTATAATTTTATCTTGATGAATTGGTAATAGCACTAAACTTTCCACATATTAATTCCACAGTTTCCAAGCTAGATCCTGATATTGTCCTGGAGAAGTAATATTTCGATCGCTTATTCGGATTACTCTTCTGTTTTTCCTCTGAATGCCCATTTACCTGTCCCTTCGTGAAAAGCTTTAATTCTGCCCTCTTGTTTCCTCCCTTTTGGCAGGCGATAGTCTCTACTAATGTAAAGTTTGAAGCTGAGCTCTGCGGCCCAAATTCTCTTAGTGTTGCATTCAGTGACAATTTTTCGTTTGGTTGTCTTCGTTTATTCGTCCTTTTTCTTGTTGGGGCTGATTTCCTCGTCGGTTGTTTCATTTGCTTGTTACGGTGGTTACTCAATAGTTTGATCACGCTTATGTTGAGTATTTTTGAGGATAGGGGGTTATTTGAGAACCACATCTGCTTCATTTCAGTATTCACTCAAAAGTGGTGGGGCTATATTTATCCATGAGATCTTTGTATAGTATATACACGAATGATTTCATAGACGATTCCTTTGGGACTTTGGTGGATTTTTGCTACCCTAATCTCGTGGTCTGTGGCTTTGGCTACCCTCATAAGTCACGTTGCATTTTCTTTTTGTTACCTCTTTTTCTTTTTACAGGATAATTTAATTCCTGATGACGCACTCTATTGCCATTGTACGGTATGATCCTCCACAGGTGGAACATTTCTTTTGGTACTTTCTCTGCATTCTCTCCAATAATGTGTTTTTTTTTGTTACATTCGAGCAGTTGGACTCGGTTTCTGTACATTGTCTGGTCGTATTAGTCTCCTTTGGTAGTAGTTGAATCGTATCTGTATGTATATATGCTCTTCCTTTTCCATATGCCTTGATGGAATTGTCATGCTAAGTAATAGTAATCCGTTTCGGATTATCTTATTCGGCACCTCGGATGGTGCACACACAATTTGGAATTTGTATTCCAAATTTGATTAAGTCAGCAAACTTGCATTACTTAATAGTTATTTTTAATCTCTTGCTTCCTTTTCTCTTTGTTGTAGGAGCCTACCGACATATCTACTTTGCAACAAAAGAAGGTTCTGCTGTCTGAAGGTTCTCGATGATTAGAAGTTTATTACGGCACTTCTATTGTTATAAATTACACTGTAATCATAAGGGCTGTCCAGAATGCGGATTAGTGCTACCTCCAGTTGTACAAAAAGTGCTTCACATAGTTTTCTTTTCTCGGTTTTTCTTCCTTGCTCGGAGGCACTCGAACATACCTCCTTTCTCCCTAGCGGGTGTTATTTCCGCCATCTTCTTCCTTACCGAGCGCCCAGAGCACTATGTTTTTGTTGCTTTCCTCCTATATCTATACTCTCTCTCGCTCTTTCGTATACAATCTGAAAACGAAAGACATGCGGAAAGGTTCTATTCTTTTGCGTTACCTATGGATCCCTTCCCTAGACCTTAGTATAGGTTAAGCCCCTCCACCTAGATAAACTTGTTTCTATAAAGCACCTCTACAAAGTTTTGGGCTCGTTGTCATGAGGACTCCCTATCTTCTATCCCCCTAACGAAGCTTGCTTCAAGGCTCAAGATACCTTACATTTAACTGGGTCTGGGTGCTATGGTAGTTGTGTTATGTTGCTTTTACTGTGGAAAATAAGTGAAAGTTATAGGGAGAACAATAATGTCCTAGTCAATGCTGTTAGGTAAGGGTAATAATAAAAATTCCTTAATCCGCTATAAAATTCTCCTGGAGTTCCTCAACCCTCTTCAGGAGTGTTATATATACGAGCAGGAAATCATCCATTTCTGTAAAACGAGAAATTTCAAGAAGGCTTCTTCTTCTCGAGAGCAGGGATAACAAATAAAATAGCTGATTGAGAGACAAATTTCGGGGTTTGTATTAGAAAGGCTGGCTTATGCGTTATATTCTCGTGACTGAGAAGAGCTCATTCCGAGGGCTTCGATGAAGAGCTATTTCCCCCCAAAATTGCCTTCTTAACCATATATATATATATACCTTCATCATATGAACAATATGTGCTAGAAAAATTCCAGTTGTAATTTTAGAATCCGCTTGAGAGGTGTATCTCTCCGATATAAAAAAAACTCTGAAGAAAATTTGGTGCCGTTTTAGCGTGATTCATACTTATTAACTTTCTATTTTTGCGTGATTCATACCTCTTCATACAGCAACATTTATTCCTACATCAACTAAATTGAGAAAAAGACGAAGTTACTCTTAATTAATTTAATTAACACATGAACATTTTATTTGCCAAAAAAATAAAAAAATATTAGGTAAAAATCTTATGGAAAAACTACGAATAACTGTCAGCATTTCAAAAAATAAGTTATCTTTTCCATTTAAAAGTCTCCAACAAACTTTATTTAGGTGACCCTGCAGGTGATGGCTAGATGTTCCTCGTTTTTTTACTATCTTTTCTTTACTTTCTAACCAAGATCTTTCTATTATTGAGTATGATCGGATGTATCTGGATCAATATACTTTTCAAGGTGGTTTTCAGTTTGATGATCAGTTGTGAAAGCTTGCGATATGTAAGCCATTTGTCTGAGTGTATCCGTGATCCCTTGGCTGTTTTCCTTTCACTGATGATAATAAAGTAGCTGCATCTCTCTTTTGACTGTGTATATAGCGTATATTATCCCATTTTCATAAACCAACCACCCAACAAACACCAATACGCTAGCCATGATTACTAACGTTGAACTTACTTTTAGGATCTAGCTTTTATGCTGCTTTGTCGCCTGCCAAAGCCGTCCTCTGTTGTAATTGCAAAGTCCGGCAAAGCTTGCTTTATCTATTTAAAATGGCCCCTCTTCTATTCTAATCATTTTTACTCTACAATTAAAAAACACTGCACTCTAACAAACCTCCCGGCAGTAATTGAATCCGGGAACAACAGTAGCAGATGGTATACCAGTCAACTATGAAACTTGTGAGAATGACAACTCAATATACCCCCCAAAATAAGTTCAACGATTGCGCAAAGGCTCATGTTGCAATTCAATTTTCTATTTAAACCGGAATACGAAAAGAAATTGCTGACACCTCTAATGGCGATAACAGCTTTAAAACCCTTTCTCCTACATTTTCATAGTGGGATATTCTTTGATAGTAATTTATTAGTATTTAAAATACCAGGGCCGTCGCATTTTTGGCAACTATCGTTTTCTCGCCGTAAACCTTTATCAACAAGATAGATACATACAGCACTTTTCCTTGGACTAACTTTAGGGTAGAATTCTCGTAGATAAATCTTGTTAGAGTTAGTTAACGTTACTCTAATATAGGACCCTTAAAATTAAAAAATGCCAGCTGGACCAAACACGTCCAAACCGCGAGCTGATCTCTAGTCTCAAAGTCAAATTTTCTTTCTGCATGGCTGCTAGATTTTTTAATTCATAAGGCAAAATTTACTTTCTGCTGGACTTCTAGATGTGAAATATGATGGTAGAAATAATACTAAAACACCTAAAGGTAGATATCAAATTTTAGTCGGAAATTTGACCTAACCGGCACCGAAAATTTCTTCCCGTTATTTGTTATCCTAATCAATTTACACACTATACGAGTAATATAATCATTCTTCCTAGATAAGCACATAAATAGTACAAATAATAAAGAAAATAGGAGACACTTTGTTCATCTTAGGGTAGTGGTAAATTTCTTATTGTATATGTAAAACATAACACTATTTTTAATAGAAACCTTACATAGTAAATAATGACTGGTGACATCCCTGTTAGGAACTCAGTGCATCATTAATCCTAAAGAAACATTTTCCTTGCTAATTTTGATGATGATTACTGTGATTAAACTCTTCCGTCGATCATAAGCTTCATTACAACGGGCCTTAGATCTTGAAAATATACGCACATAAATTTGAATAACTGAACTCAACTTTACTCAGTTCTCTGAACTTTAGTAATTGGCTTCGAACCTTAACAGGGTTACAGAATTACGGTACATCAAAGACTCTGGTCCTCTCGAACACAGACGAGAAGAGGAAAAGAAGAGAGGAAAAAGTATCAGAGTAGACAGAAAGGGCTTGTAGCAATGAACATATAAATCAAGTATGGTTAAGCCAAGTGTTGTTTTTTCTAGTTTATATATATATGTATATATTGATAGCTGAGTGATTTGTTGTCCTAAACCTCATCGTTACCTTACTCTACTATTTATTACTTGCCCCAATGTTAGGGTCTTTTCTGCTTTCTTTACTAAGTTCCTTTCTTTAACTCTATCAGCTTAAGTTATTTAAAACGTATTTCTTTATACTTCACTTATTTATGTTTTTTCTCATTTTCGTTGCTATCCTGTTTCTTGTTATTACTTATTATCCTTAATAGCTTTGGGGATTCATGTGTCTTTATGATATCTTTATTAATAATCTTTATCATTTTTTTCTTTACAGTTTTGGGTGGCCTACACTCCTTGTGCAACGCAGTACCTCAACACCGTTCAGCTGACGCTAGAGCAATTAGACTTAATTAAAAGAGTTATTCTAAAGTACAAAGATTATATGAAGCTTGTAACATCTTCACAAGGTATGTTATTGTATTCACTGAAAATAACACTGTGTAACAAAATTTCACTTTTGTTTTGTCCTTGGGTTAAAAGTGATATTTTCCAATTGTTCGTGGCTCTATTAAATTTAAAAATCAATTTTAATCTCCAAACTTTGCTTTTGTGGCTATGACATTGAATTTTTAAATTAGCCTATTTATGGTAAATAATATTATTTTGATGCAAATAGTAAAAATATATAAAAGTTTCAAGGATTATGTTTTTTTAGTTTTTATATAAACATGATATACTGTATTTCAAAGGTATAAAAACTGTAATACAATAGTAATAGCTATTATTTCCTTTATATTTTGTGACCTGGACAGCAATGGTAGTTCTCTTACATTCCACATAGATTAAGCACCATTTCTGTGAAAAATAAACAATAGAGCTTTTTAGAACTTTCGAGAATATTTTATGTTTGCAGAATTTCTAGAACATTCTGGCAACGTAGATGACTGTATAAATACAAAGAATGTCTACTAAACAGATCAGTTTAACTCGAGTCGTCACAGCGCAGACCTCACTCGTCATTAATAGAAGCATTCGTCATACATGGCATCAAGAGTTGTAAGCATCCGACAGACTCATTTGCTATGTCTGCGGCGAATTTATTAGGACAGGAGTGGTGCCCTTCCTCGAGTTTATTTCTGCATATGTCCAATGAAAATCATCAAATTGATATTTATCATGCTAAAATAGTTTATAAGTCTCACAATTATATACATCGACGCTTAATTGAATCGGCACTTATAAAAGAAATTCCCAACTTTAATACTTCCCACGGCCAATTCAAAATACTAATACCTTAATAAGCAAGGAATTCATACTTCCGTTTTCCCAAAATACAGACACATTCTCGCATAATCCACCTTAGCGCCACTGATTTGTGTGTTTGTACGTTAAGCATAAGCAACTTTTGTATCTCACTTGTTCACGAGCGATTGATAATGACGGAGGACTCCGTCGAAACCTGGTTTCGCATATAAAATTAGTCCTATTACTGTGGTTTTATCCCTATAGTTAAACGTACACTACTGTACATTTTTAGATATATATATATATATATATATATATATATATATATATATATAATATTTATTATAAGGAGAGGAGGGTAAGATCAGATCCGGGACCTTAGCTGGATGCTAATCACCAGACGAGAAGGGGGTAAGGCAGATTCTTAAACAAGTGCGCGCAAATTAATTCAACAAAGAAGTTGCAGTTGGCCGTTAGGTTTGCTTACGGGTCGTCTACTGGTTCTGGGTAGAGAAAGGTGAATCACAAAAATATCTTTACTATTTACACACAAATGCAATATACATATAAATAAGATTTATCGCACAGATGACATGGATACTTGCGATGAGAGTTATGGAGTTAAGGAATTTGGAAGAAGGGGTACTACAATCTGCGGCTGGCTAGCCGACGTACACACGTACAAAGATTGGGATAACTGGATACAAACAAATGTCGCATACTTTGCTTTAGGGTTTGAGGCTTTGGAAGTTGACAGGGAGGGGGGGGGCATTGCACGGGTGGACTAAAATCGTAAGTTTAACCTAGAGAATGACTTCTGAGGTAGTATTCACACCTGAAATAGATCGTAAACACACTTCCTTTGGGGCGGGGGAAGCTTCTTGCTTTCGTACGTGCGAGTGAACGGATCGGATTCGAGCCGAGAAGTACTACGTGGCTGGCCTATACTAAATTTGGTACGGCTAGAGACTGGGTTTATATATGGCCCAACAGGAAGCGCTTTGCCTCAGGCACCGGAAGGGTTTCTCCATATCAGAGACAGCCGAGGGAAGGGCGAGTCCAAGCAGAGTTTTAGATATCCCTCTAAGGGGAGGCGGCAACTTCTCTTCGTTCTCGGTGGTTCAAGCATCTGCTTTATCGCCGGAATTAGATGAATTCTCCCACGATCAGACTTGGCATTCTCCAAACATAGCGGGGCTCCTCACTTCTCGTTGCAAAATATTCCCTTATTCCAACATGCCTTTCCTTCCCAAGATGGAACTTCAGGGAAGTTACATCAGACAACGAATAGGGGTTGACATATAAAAAAATTTTCGACCTCAAAAAAAGATGAAAGGGGGAACAAACAATGGAGGAGTGCTTCTTTTAACGGCGGTGAATTCAGAGGCCGAGAGGTCGGTGTAAGGAAGAGCTAAAAAAATGGCCGGGGCGCCAGTTCTCGCGGCCTTTTAGGTGCCCTCATCGGCTAGCTCATTCCCCGCGATATGTCCACAAGCCCAGCAGAAGATAATCTTGACATCTGCATGGCTCGCTAAAATCGTGGAGTCACGGATATGGCGAAGCGAAGAATGCGGAGATTTTAATACCAAAGGAACACTGAGGGTGCTTTGTGAAGCGCTATAAATCACATTCCAGTCTCATAACCTGGCACCTCTTTTGGAGAGGCAGATGAATTGCTGTTGGAGTCGACGCTCCAGAGTTGGCATCTAGGCCGCGCCAAAAGAGATCGAAAACTAGTCCAACGAGGAGCGTAGTGAGAACATCTTCCGGCGGACTTTGATGCTTATGGCAAAGAGTGTGATATTGAGGACACTTCCTTGCGAGACACACTTTTCCTGCTCCTTTTCCCCGGAGAGGGCTCCCTCTACCCCCACACACGTACGCGGAATTGAAGATCTTGTAAAAATTCAGATAGAAAGATCGGGAGGCGTTCCCTCGCCCCCATCGTGTGTAGAGTCTCCATGATACCGTATCGCCATGCGGTATCATAGGCCTTCTCCAGATCGAAAACACCGTGGCATGGTGCCTCCTCCAAAGGGAGGCTTCGCAAACCGAATTTTTCTCCTGGAGCAGAGCATCCGACAATGAGTGGAACTTCTTGAGGCCGCACTTTGAGGAAGACGGGTGACCTCTGCTGTCCAGAAAAAAATGGCTAATCTAACAGTCCTAATTTCTCCATCAACTTAAACGGGCAGGACGTTAGAGAGATTGGGCAGAAACCGGTCAGTGTAGGATGATATCTCCCCTGTTTGCGAAAAGTGACTATAAGAATGAGTTATCAAGATTCTGAGTCCATACCCTTTACCCTTTCCTTCTGAGCAAATCTAATAGAGAGGTTATGCCTCGTTCACTCAGGTTACGAAGCATGGGGTACAGGACATCTTCCGGAGCATGAGTGGTGGCCGCGCCTAAGCAAGAGCGAAACGCAATTCATTCAATGCAACTCCTTTTTCAAGGGTTCTTTCCCCCTGGCGGTAAAGTCCAGTAAGCGGCCTTCCGCGTCTTCACAACGCGAATTGAATGTCTTGGAGCAGCATCTCGGCTAGGTCTCCAACACGGAATCGGGGGTCCAAGATTACACAGCCATTCCTCTAGAAAACGTGAGGGGAGTCCTGGCAGAACTTCTCCCGAATACTTTTGACTTGCTTCCACACCTCTGCTAGAAGGATCCTACCTTAAGTGAAGACACGTATTGTGGGAGCATGAAACTCAATACGTGGTTATCACATAGAATTTCTCTGGTGGAGACAGACCAGCGCAGCTGTGTTTAATTTATGTTGCTTTATCACCGTCTTCCCCCAAGTTTGATAACGCTGTCCCGCTCCCAGGTATCAGCCGTGTCCATTTTCCCCCTCTTGGGGTAGAAGGGAATCTCTCTTATTTTCCCTTCGCCTCGTTGATGCCCCAAACTATCAAGCTTCATATTTGCTTAAGTCGTGTCTGATATCCCTTGGGAATCTCGCTTAATTCCCTTTCGCCTTGTCGATGCCTCAAATTATCAAAGTCCACGATTGTTAAGCCGCGTCCGATATCCCCTTGGGACGCCCTCGCTGCGCCCAGCCCTCTGTCGACCATGGCTAGGGCTCCTATTAGAGGTTATGTCTGCAAATCATCAACAGATATGGAGAACCTGAACTTCTTGCCGTCCAGGCCCTAGTATTTGTCTCCCGTGAAGTGGTCCCCTCACCCTTGTGATCAGAGGAAGATTAGGAAACCCGTTTACGCCCTAGAAGATTGTCCTGGGTTGCTTTTGTCTCACTACATTAGTTTAGACTTTCTGCGTCCCGCAGACGAATCTCGATTTAGTGATTACTTCTCCCTGGAGCCGAGGTAATCTCAACCCCCTTCAGAGTCTCTCTAGACGCATTCGCATCGAGACCCCATCGACGAAGACCTGGCCATTGGTCTTCCACATCCTCAGTTCATCCTCCAGAAGTAACTAAGAGTCCTTTCGTCGAAAATCCTACCTCTTCTTTCTCAGTCCTGAGAAGAATTCCCCATTTGGTTTAACGCCAATAGACTTGCTAAATCTTTCATTCAATCCAACTTATTGGATCACTTATATATTTTCCTGGACCAAGTTTCCTTAATTTTTGCCTGTCATAATATTCTTTTGTCGTACTGCTTATTATTTAGATCTCCATATTTATATGTGCCCTTGTTCTTTTTATTTGTATTAGGTTTATTTTTGTAAAGGTGTTGATCTTTCAAATAACCCTTGAGACGAACCCGGTAAACGTATTCCCATTTAAAGAGCCAACCTAATAATATCGCCCTCTAGTTAAGAGGTCCTTCTTACCTTTCCCCAATTCAATGGTACCAGAGAGCAGCGCCGATAGTGGCTAGCTGGCATACAGTAGTGTGTACCTTTAGAGACTTTTTGGCCACATGCATTTGTCTTTCGACCCTTATGATTGCCGGGAGGAGCAGTGGGCATGCTTCGAAACATGCCGGAACCTAGTGCTATCTCGACGAAATTCACCGATATTGAAGTCATTCGGGAGGCTTATATAGCCCATGTATGCATAAGGCTTCTGTTTGACGGCGGCCTTACACTCGGCTTACCATCACAGAAGTGGTCGGCGTACAAAACGGCAACGATCCAGGATTAATAAGTAGGCCCACCGCGATCAGATTGCCTGAGAAGAACTCAACAGTCTCATCCACCGAGTAATCAGTCATTTCCTGTAATGGGAGCGACTGCGCCTACGCCAATCACCAACGGGGTGGTCTCTCAGGCTGTAGGGCCCAGAAAATAATATTCGAATAGGAAGTGTCGCCTACGATGAAGGTCACGACTACTTCCCCCCACCCTAGCTAAAATCAGGCTGTGCATCAGAAGAGCACAATGAAGCAGTTTTTCGGAGAGGGATGCGTAAACTCATCCATATTTAGGACAACTATCTCCACCTTGGATGTAAATGGCGCACCCTCCTGCTCTGAGCCAATCTTGTGTTGGTGAGGTTTTAAAACCCGTATACCCCGGGAGGGTGGGCAGGAGTTACGTGGCAGCATGGTCTCCTGAAGAAAAATGGCCTAAGATTTCCGGAGGCTGAACCCTGTGGGTTGTTGGCCGGACACTGTACTTAAGGCGCTCTCACCTTCGAAGATTTATAGGGGGATGCTGGGCTAGCCATGCGAAGCTTTTCCTCCTTCAGCCTCGAAACCTTAGGCAGGCGAGAAGAGTTTGAAGGAGGGGGTCTCTTCTTTGGATTAGCCACTACCTTCGAATCACCCAGCCTTCACTTGGTGTGGCCCTAGGAGCCGAAAAGCCTTATTAATATCCTCTTTTCTTGGAGTAGCTTTCGGAAACTTGGAAGATGGCCTCACGCTTAATTTCACCGAGTCTAACAACTCGGTGGAGGCGCGTGGCCGTTTCCCCTTACGGGAACTATCATGTTTGGGGAAGTTGGAGAAGCCCTAGATTTATTCGGTGCTGGGTGTGCGGCCTTGGATCAGACTTTGGGTAACCCTGACTTTACACGTCTACAGCAGCGATCCGTATGACCAAAATGGTGGCAGTAGTATCACCTCTGCGGCAGTGGCATGAATGTCCTCACGCAGTTAAGATACCAACCGACGCGCACAATCTAATGGAGATTGTCATTTTCAAACGTGACGAAGAGTGTAGGGGTGGGTCTCGAGGCTCATCCCTGTTTTTTCATCACACCTTTGACCTTGACTGCTATAAGGCTGACCAGCATTTATGGAGTATTAGACGAGATCCCTCGCATAAACCACTCCTTTCACTAAGTTAATGATAAAGTGCGGCATCATACTTACCGGTGTGCTATCGAGTGTCTGAAGGGCACTGATCATGGCCAGCTCGGGGGGATTCGCCAGAAGGATCCCACCCGAGAACCGGTCACCTAAGGCTCTCTAACAATCATGCTAGCTAGTGCTTTTCTCCTTTGCTAGATCATGTTGCCTTTGGCCAACATGCTGCCATCAGTGTAGCAAGTAAAAAAAAAGCGTTTGAACCCAGCAGGCTAACAATCGACCAGTAATCTCTGTATGAGGGGCCCCACCGTAATGAGGCTCCGCCTTTCAGAGAAGCCCTTAGTCTTTTTCGTCTCTCTGTTTCTTTTTTTTATGGAGAGGAGGCTAGCAAATGAATCAGCTTCTCTTCTCCGCCGGAAGGAGCCCTTAGCCTGGATGAAGAGGGTCTTTGCTGTCAAAGGGGCACCAGCCGGGGGAGGAAGTTCTTCCTCTCCTTGTGAATTCTCGGTGACTCGAGCCAGCTGAGTAGAAGCTTGCGCAGTTGCGTACTCGGGCTCTGTGTTTACAACGAGCTCGGGTTTGATCCCATTCAAGATCCTACAGACTGGGGCTGGGTCACCTCAGGTGCCATGTCCATCTCAGGGATCCCATTCGCGGCATCTTTTTTCTCTTCTTGGGCCGGCGAACTGGCATCTGTCTGGAAAAGAAGGGGGGCATGTGCACTGACCACCTGTAAACTGTGTATTCACGACAGCAGGACATTAGACGTCACGGAACGACGAGCCCTGTTATCCCTTCGCCTCCTAAATGAATCGGTCCTATCGACCCCCTTCCACCGGCAATGGTCAGTTATGGGACGCCGGCGTGCTTTCTTTACAGTCCCTTGTGGAAGTAAACGGGACTGCCACTGGCAAAATGGAGGCGCCCTTGGGCGCATCTCGAGATGGTGGTGAGGGGGAGTCTCATGCGCTCATAGGCGTAGGACAGAAATAAGCCTTCTCTTTTGTCATAGAAGTTTGGACGGTCCCCTTAGAACGCCTAGAGGGAGAGGATCCTGCTTTTCTTTGATGGAGCTACGCAAGAGCTGCTCCGAGTTGGTAAAGGGGATGTAAAAAGAGTATTTGTAATATTTTCATCATCGGGCATGGGAACCCTATTAGTATCACGGCACGATAGCGCTAATCATCACACGTAGTAGCTCGCTCTAAGAGCGGTAAATACGGGGGAGGCAAAGCCAGCTTCCACTATTCAAGATCACACATCACGCCCAGTAGTCAGGCAGGCCATCTGCATGGTGGCTCCACCTTAGGCTGGGCTAAAATAGATAGAGCGTGAAAGGATATAAATGGTATATGAGAAGGGTGAGATTTGACGTGAGGCATGTTGTTAAAACCCACCACCCAAATCTGGAGCTGGGTAAGGTAGCGTCCCCCCTCCCTCCCCGATAGAAAGTTTTGGGAGAGGTATTTAGGGAAAATAAGCAAGCAAGGTAAGAAGACAGGGTGTCACAAAGGAGAATGGGCTAAGCTAGGGCCAGATGGGGTAGTGAGTCCCCTCAGCACGGCGCCCAGGAAATCAAATCGCTGTGCCACTTACGGGTTCAACGACAAGCTTACGTTGAGTAAATTTCGTTCCGCTCTCGCTTTATACGTACTCACGACCCGAATTTGGAGGATGCCCCGAGTACCAAGCTTTAAAAGTAGGTGATCTAGGTGTACCCCTTCAGATAAATCTGTTCCCCACATCTATACAGACGGTACTCTACCAGGCTCGTGATGAATGACTAATCTGCTCGTTTTTCGTAAATTGGTCATAGGTCACTCTAACTGCCTTATTTCCGCCAATTTCTCTAACAAAAAGTGCAGGGACGTTGATGGAGAAATTGATGAATATTAGATCAGCTTTATTTTAATGGCAACGCAGGCCACCTGTCATCTGCACAGTGCGTCTTCCGCTAGTTCCACTCAACGTCAGATGCTCTGCTTCGACTATAAAAAGGCTAACATCTAGGCCTAACATCGTATATAACAATATGATACTCTGTTTTTCAATCTGTAGAAGCCCTATGATACCACATGGCGTTACGGTTTCATGGAGAATCATTACACGATGTAGGCAAGGAGACTCTTTCCAGTCTTCATCTCTGAATTTCTGCGAGGTCTTCGTCTTTGCATTTAAGAGGGGATGGTGGGAGCCCTCTCCGGATCAATAGAGCAGGAGGAGTTCGTCCCAAATGGAACTGTCCTCAGTTTCACATTCTCCCGCCAGAAACAATACTATCACCTCTGTGCTGTCACAAGATGTTCTCGCTACGCTCTACGTGGCTCATATTGGCAGCTTTAGGGTCTCTTGTACCCGCGCCATGGACATTCTCTGTTCCGTGACATTCAGCAACTGGGGTGCTGATAGGTCTACTGTTCGTTCCAAACTTGACTACGGATGCGAGTGTTATACATCCGCAGCCTATCGTGTATTGCGGAAGGTGGGCACGATCCACCAGACGGGCTTTCGACTGGCGATGGCTACCTTCCGCATTCGCCCCTTTTGAGAGCTCACTTGTCGATGTCCGGGTGATGCCACTCACTATGCGCCATGCTCAGTGCATGTTGCGATTGTACATGCGGGCCCGACTTCTCAGTTGCTAACGGCTTTTACTGCTTCCGCGGCCGAGTTCTATGGAACTTATGGCTCCGATAGACGCCAGTCATACCAAAAACCCTATTGGTTTAGTACTTCTAAACTACTATGAGATCTCACTATTGCTGTGGAGCCGGTAGCGTTTCTAGTTCTAATCAGGATGCCATCCAGATGGGTACCAACTTTAACGATTTTTCGCCCCAACTCTAACCTAGCTTACTCAGCGCCGGGAGTATTACGTTCGACTTTTTTGCAGCACACATCGCGTCACGCTGAATCCATGCCTGTGCATAAGAATGTCTCCAAGTCCCAGGGTAGGTTCAGCTTCCACGCCGTATAACCCCTGGTTGAAGGCATCAGTGTTCTACAGGTACTGCTTCTTATTAATGACCAAGCTGGTTGCAATTCACCGCTTAGTAACGGGGATAACGCTTCGTGCCAGGTTGGGAGATTGAATTGTATTGCTTAGCCCCTTATAAAGTGCTCTAAGTACCTTTAAGGCATCAGAATCTCAACACTCCCTTTTTTGCGCTATCTGTGACGCTACATATGCTGCAAGCCTGGTGAATGTCGAAATTATCATGTGCTGGGTTTGTGGACATTGAAAATTGTGGAGAATGAGACAACCATTGAGGACCCATGGAGTTAACGATGACTTGTAATCAGACCCGTGCTATGCTCTTCCTCACACCGACTATATAGCAGGAATTAGAGCTACCCTCCGGGCTGCCTTGCAAAGAAGATTGGAGATAGGTGAGGGGAACTTAATGTTGCATTTCATTACGCTGCGACTATTCCTATGCATCTACTCCCCAATGCTAGAAGGCTTCCGGTCGGTTTCTATCTTCGGTAAATTGGGCACTCTTGTGTGACGCACCGTAATTTGATGGAGGGCTCCTCTGCACCTTACTGCAAAACTGCATCCTTCCCCAGACTGCTCGGTGCATTATTGCCGAATGTGTCAGTCTAGTGGGATGGCTTCCTCTATTTTATTTTACTCTCTTTGTTGTTTGTCCCTTGATCCTACGCCTGGTGAGACTCGTCTCCCTCCTCCCACCGGCGTCTGAGTGTGTTTCCTTCTTTTTGCTTTTGTTCTCTTATTTTATGGGGTTTTTGTTTAGTTATTTATTTGGTTTTGCTTTGTTCATTATAGTTTTTGTGAATTTTAATGTAGCCTATTACTAGGCTGAAATTTTAATTGAGGCATCCTTGGTGGCAATAATCAGATAGGCAGTCTAAATACCTCCATGCATTAGTACATACATGAGTACACCGACACAGCTGCGTGTCCTCCCCCCTCCCTTATTCCAAATTCGCCCATACGCATCAAATCCATTTCACCCCTTTTCACGCCTTAGGGATAACCAAATTCGCGGCCGGCCACACAGGCAAATCTCTGCCAAAAAAGACACCTGCCAACCGACGAAGGCCCGAGTTTCTTTGCGCTGTCATAAACCTGCGACTTGAGACGAGGCAAGCTCGGATAGCGCCGAGGTGTGAATGTTTGGCATGTCCTGGCAGAAGACGAAAGGTCTTTTCGCGTGACGATAAGAATTTGATGAGAATCCGCGGCTCTCCCTCGATTATAGCTCTTGAGAGAAATAAAAGGGAAAATTCTCACTGGAGTCAGGCAGAAGATCTTGGACTTACGTTTTGTGTGGAGCTAGTCCCACAAAGAAAAAAAGTTCGCCCGTTGCAAAGAAAAACTTCGGGCAATTTGTTTTTGCCGTCAGAGTCAAAGGTAACACAAGACCTCCCTCTGCGGATTACCCTAGACGCAGCTAGGTAATCATTTTTGGCTACCCACTCCAGGTGCCAATAATCGGAACGGACACTTTGAGGAGAAGAATTCTGATTTGAGTCACAGTTTGACTCGCCTTCGCGATCCGGCCTAGGATCATTAATTATATCAGGACACCGGTCTAGGAATACCCCCCCATTCGGTAACCTCGGACGACCAGGCTAAGTGCGAACATCGTCAAAAGAAGAAGACACTCACCGTCAGTCTCCAAATACTTACGAATTCAAAGGTATCGGTAAAGTGAAATATTCCTTCCCCTAACTTCACCAGTTTAATCGTTAACTAGAATTTCTATTCCGAGCTCATAACCTCGAGTATTACAAGTGATTAATTCAGTGCTTAATTCCGTGATATTATTCAATTCATTCTGTCGGGTGCAATTAAGAAGCAAAAATCCTAGTAAGTAGATTTCAAGTGTAATCCCTACGACATTATATAGACTTACCAATTCAGTGCGAAGATTAATCCTATTTATACATATATATGCTATTTCATATTTCCAATTTTCGTATATTAAAGTTTATTTTTGTATCTGTGTGTTTTAACTATTTTGGACGATCCTTTGGCAATTGATTAGCAATCCACTCGGCTCAATTCTCAATATTACATAAGTCCACCCATGACTGGCTTTTACTGAGTGAAAACACACTCAGGAGATCATTATCTTAATTTTGATCAAAAGGGAAGCACCGGGGTTATTCTTATTCACCGGAAGTGGCTACACTTCACCCCACTTTACCTTGATGCGGAATTAAAATAGATGCCAAGGAAGTGAGACTGGGATTACCTACTCTCTAACCCTCGACAGCAGTTTTTTTTTAACATTTCGAATGAGGTGGGCCTGTAGTGCATTTTAGTCGGATCTATTAACTGTTTTACTTATGTTTGTAACATGACTTTTACTTGTGTGAGCAGTTCTCTTGTTTTATTTGTGAATGAGGCAAGCGTGCAAGAGACTTCCACTATGTAGTGAGAGATTGAGTACTCCGTACCTTATTGTAACCTACGAAGAAAGCCATTCAGCAGCCATCACTTGTTATTTTAAGAAATATTCTGATATTAACGCATAATACTGGCCTAATAAACAAATATGTGAAGTCTGTGAACCAGCATAAACAACTTTCAAGTACCTCCATTCGAAATTCTCTAGATGTAGTGAGGATAAGTTAAAGGAGAGTGCCGTTATTGGTTCTCAGGTTCGTGAATCTCTTCGATATAATGAATATGACCTCACGCTGCATGGTGAGGAGGAGAAAGTTGGGAAGCCTTCGAGTTGGTAGCGAACAGATTTCTTGGAGAGAATCGAGTTAACTACTTCAAGGAATTAATGGAAAACAAGATATAACAGATAAATGCTAGGAATACAACATGCCCCTCAAGCGACATTTTGACATTTGCATCAGTATTAATTTCCATCGTGCTGCAGAGGAGTGAGTAGCGAGCACAGTGGGCAAAGGCACTAAGTTATTCAAATTATGGAGAAGAGGTATCAAGGTAAATGCAGTACATCAATTTTTCTAGATTACTAATCGATATTGAGTATGGATTAGCTATTTCCTGCCTACAAGCGACTAGCCATAAGGACTAAGAAATAATGCCTAGTACGTTTACATACAAATACGAGTACATTATGGTTGATATATGAGGGATAATTTCATTCAGAATAAGCTGTTTAATGACAGGATCGAGTTTGGAAAGCCCGTGGCAATGTTAGAATTAGGCCAGGTTGTGATTTAGGAGCACTCAACAATATTTCGTTTAGTTGAGGCCTCAAAACTATAAATAAATTTGGCTAAATTAAAATTAATAGTGTGATTATTTTGAAACAAAATGGGCAAATAAAGTACTATTTTCATCGTCTTTTCAGTCATTGTATCTATTTGGATTTACGAGGAAGGATAAAGATTTATCAGTTTATCCATAATAACGCTTAGGGAAAATAGAGCATTCTAAGTAATAGACACGACCTTCTATTTTAGTAATATTACAAACTAGCAATGTATATAGAGATATAATATTTGAAAACGCCTGAAATATATTTTTAGATTTTAAGAGGCGACGAAGGCGTATTTCCTTTATGTTTTTTTCGGTTAGTATTTATCTTATTCGGCTAACTCCATAGCGGCTGGTGTACTTCATCCGGTGACTATCTTCGTCATGTCTACGCTGGTGCTTCCACCATTCCTTGTTGAGTTCTTCTACTCGAGAATCTGTAGTTAAAAGAAGTGTTTACTTTAGTGATGATGTTTACTGCAAAGAAGGAGGAATGTTGCCAATTTTTCTTCAGATATTTTCCGGTCTATTTTTTACAACGTTGTTGAGCAGTTCAATTTTAGCTTCTCTAAGTAGGGCTCTCTAAATCCTCATGTCGATTCTTCTGCTGTCATTCTTTTGGTTGTGTTTTGTGTAGCTTCTTGAGGTTATATTTACCCCTTGTAATTTTATTTCCGAATGATATTAGGGATTACGGTGAAATATCTTCTATTTGCTCTTATTTTCTAGTTTCTCCCGAACTGGTTGATGTTTTCAATCTCTATATCTGTTGTCTGTGCTGAGCTCACACATTCCTGTATTAGACCACGACTATTTGGCGGATGTCTGCGCAATGGATAGTGAGCCATTCGAACATAAAGGTGTTGGCAGGTCCGCAGTTTATATCGAGTACAGTGTAGGGTTGAGACAGCTCCTCCTGTGGCATTCTAGCTTCTAATTTGAACGCAGTTCCTTTGTAGTGATTCACTACTTCTTATGCTCTTCTATCTCTCAGATAGTCGCAGAGAATTCTCTCCAAATTTGCTTCATCTGAAGACTCTTGTGTTGCAAGCTCCCGACCCAGACATTTTTCTCTGCTTTTGCCTTGGTGATCCTTTTTGTCATGATGCTAAGTACCATTGTGGTTTGTTTTCCTTTACGAAATCCGAACTTGTGTTAATTGTAGAACTTGTATTCAGTGACATATTCTATAAATCTTCTGTTGATTATTTTTTCAAAGAGTTTCCGATGAATTTAAGAAGTAATATAGGTCTATAGCAAGAAAGGAGATCCGGTGAATTACTTGGCTTTAAGATGAAATCGGTTTGGCTAGTTTAAACTTCCCTGAGAATTATCCGGTGTTGAGGCACGAAGTGAATATCTTTATAATTTATTCAAAGATGTTGTCCAGTGTCTTGGTTTTTGTAAATCTTGTGATTGCCGAGGAGCCTGGTGCTTTTTGTTATAAGATTATAAGATGTCAGAGCCGGAAAATATCGTGTGGTCCACTTCTGGGCCAGCTCTCCTTCAAACCAGCCGATGCCCTTAAAGTGTGCATCTAAGCTGTTCTTAAGATTTTTATGCTTGTTAATTTAACAACGAGCTCTGGCAACTCGTTCTATAAGGAAACCACCTTGTTTGAGAAAAATTCTTTGCTATATTTGTTTCAAATCTTCGTTTCTTAAGTTTGTATCCATGGCTTCGGGTTCTTAAGGAAACGTCCAACTCGAAAATAGTTTAAATTTTTACTTTATTATAATTGTTTAGGACTTGTATGAGTTCTCTTCTTAACCTTCTCGTTTCAAGTGATTGCAGGTTAAGTGCTTTAAGTCTTTCTGAGTAGGACTTTTGACGTAGTCTAGGTATCATTTTTGTAGCACGATGTTGCACTCTCTCCAGCATTTCTATATCTTTTCACAAGTATAGATTCCAAAACTGAAATGCGTACTCCAAATGAAGACGAACCAAAGATTTGTACAGGGGAATTACTATATTTTCCGATTTATAGGCAAAAATTCTATATATGAAACAAAGCACTCTCTTTGCTTTCTTGCATACCTCCGCGCACTCTCTTTCAACTTTCAAATCGTTGCAGACTATAACACGAAGGTCCTTTTCCTCAGATACCTTTTTCAGTGGCAGGCCTTTTATTGTATGGTTAAATTCTTTGTTTCTTGCTCCAATGTGTAGTACCTTGCACTTATCAATGTTGAGTTTCATCTGCCAATTTTCTGACCATTCCATAATGCTGTTTAAGTCTCTCTGGATTTTATGTTGATCGGCAAGTGTTATTGATTTACTACCCAGCTTGGTATCATCAGCAAATTTTGAGAATAGACTCGCCATGCATTTACCTAAGTCGTTTACATATATTAGAAAAAGCAATGGACCCAGCACAAACCCCTGTGGCACTCCGCTTGTTACGTTTCGCCATCTTGATTGGTGACCATTAATAACTGTACGTCGTTTCCTTCCGTGGAGCCAGTCTTCGACCCACTTCAATACGTTTCCACCGATTCCATTAGTGGCAATCTTCTTAAGTAGATGCTTCTGGGGGAGCGTATCGAAAGCTTTTTGAAAATCTAAGTAGATTACATCAGCCGCTCTATTCGTGTCATACTCTTCGATGATGGTTTGAAAACATTCTAGCAGATTTGTTAAGCATGATTTTTTTTTAAACTGTTCTGCGATTCGCAGATGATGCCCAATTTGTCTAAATGTTTAAATATTTTCTCTTTTATAAGAGATTCAAGCAATTTCCCGATTAGAGATGTCAGACTTATTGGCCTGTAGTTACTTAAGATTTGTAGGTCACCCCTTTTAAAGATCGGAGTAATGTTTGTACTTTTAAAATCTTCTGAAACGACACTTTCTTTGAGTGATTTGTTGAATATTGTGGTGAGTGGCTCGGTTATCCTTTCTTTCAACTCTTTCAGGTGGCGAGGATGGAATTATACTAGTCATAAATGATTATTCTTCGATAAATATTGCAGCATCAATGTCTGGAATGGTTTCGATGTTTTTCGTTGTAAAAACTGACGCATAAAAATCGTTTAAAATCTCGGTTTTTAAGTGGGCAAATTTAGTCCTTTTCCGTGTTTCTGTTGTTTACATACTGGTAGAACATCTGTGGATTTTCTTTTCCATTTCTAGCTAGCTTGATTTCCTAATTCTTCTTTAATTTTCTAGTTAGCTTTTTAACACCACGATTTAGTTCTATTTATTCCCCTGGGAGTGTTCCGCGAGTATCTCTACAACGTTCATATACCTAATTTCTACTTTTAATTAGATCCTTGATCTCGTTGTCCCACCACTTATATTTTCTTGTAGATTTTTGCTTATGACGTCTTGGGACGTATATTTGGTCAGCGTTTCTGAATTTTGTTAGAAAATTATTCCACATTGTAGTGACGGTGTTGTTATTATTATTCTTAGAACTAAGGTCGTTAATCAAAACACGCTCAAATTCTTTAAAATTTTCTTTGTTAAAGTTAGGTACCAGCATATGATTTGAGCCTGAGTTAAAACCTGTAGCAATTTTAAATCTGAGATAACTGTGATCGCTGTCTCCGTGCGGTTCGCCGAATTTAACATTTTTTACAAAGTTTTCGTTTTTCGTTAAAATAATGTCCAGGATATTGTTTCCTCGCGTAGGTCGATCAATACATTGCATAAGCAAGTTAAGCAAGTTATCATCTAAGAAGCCAAGTAGTTCTGATCAAACTCTGTCAGCAGTAGCATCCGCAAAGTTTACATTTGGAAAGTTAAGGTCACTGATTATTATTGTAGCTGTGGATCCAATAAGTTCATGGAGCGAGTGGAACATAATCTGATCTGACATTTCCGTCTGTGATGGAGCTTTATAGACAACGACAGTGTTGAATACTATGTTTCCAGCTAATGATTTTTGCGCATACAATATCCGCATGGTTATGACTCTCCACGGCAACCTCGATGGGATTTAAATTTTACTAGCAGTACAACATCACGCCGAATTCCTCTTCTAGAACCCTCTCCTTGAAAAACGACTGTGACCTGAAGTTTTAAATTCACCGACAAAGTCTCTATTAAAATTAACCGTCTAACTCTCTGAAATTGCCATTAGATCGAAGTTTTCATTTTCTACAAGAAGCTTAAATTCCTCGATTTTATTTCTAAAACATACTACGTGCGTTGGCATAATAAACGTTTAAGGAAGGTGGCGTTTTATTCGGGCGTCCAACGCTGCATTCCACTACACCGGCTCCGCGTTCTGAGTAGGACATGCACGAAAAACCCATACAGCATTATTTAAGACGCTGGCAAATCTTGCAGCTCCAACCTAATTCAGATGGAGTCCGTCTTGCTGGAACAAATCTTCACGCGCATAAAAATCGTTACAGGTTTCAATAAAGTTCATTCCTTCCTCCTGCCAAAGACCTTTTACACAGTTATTTATGCAAGATGTCTTCCGTAGAAAGCGTTCTGCCTCCTTATTCTTGGAAGAATGCTTGAAAAAAAAAGATTCCTACTCTTTTCTTTCAGTTTACGCTTCAGCTGCCGGTACGTCGCCAGAAGGTCTTCAGATCAGGAAGAAAAAATATAGTTAGTCCCGAGGTGGATCACAAAAGCCGTTTCCTGCTTGGATCCACTCGTGTAATCATTGAGCGAATCTATAAGGTTTTTGACTCTTCGCATTGGGAAGAGCTAGTAGGAACATATAGCGCTTTTTAGTTCTTGGGTGTTAATAGTGCCCCCTTGTCACAGCTTTTTATCATTTTGTTGTTCTCCGGCTAGTGATGAGGGGATTTTTTCTTGTTGGATACGGAGATTTTCATGAACCATCCCCTCTATTACTAGTTTAGGTCTAAATTTTCTGCTTGTGTTATGGAAAACACGAACTTCCAGTGGCGTCTGAAAATACGCTCGATGTTTTTGTTATATATCTCCTTACCCTTGCTCACTTCGTAGCACTATTTTCCTTTTGTAGGTCTTCCCATGATTCAGGTTATTACGTTCTTGGTTTATTTAGAATTTCTTTCTATGTCATTTTCTCGGATGAGGCTTTCCCATATTGTTTCTTGTTCCTCTATGAGATGCCTCATAACTTCTTTCTTCTTCTTAGCGCAGTTTTCCTTTCTCGGGTTTGTCCGAGTATTTCAATTTGATTTCAAACACGGCGGAGTTGCCTCACCTCTTCTGTTGATCTTGGTTGAAAGAATGTGTTGTATCTCGTTTTTGGTATGTTTTTGTTCTCTGCCTCAATGAGAGCTGATTTTATACGCTCGATTTCTTCATCAATTTCTCCCATGTTAGATTGGTTGGGACGAATCTTTGTATTTGTCCTAGTTCCATGTATTGTAGATCTTCCTTTCCGGTACCAATATCTGTTTCGGTTTCTTATTGATTTCTAGTAGTCTTCCTCCGTGATTACTACATACTATGTACGTTAACGGGTTGCATTATTTTGTTGTAAGGTTGTTAATAGCTGCTTAATGAGACGTCTGGTTTTGATGCAGCCATGGCAGGAAAGAATGGTAGGGAAATCTGGTCCGATTCTTTTCGATATGCACCATTTCAGCAATATTTCAAAGTTCTCACTACTTCGGTTTCCGGCTCGGTAGCCATTTGTTCTGTACCTTGCATCCAGAGCTCCCATGAATAATGTTGGCGGCACTGTGCTGAAGATGTTTGCCATATTTTACATTGGAATGGAATCTCGTCTCGGCGGTTGTTATCCAGTAGCTATTATTATCGGTGATACCTCTGTTTCGATTTTAATAACTAGCTAGAATTCATCTAGTCACCGATTTCTTTGTAATCTGTCCTTTTTGATTGCTATCGCCACCCCGTCTAACGCCTCATATGTTGGATTAGTGATATGAGTGTATAATGGAAGACTATCATAGCTCTTCCATCTGAAGCTATTGCCTGTAGTTGATGTTTTCCAATCAATCCATTTGTCTTAATTTACAAAAGTTTAGGTTTCTTTCTTCTCCTGTAATCCATTATTCACTTGCTCCTTTTGATAGGGCGTTTGGGTGGTCTGGCAAGTTTTCCACTCGGAAGTGTCTGATTTTATCCTGCATGAACATCTTCTCAACCTCTTGTTCATCTTTATTGCCGGTTCTACCTTTGAAGGACCATTTTTATGTGTCTTTCTTTATTTCTTTCAGTATGTCAGCTTTTTTTCTTCCCTCTTCGTAACGGAAAGTCGTTGCTCACATAAACTTTGAGATTTGGCTCGCCGTCCTCTATCGTTTGGTTGTAGTTTCCGTAGTCCTGGTTTCCCCATTTGTATTTTCTTCAGTTGCGTTGGAGTTTTTTCCTTATGCAGTATTCTTGTCTTTGGCTACTGTCACTTCGGGGAAGTTATGTCCCGGAATTTTGGCTACACTTAGGTTCAGTATTTGTGAATATGGAGGGTTCTCAAGGAACCACATCTTCTTCATACTGTTTTTTTCAGCATGTTATTAAACGTCGTTTTGAAGGTTTGGAGGTTGACAATTCATGACGTAAGCGTATAAGATACAAGTCAGTATCCTTATTGATGGGTCATTTGGGTACCGTTAATTGCACTTTGTCCTCTCTCATTTTGTTGTCTGTAACTTTTGCAACTCCACTACATATATGTGAGGTTTTCTTATTTTCTTGTTGATCCTTTTCTTCTTTTATTTTTCTTTCAATAAATTATTTTCGTTTTGGACACGCCATTGCCATGTTTCTATGTGGCCCTCTGCATTGATACATTTCTTTTTGGTTTCTTTGCAGTCTCTCTAGTAATGTCCTGGCAACCCACATTCAGAGCATCTTTGTTCCTTTTATTTGGCATGGTCCTCCATTTGGTAACAATTGAAGCATATCTGGATATTGATATGCTTCTCTTGTTCCAAATATTCTGGAGGGCTTCTCATATTAAATAACGAATCCCACTTGCCCACCATCCCGGGACTATAAGGGTTTTGCGACCCCTTCTCCATGGGATGGGGGCCGGGAAGGAGGATACACCATTTACACGCGGCATGATGTCTCCGTTCTCCTTTTTGATTTAGATACATCCTTTCATGCTGTAGCTGCGCCGATGCACATTTATAGCAGGTATATTGTTATTTCTGCGTACATTCGACCGTCATCCAACTTAAATGTGGGGGAGTTACGCCGCGTCGTGGCACGGCTGCCGAGGCCCTTTTCTCTTGCTCTAAGATTTGAACATAGACACCTCACCTTGGGATACTACTCAATCAATCCGAAGGGACAAGTACTTGCCAAACTGATCGACGAGCTGGAGATATTTGTCCTAAATGTGGATGAGTTTACGAATCACTGGCCGAAAACCGCTTCTTTGTCATGTATCAATCTGTACTTGCGCTCTTCGTTTCACATCCTGATTTTGGGTAATGGGTGTGGGAGGGAAATCGATGACTCCATAGTAGTGATCACTTTCCATTCAAATAACCTTTTCTGGGCTGCTGCCGTCAGGGATCCCGACCGGTGGTGTTTGGCGCGGGCGCGGTGGTGGGCATTTCAGGAAAACTCTGATTTCTCTGTTTCAGTCGAGGAGTTTAGGTCTGTTGATCAAGCACTTTAGTTCTTCTCCAGCAACCCCATTACCGTGGGCCAACTACTATTCCTAGAACGTCTGGTGGTTTTGCATGCCAACCGCTTCTGTGGTGGTCAGCCAAGTGGGAGGCAGCCCTCAAACAAAAGCGTTATGCCTATATGCGATATAAGCGCAGTCCTAACGATTTCACTGTCGGTGAGTTTCCTTAAACTATCGCTAGGTTCAGGTGTATATCGAAGTACGTCTGCTGCTCCTCCTGGCGTGCAAACGTTTCTTCCCTTAAAGGGAAAGAACCCGCTAGCAGAGGTGTGGATGCGAGTCAAAAGTATTCAGGGCAAGTTGTCGGAGGACCCAATCCTGTTCTCCAGGAGAATAAGACACAAATCTCGGAACCCACGTCCGTAGGAGTGTTCTTTGCGACCGCTTTCTCTGAATTCTCTAGCCGGGATGCTGCTCTGCCTGAAGGTGTGGATTCGCACCGTTTCCTTGGTCTTGTATTTGACAAACGCCTCACCCTGGGCGCTCATATTCGTAGCCTTAGTGTCTTTAGTACCCGCGCCATGGATATTCTTCGCTCCGTGACGTTCAGCGAATGCGGTGCTGATAGGGCTACTGCTTTGATTTTTATCAAGCCTTTGTTTGTTCAAAGCTAGACTACGGATGCGAGTTTTATGCATCCGCAGCCGAGCGTGTTTTGCGGTATGTGGACTCGATCCACCACAGTAGCCTTCACCTGGCGACCAGGGCCTTCCGCACTTTCCCTATTGAGAACCTACATGTTAATGTTGGGGAGATGCTAATCGCTCTCCGCCGTGCAGAGTGCATTATTCGCTTGTACGCGCGAGCCCAGCGCCTCCCTCAGTTTCCAACAGCTCTCACTGCATCCGCAGCTAATCTCGACGATGCCTATGCAGCCAGGAGACGCCAGGCAAACCCTAAGCACTTTTGGTTTAGGGCTAGACAACTCTTCTGAGAGATAGATATAGCTCTCGGGCAGTTGGCGCCCCTAGTTCTAACCAGGACACCACCCTAGACAGTACCACCTTTGACTATTCGTCGCCGATCTTCTGCTCCCAAAGCTTCTACAACGCCGGGAGTATTGCGTTCGGCCTTTTTGTAGTACACTTCGAGGGAAGTTGGAACCATCCTTGTGTATACGGATGGCCCGAAGTCCCAAGAGGGGTCGGTTTCCACGCCGTATCCCCTCTGTTTGAAGTCAGCGCGGCTCTGCCTAGCGCTTCTTCTGTCTTCACGGCCGAGCTAGTTGCAAAACACCGCTCGGTAGGGGAGATAATGCAACGGCCCGATTCGGAAACCGGATTGTGATTTATAGCGACTCACAAAGCGCCCTGAGTGCTCAAGGGACATTGGAATCTCCACATCCTCTGGTTAGTGATATTCTTGACGCCACGGTTTTGGCAAGCCGAGTGGATCTCGAGATTATATTCTTCTAGGTTTCTAAAAATAGAGAAATTGTGGGGAATGAGCACACCGATGAGGGCACTAAAGAGTCTGGGCGACCACACCAGCGTTTCACTCTTTCTCACCCGATTAAATTGCAAATAAGATGGGTGTAGAGAAATGGCTACCTTAAGCATCCTGGAGGAGTATAGGTACATTAAAGACCCTCCCATCATGAGGAGAAGCGTGGGAAAGGTAGCCGGCGAAACTGTTTACCATGTGTGATCTCCCCGCCGCTGTGGGCAGTTGGACCTAACATCTATTTTAAGGCGACCACCTAAGGTCCTTAAACGACGCTCTAACGATCAAATTACCTACGAGACCCATAAACCCGTGGTTATGGAAAAAAAGCGGTGCGAGTCAGAAGGCACGCCAAGTAGCGGTGCGGTTGCGAGCCTCTAATTTGCGAACTGACTTGGGCACCCCAGTGCCACCTCAGGAATTCTCGCTCTCCCCAGATGCTAACTCACCATTCGCCCCCTCCCCCTTTGCCTCTGTGGCCTGGTCACTTCCCCCTTTAGATGGGGCGGCAATCCGTCTATAAATAAGTCCCGCAAAGAAAGAGAAGAGGATTATCAGAAGTCGATACGCCAGAGTAGGATTAGTTCGTGAAGATCGATCCATCGGCCAGACAAGAAGATTATTAGAAGTCGATTCGCCAGAAGAAAGATTAGTTCGTGAAGATCGATCTTTCAGCCAGACAAGAAGATTAGAAGTCGATACGCCAGAAGAAGGGTTAGTTCGTGAAGATCGATCCTTCCACCATACAAGACTATTTCCGTGAGAAACGATAGGATCAGATTGAAAAAATCGATCCCCCCTTTCAGGGCCGTATTAACCTAAATAGTCAAGCTCTATATCGGTGCCATACCGAAGAAGCCTTTTCAGTCTGCAAAGAAGTCCGACTGAAAAAAAGCAAAGCCGATCACCCTCGAGCGACTCTCACATCTCAAGCTCCGTAAAAGAGAGAGGAGAAGAACCCAGTCCCAACGAGCCCCCGTTCTTTAATTACGTTAAAGAATCAGCCCCCGTCACAGGCGACAAGCAATCCCTTCTCGACGAAAATTCAACCAGCGGCCACAACACTTCAAAGCGAGAGATAAGTCCTCCAGCGACATCCGGCAATCCCTAATACCTACCTGTAAGTTAAAAATAACATTTATATTCCTATTGCGATATTAGAAGTTTAGTACGTCCCACGTTTTAAAGGAGAGTAGAAACCATTGTTCTTGAACCTAGGTCATATGTGTTTGTAGACGAGAGTACGTTAATTTAATGTTTAACGCTAATCAAATAGAGTCGCGATAAAAAAATACTAATCGGCAATTGGTATGTTTACGGGAAGCCTATTTGTTTATTTTTTGTCATTGAAAGATCTTTGATGCCAAAGATAGAAATGTGTTAACTGTTGGTTTGTAATAGTTAAGTGTTTCATTTAAAATACATGTTTATTTTGGAAGATTCTGTTGTTTCCTCTTATCCTTATGTGTTTAAAAATAGCTCTTCCTTAAGAACAAAACTACTGAATTAGCAATCTTAGAACAAAGCCTACTTTATCATATAAGTAACTCACGCCCCTTAAAGCATACCGCTACTAAAAGGGTGTCAAAAAGTATAGTGATCAAAACCAAGGGTCATTCTACGACAATGGGAGACGGTCGAGGGGAACTTAATCTTGCATGCCATTGCGCCGCGACTGTCCCCATCAACCTAACATTCAATGCTGCCACAGCTTCACGTTGCTTTCGGTCTTTTCCGAATTGAACACACTCGCGGGACGCAACGCCATTTGATGGAGCGCTTGCCTGACCCTTATTGCAATGACTGCGTTGTCCCTCAAACTGTTCCGCAAATTCTTGTTGAATTTTCTCATCTGGAAGATCTTCGCGCACGTTCCCTCTTCCGCTACCAGGACGAGCGGGGTCGCTACCGCTTGTTTCTTGTACTCGGGATAGGTTCGTACACACAGCCGTGCGAGCTATACGACTTTATGAGCAAGCTGGCCTCCTCCACTTATATTGACTCTTTGTTGTAGGTTGCATGATCCTACGCCGGAAGAAGGCGGGCCTACCCTTGACGCCGGAGCCGTCTTCCTACTTGCCTTTTTGCTTTGTTTTCTTTTTATTGTTGTTTTTATACCCTTTTTCTTTTTTCTAGTTATTTTTCATTTATTTATTGTTAGTTTTTTTTCTAATATAGCCTCGTAATAGACGTGTGTAGGAGAATTACGCCTCATGAGGCAATCGCCAGATGGGCTCAAATAAAAGAAATCCTACGAGCAGGTCATCTCCCACGCATTATCTCCTCTTTTTAAAGTCCGTGGGGTCATACCAGGTGCTGTGTCTGTCATCACGGATGAACTGGCTGAAATACACCGCTCGGTATGGAACATAACGCGTGTGCCTGATTCGGAGACAGAAATATCATCTTTGGAGATTCACAAAGCGCCCAAACTTAATTCTGAGCATTCGAATCTCCACACACCTCGTTCTCGGTATCCGTAACGCTACGGTTTCCGCGAACCGGATGGATATCCAGATCATCTTCTGCTGGGTTCTTAGAAATGTAGGAATTGAGGGAACTATCTGAAATTTTTGGAGCCTCTTCCATTTTATTTGACTATTTTAGGTTGTTGGTCGCATGCGCCTGGGTTACGGCGAGCCTTCCTCCGACGCCGAAATGTGCTTCTATCTTCTTGTTGTTTTCTTTTTGTTTTTATTTGGTCTGTTTGTTCTCTTGTTTTTGTGTGTTTTGGGTGGGTATTTTAGAATATCCTTGCACTAGGCTGGAATTTAAAAGTCGGTGACTTATGCGGGTGATAGCAGTCGACAGATAGGTGAATAAAAGGTCCATATCTTCCCTTTGCTTACCTGTTTATATATGTATTTTTTATCTTAACTCCTTCGTCCCATCTTTCGTAAAAAATTTATCTGGTACTGCTATTTTTATATTTTCTTTGTTTATTTCAATGAGCGCAATGTAAATAAATCCATAGGCGCCTTAATTAAACTCGGACCTGCTCCTAAATTCACGAATTATTAGGAGCCGTTGAATTACCTTTATTGAATACCCCAAAGTTTTCTTTTCACCCTTTCCTTACCCACGTCTCCTATTAAATTCATTTCCATTCAAACCAGAACGTTATTACAACATATTACCTTTACCTTACCATGATTATTTTTTTATATGCAGTGCCAATGTTAGAACAACTTAATATAAGTGTAGTTTGGAAATACAATTATACATAAAAAGAACGATAATAATGTATACCGTGTTTGGATTGTAATTGATTCTATGTAGTTCAAACATCTAAAAATATTTCTGTAAGAACCAAGTAAACCCAAAATGCAGTCTCTAAGAGATAGGCTAACAATGCTTTGGCCTTCTACAGGCTTAAGATAGGTCACCAGATTAACTGGTCAAAAGCAGATACCATAATGCATATCAATGATTTTATTCACATAATGGTTCTTAATTTCTAGCACAGAGGCGAAAAATATTAATATAAGCACCGATTTGTTTGCCTTAGACCCAGTTCTATCCTTCTTTCTTAAATCTGACTTATCCGAGATCATAAAAAAATCTGACCTCATAGGGAGCCTTGTTCTGTATAAATACAGTGTATCTCTATCTTGTACACCATTGTGAGTTTGAAAATGTCAAGAGGACGAAAGTACTAACTCCAACCATTTTTCCTTACGTGATACACACACACACACACACACACACACACATATATATATATATATATATATATATATATATATATATATATATATATATATATATATATATACATATATATATATATACATATATATATATATATATATATATATATATATATATATATATATATATATATATATATATATATATATATATATATGAAAATTAAACCACAGGAAAATGAAAAGATGAATCCAAGCACTTTAAAGGGATATTTGCAAGTTTATTTTCGAGGAATAGCATGGAAATGGAGAAGAAAACCTTATATAGGGTACCAAGATACGAAGGAAACGCCTATCACATAATACAAACTTATAGAAAAAACACAAAAACAAGAGAGAAAAATACCAAGAAAAAGAACAATAGGCAACTAATGACAGACATATGCATCCCTGAAACGATATACACACAACAACGCCATGTATGTATATGAATGGAATATAGTGGGTGAAAGAAATAATTTTTAAAGGATTATCATTAGAGCGAAAACATTTAGGGCTAAGAGTTAATCCACAGTCACAACAGAGACACGTGGTGGGGGAGGCAATGCGAATGTTATTACACTAATAAAGAGTGACAACAGGCTGCATTATGAAGTTATTTCATTTAGTACAAGTTTTTTTTAAACAAACATGGTCGAGTTTAAATAAGCCAGGGGAAATGTATATATTGGGTAAGATGCCAATTAAGGAAAACTCGACAATATTTCTTTTCGTGAAATCAGCGGAATGATAAAGGAATTTTACAGAGTTGCAGTCAATGGGGTGGTTATTTTCGGATAAATGTAAAAATAAAGCGCTGTTTAGTTCACCCCTTCTAATATTATACTCATGTTGGTAAATTCTAGTAGATAAAGACTTACCAGTTTGCCCGAAGTAAGGTAAATAACAAATAGAACATTCTATAGAATATACTACACCCTTTTTCCGTCTATTATTGGGGACTAACATTTTATATAAAGTGGATTCATATCTAAAATTTACAGAGATATTAAGTTGCTTAAAAATATGGGTGGGACAAAAAAAATGGTTCAAAGTATGGCAAGATAAGACAATTTTTGTAATTGAAAACCGGTGGGTTATAAGTTCTATAAAAAGTTATCTTAGTAAAGTTTAATGAAGTATGTAAACATTGACGAGAGTAACAAAGTTTTTTACCTATTCCTTATCCAAAAATTAAGAGACTAACAAGGAGTAATGCATGTAGAAACATAGAAGTAAATACAGACCGTTTAATTTCAACACTATGATAAGAATAAAAGTGAATATATGAACTGGGGTTGGACAGTTTGCGATAAATAGAGAATTTATAACCTGACGGCGTCCTATTTATTAAAATGTCAAGAAAAGGAAGAGTCCCATTTTCCTCAATTTCAAGGGTAAATTCAATAGAAGGGACTAGAGAATTAAGATAACATAGAAAATTGTAGATATATTTTGAGGACGGGTTTCTACCTAAAGTGTTGAAAGAAGTGTGCGATGAAGTATCACGACATCTGTGCGCTATCTTTAACATGTCAATCCGGACCAAATGCGTTCCTAGAGACTGGCGTGAGGCGCAGGTGACTCCTATCTTCAAGAAAGGAGAGCGTAACCAACCGTCGAACTACCGACCTCTCAGTCTGACTTCGATAGTCGGTAAACTTATGGAAAGCATCATGGTAGACAAAGTGACGTCGTTCTTAGAGTCAAACCTGCTACTGAGGAGTTCCCAGCACGGCTTCCGAAGGCAACGGTCATGCCTGACGAACCTTGTGGAATTCTTCTACTTCGTTTTCAGTGAGCACGATCGGGACAAGGCGGTGGATGTGGTCTACCTAGACTTTCAGAAAGCCTTTGATAAGGTACCACACCGCCGCCTTCTCCGGAAAGTGCGAGCGCTTGGCATAGACGGAAAGGTAGCCGGCTGGATCGAGAACTGGCTAAGTGGCAGACGGCAACGAGTGGTGGTGAATGGACAGGCTTCTGAGTGGGTGCCCGTTACTAGCGGGGTGCCTCAAGGTTCTGTCCTGGGACCACTACTATTCATCATCTACGTCAACGACATGGACGGTGACATGGTTGCTAAGATTTCCAAATTTGCCGACGATACCAAGCTTGGTATGAACGTTGCAAAGGATGGAAATACTGCCCGCCTGCAGGAAGATCTTGGGAAGATTGGGGAGTGGTCGGACACGTGGCAAATGCCTTTTAACGTGGGGAAATGCAAAGTGATGCATATCGGCCACAGAAACCCCCAATCTCAGTATATCCTTAAGGGCACTGCTATTGAATCCACCGACACTAAGAAAGACTTGGGTGTAACAATCACTAGTGACCTCAAGTTCTCGAAACAGTGCATTGAGGCGGAGAAAAAGGCCCAAAGGATGCTAGGCTATATTAAGCGCCAGTTTGGTTATCGGAACCAGGAGAATGTACTGTGCCTGTACAAACTCACTTGTCCGACCGCACCTGGAGTATGCCGTACAATTTTGGAGTCCTTCATTGCGAAAGGACATCGCAAGATTGGAACGCGTACAAGCCAGGGCAACCAAGCTGATTCCCTCTATCCGACATAAAAGTTATGAGGATAGACTAAGGGAATTAGATCTGTTCTCGCTGGAAACCCGTAGACTGCGTGGTCAGCTCATCGAAGTTTTCAAAATACTTCGAGGGTTCGACAATGTTGACTACCGGGATATTTTCACACTGAGTGAGAACAGAACGCGCAATCACGGCTTCAAACTTGAACTGAAGCGTTACAACCGCAATCTGTGTGGAAATTTTTTCACCTACAGTATCTGCGGTATGTGGAACGCACTTCCAGTGGAAGTTGTCAACAGTGAATCTGTTGACCAGTTCAAGTTAAGACTAGACAAGATCTTGAAAAGTCGCCGTTTAGGGACGCAAAACAATTGATCAGCCATGTGCCCGCTCGATTGCTAGTCCAAAGGTACCCTCCTTGAATGGACCGTAAGGTCCTCTAGGGTACCTTCTTTCCTTGTTGTTGTTACTCCTTGTTGGTACCATACAATAGGAAAATTGAGGATTTGGGGCAAGAATAACGTCTCAAAGAATTCCATATATACATTAGAGATTGTAGGAGATATATAACCCCCCATCGGAAGACCGAATTTTTGAAGGTAAAATTTATCATTGAATGAAAATTTACAATTGTTAGCACAAAGAGAAATAAGCGTTAGGAAAGTATTGACCGGTACAGGGAGATCTAAATTATGTAATTTATCGCAAAGGAGAGGAAGAAGATCGTCTAAAGGAACTTTAGTATCAAAGAACAAACATCGAAGCTGACAAGAATGAAATTGTTGGAGTAAGGTCTTGTATTAGGTTTCTCTATAAGTTTACAACTATTTTTAATATGAGATTGGGAGATCGACCCCACAAGCGGCGATAAGTGATTCACGAGACATTTTGATAAGAAATATGAAGCAGAGCCTAATGAACTTATATATAATGGGGCGCATAGGATTTTTGGTTTATTAGTTTTTACCAAACTGTACATATATGGAAGAGAGGCGTTGTTAGATTTAAATTACCACCTGGATTCGGCAAAATTCCTTTATCATTCCGCTGATTTCACAAAAAGAAATATTGTCGAGTGTTCCTTAATTTGCATCTTACCAAATATAAACATTTCCCCTGGCTTATTCCAACTCGACCCAGTTTAAAAAAAAAAACTTGTCCTAAATGAAATAACTTCATAATGCAGCCTGTCGTCACTCTTTATTAGTGTCATATGATTCGCTTTCCTCCGCCACCACGTGTCTCTGTTTAGATTGTGGATTAACTCTTAGTCCTAAATGTTTTCACTCTAATGATAATCCTTTAAACTGTTTTTTTTTTGTTTTTTCACCCAACATGTTGCATTCATAAACATGGCGTTGTTGTGTGTAAAACCTTTGATGGATGCATATGGCTGTTATTAGTTGCCTATTATTCTTTTTCTTGGTATTTTCTGTCTTGTTTTTGTGTTTTTCTTTACTGATTTGTATTATGTGATGGGGGTTCCCTTCGTATCTTTGTACCCTATATAAGGTTTTCTTCTCCATTTTCATGCTATTTCTTAAAAATGAACTTGCAAATATAGTTCGAAAGTGCTTGGATTCATCTTTTCATTTTCCTTTGGTTAATTTTCATATTATTGCTTTCCTCACGTGCCACTTTGTAAGTTTTTCAATATATATATATATATATATATATATATATATATATATATATATATATATATATATATATATGTGTGTGTGTGTGTGTGTTCTTAATTTTCTGGTCAGAAAGATTTTCACAATATTTCGGTGAAGTTGCATCCACCATTTTCAAGTGACAACTGAATATTTTTTTATGCTAGTCTTTAATGTTACGTTGATCTGAAATTATTTATGATATATATAATTTTTGTGGTGCTGTTCTTATTTGGTTTTCAGGCCATTTGTGGTATAACGATTGTATAATGTTTCAATGGCTTACATCTATTGTCAGGAAAGGTGAATTGGTATACCAAACGGTCTGTTACAGATATAGCAGAAGGCAATAATTTTCTTGTTAGAAATGGATCTTCTATTTTCCTATTTTGGTAGTAGATATTAACGTTAATCTTTAGTTTTTAATTTTTACACTTTATGTTTTTACCTTTCTCTTTTTAGGTTGTGTTTCTCTTTAAAGGTAATTGTCTCTCATTTGGTTGCAGTAGTATATTGTTATTTTCTCTTTTTCGTTCTTATTATCTCTTTTATTAGATATAAATTGATTAATGGTTTGGTCTATAATACAAAGGGGAAATTCATTACTAAGCAACATTTGTTTGATCCTTCTAACTTCTGTATCAAACTTTTGGAATGATGAATAAATTAAAAAGGTTCTATGAAGAAGTTTTTTAAATACAGCCAATTTTATAGGGATGAATGCAGATAATGTTATAATTTTTAGAGTCGTTATCATTTGTCCATAACATTCTATTTTAAGAACGATATTTTTACAGGGTTTGATTTATAATAGATAATTTTTTTCTCTTAGTTTTCTTATGACCTCGGATTATTTTAAGTTTTTCATCACTATCATCATCATCATCATCATCATTAACTCTATAATTTAAGAAGGGGAGTTTTCGTAAGTATTTGAATAATAATTTCATCTTAGTTTGGTTATGACTTATGGGTTTTTTAGCATAGTTACTCCTAATAATTCTTTTAATATAAAAAAATGGTGAAGTTCAGAAATAGATATAAGTATATAAATTTTGTGAACTTTTTAAAACCCAAAGAATTAAAAATGGTGAAGTTCAAAATTTGATTAAGATTAAGATATGCCTGTTTAGATTTTTTTCACTTATCTTCGGATCTCTTATGGAACTAATTTCTAAAATAGATTTTTCATTTTAATCTTTGTAAGGAAGAAGAAACTAAAAAAAAATAATAGCAGAAATGAAAATATTAAATTAAAGTTTAGATGGAGAAAAGTGAGGTCTGAGGATCTTTTTTCGGTATTTAAAAAGATTTTCGATAAGGATCTTTTAAACTTTGGGGCTGGAAAATAAGGATGGATCTGCAAAACAGACCAATCGTAAATTATTAGGAGACAAGCCATGCATTATGCGCTTCGCTGCCATCGCTTTTTTCAACCTTCTTTCATTACGTTTTTTTACAATTTGTTTAAACTCCCTTTGAACCCTTTTTAAAGTAAAAGGAAACATAAAACACCTATAAATACAATAACTACTTTATTTGTTAATTATTAACCTACAACCTACAAAAAATAACTCATTATGAATTTCTTTCTTTAAACAGCTTCTTTCTTTTAACAACCGGTAATTCTTCCATTTTTTTTCTTCTTTTTCTTCTCTTTTTTATCATAATTATTATTCTGCTCCTCTCCTTTTCAATCTTTTCTTCTCCTCCTGCCCCTATTCATTCTCTTACGTTTTTTTTATTTCCCTTTCTTTTTGACTCCCTCTTATTTTTCTCCTGTTCTCCCTGTCTTATTCTTTTCTATTTGTCTCCCTCTTCTTCCTTCTCTTCTTCTTCTCTTCTTCTCTTTTTCCTGTCTTCTTCTTTTCTTTTCTTCTCTTTCTTATCCATCTCCGGTTCTTTTCCTTCTCAATTCGTTCTCTTTCTTATTCTCATACTTCTTTATTTTATTTTCTTCTCCTGCTCTTCGATATTTTCTTCTTTTCCACCTTTCTATTCTGTTTCTCCTCCTTCTCCTCTACTTTTCTTCTTATTCTTCTTCCGCCTTTTCTTCTTATCCAACTCTTTTTATTCTTCTTCTAGTTTTGATCCTTTTCTTAAAATTCTCCTTCTACTCCTCATCTTCTTTTTTCACTTCTTTCTTCTCTTCTCCTTCTTAGTCTCTCCATCTTCATCTACCTTTCTTATTCTCCTACTATTATTCTTCTTCTCATGCATTTCTTTATATTTAACCCATCCCCAAATTCTCGCTCTTAAAATATATTGTTGGTCACAAAAGCAGCGTCTTCTCCACTCCTCATTTAGCTCCACTCGTTTTTAGGTGCCAGAGGCTATTTCCTCCTGATAAAGATTTAAATTTAAAATCTATTTTACAAATACCTTCCAAAAAAAATTTCGTATATACATAAAAAAAGGATCCATGGTTAAATTTTAATAAATTTTCTGAATTTCACCCATTATAATAATAATATCTTTATTTTAGAAAACTGTAAAAACACACCAAGTTACTCATTAACTAAGTAAAAGAATTTTTTACCATTTTTGGTCTGTTCCCCCCCAAATCCCATTTTAAAAATAACTCCAAAATATTATATAACCTTTATTTTCAAAAAGTTTCTTCCCTAACTATATTTTGTATCTTTGTTCATTTGAAAGCTTTTCTTTAGAAGGATAGGTTTTTTTTTCTCTAAATATTGATCAAAACTTATCCAATAATATTTTTGTAAACAGTATAGTGAAGTTGAACAGCTAGAAAAGGTGAATTAGCAATAGATATATATGAAAATAAAAGAATTTAATGGGAATAGACAACAAACAAAATGCCCCGTCATAAAGGATAACTAAGGAAAAGTCAATATGGACAAGGAAGAAGTTTTAACGAAATAGAAAGAATATATGACAGTACTGTACAATGGCATTAGAAGTTACCAGCAACACCTAGAGGATGAGATGAATGATCCTGCAATTCTTAGAGAAAAGGTGAAAAATTCCATCAAATGTATGAAAAGGGGCAAATCTGTTGGAGAGGCTGAAATTTATGTGTAAATGATTGAGGCAACTGGAAAATTTGGTGTAGGGAAAGTGACTAGCCTAGCTAATATGATTTACAACACAGGTTATATACCTCAAAAGATGATGGAGCTAACATACCATACCTATAGCAAGGAAGGAAGGCACCCTGGAATGTGAGAAACACTGGTTGATTAGTATCATGAGTCAACTCGGGAACATAATACTGAGAGGGATTAACAAAAGAATGCAGGCAGAAGATAGATAACTGTATGCAGAATGAGCAGTACGGCTTCAGGAAAGGTAAAGGAACGATTAACGCGATATTCGCCTTGAGAATAACCATTTAAAGAACGATGTGGAGCTTCACAAGGATGTTTTCATGCGCTCCTTCGATTTTGAAAAAGCATTTGATGCGGTGAGGCACGAACCATTGATGCTTAGTGATATTGAAATGGATGCCAAGGACCTAAGACTGTTACGTAACCTGTATTAGAACCAAAAGACAGTAGAGGTGTCAGACAAGGATGCGTATTATCACTTGATCTGTTCGTATTATATGGACAAAAATGCATTAAAGAACTAGAGAATGAAGAGCTTATCAGAATAGGAGGAAGAAATGTGAAAACTTGCAATATGCAGATGATACCCTGATAATAGCGGTCTCCGAAGGGAAGTTACAAAGATTGGTTGACAAGCTGGTAGAATCATGGGAAAGAATAGGACTGAGGATAAACATCCAGTAAATATAAGTAATGGGAATAAATAAAAGTCAAGAGAGGCTTGTTGGGAATATTCAAATTCAAGACAGACTTATGCAACAAGTGAAGGAATTTAAATATCTGGGAAACATTATTTCTGGAAACTTAGACTGTGAGAAGCATCTAAAAAGAAGAATTGCCATTGCGAAATCAACCTTTGGACAAATGAGGAAAGTTTTGACCAACATCTCTACAAGCAAGAACTTAAGAATAAGAATATTAGGATGTTATGTATGGTAAACATTGACATATGGCTGTGAGGCAGTCGATTTACCATATGGTAAATAGGCTGAAGGTTGAAGAGGCGTGGTTCCTGCTAAAGGATGATGAGGATCCTTTGGACAGACAGAGTTACAAACTAGGAAGTATTAAGAAGGGTCGGTACAGAGAGATATTCTGTTAAAGAACGTGATAAGGAGGAAACTAGGATTCGTTGGACACATCCTGAGAGGAGATAAATTTGAGAAAAAGTGGCTCTTGGGAAGAATAGAAGGGAGGCGAGCAAGAGGGAGACAAAGATCAAAGTTTTTGGACACGATTCTTCAACACCTTGGTGATGGACGAAGAACTGTGGACATGATCAGACTGAAGGACGACATGGGCAGATGGAGATCCATAGTCGCCAACGTCATTTGACTGGCACTCCGGTAATAATAATAATAATAATATAACAATCAAAATTCTCTCCCTTTCCTTCCAAACCAGTTTTTAAATTCCTTTGGTGTTTGCAAAAACAAGATGGTGGAATTCAGAAAAATAAATATATTATCCAATGTTTTTTTAATTAAAAAAAAAATCGTGAATTCAGAAAATTGATCAAATTCAGGTATGGCTTTTTATTATATCTTATATTCGAAGGTTTAATCAAAGTTACATTTAAAATAGATTTTTAGTTTTAATACGAAGTCATTCATGAACTAATCCCCCCTCCCCCAAATATTTACTATTTTTTCACCCCTCTCAAAAAATCTCTCTCAAAATATAGATTTAGTGATGATGATGATAATAACAAGAGATGATTTTTGTATATTAAATGTTTTTATCCAAACTATTTCTAGGAGTTTATTTATAGATCGAAAAATTAGATCGCAGGGCTGATATTTGGGAAATTCAAAGCTTTTAATTGAATTTATTGCTAAAAGTTGATTTCGAGTTGGAAAAAACAGACCTTAGGACTTCTTTTCGTATATTTGAAGCTTTTATCCAAGTAATTTCTAAGTTACCCTTTTTTAAACCTTATAATTTTTACTCACTGAATATACCTACCTACCTACCAAACTACCTAACTACTCACGGTGCCACATCCAACTGGACTTCGGCAACCATGGACCACCACCTGACTCTGCCTTTTATTAGCTGCAACAACTCTGCAGGCTTAAGATGTTCCACTGCAACTCTCTTCACACCGTCCATAAATTTTTCTCTGTCTTTCTTTTGATCTTCCTCCATCCACCATTCTAGTTACCGCCACGACCTCTATCTCATTCTTCCTAATCACATGACTGAAAAATCTCATTTGTCGTCCTATTATTGCTGTCATCATTTCACTCTCCACTCCCATCTACCTTTACCACGTCAACATTATTAGTCTTGCTATCTACGGTATCTTCAAAATTCTCCCTACATACCCACATTTCAGCTGCTTCCAACTTTTCTTGCATCTTCCTGCTCACTGTCCAAGTCTCACATCCATACAACCACGCCCCTCAATACTTTCTAGGGATCGTGAGCTAGGAAAGTTCCATAATTTATTAATACACCAATATATAAATTATATTGCCCTAAATTAATCTTCTTGTGTTATTAATTAATAAAATAAATGGATAATTATTCGTAATTGAGTAAATAAATCACTCCATTAAAAATTGACTCAGAACCTAAGGAAACTGTGTATCACTGAATAGAAGAGACGCTAGCGTTTCCAAGTGATTGGAAATGCTCTTTGTCTCCTGAAATTGAGCTAAAATATTACATTATGACTTCGCACATTCTGTACCTCAATATATATCTTTATAGTTGTAGTAATAGGCTCAGTTCAAAATACACTGAAGTATGCGCTTTTTTTAGTTAAAATCAAATTAAGAATCACCACCAAGAGTTAGGGGGAATCTAAAAATTCAGGGAAAACTTTTGAACTCGAGGATATCTTATTCTCGAGGCGTAGGGTTTAACGTAGTCTCATTTAGTCATTTTTTGAAACAACGTATAATGAATGTAGATAAAAATCTCAATTACGAAGTGCCAATTAATTCCAGCAATTAACTAGTTGAATTCCACATAAGAATAGAAAAAGGATCGTAAATTAAATGGATAAAATCGAAAGTCAAAATCAGACCTTAGTTCAGACAAGAAATATAAGGATATACTACGCTCTGAAAGCTATTATGGCATACAATACGTCGGTGAAGGACAAAATCTCATTAAAATCCTATATTTAGATATGTTTAATTTAATTCTATCCGCTAGTGAGGTTAGTTAACTACAGACGCATCTCTGAACAATACACAGAAAATATTATACAACCTTAGAGGCAGCAGTCATAATTCAAGAGAAATCTAAACAATGTCTGCTGACCAAGAGTCGCGTGCTCTCAGTTTTTCTGATTCAAGGCCTTATGACTTTAAAAACTTTCATTAATTCTCATAATAACCTTGGGAGGACCTTGCCAGTTATATCATTCTAAAGAGAATGTAAAACAACATTAGGGTTACAAATTTCGTTAGAATCGGGCGATTAGTTATAATGTCATTGTCAAATAATTCCCCGGTTAACCATGGGAGGACTTTGGCAATTATACCATTCGAAGGAAAATTTAAAACAACACAAGGATCCCACATTTCATTAAAATTGGCTGAATAGTTAAAATGTTATTACCAAAGCAAAAAAAAGCAAAACGGGGACCGACCAACCAAAATAGTGCGATGTAGAGTCGCCTACGACTAAAAATGGACCAACCCATTAACGATAGTAGAGTCCCAGGCCAGCCACGCACCTTTCTAATTACCTTTTCAACTTGATCTAAACACTACCACTCTACCCTAAACATTGTTAAAGCAGTAGAGTATTCCAGTGAAACAGAAAATTACTCCGTTGTGGATATTACTGAAGAACTGGTAAACAAAAGGGCGGTCAGGGTCGAGAAAGCTTTAAAGAAACATAGATAGATCTTTTGGTCTGGATTTCTTTCGACCTTGATAGCCTTCGCGAGTTGGTGCATACTCCCCGGTATCTCTACCGAGTGAGAGCATCTGTGCTGTTAACGCGCAAGTGTTATTAATGCTACTGCTGCGGTCACATGAATAAACCATGTTAAATGGCTAAATCGGTTCACATCCAACTTTTCATTACTGATTTAAAGCCAACTACGATAAAGATGATTCGTGTAAGGCCAAGTAGGTGTTTAGTAGTAGCTTTCACCCTACCTCTAAGAATTTCTATTTTTATATGTTTGAAAAAATAAGATTTGGCTAAGACTAGCTACTGTTACGGATTAGGTGACCAGGCACTTCCTATGTCTCCCCAAGTTAAAAAGCTAACTTCGCTCATGTTCCTTCCAAGCAAAAGCTATAGCTTTTGCGCCCATAAGCAATCATTTTGTACGTTATACCGCCCAACCAAAGTTTACCTCTTCGCCTAGATGGTAACGTCAAGGCTGCAAATCCTGCTTAAACCAATAACGTCCCTAACATTCTTCCCATGCGACTACTTTGCACCAAACAAAGAGGCCCCTCTCCTCCACTGAGACGCTCAAATTGGGAGAGAAAGCGCCCAAGATGATGACAGTGGCGGCTATCCTAGGCTCTTCGAAGACTCACCCTGAAAGGAGGGTAGTGCCAATAAAACTCTTCCTCCCTCGCCCCTGCCCGAAGTTAGACGGAGCGTTATTAGTGATAGCCTCCCATCAAAATAAGGGGAACGCTGATATTCAAAGCGTCACGACAGCAGAGGAATTTAAGGTAGAAAAAGCAGAAAATCCACATGACGAGCAGAGCCTTCTCTTATCACCATCATCACTTCATCCTCCTCCTCATCATCATCATCATCATCATCAACTCTATAATTTAAAAAGGGAAATTCTTTTAGTATTTGAATAATAATTTCATCTTAGTTTGGTTATGACTTATGTTTTTTTATAAAAGTTATTTCTAATAATTCTTTTATAATATCAAAAAACAAAATGATGAAGTTCAGAAATTAATATAAGTATCGGAATTTTGTGAATTATTTAAAACCCAAAGAATTACAAGTGGTGAAGTTCAGAAAGTTTATTTTTATATATCTTGTTCTAACTATATTTTAGCAACGTGATATTTTGATAGGGGAAAATTAAGTTTAGAGTTCCTTTTTAAAATTATTATAATTGGCGAAGTTCAGAAAATTTATAAAAATTTAACCATGGCTGCTTTTTTGAGATTTTAAATTTTAATCTTAGTAGCGAAGCGCAAGCTCTCACCGTAAGGGGGAGCGGCGAAGGCATTGCCTGGTAATTCTTAGAATGAAACAGGGGCAGCATCGCATTGCGTGGCTAATAGCTGCTAAAGATCTAGCTCCGATTGGTCTACAACCATCCTATTTAGGGTTTTATTTGCGAAGAAGGCCTACACAGTTCCTTCTAAATATGATAGAGCTGGTGGTCATCTTCTTGCAATAGAGTTGCCGTTGACTCTGGGCCAATTAGGAGGAGCTGAGGAGCAATGTTTTCTCCCATCCCCCATATCTGTGTGTTTCAAAAATCCTATGTTGGGTGTGTCTCCAAGAGCCAAAGTTGGGTATGTCCAACTGCCCCACCTACCAGTGTATAAGGTTTTCTTGACTTCAACACCACGGTAATTATCTGGCAAGAGGATGCGCAATTTATACCTGATGTGGTGTCTCCTTTCTGTCTTTGGATCTCCATGCTCCCCCCAAGGCAATAAGAGAGGAACTCCACATGGATAGGAAGTATTCTTTTATCTACTAAAGCCCGTAAGGGGCACAGCGATCTGCTTTCCTGGCCGCCGTGATAACCGGACTCAGCGCCCCTTCCAACCCCAGCTTAGCCTCTTATTCTTCTTTCTGACACCCTGTTTTCTTACCCTGCATCCTCACTTTCCATACAAGCTCTCCGACAAATTTCTCTGGTCGGCCTCTAATTTCGCAGGGTAGACGCCGACGAGCTTTCTCTCGCTCAACCATCCGGGATCGGGGCGGGGGGGGGGGGGGGGGGGCAAACCTCCTCACCCCCGAGCTCCGTTTGGGGTAGGTGTGGCCTCAAATGCCGTCAGGCGGTTCTGCCAGTCCCAGATCACTCCGCGCTGAGCGCGGTACTGCGTGAGGTGATGAGCGTTTGCGTCCCGTGCTACAAAAAGGGTCAAATGATGAATTTAAAAAAATAATAATAATACTCCCTCTCTACTTTCCCCTCTACCATCGTCGAAGCCGCCATCGAGCAGCTTCAGCAAAAAAATGGAGGTCTCCCTCCTCCTGTGCTTTCAGAGGGGGCCCTCCAAACCTCTTTAAACGGAGAGGTGGTTTACTCCTCTCTTTTCATTCGGGTGCAGGGAAGTTCCTCTCAACCTATTTTCTAGAGTCGCCCTTGGACGACTCACCTTTTCCAGCGGCAGTCTGCTTTCCAAGGAGACTGCCACGAAAGCGAGCAGGCGGCCCATAATTGACTGCTTTCGGCTCGATAGGGCCAACCCCCTTAGGGGGGCTGACGGATGACAGGGCCCGTGGGCACGGGCCCTCTAAAGTCCGGCTGGCGCGCATAGCGAGCTTACAGTGGGTCATAGTACGTGCCACCCTCTCTTACCCGCTGGATGCCGGTTCATCGGGACATAATACGATGAAAGATAACCTCGAAGGGGACCTGTGTTGTCTTGGAGGGGGGATGAACACATGGAGGCCTCGCCTTAGATGGACATCGTCCCTGAGATGACCCCGCACCAGACGGTAGACTCTTCCATGGGGTTGAACCCGGGCTAGGTGCCAAGTACAGAACCCATGTCCACCCCTATGCAAGCTCCTCTTCAGACGACTCGGGTCGCCGAGGCCTCAAAAGGAGAGGTGGGATCTCCTCCCTTGGCTGGTGCCCCTGTAACAGCCAAGAAATTCTTTATTTCAGAAAAGGATCTTTCTGAGGCCGGTCTATCTGGCCTAAGAGCTCTTGTCGGCAGATGGGAGAAGCGGGTTCATTCCTTGCACTCTTCTCCAAAAAAGAAAAAAAGACAAAAAAGACTGGGGCTCGTCTCCCTCCGAAGGTCCCACAGGGAAGGACGGGGCTGCTGCCGTTTTGGTATGCGACCAAGCCAAGATCAGCACATCCAGCCCCGGTACTCTCCCGGGTGTGGAGTCCCAAAATAAGAACAAAGTCCGCAAAGCGTAACCTGGATTTCGTCGAGGCCCCTCATTTAGACGTTACCTGGCGTTTTCGAATAATGCTTCCTCGTTATTCGCTCCACTGATAGCAGCATGTTGGATTAGGGTAACAAGTTCCATCTGAGGAGAGCTTTAGCTAGCGTGAATGTTAGAGAGACGAATATGACCCGTTTCTCGGACGGTGGCCATCTGGCGAATCCGTCGAATCCCTCCGAGGGGGACATGATCAGTGCCCTTCGGACACTTGATGGCACACCTGTGAGTGCGACGCCGTACTGTACCATAAACTTCTTGAAGGAAGTAGTTTATGCAAGGGAATTCGTGGAATAGATTATGGCCCACTTCGAGGCCATAATCTACGAGCAACCTACAACTGACTCATTTTATAAATGAGTCAGTTCTCGCGAAAAGTACGCGCACGCGCGCCGAATAACTGACTAAACTACTATCGGAAAGCAGTGTATCTAACCCGCGATTGCGTGACCAACGTCACGTACGTTCCTCTGGCGAGCTTGTAAAAATCGGTGCTTCCTTTTCTATTCGAGAGAAAACCGTTCTGGACATCGTTCAGCGAGGACCTTCTGCCATTATACCCTGCCAGCTTTGACGCTGATTCCTTTTTGCTGCTGCAACGATTTTTGCTGTCTCCAGACTCGTACTGCATTCGTTCTCCGTTGGGAAGCTGATTATCGTGGGCTAGTTAAGGGTATATCTCATCACTCTACCACCTCCGCCGTTGAGTACTCCGCCATCTTGTCCACCTCCACCCTTGGATACTTTGCCATCGAGTCTTCAGTCACCCGTGGATCCGTCCTCATATAAACCTCATTCACCCGTGTGTCATTCATCCTCTAGATCACACCGCCCGTGGGTCCCGCGTCATCTTGATCATCGACTTTACCCGCTGTTTCTTGATCACCTCAATCGTCACCACCCGTGTGTTCTTCGTCCATTGGATTTTCGTCACCGGGGTATCGCGCCACTGCTTTCGTATCGGTATTTGGAATATTTCTTTCGTCTTACGCCCTTTAATTTCTTAAGTGCTCATGTCGAGACTCATTGCTTTTGTGTGAAGGACGAAAGACGGGAGTAAGGGGGAATTATCCTTTCTTATACCTCTTATCTAAGTAGTGTAGTTAATTATTTTTAACGACGCCTGTCGTTTCGGCGGAAAGTGCTTATTTTTATAATATCCCTCATTATACTCGAACTTTATTTAATAACGACTTTTTGTCGTTAGGTGGTTTCAAAGTTTGTGACTTTTTATTATTTTTGGTACCCTCTTGTACTCCAATGAGAGGTTATTTTTCTTTTTTGTAAATCTTACGGTTGAATTTTCTTGTGTATTTATTTTACTCTTCCAGATATTTGAGTACCATCCTGGTAACCTGTTTGGCAATCTTTCTCTTGTGTTTATTTGGGGGCCGAGATAACGGAGTTCTTCGTTTCTCTCACACCTATTAATTGGCTAGGTTGAGTACGGTGTCTTATGCACAAGTAAGTAGTCGCCAGATGGGCTCCTAAAATAAAAAATAAAAATTATTTATTATATCTCATCCAGCATCGATGATACGGAAGTTTGCAGCATTGTAATGCGCTTGCCAAATCCCTTTCTTGGTCTTGGAGACCTGAGCTCTAGACACCACCTAAAGGGGTGTCAAAGCTAGGATTCAGACGCTGACAAAACTGAATGAAGAGTTTCAGATTGGTTACCTCAATAGGGTGTGTCTATTTTGGGGGTAATTTCACTAAAATCAAAATCGAATAATTGTGTATCAATCTTTTATTACCTTTAAGCATACAAAATGATAATATAACAAAAAAGTTCCGCGAAATTTCTCCTACCTACATAAAAATGGTATCTAAATTTATATGTATTAATAAAATAATAAGAAAATAAGTTCACCAAAAATAAGTTCAAAAGAGTTTTTAGGTTTAATGAATTATTTAAACAAAGCTAAGGCTATGAGATCCTCTTTACTTCTGTTTCTTGCCATTAGTTGGCAACTTGCTATTTTGGCTTTATATAACCCTCGCGTCTCTCGTGACAGCACATATGACCTGCACCTTACGTGACCATTTTGACGCACCTCTCCACACTTTGAGTGTGCGAAGGCCATTTGAGCACCTGCATGGGAACATCTTTATTAGTTTTGTTGTCAATGATGGCTCTAAGACCATGCAATTTAATTCAGTTAATTCTGAAATATTTATTGCATCGACATTTATTATGGGAACCTTTCTCGTTTAGAAAGAGCTGTCACGCAATTGGTCGTTGTCTTTGTTTCCTCTGATCTCTAAGATGATTTCAACGGCCTTTACTCGCATTTCTGAGCATTTACTGCAAAACATAGCTTGCAATATTGCTTCAGAGCGGCCATACCAAGCTGACCATTTTACCACTGGAATCACGATGTCTCGGACTGTCCTCCGTTGCGTTCTTATTTGTTTTAGTTGGAAGAGCCAGTGGTGGGACCATCGACCCAGATTGATTGAGTTTAATGGGATACCACATTAATTTTTGCAGCTTTTTCTATGTTAGATTATCATATATAAATTTAAAGCTCATTAAAAGCCCTTTTATTCCTGACAAATCATAATAACCTACAGCGCCGTTTTTGAGATAAAGAGGGTTCTTTGAACCCGCCCCCCTTGAAACCTGATATTATATAAATAGCTATAGAATTACTAAAAAATAAGCATTCGAACTCAATTCACGAGCAAAAGATGCATATATGATTTAGTTATCATTTGAAATGTTTTCTTTATTTCCATGTATATTTGTGTTAATGGTGGACTAAAACATATATTTTTCGGACAAGGTCAACTATAGGTTTTGTTCTCAGTTGAAAAATGGGGTGTGAGGTGAATGGGTGGTGGTGTTCTGAATGCCCTGGAATTTAGGTCAATCTTTATTCGAATGATGCTAAAAATATAAACTAGTTCTCAGGCGCCGTCATTTTTAGCAAATATTTACAATCGCATAGTATGGTTTTTGCGATTTGTTCACAAATCAAATTTAGAAATCTACGGATAATTTCCACGAATGTATAAAATTTTGCATATTATAATTTTCCCTATGTTCTATTCATGTTCCTAAACAAAATATATACTGTATAATAGAGCAGAAAATTTGCAATAAAATGATATACAAATTCATGGCGTAGTTTTGTTTGTTTTTCACAAATTAACTTTAAATATCTAAGAAAAATTCCCACGAATGTATACAATTTTGCATTATCTAAATTTTCATTATGTTCTGGTCATGTTGCTTAAACATAATTATACCATAAAAAGTGCATAAAATTTGCAATAAAATGATACAAAACCAAAAAAAAATGGGAATTTTGAACGAAAGAATTTGAAAAGTCACTAATGAAAAAAATGTGCTATCCCCTTAACGTTAAACCAATTGGGTAAATAAACCCCAATAATAAACTTAACAATTAAATTGACGTTATTCAGCACTTTTCCCTTCAATCTGTGTTTGGATATCCAAATTATGCAGAAACGAAGTGCTGTTGTCAACCAACGACTGCGGCTGATGGGTCCGATCTCCAAAAGGGCTAATGACTGTGGTACTTCTACTGATCTTATGGCTTGAGCAATACAGTACGCATAGGACTGATCAGTGCTGATATCTTTAACAATTTTGTCGGGCAACACAGCAAGTGGATGCTCACAATCAACCTTTATAAAATTCTTACTTATTTCAAGCTGAGTTGCTTCATCAAGCATGTTGCCAAGAGGACCTGACGACTTGTTTTTGCTGTTTGTAGGGACATTAAATTCCTGAATGAGATAACGCAGTGGTAGCTAGCTAATATGTAGATCACATACAGTCCAAACAATTCTTCTTCCAAGTTTCTTCTCCAAATAGGTCATCGGACCTCCCTTTCACCCTATATTAACTGCCGTTGAATCGCAACCAGTAGCCTGTAGTGAATTATCAAGTCCTTTCTCTTGAAGCCAGCGCAATATATGATCAGCAATGTTTTCTCCCATCAACCTCGGCTTCTGGCAGACAGTGAAATAGAAATCGACTATCAGGCTCGGAGCAAACGGAGTAGTGTTTCTCCGTAATGAGACTAGGAAACTTCCTATGAGCTCTTTCTACTTCTAGCATAACCTTTGTTTCGTCTATTCTTCCTTCGAACAACAAGCATGAGAGCCCAACTTCTTTCAGTTATTTCTCTTGCTGATTGGATATTTCCTTCATGATTTTTTCTTGTGCCTGTCTAACTTTATTGTGGTCGATCACCAACGATGCATCCTCTTGGTTGATAACCCCTGCATCGATCCAAGCAGCCGTAGCAATTTCCGAAGCGTCATTTTCCTGAAGAACGAATATAGAACTGGTCTATTTCTTCTCGAGATTCTTCTTCTCGCCGAGTGATTTCATCCATTTTAGTTTTATTTCCCTGTTCCCTTTCTCGAATTTCTTCTACTCTTTTAGCTGCAGTAGTCTGATATTTTGTTTCTGCAAAGTCAATTTAACCAATCTGCATGCTAGCTTTATCTGCTTTCTTCGTCCTCTGATCATTTAAGGAAGGCCAACTTTAGAATGGGAATCTTTTTCTGACGAGGACAGATACAATCAATGTCGAAATGGTTTCCCTTTTTATCTGTGGTAGAACAACTATCTTTAGAACACATTTGTATTGTGCACTTGTAGTTTAGGATGTCAAAAAGAATGTTAAGTGTTTGAAGGAATTCATTTTTCTTTACCAAATTTCCTCTACCATGTGATGTATCAAATGCTTTGTGCCATAATTTAGTAAGTTTCATTTTAATGCTGCAATACTGATTAATCACAGGTGGTTTGAAAAGGGCATGAGTTTTTTTCTATTTATACAGAAGCTGATCTATCATGCCATTTACTAGTTCTTTCTCAGTATAGTTTCTTCTGTCTCGAACGTTTTGGTCCAGAAGAAAAATTTCCAATCTTACCATGTCTCTTAAGGCGGTTGGAAGTTCTGATACAGCAAGCGCCTGCCCGTTACCAACTAAAAGACTCAAATGTGATGCCTGACTTTTTGTCTTCAATTTCGACATTGTTTCACCATCTGAAAATAATGTCAAACATAAGTAATTTAGTGAACCATTCTAAGTGTTTACTTTTTAGTCAGAGATGCAAAATATGTGTAATTAAAAATGTACTTTCGAATAATATTTCAAGGAATAATACCAGGTTTCATTATATAATATTTATTAGATACTTACTATGATTGAAAGGGGGCATCCGTCAGGGAAAGAAGCTACAAGTGAAGGGGAGTAAACACTACCATCTTGCAGGAAAAGTGGAAGCAGACTGACTGGTCACTCGAGTGGCGCACACGTCGTACTGACACTGTGCACACAAGTTGCAACAGGAATTGCGCTGTTTACAACGCCCGTATACTATATTGTGCAAAAGCTAGTGACTAATAAAATATCCTAGAATTTCACTGATCCAATGTCTCATGCAGTACATTTAATTGGAATTTAACTGATTTGCGAAATTTGAAGCCACGATTTATGTAGGCAACAATTATTATTTTTCACTTTACTTTGCAGTTCTCTTCTATAGGCATGAAAGGGCACAAATATTATTGTTAGAAAGTTGAAAAAATTACACACCCTATTACCTGCCTTATTTATATTATTGCCTACACAGTCTTACTCCTGAGAGTAGTTGGACTCCCATCGAAACACAACATAGCTTGTAGATATTTTTTGTTGTTTTTTTCTTGTTTGCCTTTTTTTTGTTTATTTTTTTTATTTCCTGACCTTAAGAGAGGATTGTTCGCAATTTAAGGGGCTCTTCCCTAACTAGTGGCCGCTAAAAGAGATCATACAATGAAAAAAACACTTAATTCATCGACCCCTGTCTGGTTGTAACGTTATATTTTGCGTGTTTCGCAGATATCCGGAAGGTGTTCATGAAGGGCAAGATTGCCAGTCTGGTGGGCATCGAAGGAGGGCACAGCATCAGCAACAGCTTGGGAACCCTGCGCATGATGTACGAATTGGGCGCTCGGTACATGACCTTGACTCACGCCTGCAACACTCCATGGTCAGTCCCGAGTTTTGTTGTCTACCACCTAGTACCCGATTAAATTTACTTGTTTCTCGTTGCGCACCTGAGAGCTCCTCAATAATACCTGTATCCATCTATTTCAAGGAGTTACCGGGTAGGGGGTTTGTTCGTTTGTTTACTAGCAGGTTCATGGTCTAAGTAATTTCACCCATTGTTTACCAGCCGCTATCACTGACTAAATACTAGCTGGTAGTTGGCCAATGTTAACTGCTTCTTTGATTACCAGGGGGCTCATGGTCAATGCGAACTGCACCCCTTCACTTAAAATCAGGGAGCTAGTCAGTAATAACTGCGCGTCTCTTTGTTTTCCGAAGAGAACCTTGTGAGAGTTAAATGCAATCACCTGTTACTAGTATGTACCACTATCTGGACCTACTCCTTTCTATCTATGCGTTCGTATATATGGGTACTTGTATTATACTTATTGCTCTTAGGATTTTTGCTGTTCGTATTTTTTTACCCTTTCTTTGGTCAGGCGATTTTTGATTCTCGTATTTACCAACATTTGCGTTGCCATAGTGATTTAAGGGGAGAGGTGATTGGACCACTAAATGATATCAAACGAGAAAAGAGAGGAAACGTTTGTAATCAACGGGGAGAGTTTCTTTAAGGGAAAGGAAGAGAGATAAAAATAAAGGATGCAAATGAAAACAAGGAAAGCGAAAAAGAGGGATGTAGTGATATGTATCGTCAACCTTAAATACTAGGAAAGATGAGGGCATAGTATAAACCTATTTAAGATAGCTATAAGGACTAAAGATAACCATAAGCACGAATATGAATCCCTAAACTAGGTTTATGGTATAGAAGAATCTTGTCCTTCAGTTTCGACACATCTCTCGAAAAGTGAACTGTAGGGGAGGGTGTGTTGAAAAACAGTATCACCAAGATACAAAAACTCCAGACTCAAATCTACGAATGTTTATTCCCTCGCAAGGAGTTGTGTATAAAAGAATATTTGTGCGGAACTTCCACAGGACAACGTTTGCATCAAGAGTTTAAAAGAGCATACTTTTTTAAATCTACGTAATCAAAATACAAGAAATGGGACAATAAACTGTATGACCATGGTATCCTTTGTCAAGTGGGCGTAGAAACAATCTTTTTCAATAACTTTTACACTCTTGCTGACCATAAAATGCATAGAAGGGTGGATTTTAAACCTATTTAAGCATTATACAAAGAATTTAATCCCAAGTGCAACCATAAACCCATATGTGAGGTAGAGCAGATGAAAGAATAGTTATAACTTTCACACACTTCCAGATAAAAAAACGCAAAAAAGGAGCTTCCAGAATCATGAAGCAAATGACGGTTGAGAAGAATCATAATTACAACTGCTCATGCCATTCTTTTTCCTCAGTTTATTATCCTATTTTAATGTATTCGCTTCTTCTCTTCCTACCTGCTTGTTTCTTTATTAATGCCATTGTTTCGATTTTAAATTTCTTTTGGCCATGGAAGTAAAGTGGCGGCGCTCTAAAGGATACAAACTCCGGAGAAAAAGAGGAGAGGCTAATGAGAGATATTGAATACGGACAGTACGACCAGAATATTCAACCATGGCTAAATAATTACGAACATTAGGACTGTTGTAGTTCCGAAATTCCGTCATCAGGAATTAATACTAGGATGTCGAATGGCTCAACCTTAACAACCTTTTCATCTTCATATACCATTTTTTTACCCCCAAAAGAACTTTTTCAGCTATTTTTTGGTGTTTTCATTGCAGTAGACCCAGCTCTATTAACCCCCTAATGAGATGAAAATGTAGGAAATAAGGTTAAATAAATCAATTGTACGCAGCGGTGTTATCTAGTAAATATAGCAACGTTAGCTATATTTCACACTACATCGAGCGCGACTAGGGGACACTTCTCATCGACGCCAAGCAAGGAGCTGTAACCAATAGAGTAATCTAACAGCCCTGTAAAGAACTGTATCAATTGGGTAATTTAAGCTTCACTTTTATTGTCGCAAGACACTATAAGTCTTCATCGACTCAGAGGGGCCACTTTAGGTTGAAGCTGATCCTGTTGACTGCATCCAATAGGACGGTTACACCGGTATATGCATACATAGCCCTTATTTACGACAAGCGAATGAGGGGTGTTTCCTAATCATGCCAGATGCATAGGGAGGAGGGGAGTGGTTAACCGTTGTTATAGCAAACGCATACACTCGCTCCGTAAACTACAGTTTAACTGACAATTAGCGAAATTCTATACAGGGATGGCCTCTGTCAAAGTCACTGGGTCACGGAATACTGTGGTGGCCGGATAGAGCAAATTAAGATTTGTCAGACACACTATAGCTTTCCCTTGCCTTCCCTCTACCATCACCCTTCTTTGACCAAAATTTATTCTCATGGAGACTTAAATCTCGTTCCAGGGCGACATCTTCAGTGGTGGAGTCGGAAAAAATGGCCGGTTTGGAACACGTCGGCCTAAACGACTTCGGAAAGGTAAGGACAACCCGAAATTGTAAATGAACAGAGAAACTCGTTTTCTTTTGGTCCTAAAACAGGTGGCCTTCATTATCCATACACAGTTCAAGTCCATATAAGAGTTTCATGGAATTTCTGTTAAGTGGCTTAACTAATTTCACCATGGGCTTAATCGCATACATTTATTCTTTCTTGACGACATTAAGATCATATCACTCTAGTACTTTACTCTCCGTGGGATAATTTTTTGGTAAGTTTGCCTTCAACCTAAGAAAAAAGAAAATAGTCCACTTGATTTTAAACTTATTAATATATAGACTGTTTATATAGATACTTTTAGTTTACCGTACATTTACTATATATTCACCAAAAATACTATAATAGACTTATAGGAATCTTTATAAGTGCGTCCTCGAGGAATGCGGTCAACGAAATAATTTCAGAGAAGCCGGGAAACATGGTGGACAGAATAGAGATTGAAATTACCACAATATAGACCATTATTAAGAGTTCTCAAGTATGGAATTATTCCACCAAAAGGACTAAACTTACGTCAACTAAGGTATAATACTAAATTTAATAATTATTTTTGAGTTTTGCCGGCATTTTAGACAAGTACCATATAGTGTACATTCGACCGCAGTGGTTTCAAAAATTGTTTTTATATTTATTTTATATTATTACATAACTCTTTCTGAATAGAAAAATACAAGTATAGATTAAAAAGAGGAATATAAACATAAAAGGTCTGAAAAAGTTAATTACGGCATCTAACACAGCTTTAGTCGTGGTATTTCACATGAACATACCTACTGTTCCTTTACGTAAATACCTTGATTACGCTATCTATTCTAACATCATTTTCGTTGTGAACATCGATCAGTGCCAGCTCGTTGAGGTGTTCTTAACCCATTCTATTCCTTAAGTACGTTTCTAGTCGTTATAAGCCTGAGAATAAACAATCGATCTCCATTTTCGAGACTGGGGGGGTGATCAGAACTTGGATGAGCTTGGTGATCTTCGGATACATTCGGGTCTTGGCATAGGTAAGAACATCTTCAACGGAGTAAAACTTGATTTATTCGATAACCAGTGCTCTGCTTCCGTCTTGATGAGGCTCAAGGCCTCGATGTCAGCCTCTTATACTTTTGCTGCTTCCATTAAAGTAGCAACATCTCCGTAGACGCCGCTGAGTAGATGTTTGGTGATGAAGACGACCAAAATAGTGTTATTCCTGAACCATATCTGCAGCTCAGTCAACACATGGTCAATGAACGGGACATAGACAGATCTGTGGTAATATTCCTCAGATGTCTGTTAGGATACGTTCGCTCGCAGGGTTTGCCGCCTACAACTCGAGCCGCATGAATGGTGTTATGTGGCGAGTCGATCCTCCGTAGGAGCTCCTCTACCTTCTTAAAAATGTGGAAGCTGGTCAGTACAGTTTTTCGGATCTTGTTAAGATACGTCTTCACTTAACCGATCGTAGCGCATACTGAGACGACATCGACCCTAAGAGACAGCAGAGCTTGGCTCGACTGCACGGTGTGAACAAGAACCGACTCAGCGATGACGAGGGCAATCAGAAAGCGCGGCTCACGGAAAGGAAAATAACCGACAGGAATTCAATGAGCACATTGACTGAATCATCTCATTATGGGGGACGCTTACTAAATTAGTAGGACTCCCACCGTCGCGTACAAGCTGCTCTCACCCTGGTGGAACATGGTAATAACCGGCAGGAATTCGAATGAATGAATGAAAGAATCGTTTAATTGTGTGGCCGTTTACTGAAGTCGCTTCAGTCACTATGTGCTAATGAAAGGACAAGCTTTGGGGGGCTTTAGTTCCCTCAGCTCTCCTGGATCCGCACCAGCTTAGAAAAATAAATGACATTAGAATATCTTCGATTACCTTCCAACGTTATATCATAAAGTGACATTGAAATTCAGCTGCTTGACTTTGCATGTAATATTCTTAAGTAACAATGTAGTATTACCTACATCTTCTATTACCATAGTGTTAAGTATGAGTAGAATACGGCTGATCAGCTTTTCCAAACGACGAAATAAGGCGATAATAGAATAGAACCTACCAATTGGGTGATGTAAAGTGACGACATCTTCTTTCCAACGTGATGCAGTTGAGTGACCATGTTGTACTGTCAATTCTGAAAGTAGCAATATAAGAGTTGATTTTAGGATATCTGCTCGCAATTACAATGACGAATATCATTGCTTGGTTCATTTTTTGGTTTGATCCAACGCTGATGAATAAATTCTCTCATTCTTTTAGAAGAAAAAAAAGGAGGGGGGAGCAGTGGTCCTTGTCGTATAAATATGTAGTAACTATACCCAACGTGTCCAAATACGTCTCTTTGAGTTCTTGTGCTCTTGTTTTTGATACTCCTTTCTCCTGACCAATCTATATTTAAAATGGCGCCGAAAAAAATGAGAAAAAAGTGATATTGATGGAACAATAAAGAGAATAACAAGCGGACATTCAACACACAGAGTTCTTAAGGCCATGACGCCATTAAGAGAGGTGAAATGGAGTAATTTTTCTATTTTTTCCGGAAATGGGTTTCTACTTGAGAAAACCAAAATTCAAAATATTTGGTTTGTCATCAAATTATTCTCGCTTATGATATCAGGTTCTGTCTGTCCCTTCCTTTACCCTTAACATTTAAAAGCCCTCTTCAGTTAGACTAGTTTGCAGCCTTTAATTTTATTAAATTTCCATTACTTCATTTTCGCTCATCATCAGTCCGTGGAATTTGACTATTGGCCTGCTGAATTCAGAGGATGTCTAGGAACTAGTTGTTTTGAACAAAACATTAAAGAGCCACCAGAAACCCGGGAGTAATTTCAATAGTTATATAAACTATTCACAAAAAACTCCGTTAATATAGATGTATTTTCAACCTTAAAAGGTTAGAACCATTTATCAGCGATGGCAGGGAACAAAGAGAATTATTGTTCATGACAAAATAAATTCTTGTTTATGATCAAATTAATTCTTGATTATGACAAAATGAATTCCTGTTCATGACAAAATGGACTTTTGTTCATGACAAAACGAAGTCATCTTCACAACAAAATGAAGTCATCTCTCCATGACGAAATGAAGTCATCTCTATGACAAAATGAAGTCATCTTCATTACAAAATGAATTCTTCTTTATGGAAAAATGAATTTATATTCATGTTTATAGAAAGCAGGGTATATTTATGGATGTACCAGGATCGGTGGCCCCTGGTAGAATAGGTAGAGGTAGGCCTAGGGACACTTAGATAAGGACTATGAGGCGGGAAGCGAGAGATGATTGTTGGGATGATCTTGACGCATTAGCTCAAGATAGAGCGTGGTGGCGTGAGTTCATTGAGGCCCTATGCATCCCCGCGGGTGCCGCAGGAAATGATTGATTACTCAGGAAAAAATAGCGCACAGTTGAGAAAAGGGAATTCTTCATCATGGCAAAATGAATTCTTTCTCATTACAAAATTTTTTCTTTATAAAAATATGAATACTTTATGACAAAATGAATTATTATTTTTAACAAAATGATTTTTTTTCATTAAAAAATAAATTCCCTTTAACAAAATGAATTCCTCTCCATAACAAATTTAATCCTTCATGACAAAGTAATTCTTATTCATGACACAAGGAATTCTTCTTCGTGACAAAATGAATTCTTTTTGGTTCCAACAAGAATTATTCTTCACCACAAAATGTATTTTTCTTCATGACAATGAATTCTACTTAATGAAAAGATGAATTTTCTTCCTGAAAAAAAATTATTCACATGAAAATTGAATTTTTCTTTAGGAAAAAATGAATTCTATTTAACAAAATCAATTCGTATTCCTGAAAAAATTTGATTACTATTTATGACAAAATAAATTCTTTGTAACAAAATGAATTCTTGTTCATAACAAAGTGAATTATGCATCATGAGAAAATGTATTTTCCTTTGTATCAAAATCATATTTCCTATTGACAAAATGAAATCTTCCTCATGACAAAATAAATTCTTCCTTGTGACGAAATGAATTCTTCTTCATGATAAAATGAATTACTCTTCATGACAAAATAAATTGCTATTCATGAAAAATTCAATTGTTCTTCATGATAAAATGAATTCTCTTATTCATCACAAAGTGAACTCTTCATGAAAAAGGAATTCTTCTTCACGACAAAATGACGTCCTCTTCATGAGACTGGGAGCCCCCAATGGTAAGCGGGAAACGAAAATTGACCTCAAATAGAAAGTTCTCCCTCATCTTCTATACATTTGAGCCATTTTGTTATCACCCTTTACGATCACTGCAAAGGATCCCAATAGAAAAAGTAGTACAACCTAGAGAGGGACCTCGACTCATTGATACCATCAAAAGTACTTTATTTATTTCATTTTAGACAACCATTAGCTAAATCAGCTCTCGGAAAAGGTTGTTTACAACAATGGTAACTAATTAATCTAATTTTCTAAGACGCAATTATGGTATACGGTAATATTGCAGATTTTCTTTATGGTGTAAGAAGCTATAGCGTGCCCCTATGGGTGGTTGAAAACAATCCGGCGTACCTCGAAGGCAAAATTGAAGGTTAAAGTACCCAATTGATACAGTTGTTTTAGATTGGTCTATTGCAGGGGTGCGAGAAGACCAAGCGGGCCCGAGGGCCGCGGTATTAAAAAAAACATCTGAAAATCACGTATTATATTGAAAATAAATTTCAAAGAATTTATTAAGGAGACACCTGGTAACATTTCTCAAAGTAAGACTCTTATAAAAATATAATTAACCTAACCTACTAACCTAAACTAATCAATTAACCTAACATCCTAACATGGAGTAACTAATTAACCTAACCTAACCAGAACTAACCAATTAACCTAACCTAACATCCTATACCATTAACCTAACCATACCATAACTCAACCTACCCTAAAACACGTCCCTAAGAAAAGAAAATGCCTAAACACACGTTTGGAATGATGGAGAGTCTCACCGATCACGCGGAAAATGGTCTGGCGGGCTGCACGCAATGTTAATTTTGACTACTTGCCGCGGGCCGCCGGTTTGAGGACCTCTGATCTAAGGGATACAGTCACTTGCTTGGAATGGATAAGGAGCGTCCCTTAGACGTGAACAATAAAGTGTGAAGGTAGATACACATTGCCATAGCAACCGTTTATTAAATTTTTTCAATAATGATTCTCTTTCCATTTTAAGAAAATAACCAAAATAATTTTGGACAAAAAAGATTTGAACGCTCATTACAAGGTACTTTTAAAATCATTCTAATTCTTGAGATGTTACGATATAATATCAAGATCTTGTGCCAAATTCGTTGGATTTAATATACCAATTTGGCACGTTTTGGCACTTAATATGCTCTGGCACTTATCCTGAAAGCTACCTTGAATTGTGATTTTGTCTCTGAGCCTCAAGCAGAGGGGAAGGCATTAAATAAAGAACTGGTCGGATCAATTGTGAGCTAATAATAACTTTTTCTCTTTCATAAAGCTATTATGGCAAGTTCTTGGTTTTATCGGGTAATTTTAACAGAGGTTAACTGATTATAAATGATCATTTTTAATGTTTAGCCTTATTTTGCCTTATAAGCTCAATAGAAATCCAGTCTTCCCTTTTACATTGAGTTTTCATTGTAGATTATATTACGTCATTCTATAATATGGTGCCGCTTTGGAAAAAATTAAAAATATTTTTTGAAGCAAAAATAATCAATTATATTGTCCTAATTTTGTTCTCAGAACTTTGTAAAAAAAAAAAAAATTGATTTTTAAACAAATTTGAGCTACAACTGAACCACAAATGAGCCTAGTTAGGCTATCATTACTCGATTTAACAAGTTCTAACCTGTCGCTTCCTTTCACAGTTTACTGATTTATTTACGGTAATAGGCTAATTAGTCTTAGTTAATAGACTAAATTGGCTAGCCTACTCCTGGTTAATAGCTACTCTGCCTAACCCATTCCTCATTTGTCATTCATTATAGAGAAGGGCATTGTTCGCTCAAATCTTTAGTCGCGTACGCTTAATCTGGTGCCACTCTAAACCCCGCGACACGCTATTAGCTTAAAGTCATTGCTAATGGTAAAACATTAATTATTGGCGAAACTGATATTATACGTCTATGGTATCTTTAACTTAATGAGTGCAACCGTGTCTTGCATTTTCAGCATATTTTGTAATGTGACTTTCATTTCAGCAATGAAAGTCAGCAAAGAAGTTATTTTTACTCCATCAGCCACTCGAACAGGACCAATAAGTTCATTTGCAACTATTCCTGCCCATATCATTACACCTCCTCCGCCTTGTTGGTGACGAAAACGGATGTGACGTTCTAGGCCTTTTCCAACCCAACCTTTTTTCCATCCGTCCCTCTCATCTAGAGTTGCTCTGCTTTCATCAGTGAATATTACCATCTTCATGTCTGGCTTAATGTGCTTTTGCGCCCATTCCATCCGCAATTCCTTCTCTCTGTGCGTGAGGGGAGGTCGTTTTTCAGGCGTAATGCTTTTCCTCATATCTCTCAGCAACCGGCATCTCGTAGATTTTGACACTTCTGGCAGATTTGCTTCAGCAAAAATTTCTTTCGATGTTTGTCCTGACTCCAAGAGCTGCCCCTTCACATTACGTAGGTCCCGGGTAGATACTCGTACGATATTCAGGACGCCAGAGTCCAACTGCGTTTTCCAAGGCGATAGCTCGGCTAAAATCGCTTCACGGTGTAAATATTGCGGCCGATGGAGTTGGCTATAACTTTAGGAGGAGTTCCTTTAGCCATCTTATCGTTTTTTGGCAGCCTCGGTGGGACCCTTAGCCTTTTCCATTCTCAAAAAATCTTTCATCACCTGATAGCGTGGCACACCTGAAGAGCACGTTACGTGCTATAACTCATCAAAGAGACCAAGGACTCAAACGAAATTAGCAAGGAAGTTTTGCCATATGATGAGGCGTCGGCCACATAAGTTCCAGAAACTACGAAAAGTATAAACACCTAAAACATTAAAGAATTGAGTGAAGCTAATAACGTGGCACTGGGTGTATACCTCATTATGTGGGTTGGTCACCGTTTTGATTTCTTTTTGTTCTGGTAATAACAATGTAACTATTTGGCCGGTTCTAAAGAAATTTGAAACCCTTATGTCATTTTACAATTTACTTTGAATGATATAATTGCCAAAGTCCTCCGAAGGTTAACCTGAAAATTATTTTGTTTTGGCAATAACATCATAACTATTCGGCCGATTATAACGAAATTTGAAACCCTTACGTTCTTTTACATTTTCTTTCTAATGATATAATTGCCAAGGTCTTCCCAAGGTTATTTGGGGAATTATTGATAGTTTAGAAGGTCGTAAGACCATAAATCAGAATAAATTAGAGCACGCGACTTTGGCCAGCAGAGCTTGTTTTTACAAAGGAGTTCTTATGTTTTCAAAGAATTTTGTTTCGTTTTTTTCAAACTAGTAAAACGTAAAAGCCAACATAAGACACATCGAGAGAATCAAGGAAGAAATATTATATACTAAATTATCTGTTGCTTTTAACAAGATTTGTTATAATGATAATATACTGCCTATATTTACATCCATCATTATTATTGCGGCTAATTATTTAAAAAAATCAAAAGAACATTCTTTCTTACATTGTATTTCATGGAAAAGGACGCAATAATAATAAATATAGTTTAAGAATTTAGAAATCACTACTCATACAATTAAACTTGATAACACCGCTGTTCTCCTTTTTACTTCTTAATTATAACTATTTCTATCAACAACCAATCAACTTGATATTATTCTCCATCCAACCAATCAAAACCTTTATTTTTCGTTAAGGCAATCCCGTTGTATTAACGTAGAAATAAAGTGGACGCACAACCTTTTTTAAAGTTGATTTATTTATAGATTTATACAGGGTGTACGACTAGTTAATGTGTGGTCGCCTATTCTTTCCTAGGCCTCTCTTGAACGTACAGTCACCTAGAGGTTAGGTGGTCTATGCACTTTCAAGTGAAGCCTAGGAAAGCTTAGGCCACTAGACAGTAACTAGTCAGAAACCCTCATATATTATCTTAAGTTCCAAAAATCACCCATTACATGACTCTTTCTCGTGAACAGCAACGTAATCTTTTTACTATATCATTACAAGTCCGGTCTAAACGCTACCCAATCGCAACGTCGTGTCAACCAAGCATTTGCAAATGACACAATAAGTAGTCAGACAGCCTACGATTGGTTTAAGAAGTCTTATTGGGCCAATTCGATCTCCAAGATCAGCAAAAAGTGGTCGTCCCTCACTTATTGACAATTTTCGTTTGTGGGCCTGTGTCAAAATTGATCCATATCTAACATCACGCGAGCTGGCTGAAAAGTGTAGCGTCAGTCAAACAGCCATTTTGCAACATTTACTCGTATAGGTAATGGGAAAAGCCAGCAAACTCGACGTACGGATTGCATCTAAACTGACCGACTTCGACCGTAAGTCCGCATAGAGGCCTGCATAGCATTACTGCCCAAGAATCTTGGTTTTGATTGGATGAACAAAGTGTTTCCTGCTGATGAAAAATGGTGTCTACACTCAAATATGGCACGCAAAGAAAGCTGGACAGACAAAGCTACACCTGCAAAACTTCAGGCCAAAACCGACCTACATCAAAATTATCTTATGATTTGTTTCTGGTGGGATGTGAAGGGATGACTTACTGGTTAATGTTGGGACACAATCAGTCTTTAACGATCAATTACACCCCCCAAAATGAAACAGGTGGCCAATGCAATTGCACAAAAACGGCCAGAATTGACTGATGTCATGTTTCTTCATGATAACATCCGAACACACTTTCTAAATCTTCCCCGTCAAAAACTCTTGGAACTGGGATGGGAAGTTCTCCCTAACCGAGCGTATACATCAGACCTGGCGCCAACAAACTACCATTTATTCCCGACACTGCAGTAATTATTGAATGGCAAAACGTTCGCAAAAGAGACAGCTTTGATAGCAAACTAGTTGAATTTTACAAGAAAGGTATCCAACTCTTCCTTCATTGAAAGCAGGTGCTCCAAAATTAAAGCACTTACATGGTTAATTAATATGTTTCTTTTGCCACATTGCTAAGTTGTAAATGATTGTCAATTAGAGTTATATCAAAACCTTGAATCCAATCTAGTAATTTCTTCACTTTTTTATTTCACTTGAACTTTACTGGTAAGCTACAATATACTTTAATAATTTAGTTTGCTTTTCTGTGCTTCATAAGGGGTTTCATATGGTAGATACTTTAAAAATTTCTCCCTTTAATAGTCGACTTTTAAATCTCTGATTTTAGCTTTTAATTCTTTTCATCCTCAGTCAACATTGCCTTAACTTTATTTTTTTAATATTGGTCATTTAAATTTGTTATTTCGTGTATCTATGTGTGTAATACAGCTTGTCATTTTTAAATTTTAGATTCTTTACCTTTGCATATTAATTTTGGTAAATGTTCGGGAAGTGACCAACCTCTATTTTGTGGATAATTCATATTTTATTTTGCTTAAAAACAGGGTTATTTAAAAATTTAGAGACTGTTTTTCCTAGGGCAAAATCCCTTCAAAAGTGTCTTTTTTTAAATCAAAATAAACATTAAAAGTATAGGAGGAGCCCGCACAAGTTGAATCGGTAGCCATTGTGTTAACTAATTTAGGGATGGTATTTTTCCTTTCGAGACTGATTTTTCTTGCGTCAAACTGGATCATGAAGGGTTTGGGACGACAAAAACTAATGACTAAAGCAGAGAACGATATTATCTTCCCTATTTATTGACGCTTCGTTTAGGCAGCTGTCATAGAGTTAAGAGTTAAGAAGCATTTGCCCAAAGTTTGGGAGCTTGTCTCAAGCTAATTTGAGGTTGTTGATTAAAATATATAGCTGAAAATTGCGTTGGGTTGGCCGTTATTTTATCGAACATTTACTTCATTTTTTTTTTTTTTTTTTGGAAACGGTCTTAATATTGGTCATTATAGTAGAATTTGTTGTTCATAATTATTTGTTTTTATTTTTTCCTCCCTTTTAACTAATTTTAAATATTACTTTTTAAATTTTTCTAGTTTTATGAAATTGCATTAATTTAAACTTAGATTACTCTTTGCGCTTGCCTCCTCTATGAAATAATTCAATATATTTTTGGTTTTCAAGCGTTTTCTCAAATTTCCTAATAAGTTTAATAGCATAACAATTTAAGCTTATCTTATTGTATTTTTTATTGGTTTCATGATGTTAGAACCTGAAGATGGTTGATACGCCCAAAACGTTGATTTTCAACCCTAAATAAATGACATGTACCTGAGCATCCTCTGTGTTCTTACCTTCGTCGTAAAATTATATATTTATATAATAAAAACTAAAAGAAGTGTATTCTTATGTAAAACTTTCCTAGGAAGATAATGGAAGTGGTCTCGAGTCTTTAAGCCCCCAAATGGAGCTAGAAGCCCTATCCAAATTTGCCCCGACTCTTCGATCGAGGGAACGTGAGCTGGGTTCAACCCTTCGAGAGGCAGGTTAATTTTTTCCTCCATTATAATATACCTCCTGATGCTAACAGTGAAATAGAAATATATCCTAATGATAAATAACACTGTGTAACAAAATTTCATTTTGCCATGCCCTTGGGTTAAAAATGTTATTTCCCAATTGTTTGTGTTTCTATTAAATAAAAAAAGTGAATTTTTATCCCCAAACATTGGTTTTGTGGCTAGAACATTGAATTTTTAAATTTGCTCTTTTATGGTAAAAAAAACAACATTATTTTGATGTAAATAGTAAAAATAAATCAAAAGTCTCAAAGGTTATTTTATTTTTAGTTATGGTATAAACATAGTATACTGTGAATCCAGCAAACCGCAAGAAACAGAAAAACAGGATAATTTTTCTTCGGAAGTGTTATTTCCTAATTCGCAAAAATTCCGTACAGGGGTGGGATTCAAACCGTGCACACTGAGGCAGCGAGCAACCGCTTTGATCTCAATTGAACCGTCCCTTAGACTACTTGGCTCCTCGGAAGACAAAAGATCTTGCGAATAAACAAGCTTTTAAGGTACGCTTCGGAAGGTCGATCGGGACTATAAAAGAGAGAAATTAATAGGTAATTCAAAGGACAAAGTAGAGTTGAGGTAAACACGCGGCGAATATACAATGTATAAATCTCTCATGAACGCAAAAAACTGATGAAATGAATCCAGAAAACAGCAGGAAACGGATAAACAGGATAATTACTCTTCGGAAATGTTATTTCATAATTCGAAAAAATTCTGTACAGGGGTAGGATTCGAACCGTGCACACTAAAAAAGCGAGCAACTACCTTGATCTCAATTAAACCGTCCCTTAGACCACTCGGCCTGCGAAGAGTACCTTAAAAGCATGTTTATTAGGAAGATTTTTGTCTTCCGTTAGCCGAGTGGTCTAAAGTATGGTTTAAAGGAGGTCAAAGCGGTTGCTCGCCGCCTCAGTGTGCATGGTTCGAATCCCATCCCTGTACAGAATTTTGGCGAATTAAGAAATATAATTTCCGAAAAGAATTATCCAGTTTTTCTGTTTCTTGCGGTTTCTAGATTCATTTCATTATTCTTTCACGCCCAAGAAATATTTATACATAATATACTGTATTTAAAAAGTTATAGAAGAGTAATACAGTAGTAATAGCTATTATTTCTCGTTTATTTTTTTTTTTGCGACCTGGACAGCAATGGTAGTTCTCTTACATTCCACATAGATTCAGCACTATTTGAAGGAAAAATAAATTGTAGAGCTTTCTAGAACTTTCGAGAATTTTTTATATGTTTGAATAATTCCTAGAATATTATGCAACGTAAATGACTATATAAATACAAAGAATGTTTACTCAACAGATCAGTTTAACTATAGCCGTCACAGTGTAAACATCGTTAATCGTCATTGATAGAAGCATTCGTCACATATGGCATCAAGAGGTTGTAAGCATCCAACAGACGCATTTTTCTATGTCTGCAGCGAATTTATTAAGACAAAAGCGAAAAAGAACTCTTTAGAGAGATCTGCTAAAATGTATGAGGCCTACAAGGCATATTTCGGCATGCCAGCCGAAGATCAAAACAAACCTTGGGCATCTCATTTCACCTGCGAGCTCTGAAAAAGAACTCTGGAAGGTAATATATATATATATATATATATATATATATATATATATATATATATATATATATATTGTGTTTTTTTATTTGGATAATGGATTTTTTTATTTCTTTTAACATTTCTAATAACACTAAGTGAAAAGTATTTGTATATCTATCCTTATTTTTTCACTTTGTTATTTTACAGGGTGGTACAGAGGAGAAAGCAAGCTATGAATTTTGCAATCCCACGAATTCGGAGGGACCCAATTGACCACTAAAGCATTGATTTTTCTGCATGGTGAACCCTTCCAAACCTCGAGCAGGCAAAAATGCGCCTGTTATCATGTATCCAGCCCTTAGGTCATCTATTGCGCCAGTGCTACACTGTTCTGAGCTCCTAGGAAGTACCCTCTACTCCAAAAAGAGAGCAGCAGTTTTTAGAAATGAAAAGCAATTCAGAATAAGATGAAGTCATTGATCCAGATTACAGAGTTGTAACTGAGGAAAGAAACCCATACTGCTACAACCAAAAATATCTCAACGACCTTGTCAGAAATCTTGGTCTCGTAAAGTCAAATGCCGAGCTTTTAACTTCGAAACTCAAGCACTGGGATTTGTTAGATGACAGTGTACAAATATCAGTGTTTTTCAAGCTTTTTTACACATCAAGATGAACTTTGTTTTTGTAGTAATGTGACTAGTCTTTTTAAGGCAATCAAAATCACCTGTAACTCCAACGAGTTGCGCATCTTCATTGACAGCTCGTCCAAGATCCTCAAAGCAGTGCTGCTTCATAACGGAAACATGTATCCACATCTTCCCTTTGCTCACTTAGTCAAGCTCAAAGAGGAATACACAAGTGGCAAGATCTTGCTAGATGCATTGAAATATTAATACTATGGTTGGGGGGTTATCGGAGACTTCAAAGATTGTGGCCTTCTTAATGGGGTCTCTAAGGCGGCTTTACCAAGATTCCTTGTTATCTTTGCCTTTGGGACAGCAGGTACACCGTGGCATATTACCATCAGCGGGATAGGCCACAACGGACCGAGTTTTGTGTGGGGGCTTCTTCGGTCCACAAATAAAAAAGATTATGGAGTGCAAGGAGTTTCCCGATAAGCTCACTAGGACGAAAAAAGCAGCGTGGGACAGTTTTATCTCAGTTGTTCTGTGTTTCCTAAGTAATCACAAAGCCGAAAACTATGTAGAGCTTCTTGAGAACTTGGAGAGGAACTATAGCAAGATGAGTCATGGATGTGCCTGAAAGGCAATATTCTTGACGCTCTTCTTGATAAATTTATGGAGAACATGGGAGCGTACTCTGAGGAGCATGGCGAGCGCTTTCATTAGGATCTACTGGACTTTCAAAGCAGCTATCAAGGACCGTATAATGAAAATCTGATGGAAGACTATATTTGGGGTGCTGATTATTGAAAGTAATTTACAGTATAAGCGTAAATCACGGAAAACTACTCATTTCTAATAGTTTAATTGTCTCACTTATGTAATTCTCGAATAAATAAATGTTATTTTTGTAGCATGTGGTTTTGTTTCTATTTTATAAAATGAGACTTCAAATTCGCCACTTACTTCCAGAGGGAATAGGTAAATTTCATATAAATATCAGTATCCTGGACAGAAAAGGAAAGTTTGAACTAAATAACTATTTTTTTATGTATTCTAGACACAAGCAAATAGAAAATAACAGCTGCTACCTAAAGACAAAAATCGTGTTACACAGTGTAATCTAAAAGCAAAGGTATCATTACCAAATCTTCAGAAAAACTACAAAAATTACAGGTGACTTTGTGAAAGAGCTATATTGGCTAGAGAGAAAAACACTGTCTGCAAAATCAATAAACATCTACTGCTTTCCCTCTGGTGAAGTCAACAATTTTACGAGTCAGTTGATACAATTTCAGATCATACTCAAATAGTAGATTATTCCACAGAGTTCCTAAACTCTCTAGAACTATTTTTGGTAAAACACCTAATATAATAATAATAAAACTCCTCACCAACTTGAACTAGAAATCTACATAATGTTTTTGCGCAATTTGGATCTGACAAAACTCTCTAATTTCATTCGTCTAGTAAATAATTTGATGCCTCATGTCATAGAGGCAACCATTCTTACTAGTAGTGGACAAGGAGAGGATGTCTTTATTTACAGAATACCCTTAAATCCATCAAGGCCAGAATTGCCATTTAAATTTAAAAGACTACATTTTCCAATCCGTGTAAGTTTTGCAAAGTGAATTAAAAGAATCTTAAGGTGAGACTCTATTAGTGGCATAGTTACAAATAGAGGAACCCTATATTATATATATATAATTATATAATTTTTGTTTGCCTTCCACTGTTGAAAGAAACCACCCTTTCTTCTCATGTTTCGAAATTCTTCTCGGTCTAATTTAATTTGTTTCCAATTTTTGTAAACAACCATGTCTCCATCTTGTTTTCTATCTTTTCTCTGCTCTTTTATCAAGTACAGTCCAATCGGTAATTTGGGGCGGTTATCTATTGTTTTATGCTCTTGCTGCATGGCCTGCCAAGCTTTATTTCAGGTTTCTTATATCTTCCACTAAATCCTGAAATTTGGTTTGTCATCTTATCCAAGTGGCTTAATTTCTCCCAGGCCGTATTATTCCTACCATAAGGACTGTTTTGTTCAAAGTTTTAATGAAAGTGTTTTTGTCAGGATCCAAGTTTCTGCTCCATCGGCCATAATAGTTTGGCTTATGCATTAGTTGTATACTTTTCTTTTTAGACACATAAACATTTTGTTTTTAAAGATGATGCTTGTCTTTCTAAATGCCTTCAAGTCTAGAGTGGTTCTGCATTGGTTTTCTTGATAATTTTCCTGTGACATTGTAATCTGTTGACCAAGAGAGATATACTTATCTACCATTTCAATTTGCTCTTTGTCAAATGTAATGTCTATCATGTCTATCCTAGTTGTTTTGTCAGGACTTTTGTTTTTCGAATGTTTATTTGTAGGCCAACTCTTTTGCTTCTATGCTTAAGTTCTTGAAGTATTGTTTTAATCTCTTTAATTTGATCAGCTATGAGTAATCCCCATCGATCTTAAAACATTTTATTTGCTGGTTCAGCCTTCTGAACCTTTCCTATAAACAGGACGTTTATAATTTCAGGAAGATAGTATATTCTTGTATTACATCTTTCTGTAGTTGAATGTTGTCTGAATCTATGCAATCGAATGTAGGATCTATAATTTTGGTATATGTGTTATTAATTTAAAGAAGACCAGATCTATAGTTTGATTCATGAAGGCTGTTATGATTGCTGATGTTTCTATCGAATCGAATGCTTTCTGGTAGGCTACAAATAGCAATTATAGAGAGATATTGTACTCTGAGGTTTTTTCAATTGGCTGGTTAAGAGATATAGTTGGTCAATCGTTGAGATGACTTTTATGAGATCAGTTTGTTCTCTCGGTTGTTGATCATCTAGCTCGTTTTGGAGTGTGTTGGCATTGACTGTTGTAATAAGTTTATGGGCACACGATAGAAGGCTGATTGGTCAGTAGTTTGTAGGGGTTGTTTGATCACCTTTTGTTTGTGTCTAAAGATTATTATGGCATCATGCTAGTCCTCCAGAATCTTGCCTTGTTTTAGACATTCGGTGAAGAGGCAAGCTAGTTTGTCCACAATACCATCTCCTGGATTCTTTTAGCACATCTAAAGTGATGTTATTATGAACTGGTGTTTTGTGGCTCTTTATTTTTTTTATTGAAATTTCAATTTGAGATTTGAAAACGGTGAGGAAACTATTAGGTGTTGTTGGTTGGTAGTAATTCTAGATGGTATTGTTGCTTCAATACAACTTTTCATAGTACTCTTTAGTTCTTTAAATTATTCTTTCTCGACCCCTGATGATTGCAACATCCTTTTTTCAGCCACTATGTGTGATTTTCCTTACTAAAAGGGATTTTATTTGTATGATCTATATAGGTGGTTCTGGTATTCTAGGAGATTTTTCTGGATTGTATTGGGCTTAATTTGGGAGTGGAGCGGCTTTCTTCTCTCTTTCTGGATGTCAATTTTTATACTATATCTAGGCTGCCCAGATTTTTTTTAACCCAATGCTGGAAGGAACCATCTTCATATATATATTTTATATATATTTAAATATATATATATATATATATATATATATATAAATAAAAAAAGTTAAGTAATTTTAATAGCCAACAAACTTTAATTATTAATAAGTCAATATTCACTTACCTAATTTGGCCTAGAATTGTACTTGGCATTTGAATGGATCTTTTCAAGGAGGTTTATATTGGAGCTTAGGTAATCAGAAAATTTCAAGCAATTCATCTCATAATTGCATGTAATTAATAGTGCCGCTTTTAAAGTATCTATATTTAACCTGCTTTTTTTCGTCTGCCCAGTAGTTTTTCATCATTGAAAATACCCTTTCTGTTGGTGCACTTGATCCTGGTAGACTCAAAAAGAATTCTACTACCTGATAAATGTTTTCAAATGTAATATTCTGACTTTTAAAGTGTGAAAATATTTCCAACCATCTACTGTCAGCCTCAATTTCACTATCATTCCAACTCTTTAATTTTTTCTAATGTGACAAAATTCTTAACACAAGTTACTTCATCGAAAAGACCATCATCATTTATTGTGGAATTGGGTCTCTTGGCAAGAATAAATTCAAGTACTTCTTTAACTTCTCTCCAGAGGCTTAAGTTGTGAAGAAGAATCCAGTTGAAATTTTCCATCTCTTCAAAATACACAATCCATTGGTTCAAATATTCTATACATGAATTATAGAATGTCAAAATAGTTTCTTTAAATCTTTCTATATCATTTTCTTCTTTCTCTAAATCCTTCAGCATTTTATCGATAGCTAAGGGCAAAAATGACTCACGTTTTCTTTCAATCAATTTAAGCCTTAAGTCTTTAAGAATCAGTGACCACAATTTGATCAGATATAGTCTATATCTGATCAACTTGTGGTCACTGATTTTTTTTTATTGGTGAATTGGAAATTATTGACAGTGATTTTTTGGTCGATCAGCATGCAATCAATTTAATTGTATATCTCTTAGTTTGGGCTTCTTCAAGTCAATATTTGCTGGTGCTTCACTTTAAACATAAACGGTGAGTTACAAAAAAATTATACCATATTTAAAACTAAATAACGTTTGCATAAATTGAGATATTTTGAATCTTAACTTTGTTTAATGAAGCATCCAAAAATTTGGTAATGTGAAACTAGCTTATTTTATTAAACAACATAAATTATTTTGTGATTTTAAATAAAATGTTACTAGGGCATTACCCCTTTATGCATCACGTCTGTAAGATGTCTTAATATTTTAATTTATGAATTGTTTGAGAAATTTAATATGCCCTGACAAAAGATAAGCGCCTCTAGAAACAGGAATTTTACCAACTAAACGTATTATTTGTAAAACTGTTGAAAATTTTAAAAGAAACGAAACTATGCTCATTTAAATAAAGGACATTCGGACAACTGAAAACTGTAAACAACGAAGACAACATTGAGCGTGTTCGTCAGTTATTAGTAGAACGCCCTAAAATATCGTCGAGAAGAAATGGTACAGGACATATTGAACTTTTATTTTGTGAGATGTTACCAATTAACAGTGGTCACTAAGATAAGAATAGGTTGCTGAGTTAATGAGATGACGGGTGAGTAACAGTTTAGAGGAGAAATAACTAGGGATAAGCCTGGGTTACCCGTAAAGGGGAGTAGGACGAAGACGTTTGTGGTCTCACCGTTGAGTTTGCTCTGACTCCCAAAGTTCTGACATGGAATTTAGTTAAATGCTGTGTTAAGAAGGTAACTTGGTAATCACTGGGTTAAAGGAAGGGCTCGGAAGGAAAATCGTGTTTTGTAGGCTTTATTCTTGGCCTATGACTACCTACATTGGGGCAAGCGAGAGAGTCTAGTCTTACGAGGTTTTATTGTAGGTTTCCCTCTACGTTAGATAATTGGGCCTAGGGACGGCTGGGATAATGGACGAGGAACGCGATTGTGACGCTAATAAGATTAATGTGAATCCAGATTCAAGAGGGATGAATGTATCCTACTAGTAATAGTGATGGTACTCTTGGAAATTCTCTGCCTCTCTTATGTGTGAGGGGGTGTGACCTAGCTATCCTTAATCACAGCGCGAGGTGGAGCCTCAAAGGATAAAGTATGTTCGTTTTTTCTTTTCGGGGGCCGGAATCACAGGGTGTGTGTTTCAATGTTGACACATTTGGCCGCATCCAGGCCAGCATTGATAGCAAGGTGATAGAAAAGTGGATTTTGTCGTTTCGCAGGTCCACGTCAACTTTAAGTGGTCAAACCTAACTACGTTACGGCTGCCTCGTATTTCTTGTATCGAGACCTTCTGGCTCGTAGCTGTTTCCTCGCATGTGTATGTCTGTGTGTTCACTTGGGAAACAAACTATTTGCTTGCCTTTTTGCACTCATGTTTTTCTTAATACATGCACAATTGTGATTTAACATTATATAAAATTATTTAACTATACTCTACATTAGTTCATTGATACTACATGGCATATTATTTCAGTAGTTAATATGTGAACCAATTTCAAGATTTCATAGGTCCAACAGGGTGCTCATTTGTTAAGTCCCTCGTTGAGCCTACTTCATCTTGCAATTTGGGCGTCCCTACAAAAATCCTCCTCGAGTCACGGAGTATTATAATTGAAGAAATACTATATTTCGACTCGGGGTACACAGTTTGTTTCATGTATAATGCTAAACATTTACATTGCTTCGAAACACATATACATATTTGTACTATTTCGCATTCTCTCTACCTCTTTAAATAGTCCCTCTAGTTTTCTACAAAATTATTTGTTGTGCTAACAGTTTGCCTCTTTCTCATTTATTATAATAGGCCTGGGCGATGAAATGAACGTAACAGGATTAAAAATAACAGAATGACGGATCTCTTGCGAATGTAACCCGTCTCCCAGAACACGTAAAAATGTCTAGCTTATCGTTGCTCTACCCAGTGCCCGGAGAGGTTCTCTTCGATTTCCTCCTACAGCATTGTCCTCCTTTCACTTTCTTCCCCCTGACGTAAAGTGCCAAAGGTCGCTTTCCTTTCTCTTTTATGAGTCTTCGGGTGGCGCTGATTAATCAATACATTGCCATCTTCGAGGTAGGGAGCTTCGTCAGTTTCAACCTGTCTACTGAGACAGTGTCACGTTTGCCATCCATTATAGGGAACTCCAACTTGTAGACCTTCTCGTCGCGCTCGACCACCGGAAAAGGGCTAGCATATGGCGCTTCTAGCCGTGTGTGATTACGATTTATTCGGACCCTCGCATGCGTTGCCCAACAAAGAACTTTGGGCACAAAATGCTTGGACACTGCGTGCAGAGGTCCTTCGGATTCTTGTGTGAAGTCAACTCGTGCTATATATCTTTGGCTAATTCCTAAATGAATTTTGAATCGAGTTTCAACGATGAGGATGAAATCAGGGGTTTAGGACACACTACTGTAGTTAGTCCTTGCGAATGGTGTGAAAGGCGAAAATCCAAAGTTATTAGGCAAAGAGCAAATGCCCAAGAGGATATTCGGAAGTGCCATCGGCCATCCTTGTCGACGGGCCATTATGGAGCACTTCAAAGTTTTATATGCTCTTTCCGATATCCCGCTCGTATATCGGCGGTACGCCGTGGTGTGGACATGCTGAAAATCAATGAGGGCTAATGATTCCTTAGACAATTTTGGACTTGAACTGGGCTCATCTGTCGGTTACCACATATATCGGGACTCCAATTCTGGAAGTCCAAATCTAGGAAGGCCAAAACAACAGTTGCAGCACTTATGTTCGGAATCGGTAACGCTTTGATCGATCTTATAGCCCGGTCAATGCATGATAGGAGATATCGGTTATGCGACGGGTAGGATTGCCCAGGCAACGTGCACGGTGGAAGTGGCCCAACGATATTAATGTGCAAGGTTTCGAATTTTGACGAGGGAATATTAATGGGCAGGATTGAAGATTTCGTGTGGCAATCGATTTTGGAGGATTCACATGAGACGCACTCCCTTACCCAGGAGTGAATGTCCCTGTCCATATTAGGCATCATAAGCCTGCGCTCCCGCCAAAGATAGGAGGTCGAATAGGGCAATTTTGAGCGAATTGACGTTCCTCGATTGGCAGTCAGCAACTACATTGTCTTGACTACGCACGTAGGTCATATTGATGATGTATTGAAAAATCGCCTTCCACTGGAGTTGCTGCGTGTCTGTTTTGGTACACAACGGTGACGATAAAACCGATATTAGCGGTCTGTGGTATGTGCATATGGTAACATGTAAACCCTTATTCATGCACTTGAAGTGGATAACAGCAAGATACGCCGTTAGGAGCTCTCTGTCGTAAGTATAGTACGTTTGCTATGTCGGCTTAGTTTGCTCGAAAAGAATGCCATCGGTTGCATGCGATTAATTTACCATTTGTTAAAGGGCAGCACCTACTGCATATTGGGAGCAATCCATCACCAGCTGATATGGTGAGTCATTGAGTCGTGGGTGAGAGATTGACGGAGTTGATCAAAGATGATATATTACTATCGAATACTTCTCATGTGTCATCATTTCTTTCGAGCTCAAGAGCTTTAGGTTGTACGCGTGCAAGCTGGGTCAGCAGGGCTGGAGTCGCAGCGAAATTTCTAATCATCGTTCGATAGTATCATAACATGGCCAAGTACCGTTGTAGTTCCTTATAATATTTCGGTAACGTCATGTCCCCACTCTCTTATATTCTTTGCCAGCCTGCAAATTCCCGCAGCCAAAATGTGATTCCCTAGAAAATCAATTTCCTCCTTTGCTAGTTCGCATTTCTCTAGGGATATCTGTATACTGTTCTCGATCAAGAATCTGAAACCTTGATCTAAAGAATCTAGATGATCGTTCATATCATCTGAAAATATCAGAATGTCATATATATATATATATATATATATATATATATATATATATATAAACGATCTCTTATCACCGAAACAGGTTATCCATGTGTCGTTGGAATGTGCAGCTTGCATTCCTGAGGCCAAAGGGTAACTTCCATATATTACCATTAACCAAAAGGAGTTACCTCTGCAGTATTCTCTGTCTGCCAAGTTCATGGGGACATGATGGTAAGCACGATACAGATCTAACCGAGATAAAATTGTTTTACTGTGGATGTGGTTTGCCACACTTTGAATTCTCGGTAATCGATATCTGTCGGGCTTTGCCATCGCATTAAAGATCCGAAATCGCCGACCATCCCGTACTTACCGGCGACTTCTCTGTGACCATATGAATCAGCGAAGCCCATGGTGATTTTGAAGGGCGCGAGACCCCCTTATTCAACAGTGTTTCAAACGTTACTGTGGCAACTTGAAGCTTCTCTATTGAAAGAGGTCTTGGTCCTCGCAATGTCGGGGTGCACTGCCGGTCTTAATTGTTTGCGTCACGGAGTTAGGCGAGGGCAGGGCGCGATTGGTGGATGCAGGGCCATACAAGGCATCATATCCTTCTAATGAGGCCTTGCACCCGGGCGGCAGATGCTGTAGGTCATTGCTGAAGCGTGGTACCGCAGGCTCCCCATTAGTTTCACTTCTGATTTGAGTTTAGTTTGGTTGTCGACAGGGATGCCGCACGCATAATCCACCAAAATATTAAAGTGTCCCAGAAAGGCAATCCCCAATAAGGGTGATGTGTTATCCATGACCACAAACAACCATCTAAGTGACTAGCGAAGACTAGGGATAACTATATCCGTGTGTACTTCGCCGTGCACTTTTATTTTTACACTATTAGCAGTCGTAATATACCCACGAGATTCGCATAATTCACCCATTCGCGCCAAATTAATCGGGATTATCGACATACTCGCTCCCGTATCAATTAATAATTCGCATTATATTTGATTTATTTACTTTTGCGGTAACAATAAATACAGACAGCATACCAGTGGTCGCACTTGCAATAGCAAGCCTTGCTAGTTTTTTGATGGGGCTGGCGAAGATGGCCTGAAGGACGGTTGCATTTGAACGTTTTCCCCCTCTCTTTGGCCACCTGCACCAAGGCTTACAGAATTTTGAAATCTCACCAAAATATAAATGGGAGCGACATAGTGAAGGTCTTTGGTTCCTGCGAAGAGGTCGCATTCCTATTGTTATACTATTGGCACTGTATTCGTTATAACGAGGAGCAAAATTAGAACGGTTTCCATTAGGATAGGCAACTATAGGCACTGATCGCGCACTTACCATATGTTGCAAATAATTATATCCCTCATTATTATCCCTATTATTTAAATCGGGAATACACACATCGGGAAAAGAAGTGGCACTATGTTCTATGGTATCACTGATATTATTATCATAAGGCCCTTGTTCCCTATAAATGGCATTAGTTCATCAGGAATCTTTCCTAGCTGGGCCAGGATTAGGTACTTCTGGGTAGCGAATATGGGGGTGAAGTTAGCTGAAGGGAGAGAATAAATTTGTGCCTAACGAGTTCTTCCCAAACTCCGACCTGTATAGCTGTCCTTCGCAGTTCCACCAGGCTGGTTGAAGGTTGACCAGTGAGTGTAGAGGAGGCAATGAACTTCTTGAAGAGCTCAGATTTGGTTATCTCGAAAAGCACGATTACCTCGGTCCTTAAAAGCTGGTAATTTTTGGTAGATTATAGTGTAGCCGGAATTTGGTCGACAGTATCGGGAGGGAGTGCAGCCAGCAAGTGAAAGAATTTTGTTTCCTCCTTACTTATTCTTGATATATGAAACTGGGTTTCTACAAACTTAAACCAACCTTTAGCTGCTGCCTCATTAAAGATGGGTGGTTTGATCGTGATGGCGTCCACGATCTCCGTCTCTCCTTGTCTGGCATATTGATGGTCCGTTCCGCACATATTTCTTCTTATGTTACCTTTATGGACCGGTCAAAGAGGTTACCAGTATATGGAGGGTTTATTTTGTTAGATGTTACCAGTTTATAGTGGTCACTAAGATTATAATGGCTCGCTTAGTTAAAGAGATGCCAGGCGAGTACTAGTTTAGAGGAAAAATAACTGGTGTGAGCCTGAGTTACCTGTTAAGGGGTGTCAGACAAGGCCTTTGAGGTCTCACCGTCTAGTTTGCTCTGGCTCCCAAAGTTTTTACGGGGAATCCGTTTAGGGGCTAGGTCTAAAGGTAGCTTGGTTATCACTGGGTTAAAGGAAGGACTCGGAAGGAAAATGGTGTTAGGTAGGCTTTATTCTTGGCTTAGGTCTACCTTAATTGGGGCAAGAGAGATAGTCGACAAGTCGTACGTGGTTTTGTTGTAAGTTTACTTCTACGTTAGGTAGTTTGGCCTAAGGACGGCTGGAATTAAGGACGAGGCACGCACTTGTGCCGCCAATAAGATTAATGTGAATCCAGATTTAAGAGGGATGAATGTATCTTACTAGTAATAGTGATGTTGCCTCCGTAGGAATTTTCTGCATGTCTTATTTATACGAACATTCCTTAAGGAGGCGTGACTTAGCTTCTTTAATCAGAGCGCTTGGCAGAGCCTCACAGATTGAAGTATGTTTGTTTGTCACTTTGTGGAGACTACTGGGTGCAGTCAAAGGGTGTGTGTTTCAATATATACACATTTGGCCGCATCTGGGCTGGCATTGATAGCAAGGTGATAGCAAAGTTGATTTTGTCGTTTAGCCGGTGCCCGTCATCTTTAGGTAGTCAAACACGACTCCGTTCTGGCTGCCTCGTTATCTTGTATCGAAACCTTTCGGTGCGTAGCTGTTTCCTCACGTGTGTATGTTTGTGTGTTCTCCTGGGAAACGTCAACTATTCGCTTGCCTTCTTACTCTCATGTTTTTCTTAATACATGTACAATCGGGATTTAACATTATATATAAGTATTTCACTTTATTCTACATTACTTCATTGCCACTACAGTGCATATCACGGTGGAACACGTATTTTATTGAATGATATATGACACTTAAATGTAAGTAATTTTTTTGCGCTAAAAACCAATTTCACCTCGGTTTGGCTTTATCAGGTCCTTATTCTGGTAAACAGTCCATGCACCATTTTCTAGTTTTTTTCAAAATTAGGACTAAAAATTAAGTCATGCGTTAAGATTAATTTCCAATTTTCATGAATACATGCAGTTCAAACTATTGTAAAATTACATTATAACGATAGAAATGACTTAAAATAAAAAAAGAAATAAGAAGCTTCACTGGTAAAAATCTTCTTTTATAGGACTTTCTAGAGTATTTGGTTGTTGACAGCAGGTCTCTTTTCAAGCACCAGCAATAATCAGCAATCAAGTGGTAATCCCAGTGTCCTTGATAACGTTCCTCGATAATGTTAATGTTTTGTTGGAATCTTTCCTCTTGTTCATTAATTACAACACCTAAATTACTTGGAAATTGGTGAAGATGACTATTCAAAAGATGTAAATTTATGCTGATATTGCAACATAGATCTTTGTAGTACCGTAAAAGTTTTTTAACGACTTCTTCGTAAGTTATCTGCCCTATAATTTCCAAAAATGCTTTTTATCAAGTCCACGAATGAGAACCAGGCATTTCTTTCGCTTTCATTCATGACATTAGGAAAACTGCTGTCATTAATTGTGATAGAACGGGTTGAGGCCGCGTTAATTTCAACTCCTATCACATGTTATTTAAAACCACGATGCTTCCCACGGGCATCTTCGCTTTGAAGCTTGGCGCCTTATCGCAGCCACCTGAGTCAATGTTTAAACAAGGAGATTTATCTTTCCCCGTTCGCCCCCATACGCCGACCTCACCAGATTGAGTTAGGCTTATAGGCAGATAAGGCATTGTTCCCAGGCTCGGCTGTGCATTCCCTCGAAGCTCCCACTCCATTGTCCCCCACGCCAAGGGAGTGTCTCGACTATTTAGATGGAAACTTTACCACTAAGAGCAGATTGGAGATCCAGATTTTCGTCGCGAAACATCACCACGACCCTCTCTCACTTTGTGCGCCAAGGGACCTCGACCTCGAGATTCACCATCACTTCTCCAGAAGGAGGACAATATGCCTTGAGTGCCAAGGTTCGAGCCTTCGTGACGCCGAGTCCACAAGGCTTTCCCCTCGTTGTTCAGAATGAGAACAACGTTAGAACAGCCATTGTTCGTTCGAGCTCGTTGACAAGAAACGGTTTTTACCCCCCCCCCTCCCTGTTGTTCAGAAGAGAACAACGTAGAGCAGCCATTGTTGATTTGAGCCCGTTCGCCAAGAAACGGTTCTCACCCTTTCCCTGTTGTTCAGAAGAGAACAACGTAGAACAACCATTGTTCTTTTTAGCCCGTTCGCCAAGAAACGGTTCACCCCCTTTCCCCTTGTTGTTCAGAAGAGAACAACATTAGAACAGCCATTGTTCTTGAGCCCGTAGACAAGAGACGGTTCTCACCCCCCTGTTGTTCAGAAGAGAACAACGTAGAACTGCCATGGTTCTTCAAGCCGTTCGTCGAGAAACGGTTCTCATTCCCAAGACGCCACGTCAGGATCATTTTATTCTCCCCCCCTTCGGCTGTAACTCGCCAGCGGACCGAAAATTCCTTCACGTCGACTTCCTCTGCACCACTAGTATAAAATTACGTAAGCCGAACGTTACCTCTGAGTATTTAACCCTTTCGTAATTCTATCCTGTGTTTTAAATGGTTTGGCGAACCATCCCATCTCTTTAACTTTTATTTATTTTACCTTTTTAAATCTTTTAATCCTCGGATTAGCCCGAGCCCCCACGACCCTTTCCGTTCTCTTTTTATGTCAATATTTTCCGTCTTGTGTTTGTTGATAGTTATTATTAATAAAACTCTATTTTATTAATGATAGCAATATTATTATCCTTGAGCTCAGTTCCACTTCTTAAGCATATCGAAGATACATAATATCGGCCCGCCAGACATCCAAGCACTGTAAAGATAATTAAAGAAGTTCCCTCAACGAATAGTTATATATGGTATATCGTCGAGAGTCCATTCTACGACATTAATTAATGTTCTTATTTGTGGACCGTCAAAAATTCCAGCTTTGACTTTTTCATAACTTAAACTTGGAATTTGGAATGTATGTGTTGGAAACACTCGCTGTTTGTACCTAAAGCTTTTACATATTGTTTCATGAGACCTAGTTTGATATGCAGAGGAGAAGGTATGATTTTATCTCTGTTCACTATAGGTGGATCAATTACATTTTTTTCTCCAGCAGTAAGTAATTTTCGTGATGGCCAAATTAGTTTGAAATAACGTTCTTCCTTTGCTCTTCTGTCCCATTAGCAAAGGAAGCAGGGATATTAAAATTGACCATTCTTAAATCAACACATATGATCCACTTGTGCTTCCTATATTTGAAAAGTTTTAAAACAGTTTCTACAGTATATGCTCATACTCTTCTTCTAATGTTGTTGAGTGCCCAATTGGCATCGAGCTGTATAGATTGCCATTATGCAGCAACTTATACTTTAGACTTCTTTCGGAACTGTCTAAAAACAAACGCCGATCACTTGCATTGTGAGACAGAACTCCCATCTCCTTTAACAAACCTTGTATGTCGCAGCTATATGCTAAGCTATGCTCTGTCCTAAAATATTTGAGTTCTTTTTCTCTGGTTCTGTAAAATGAAATGTATGGGTTTGAACTAAGCATGTTTTTCTGTAATTTCCGCAGCCTATTTTAGTAAATTTAGATCCTTACAAGATTATTCAACTCTGCCTGGTTAAACCTTTGATGATCATTTTCACTTACAACTACGCTGGGGGCGAATTCGGTTTCCGACTACTCAGTGCATAACAATATTTTCAGAAACATCTTCAAATAATTCTTGAGATGGCAGACTCATAAATTTTGGAATGGAAATTCCATTGAATGTAGCACAGGTCGTATTGCAGTGTCAAAATTTTGGTACTTGATACAATGTTTATTTTTCTTAGTGAAGCTCGAACGAAGTCTTGACAAAGCAGAAGTAGCAATCCTTCTCATGGTTAGTAGGCTTTCGCCACACCTGAAATGCGAAAAAAAACTGTGAAGCGTTAACAAAAGCGAATTTTATCAAAGGTTGTTTATGTACCCCTAGTTAAAATTACACTTAGCTAATTTACAGTAAATAAATGACTAAGTTATGAGGTTTTATGAAATCTTAAACTTAGCATCGGAACTACAAAAGGTATTTTTGTGACTCCGATCCCTTCGTCCAATATCGCAGTCTTTCAATGCATACAGTGCAGGTTTTATGTGGAACCCATGATTTATCTTTATCCCCCAGTTTTATGCGAAAATAAGCTGAGTAAGCTCTTTTCAGGAAGTCCATTATATTTTCTTGTTGATGTGGAAGTGTACAATTTTCACATGTGTAGCAAAATGAATCAAGAGAGATTTTGCATATGAATTTTTAAGGATTGAGAACATATTACTTGATTGTTTTGTCAATTGGTAAAAGTATTTCACTTCCTTATTTTAAAAATCTGAAATATAAAAACAAACATTAGTTCAAATAGGTACTAAAAGATAATTATAATTATCATGTGCAACTGCAAAAAGATTTTGCAAGTATTGAGAAAATATCCTTTTTATGAATATGATGAAAGGAAGTGTGTTGACCAAAATCAGGAACAGATAGGGCAAAACGGAGTTAAAATTCGTGCTCAGTGCACCCACTTACGTATAATTAACTGTCAAATCTAAGTCAATTAACAAAAAGTTTAAATTTGTTTCCCAGGGAATTATTTCAGTACCGCAATTATATCCATTTAAACCCATTTCAAACCCCAACTCCTTGAAAATATTTTCTCAGACGTCCAGGAAGATTTATTCGACAGTAACTTGTTGGATATCAGCCTGCATTCCTTATGAACCGTCAAGTAAACAGGCAAAACTCCCGCCACTCTGGAGCAATAAGCGGAAAGCCCGAAGAACGGGTGTACGAAAAGAGATCCGTAGAGAAAAGTTGTCTTTGTGGGTTTAATTGTGGCAATTGGTCCTAAATGGTTCCACCTTTTATTAATGCGAACTTAAATGGCAAAACTTACCTTGAAATTTCAAATCAAGATATCATTCCACGATTACATGCTGCTTATGGAGCCATGTTTAATCGCGTTTGATGGATTCAAGATGGTACTCCTACTCACAGACCACTGATTATTAAGAATGACTTGCAGCAAGTATTCCAAAAGCCTATAAATGCAGACAGCCATAAGACCGAAGAGCCTCCCAGAAGTCTTGATTTTGTCCCATGTGATTTCTTTTTATGGAACCATTTGAAGAGTCGAGTTAATTAAGCAACACCTCTTAAATTAAATGACTAAAGGTATCGCATCACAAATGAAATAAACATCCTAAAAGACAAACCGGAATAAGGATATAGGTTCGCAATTAATAATAAATAAAATTTTATTAATTTATTAAGGATTTATTATTTTGAGATTATGGTTTTTTTTCTATTATTAAATCAATATCACAGACATTGTTGTCTCATTGACCAAATTGTGCGCAAATAAACTTTTGTATACCCTTTAATTCAAATACATGCTGCTTAAAAGCTATGTTTTTCCTGCAAACCTATTTAAAATATAAAGTAGTACTTTTTTTTCTACATCAAACAAAATAAATGGTTTCTAAATATCCCAATTTATAAAGAGGGTATTTAGATTTATTCTCGATGTATTCCGCCTCCTTGTTCATTCCTTGAAAAGGTCTTGTCTTCGCAAATAAAAACGAAAGTGCTGGGAAAATTATATATATATATATATATATATATATATATATATATATATATATATATATATATATATATATATATATATATATATATATATATATATATATATATATATATATATATATATATATATATATATATATATATATATGTAAAATATTTTTATACTGAATATATTTACCTTAAATGGCTAATTACATTATTTTTAGAATGATTTAAATAGGTCACTTTATACTTTTCACCAAGCGTGTATATATTATTGATACATCTTCAGCTTTCGCCGGAATTCGATTCCAGCGAACTACAATGCAAATTTCACTATTATCACGTATTCAACTCATACTACTCAAATATTTCATTGAACAAGCTTGTGTTGGCGAAAAACTATTCACATATGAATATAAGCATGAAGTTAATGTTTGTTTGCCATTAATGTGCACAAAATACCCTTATTTTTCACTCTGTAGAGAAATAAAGTCTCATTAATCTATGGAATGTTTAACCTTGCAAGGAAGCTTTTCATAATTTTGGCATGTTTTTACGTAAAAAAATATTTTCCAGTCAAGCCTATTCCTTGAAATTGTTACCCCTTCTTTTCTAAGCCTTTCATTTTTGCCCAAAGAAACTGAAATTATAAATCAAGACTCCGAGTAAAAATGTCCATTTGGGGTCTGGAACACTTAGAGGTTTGTGCAATTTGTATTCTTTTGAAGTCTAGAATTTCTTAACTTTAAACTTTGATTTTATTTTCATCCCGAGCTTATTTTAAAAAATTTTGAGCTTAATATTTTAAACACTTCCGATTTAAATTTTTTATCCTATTTTAAAACAAATATCAAATATTTACTTATTTTTACATTTTTGTGCTTTGAGTTTGGTTTGGAGTTTTTATCATTTTATTTCAATATTTCCTCATTATAAGGTTTGAAATTAGTTGGAAAAATAGGAGTTTGTACAATATAAAGAACTTACCGTTTAATTTGCATTTCAGCAATTTACACTTTAACATATTACTATTATTTTTTTTTATGTACGGAGTGAATTTTCTCCCTGTTTTTGACGCAGCTTTTATCATTCTAGTCTCTATTATTTTCTTCATCTTCTTTGTTTCCTAAATTTTCGTATGCATATTTATTTCTGAGTTTTCCTCTCTCTAGACATCTCCAGATATATTAAGGTTCTTTGTCTTTTGTAAGAATTGCCACAAGATTTATAGTAGCCATTTCATCACAATATTCACGGTGGTCGTTCACTTTCCCTGTTTTATGAATCTCTTTCATTTCTCTTGTCATTTTGTTCTTTTGTGCATTTTCTTTATTATTTCCATTTCCTTATCTCGCCTGTGGGAGGCAACACTCCTTTTATATATTAATTTTGAGACAAAGATAAAAGTCTCTATCTCAAAACTGTTAGTGAATTATTCGTAAGTAATATCACTAAAAAGGATTTTTGTTCGAACGCTTTCATATCTTGACGGCACAACACAATCTTGTTCGTTATTGCTAACAGTTACAACGGAGTTTTAGCTCCTACATGAGTAGATTTGTTCTTACGTACATGTTCGTTAGCGTTATGCCCACCAAAATGATAAAGTTCGTCCTTTTGAATACATGCGTTCGTTATACAAACTTGTTTGTAGATATTTTTCCACTTAAAGAGTATCAGTTCGTACTCTTGAGCATTTGTACTATAATTAAGAACTATTTTGTAAATGATTTTATGCAAGGTTGGGGAAGGGGGTGTACGTTTTGAGAAGAATATTTGTACGAACTTGATTGTGAGAAGTTAAACTAGAAAAGATTTTCAGTTCGTACTTATGAATGATTGGAATTTGCTCTTTATATAAACTGGTTTGTAAATGGTCACGATACAAGAAGGGTTTCGAGGTCTTACCTTTTTGAAGTTGTCAGTGCAAGACCTTGTTCGTTAAAGTTTGAGATGCAAGAGAGTTTATGTTCATCTTTTTGAGTCCCTATACATTTTATGCGATCTTGTTCGTAAATTTTCCTCCTTTGTATGAACTTGTTCGTAAATAGACTACCTTTAAATGATTTTTAAAAGTTTTGGGGGGTACAGGAGCTCGTCATGAGCTCATTTTCTGAACTTATTTTTACATTATGTCCTCTGACGTTCTTCTCAGATCATACTTCCAGTACCTGTGCTTTTTATACGAACTTGTACGTAAATTGACTCCCTACAGGGGGATTAAATTCGTACATTTGAATGAATGGTTATCGGCTTAGTAGAAACTTGTTCGTAAATTTATCGCCTGCGGGTTATTAGTTCGAATTTTATGTACCTACACTCTGTCTACGAACCTTTTCGTTAATTATCTATGAGAGGGGTGTATGTTCGTGCATATAAGTGGTAGTGCCGTGAGTACGGACTATTTGTCGATCTCTTTTTTGTTCTCTAAACTTGGTATTTAAACTCGATGAAATTTTGATTGCATCCTGTATATTTTTTATTCTTTTCTTTATTCTAATTCAGCCTTTATTCTATTTCCTCTATATTGTTTGCTAAACCATTGTTAAAGATCAGTTTTGTGCAGGATTTTGAGGTGTGATTAAAAAGGGTTTCTCTCAAACAGTTTACACAAACATTTTCGAAAATGCGGTTTTATGCGTGTTTTGGGAAAAACTGAGAGTTGGAAAAACCTCGCAAAATTCTGTTGGAAATCTTGTTGAAGAATTATTTTTTGACAAATATTTTTCACCAGTAAAAAATATTAGTTTTTAACTTTGTGCATTCCAGTTTCCTTATTTAGTTTTTTTTTAACTCTGCCTCCATTTTATTAGTTTTTTCACTCAAGTTTCTTTTTCTTCTCTATTATTTTAGTCCAGTATTAATTATTTTTTAATTCTAATTTATATACTTTAGTTCCCCCATTTTTCCATTTTTATTGCAATTCGTTTATTTTTTCCTTAATTGTTGTTCGCCCTTTGTAATTTTTCAGTCTATTTCCTTTATTGTAGTACACTTTATTCTGCTTCTTCTATCTTAGTTCCCTTCTTAATTCTAGATATTTCCATTTTTATTTTTCTTCATTTATCCTCACGACTTCGAAAATGGTGATTTTTTTAAACCATGACCAAAAACGTGCACATATTGGGTGCGCAGACACAAAAATGCACATATTAGGTGCACAGACACAAGAATGCACATACTGGGTGTACAGACACAAGCCTTCTCATAGTGGGTGCACAAAGACAAGTATTAACACACAGTGTAGATAGGCACAAACATGCACATAGTACGTGCACAGACACAAGTATAGACATAATGGGTTCACAGAGACAAGCTTTAACACTCTGAGTACACATACATAAAGATGCACAAATTAGGTGCGCATACACAAGCATGCACATAGTAGATATACATACACAAGCATACACATAGTGGGTATACATATACATATAAAAAGCAATTATTGGGTACACATACACAAACATGCACATAGTACGTGTATAGACACAAGCATACACATAGTAGGTGTACACATAGCAGCATGCACAAAGTTAGTGCATCGACACAAGCATGCACAAAGTGTATCATAGACACAAGCATGCTCATAGTGAATGCCAGAAGTAAGCATGTAACAATTTGCGCACAAACACAAGCATGCATATAGGGTCGTGCTCACACACAAGCATGCGCATATACAATTATGTACATCGTCAGTGCACAGGCCCAAGCATTAACATACTGGGTACACAGACACAAACATGCACTTCGTGAGCGCACAGAAAAGCATATGTTTCCACCCCCCCCACATGCTGGCCATTCAAGCACTGTACACTTTCAGACTACGAAAAGGATAGGCAATAATTTTAAGCAACGGGCCACATTGAAGCTTATGTAAAGCTATGCCGGCCGCATATTTTTTATTTACATGTTGTCATTTGTTTTTTAATCTAGACTTCTAGTAGGCTTTAGCGTGAGTATGGCGATTTTTGTGCTAGTAGACAGTCACGAGACGGGCTCTCAAAATTGTTAGAAAATAATAAAATGCCTGCCGCACTTAAACAGTTAGATGCAAATTTAGAATACATAAAAGTTAACCCATTGATGCTGACAATTTATTTTTTAAGTTATTGATATTATGTTTTGGAAATTTAATTTTAGTGTAATAAATAAAGCCTATAGTCTTCTAAAAACATTTTTTATTTACAATGACAAATACAGGGGTGGCAACCAAAGTTGCGATGGGAAAATGAAAATAGTTTATTGCTTAATGTTTTTATGATGAAACACGCTGACACATATATTATGTTGAAGGATATGGCTTCATGCATAGAATATGGAGTGAAAAATGACATTTTTTGCACTCATACTTCGTTCTCCCTACGCAATGCGTACATCTTGAGTATTTAGAAGGTAGAGATCCTGCACAGTGATCAAAATGATCCTTCTTTGCTACGTCTCTTGCAACTCCCCGTATCCAGTTAGTTGATGGGCCAGGTCTTTTTTTTTTGTTTATTCCATGTTGCTGTAATGATTGAAGCACAATTTGTCTTAGAAATTCCCGAAGTGAAATGAGATTTCCAAATTTTCTATACAAAAGCCAAACGTTGATAGAAGAACAGAAGATACTCCAAGAAAATAATGGCCACCACCATTTGCGAGATTGAATTCGGATGTGGTAATTTGCAACGAATTGATTGATCAATTAGATCAACTCCACCCATATGCTTATTATAAGCTTCAATGGCATTAGGCATAGGAACTACAATCTCTTTTTTAGCAACTTGCGACCATCGTGAGCACTTTGATTTAGGATCAACACCAAATTTATTTGAAGCAACTGTCACCCCCTTATTGTCTTTTTCACTTAATTAAAATTTGATCTTTAGTAAACACCGATTAAACATAACCTTTTTCCCATTTTCTAGCATTTTGGAAGCTGGTAATGGTGCATTTCCCAATCTTCCTTCTCTTATAGTACCAGTTCTAGCAATACCACTGTTTGAAAGTTAATTCAAAAGAGGAAAGGAATTAAACAAGTTCCTGTCGTGGATGTTTCCGAGGCCTTTTACTGCTGGTGGAAAGATCCTCTTTTGCATTTTCTTGAGTATCAAGTATCAATGGGATATTTTCATTAGGCCTCTCACGATGAGGGATGAAAAGTCTTGCTTACGATCTAAGAATTCTTTGAGGCAAGTTTTTTATGTGCCCCTCTGTTTCATCGTCTCTTTTATCGGAATCAATATCTGAATCTGCTAAAGCCTCTCTTCAGGGTGCAGAAAGGTTACCACGACACCACGTTGTTCTTCATCGTCAAGGATGTCGAAAATGTTATTGACGTTCAGCCTACAGATAGAAAGATACATACTGTATATACATATACATACTACATGTGGAGGTATATATATACGAGGGGAAGTCAATAAGTCTTGCAATTCGAATATAAGGAAACCAGATATGAGGAAAAGTCTTTTATTATTTTTCAATAAAACTATCCTCGACTTCAATGCACTTGCGCCACTTGTCCCTAAGGCTTCGAATTCCCAACAACCAGAAATCTCCCGACTGCTGTTCAATCCACTCCTGGACCGACGTCCGCGCAGTGCAGCCTTGAGCTGGCGGAATAAAAAGTAGTCGTTAGGGACAGATCTGGACTGTAGGGGAAGATGGTTGAGCTCCTCGAATCCGCACTCGCACAAGGCAGCTTGTGCAACTCTGGCCTTGTGGACTTTGACGACGTTGAAGTCGATCATGGGGCATGAGGTTTCAAGGGACCCAACTGGCAGAGACCTTGGTCATGGCCAAATTGTCGTGAATGATAGTGATAACACTTCCAGGTGATATTACAAGTTCTCGCTCGATTTCTTCGACCTTTAACCCGTCGACTTTCGAGGATCATCCTCTCCACACGGGCCACATTGTCCTCTTTGGTCACGTCTGGCGGGCTTCCTGGACGGGAATCATCTTCAAGGGACTCACGACCATGGCTGATCTCCCTATTCTAGCGAGCAATGGTTGTATAGGAGATGGCGGTGTCGGTTTACACTGCAACCATGCCTTCATGGATCTCTTTTGATTTCTTGCCTTCCTTGGTAAAAACTTTGATCACTCCGCGGTGCTCAACCTTCTCAATTGTTGAAAAATTTGTGACTGACTCTGCGATCAGCTACCGCTTCTTAAATAGACCTGGCAGGAGCGTGCGGCTGCAGGTCCTAACTTGTCCTAACACACCCCCACAAACAGCCATCCCCCTTCTTCTGTTTTGCCCTACCGATTCGCAAAACTTATTGACCGCCTCTCGTATATATATATATATATATATATATATATATATATATATATATATATATATATATATATATATATATATATATATATATATATATATATATGCGGTTAAAAGGCTATTTTTTGGCAAACCAGTCTTCCTCAAAGCCTTCGGAAGGAGCTCTTCTCACATACACGAAAAGGTAGCACTTAAAATAGGCTATCTGAGAGAACGCCTATTTTAAGTGCTACCTTTTCGTGTATGTGAGAAGAGCTCCTTCCGAAGGCTTTGAGGAAGACTGGTTTGCCAAAAAATAGCTTTTTAACCGCATAATTAATTGCGTTACTGCAATAATTTTTCTTAATATATATATATATATATATATATATATATATATATATATATATATATAAAGGGTGTTTTAATAACTTGGACCGATTTTAAATTTGAGTTAAGTTTAAGCATCTAATGATCTTTTTTCTTTTTCTTTCAGATTTAATAACTTCAGTCTTTGGCAATTTCAACCATGGAAAGATTAACAATCGAACAACGTGTTAAAGTTATCGAAGCCTATTACGAAAATGGACGTTCAAACAGAATCGCATTTCGGGCACTTCGCGATTTTTTTGGTCAACAAATCGACCAACCGAGAATGCAATTGGGAAAATTGTTTGTAAATTCAAACAAACGGGGTCAGTGGCAGATATGAAAATGCCATTGCGTGCTCGTTTACGCCGTTCATCTGAAAACATTGCTGCAGTGCACGAGAATGTGGCTGAAGACCCAGACACCTCTATTCGTCATCGCGTGCAGGAATTGAACCTCTCCACAACAAACGTTACATCGAATTTTTACAAAAGATTTGTCTCTACACGCTTACAAAATTCAATTGACAAAAGAACTGAAGACTGCTGACCATTTGAAGCGCCGTACATTCGTCAATTGGGTGCACGAGCAAAGACAAGCCGATGATGATATTTCGCGAAAAATCATCTTTTGTGATGAAGCCCATTTTCATCTTGGTGGATTCGTTAATAAGCAGAATTGTCGCATTTGGGCTGATGAAAATTCCAGGAAGATTGTTAAAAAGCCACTGCATCCACAAAAGGTCACTGTTTGGTGTGCAATTTTTGCTAGCTGAATCATGGGGCCGTATTTCTTTGAAAAAGATGCCGGGAATTCTGTTACGGTGACAGGCGAGCGATACCGTGCCATGATAACCAACTTTTTATGCACTGAATTGAATTCTATGGATGTCGAAGATTTGTGGTTTCAACAGAACTGCGTCATATGCCACACAGCCAATGCAACAATGGCTTTTTGAATGAAAAGTTCCCAGGTCGCATCATCTCTCGAAACAGCGAGGTCAATTGACCACCCCGATCGTGTGACTTGACGCCTTTAGAATTCTTCCTTTAGGGTCATCTCAAAAGTAAGGTCTATGCCAACAAGCCAACAACAATTCAACACCTGAAGGATGAGATAATAAGGCATATTGGTGAGATCGAGGAGCAATTATGCAGAGACGTCATCAAAAGTTTTGACCAATGAGTGGAGGTGTGCGGCCGAAGCCTTGGCGGACATTTAGACGATATTATTTTTCACACATAATTCCTATGACTCAAATAACATGATTCAATAGTAAAATCAATAAATTTTCACCAATAACACTGTCTTATTTACTGCGAACTTCGATCCGTCTTAATGGAATACTCTTTATATATAGAAAAAACTCACAAAGTGGCGCGTGAGGAAAACAATAATATGAAAATTAACCTATAAATACAAGCACTTTTGAACTATATTTGCAAGTTCAATTTCAGTTCCTCGAAAATTAACTTGCAAATATAGTTCGAAAGTGCTTAGATTCATCTAAGTATTCACACTGTCACTATGGGATAAAGCACCAGCTACAAAACTACTTAAGAACTCAATGTTCGATTGATCACTTTCACAAAATTTATTTATAGAAAGAAGATGATTAAGGGAAAATGAATCATTGAGTTCTTTTACTTATATATATATATATATATATATATATATATATATATATATGAAAGGGTAGGAATATAGAGAAATTAATATATATATGTAGATAAGTATTACTTCTTAAATATTAAACAACCAGGCAATGTCTTTGCCAAGATTAAAATTTAAAATCTAAAAAAAAGCAGCCATGGTTAAATTTTTATAAATTTTCTGAACTTGGCCAATTATAATAATTTTAAAAGGAACTCTAAACTAAATTTTCCCATTTCAAATTATCACGTTGCTAAAATATAGTTATAGAAGAAGATATATAAAATAAATTTTCTGAACTTAACCATTGATAATTCTTTGGGTTTTAAAAAAATTCACAAAATTTCGATACTTATATTTATTTCTGAAATTCACCATTTTGTTTTTTGATATTATAAAAGAATTATTAGAAATAACTTTGATAAAAAACATAAATCATAACCAAACTAAAATGAAATTATTATTCAAATACTCAAAAAATTCTTAAATTATAAAGTTAGTGATGATGATGACGAAAATATTAGGGAGACTCATTTGTCATGTTCAAGCTCCTCGCAGCGAATATTTGTATATCGTTTTTGCCGACTGGCAACTTTGTTTGCCAGAAAAAGTTAAATCTTTTTCTAAGTTATAATAAATCATGTTACGGAATTATTTTGCTTATATATATAAAATATGATCATTCGTGAATTTAATCTTCACATTTTAATGAAACTTGAACAAAAATATAAATAAATTACTTAGGTTTTGGAGAGAGGTGTCGAAGCCATGTTTAGGCTCGTGTATAACGCGGTTAAATAAATACAATATACATCTAGTTTTTGTGAGCACAACACTGCCAAACGTAGTGTTTTACCTAATTGTAGGCTTGTACGACAACGTAAAATAAAATTTCATGGAAAGTAAATAGATTTATCCGACATATAACGATAAAACAATAATGGCAACTCTAGTTGCCAAACGGTATTAATGGGTTAATTGCAATTACCTTTGTGTATTTGTTTGCATAAATTACATAGTCATAGGTATAGCTACACATTAATAACTAAGGGTAACGTTTGGGCATAGATTTGCCACCCCATTTAAAACGTTTCCAGACGTATATTTGAGTGCAGATCTACAGTTAAGGTGGAATCCGAACCACCCATTACAATTCCACATCATCTGATCATTACCCAGGACTCATGCGTCTCCCATTCAAGTACTAACCACATTCAATGTAGCTTAACTTCCAAGAGCGAAAGAGAGCGTCTACATATGCGTAATGAGAATAAGTATTTATAAAGTAACGGATTTTTTTTTAAGAAAAACATTTTATGTTCAAATGAAATATATTTAAAAATGACTGATTTCAGAATCTCAAACTTCCATACAAAAATAATGAGATGAGATTTGGGCAAAATGTTCGATTATTAAGTTTCAATATTTTATCGAATTCTGAAATGAAAGTCGGGGCCACATGAAAAGCCTGCGCGGGCCACATGGAAAGCCTGCGCGGGCCATATGAAAAGCCTTAGCGGGTCGTCGTTTACCCACCTCAGCTCTACAGGAATGTGACCTAGATAATGGTTGCCCATTATACATCTGATACTTAAATCGTGTGATTGCGGTTAAGGTATTATTACTCCATTTTACCGCTTCTTGTAAGAAAGCCTAGTTAATGAGCCCCTCCTTTACTCATTATCCTCATTCTTAATCGAGAGGTTCACTATTCGGTATTCTGTATTGAATCTTAACCCTTGTCCCTTGGGGTGAGAGGGATAGGGGTGTAGATCAAGTACGCACACTTGAGAAGGTGCGCTTCTTTCCACGTTTGCCTACTTCTCGATATCTTTTTTATTCCCATTCATTCTCCTTGACTGTCGTCGTCTGCCTGCGTTTGCCCGGGTTCGTAGTGAGGAAGGAGCCGAATTCCACCCGGTCTATTTTTGTTGTTTATAGTCGCCTGCATGTCCGTTCGTCGGTCTATCGGTCGGTTGGATGTCAACCGAATTACTGTTCAATGAGTTTTTTGGCCGATTTTAACGAAATTTGAAATTCTTCATGTTGTTTTACATTCTCTTTTGAATGATATAATTACCAAGATCTTCCCAAGGTTAGTCCGAGTGATAGATGCCTGTCCGTGTCTATAGTCTGTCGGCGGGAACTCTGACCTTGGGTACGAGCGAGCGCGAGTAGAGGATGACGTATCGCGTTCGTAGCTGGAAGCCTTTGAGAGTTGGAGTCGGGCGTACGAGTCTGTAAGTGACTGCTAACCACAAGACGGGTCTGTATGGTACTGCTTTCTCAAAACTTCTCTCAAAGTATTCATGCTGTTTCGGCGGAAGCGGCTCGCCGGGGGCTCCAAAAATGTGGGACGGGGATCTCATTAGACTTGGCACGCAAGGAGGGGGGGATAAAGGCTACTCCCGGCGGTCTCACAGCTTTGCGCAAAGGTCCTGGGCGGCGTGGGTCTGGCGTCAGTCAGACGATGAGACGGGAAGATAAAGAGAACCCAACTCGAGTAAGCCGATAGCTTGAAGTGTCGATGCTTCCTTGAGGGGAGGGAACTTACTCTCTCTGACATCTCCTTCCCTCCAAAGATGGAGCTTCCAAAGAAAGTGACATCAGACTAAATAGGGTAATTATATGGAAAATTTCCCATAGGTACACAATAACAAAAGGGATGGTACCGGGTACTCTGCACAAAAATAAGTCAAATAAAGGGAACTCTGGGAATGTTCGGTATTCCCATTACCGAAAACATTAAGAAAAAAATTAATAATACAATAAGACACACAGAATAGCTATCAATAGTCGAAGTTAACATAGTTTTGTTAACCAGCAGCTTACATACAAGGATATTCAGAAAAAGGAAAGATCCCACAATACCAAAAAAGGTACATACAAACAGGGTAATTCATCAAAAAAAATATGTACACAAAAATAAAAAAAATATAATGGCACATATTCTTATAATGCTAAACTACAAAAATTATTCAGCAATATATTAAAAAGGGATCCATTTAACGTTTTAATTAATGAGAAATTACTCTGGAGACAAATCCAGAAGATTTCTGTTTAAGCTGTCCTTCAGGCAATTTTCGGAACCCTTTATATATACAATTTTAAATTGGAATTCTTGGAGAAAGAGAGACTCCACCTCATGAGGCGACTACTATTGTTCTTAACGTTTTGTATGTACGAGAGGGGCTTATGGTCAGTCTCGATAATGAATTCTTTACCTATAAGAAACACTTTGAACTTGTGGGTGCTCTAAATGATGGCAAGAGCCTCTCGCTCGATTACCGCATAGTTTGTCTCGCAGGAAAGAAGTTTACGGCTCGCAAACGCGATTGGGAAACTTTCGCCATGGTCACTATACATGACGACAACACAACCTATTCCATCGTTACTCGCGTTAGTCCGTATACCAAAAGGATAAAGGGGTCGGGTAAGCCAGGGATTGGTGCTGAAGATAACTTCCCTTTAAGTTGGTCAAAGCTAGCGATCGAACGGAGTGTCCAGACGAGGCACTCGGGGGCCTTTTTTGAGGAGAAAACATAGGGGCACGGCGATTGATTTGAAATTCATAATAAAACGTTGGTACAAGGAGGTGGAACACATGAAGGACCTCAACGTCTTCTTTGTTGCAAGCAGTGGAATTTCGACAATTGCCTCGGTTTTGTCAGCAGGAGAGCCAAGGAATCGTTCCATATTTGGAAACCCAAATAGTCAATAGTGCCAAAGACGAAGTGCCACTTGTTAAGGCCAATCGTGAAGTGATGTTCCCAGAGTCGGTACAAGAAAGCAAGAAGTGAAGCTAGATTGTGGTCCCATTCCTGGGTCGCCACGTAACAGTTGTCAAAGTAATTCGGTTATAATTGTTACATGCCGTCACCAGCCAGAAAAGGAGTAGTCGGAATTGCATCAAGCCCTTGACGGGGGAGAAGGCCTTACACAGATCAAATTGGGTAATGAATTTGGCCTTCTTGGACATGTGAAAATTATAATCTATGAGGGAAATCGGTACAGTGTCGAACACGGTGACGTTTTTAACTTCAGGAAGTCGATGCGCATCCGGTAAGAATTGTCTGCCTTCTTTCTCATGACGATCGGGGAACAAAACTCCGAATCCGAGGGCTCTATAATACCTATCTTTAATGAAAGCTTTTCTTAAGTGAATGGAGAGGGGGTTTGGTTTCAAACGGAAAGATTCCTGGGTTGTGAGAGGAATATTGCGCTCAAAATGGGTAGCACAACCAGGGGTACCCGAAATTACGTCGGTGAATTGAGTGAGTAGTGCTTGTAACTTGGTTTTCTGGGGGATCGGAAGCTGAGGGTTTATGCTCAACTTGGTCAATGGGGAACTGGGGGTATCTGGCAAGACGTAAAGATAATATTCCACTTCTTGTTCCACGCAGGCAAATTCTACCATTGCCAAGGGGTCAAGCGGGTAGCTGGACTCCAAGGCGGACTCTTCGTCCAGGGCCACAAGTTGATTGGCACAAGCGCGTCGATGATACATGTTAAGCATATTAACGTGGAATAGCTTAGTGCCAGACGGGGGTTGGATCAAGTATTGGACGGGTCCGCGTCTCTCGATCACTGGGAAGTGGCCCTTCTATTGGCTCACAAGTTTATTGTTCTCTGTGGGGAACAGGAAAAGGACTTCGTCATTGGATTTAAATTTACATTCTTGGGACCTGAGGCTTTGAAGTATGTTTTATACTTGCCAAGTTTGTCTCAGCTTTCTGATGCGTGATATATGGGCATCTTCCTAAACTCTGCCTTGGTCTAGGAGGTAAGCGCAGAAAGATTAAATATCCTGGAGAAGAGCTGCTTTAAAATATTGAGGGGCTCTCTAACATTAAGTCCATACAAAAGCTCAAATGAGTCAAAACCCTAGGCGCAATGTGGAATTTACAAGTATGCAAAAAGGGCTACTGGCGACAGACGGTGCCATTCTCAGGGTTGTTCGGCGCACAGTTTCTTAAGGGTGGATTTGAGGAAGCCGTTGAGCCTCTCATACATCCCGATACCAGCTGGTTAAAAAGAAGTGGTAAAAAGGGGTTTATCTTCAGGAGCTTGACAACCTACTCTATCAGTTGCTTGTGAATTGGCGGCTTCGATCAGACAGGATCTCCTTGGGTAATACAACGCGGGAAAAGGTGAGAATAGTGCTTCCGCGCAGGATATACTCTCTATATGCTTTACAGCAGAATAAGGTCAAAGAGTGACCATCTGCCCTTCTGTACCCACGTAGATCCTGAGATCACCGCATGCAGTTGTAAAAGCATGGTTGATCCCGGGTGAGGATGCAGCCTACGCCGTTATCACACGCCCCAGCTGTATTTTCCTATATACCGATTTCATCGTCTTCCATGGCCACCTCTCCGCAAACATTCTGGCCTTCCGCCCGAAGATTGAAGTCCGTTGGATATTCCAAACCAAAGTTATCACAATTCCCCCTTACCCAGAAGAAGTCGCTGACTTTTGAACAAAATCGCACGCGTCTGGAGGGCCGCCACAGCCACCTCACCAGGCGCCTATTTAACCCTTCGACTAAGTTTAGAGAGGAACACTTATAGACTTTCCACCTACTTCGGTGAACGAGCTGAAGGACACGCCCCCCCCCCCACACAGTGATTTCGATTCGATTCGGGGGCTAAATTGATCTGTAAACTCTGCCATAGTCAATTGGCAAGTATCCACATCCGTGAACTCTGCCATAGTCAATCGGCTAGTACCCCCATCCGTGAACTCTGCCATAGTCAATCGGCAAGTATCGACATCAGTGAACTCTGCTATAGTAAATCGTCAAGTACCTGACGTGGATTCCTAACTCCAAAGAATCTATAAGTGCTTTCTCATCTGAAGCAAAGGGTAACCTGATTTCTTAAGTCGGATTCATCGCACATCAACTGGCCCCTTTTTGGCAACGAGCACGTAAGAAATTGGAACCGTTGCCACCTGCAGATTGATCTTGAATCTGGCTTACCACATTGCTCCATTATTTGTGGGAACGCCCCGGTTTAACATCCCCCTTTAAAAAACCAAACTGAATCTGACCTCTTTAATCCCTTAAATCGTGATCTCGTGTAGGCATTTAACCCCGTTTGTGCGACCATTCCCTTTAAACCCAATATTTGTGTAAATATAAATATAATTTTTGTTGTTAGGAAAGATATATTTTTGTCTTTGTCTTTCTCTTGAAACCCCAACGCGTACAAGCTACCTGTTAATCTTTAGCCAACTTGCACTCTGAAATATTTGTTTTAAAAGGACTCCGCTAAGTTAATAATAAACCATCCCCACTGGACTCATAAGAATTTCCCCTTTCACTAACGGTCTTTAACCAACTTCGGTCCAAAAAAGCCCCAAAGTACCTACGTCTATATATAAATATATATATATATATATATATATAGAGAGAGAGAGAGAGAGAGAGAGAGAGAGAGTCTGGCCATTCCACGATATTCGCCAATGGCACGGTCTCTGAGAACCGGGGGGCAAGCCCACTAAACATAGAACGTGACTGTAACCTTCACTCGACGGTAGCTGTATCATCCCGATGAGATTAATTGAGACACGGGAAAACGGCTCTGATTTTAGGGATCCCTCTGCAATGATGCGGGCTTAATTCATTCTAGGACGTCAGTCTTTTGGCAGATGTCGTAATACCTGCAGCAGCGAAGGATTTCTCCATGGGCGCCTATCCAATAAAAGTATTTGAAGATTTCCTGGGTGGTCTTCGTGTGGCTAAAATGGCATGAAAATAGGCTGTAATGGACAGTGGTTAAAATGTGACCAGCTTGGGAACGCGGGACACACAATACTCGGGTCGGGGGTTTACCGTTTTTTGAGCGGGCACGGTAAAGTTAGCCGTCCGTAACTTGGTAGGCGATCACCATTTCTCCTCGGGTGGCTTCTTGCTCTTTTTACTTGGCCTTAGCCCACAGGGGTCGGAGAGAATCACAGTTCTTTTGGTTCCTTGCCAAGTCTTCAGTAATGAGAACGGAGCAGAATTTAATAGGGGCTGCTACTACTTCTGCCCAGCCAGTGAAGTACGCACAATTGATGTAGCACTTAACAAAGGGGAATCGATTGCCACGCTCCAAGTAGTCGTGCACGACGGCGAATTTATTATGGTGGGGGTACTGGGGGAAGCAGCTTGTCCGACACCACTATACAGGTGAACCCAGTATCTCTCAGAAGAGTGGAGACACGGCAGCCATTAATCGTTCTGGGTTCGAACTTAAGGCCCCCAGGGGTATTCTCATCAAACAAGAAGTTTAGTTGGTGGCTGCCGAGAATCGAAGTGCTCGGTGGAGGAGTAGATTCCGATGGTGTTGACGGAGGCGGAGACGTGGCACAGATCTGGTGTACCTGGTAAGAAGAGTTATTCCTGACTCGAGAGTTCTGAGGCAGTTCGTTTTTACGTGACCCTCCACACCACAGGAAAAACAAATTCTGGATCTCCTTGGGAAAGATGACGTAGGGTGTCCTGAAAAGAACGGTTATACACCCCTGTGTTTAGACGAAAAGAGTAGTTTCGACTTCGACGGCCCAGTTACCTTGTCAAACTTGTTTCCATTTTGAGGGATGAATTTACCTTTGTTTGGCTTACGTTTTGGGGAAAGGGGGGCCGTTTTCTTCACTTCTTTCGGATAAAAGTTGTGGCTTGCTGAATAAACCTCGATGCTCGCTTGGGGCTGTCTGTCCAAGCAGGTGACAATTCCATGCGCCACAGGTAGACGTTGGGTTCTAGGGGAAAGTGGTAACTAAATTTCTCTGAAAATATATATATATATATATATATATATATATATATATATATATATATATATATATATATATATATATATATATATATATATATATATTCCGGGTTAAAGCAAAAAAGTAGAGAACAGGATTAATATATTACGACGTTTCAGGATAAGCACGCCTATTTTCGGGTACTAATAAAACAAAACAGGAAATTGATAACAGAGAGAATTTAAATCAAATGTGTAAATACAAAAGTTTAAGATATAAGTTAAAATAAAAATAAAACGATTTAGTGAATACAAGAATTTATTCACATGCACAAACGTTCACCAATAAGAAGGAAGATTCGAAAAAGACCGAGAAGAAGAAGAGAAATACCAACGAAGTAAGTTTGTTTGCGGTACAGGGTATATTATAGATTGTAGGAAGAAAGATAACTCAATATTGCTTGATATATAGCGATTTTAAAGTCCTCCGTGCGTAGGGACTTAAGTACATCCCAATATTTTGAAATTATTGATAGATACCTCGGTTTTACAAGTGATGCTATGTTGGCGATTTTCTGTATTTTCTTTTTTTACAAAGGGCATCCATTCCCTGATCTTAGGATAATGCGATATGCAAACAAACTCTGGTTTTCAAGGAGCTCAGGGTCCTGACTAGGTACTTCCTTTAGATACACCCAGTGTAATAGGAATTATAAAGCACCATGCTTCTACTTTTGGGCGTTAGTCTATCCTTACAATTGACAAACATTCCTAGTTTAAATTTATTAACAAAGACAATCGTAAATTCAGTCGACATATAAAACTTCTTTAATAATTTAGAGAATTGGGTGCCAGAATTTTATCTAATGGGTCAAGTTCAGGAGGCTTGAAATATCGTTTAGTCTTTGGTAGATAATGATCGGTAGTTTCAGGAAATAAATTTTGTTAAAATAATTAGATATTGATTTGTATATAGACGAGGATGGCTATCCTTTTTTTATGAAATATCGAGTTAAAAATTCAACATAAATATGCATCAAACAGAAATTCGACGATAACCGATAAGTGAGGTATAATGGTGTAGTAATTGATTTTACGTAGTAAGAGAAGTAGGTTTGCGATAAAGTGAGATGAAGAAAGTTTTGGCCGAACGAGAAATCAAAATGAACAAAAGAGGAGAGAGTTAAGTTCTTTTTCTTGTTCAAACTGATAGAGTGGGTAAACCTGGTTTAAGTATCTAATGCAGTTGATTTATTTTTGCTTTGATTTGAAAATTATAAAAGTGTCATCGACAAGTCTTCTGTAAAATAATAGATTTAAATGGGTTTCGACTCTTCTCATAAAATCTAGTTCCAAATTTGACAAAGTTGTCGACTAAAATCGGAGCAATTGGAGAAGCCATGCCGACCGCATCTATTTATCGGTATGTTTTCGATAAAATCTAAAGTAATTATATTTATCATTAATAACTAATTCTAATAAATAGCAAAACTGCGAGTAAGAAAATCCATGGAAGGTTGGGTTGAGAGAACGGAATGTCCCGCGCATTCCTAACTCTATTGTTTCTTTTATAGGGATTGAAGTAAATAGGGACTTAACATCTACACCCGTAATAAAATTAGGAGAGTGAATTTTAAGTTTAGAAATATTTTCATAAAACAAATAATTATTTTATATATTAAATTCATCACTACTAAGGAGGGTAAGCATAGGAACTAACAATTTTGATCATTTATAATTAGCTATGGTCTTAGTGGCGAGAAAGGGACGCATTGGGACGGTCTTTGTCAATTTACGGTATGCCATACAATAGGCGAAGGTTAGAGGAAGAGGAAAAAAAATGTATGAGGCTAATCGATTAGGTTTTCTGCCCTAAGTTTCATATTAAATATTAACTTTATTATCTATTCTAATGGCAATCTTTGTCGGTTCCTCATTGATAATCTGAATTTTTGTCGAATCACTTAATATACTCACCATTTTTGTTACATAATCCTTACGATTTAGGATAACGGCACCATTTTCCTATCAGGCAGAGTATAAGTGATTTCCTTATTTGATCCTAATTTAGAAAAGAGGTAAATATCTTGCTTACGAAAAATGACAGAAGAATCGGGGAGGCGTTTAGCTTTAACAAAAAGTTCGCGAGTGATAATAGCGAAAGAATCCCGAAGTTCAGACAACTTCCCATAAATAGGTAGAGACTTGATGTTGGTAAAGAATATTTCTAAGAATAAGAAAAAATGAGCCAATATGGGTTTGTAGAATGGGAGCTTAAAATGTAAGCCAAGTCTTAAGAAAGTTTTTATCCCTTGGCGATAAGACAATATCAGAAAGATTAAACAAAATTTGTTGGAAGGTATAAATTGTAGGTAAGAGCAGTTTACATTCGTGAGATTGTTTGATGTTTAACTAATAACTTTCTGAATCCTGATGGATGAATTGTGTAAATGGCAAAATCCGTGAATGAGCATAGGTTACGAAGTTTAGCGGTAAGGGTATTTAATATATTCTGTTTTTTAAGGTCGTATGCTAAAACAAATGTGAAATGCACATTTGAGCAAAAAACCTACTTTTTATTTATTTTACATTTTAGCCTTTTGCATATAATAAATTTATAAATAATTGTGAAGCTACACTAAATCTACCAAAAGGGCATTTCACATTTCTCTTAGCATAGGGCCGTTATTAAGTTTCACAATCAATTTTAAAGTAAATTTCATTGAGAAGATATAGCAAAGATTTATAGAAAGTGGTTATATAATGCTATATGTATAAGGAGATGCAATGAAGTTTGAAGTATAGGAAATTTGGGAATACTTCACCATGCGAGATATTTCCACAAAATCGATGTCAAGCCGTGACTTTAATCTTAATCGGCGGGAGAATCGTGATAGTCTTCGAAATTATTAAGGCCATTCCTATACACCTCAGAATATATGTATTGCGCATGCTTAATCCTATAGAATCAGATCTTCAAGTTCAGGATGAAAGTAAATACTACTAAAAGAAATTAAATACTAGTAAAACAGAATTCATATATTACGACGTTTCGAGCTATACACGCTCATCTTATGGTACTAGAAAACAAAAGAGGAAAGAGGGAATACGAATTTGACGTCTAAATAATAAAGTTTAGGTTATAAATTAAAACCCCAGTAAAACGAAACAATAATAAAACAATTAAATGAATACAAGAAATTATTCAAATAAACAAAAGCTCACTATGAAGAATAAGGAGTCGAAGAATAAGAAGGTGAAGAGAAATAGCAACGAAGTAAGTTGGTTTACGGTGCGGGGAAAATTATTGGTTGTTTTTATATTATCTAATTGACAGTAGGAAGGGAGATATGTCGATATTGGAGAAAGATTGTATTGCTTGATATATAGCGATTTCAATAGCCTGAGTGACGCAGGGTCGGAGTATAGGTCAATATTTTAAGATTATGGATAGATACATCTTTTTACAACTGTTGCTATATTGGCGATTTGCTGAATTTTATTTTTTACAGAGGACTTTCTTTACCTGGTATTAGACTAATGCCGAGATGCAAACTGACTCTGGCCTTCCTTTTCCTTAGATACGAGTACATCCAGGGCTAATCAAATTATAAACCACTATACTTTTACTTTCGTGCGAGAGTCTCACCTTAAAATTTTAAAAAAATTCTAGTTTAAATTTAATAACAAAGACAATTGTAAAGTAAATATGCAAATAAAACTTATTTAATTTGTTTTAGAATTGGGTGCGAGCACTTTTATTTAATGGACCAACTTCAGGGAGCACGAAATATCGTTTAATTTTAAGTATATTAATGGATGGAAATACGAGAAATGAATGATGTTCAAAAGAATTCGATATTGGTTTATATATAGACGAGGATGGACATCCAATATTGGGGAAATATCGAGTTAAAATTTTAAATTCTATTTGCATCAACCATCGGTTCTATGGATAATTGATAAGGGTGGTTTAATAGGGCAGTAATTATTCTCAATTTGTAAGAAAGGTCCTAACCATTGAAGAAATTCAAACCGAGTCGAGTAAAAGTAGGTTTGCGATAAACCGAGGTAAGTAAGATTTGTTCGATATATACTCGTATATATATATATATATATATATATATATAAACATATATATACAACAAGGTACAAAAAATATCCCAGAATAAGTTTTCATATGATCAACGCCCATAAGAACTACGGTTTCATGGTTTATAGCCAGTATTCAATCCAGTTTATAAGGTTGTCACCTCTTCCATGCAATTTTAGCTTTATTATAACTTTCCATATGTCGAACAGTGTGAAAAGCCTTTTAGAAGTGAGCTCCTTAGATCTAAAACTTTATCTCGTAATAAAGCTAAAATTGCATGGGTGAGGGAGGAGTGAGAGAGGGATAAGGGAGATGGGAGAGGGGTTATCTATTTTCTATCTTACATCCCTCATTTAGTTTGTGTCTTTTCTCTTCTATCTAACCTGCCTTTTCATTCTCAAATGTCAGTTCCATCTTATACCCCTTATTTTTAGACTGTTTTATCTTGCAGCCAGGCGTAGATCCAGGGAAGGAGAGGCCAGGTGGATGAAGCAACCCCGAAACAATTTCAGACTCGTTTATGCTTGTTTTCTGTTATTCGGAGAGTTCTGTAATAATCTAGAATATATATATATATATATATATATATATATATATATATATATAAGCTCACCGGTCAAAAAAATAGTCAATTTTAACCATAGTAAGGGCCTCTTGCACGCCACTTTGCTCCATATGTTCATGCCATGGAATTTCCTGTGTAATGTTCTTTCTGAAATTGGTGGTGAAGTACCAGAATTGACGTTTTGTAGCAATTCGTGTCTGGAAGCAAATCGATTTGCAATTACAAGCCTGGATATTCTACGACGTCCCTGTCTGTCAACATCTTCTTCCATCCGCAATTCTGGCGAGAGTTTTTCAAATTTGGGGAGGTCTGCCATTGCTTGTAAATCCGGATGACCGTACTCGTTTAAACACTTCCAAATTCCGCCAGTTCCTTAAGATGATGACCTTTGGCGAGGCCAAATGCAATCACACCTTTTTGACATTCCATGACGTCGCTTTTCCGGCCATTTTAAGTACAGCTCATTTGCTATGCACAGATCTTCACTCCGTCCGCAACACAAATAAAGCCTAACAAACGTCTCGATGTAAACTAAGCTACGCCTCTCGCTGCCTAAGTTTCCTACACGCTTCAGATGTTAAATTATGTTTTTCTCCCTAGGTGACTAATATTTTGTCCGGTGAGCTTATATATATATATATATATATATATATATATAGTAGGAATATGAAGACCCAGGTGATCACACTAATCATTTATTGGCCGGACGTTTCGGACTTTCACTAGGACCATCTTCACCAACTGTATCGAGTAAGGAGCAGAGAAAGGAATATTAACGATGATTTAAATAGTTCGAAGCATGCATTATACATATAATGGCTCAAAAATCGAGTGAAGGCAAGTTAAAAAAATAATAAAATTGACCTTTATTGAGATTAAAGTAAAACACAAATAACAATTTTGAAAAATAATAGAAAGAAGTGAAGTTTTAACATAAACTGACTTGAATATCAAAAATTAAAGGTAACTGTGGTAAACAATAAAAATAACCTATTATATTAGCTTATAAACATAAAAAACGAAAACAAATGTGAATGAATTAAACAGAGGGTTCAACTTTTATCGTAGGAGTTGTGAAATAAACTAACTAAAGATATAAACACTACTAAAGAGATTTGTTCGGTTGGTCAGTTGACTAGTTAATGTATTGAAGTGTTGGTTGGTTATATAGTGAATAGTTTAATTGAGGAGGAGGAATTATTTAGGTCTGGATTTATTTTATTTAGGTAAAGTGACTCTAAGATTCTCAAATCGAAAGAAGCTAAGGCTGAAGATAATATGGTAAATGAATCAGAATTAAGAGGATGATGGTGATACTCAGTGTTGCCTGATGGAAGAGGCTTCAGGTTTAGAAATGGAAATACTAGTCTTTTGAGACACACCTAAGTGTTTTGCGATCTTACATTTGAGTTGTAAGCAGTTTAGCCTACATAAAGTCTGTGGCAGGTCGTACATGTATAAATGTAAACTATACAGGATCGCAAGACCAAAGCGATTGGTTCCTTATATAGAAAAAAGGAATTCAACAATACAAGGTTGGAATTTATACAAATGAATTGTTGAAGGTAGAGAGAAGGAATTTGTTAAACTCGGATGTCAACTGCTCGAGATAGGGAAGTGTAAGGAAAACTTCCTGCTTAGAAACAGAAGAAAGAAAGGGTGTAGGATAATATATTTTGGAGAGAAATTTCGATACCCACTGGTCGCAGATGAAATCGGGTTAATAATTAAATTTGAAGAAATCCCTTAAGTAAGTCAGTTCTTCATGAAAAGATAACCAGTTAGAGGATATATGGTAGGCTCTAAAAATTCGGCTTTTAATACTGGATAATTTAAACTGACTGAGAGAGCTTCTAGAAAAATGTGTACCCAATCTAGTGGTGGTAGGTTTTATGTAAATGGATGTATTATAAGACGAACCTGCTCGGGCAACGTTGACATCCAAGAACGATATTTTGTGTTCCTTTTATGTTGCCATAGAAAACCTTATGTTAGGATGTTGTTGGTTAATATAATTGAGAAATAAGGGTGCATGATCACCGTGCTTAAATATTAGAAAACAGTCATCTATAAATCTTTTGAATACAATAGGCTTGAATTCTAGAGGACAATTACTACAAAAAGCTATTGACAAAGGAGGGACTCAGTGGGAAATCCATAGCCATGCCTTTCTGTTGTAAAGAGAGCTTTTTTTAAAAAAAAATATGGTATTTCCCACAGCTAGCTTTAAAAGCTTGAGGAAAATTTGCTTAGTTAAACCCAATATTTCACCCGTATTTTTAAAAAGACTATCTGAAATAATATTTATGTTTTCATGTACCGGAACATTAGTAAATAATGAATCCACATTGATTGTGGCCATAAAAGAAGAATTCACCAGACGCAGATCACCAATATATTTTGAAAAATAGAAAGAGTCACGTAAGGTGAAGCGATCATGCGTCAAAGGATCAATAAGTGGAACAAAAGATTTAGCCAAGTTGTACCTTGGAGTATTGACTGCTGATAAGATAGGGCGGAGAGGTATTTCATTTTTATGATTTTTAGGTAAACCATAGATGACTCCAGGTGATGAACCAGAAACAAAATGCTTATGATAAACCAATTAAAATATTTCGTTTAGTAAGAGAACGTAGAAAATTATTAATTCTATCTTCAATTTTAAGAATATACTTAAGGATATCTGTATTCACTTTAGAGAATTTCGACAAATCTGATAGAATGGTAAATATTGTGAGCATATAATCAGTACGATTTAAGATGACTACCTCTTTGCCTTTATCAGGTTTACAAACTATGAGAGATTGATCTTTGCGTAAAGTGGAGAGGACACTGAAAAGTTTAAACTGAAAACAGGATTGGAAACTTTGAAACTGTCCCACTTGTAGTAGGACTTATTAGCTAAGCCTTTCATCTCATTAATTAAATTTGGAGTTGATTTAAATGATGGAAAAGTATTGAGCTGGTGGCAAAGTCTTTTAAAGGTAAGGAAATATCGATAAGCCTTCGAATTTGACAACACGAAGCCTAAAATCTAGTCCTAAAGATATAAGACGCTTTTCTGATGATGGAGACAACACTTGCTATCTTCTTTGCGGAGGACCTAAACGCTTTCTATCCAACACTCCTTTCTAACACTACGAATGATGCAGGAAGGTACCTGGCCGGTGCCCTGCCGCGTTATCGCTGCGAGCAAATCTGCTCGGCCTTCCCCAAATTCTTCGGTCCTCGCTGAGAACCACGTCTCCGGAGGTGGTCTTCCGCAACGACCACGCTACACGCTTCTACACTCACATCTCACCGGGTCCTCACGTACTCTCTGACCACATACCGATATGCCTTATCTGTCCTCTACTGGAGCCCCTAGGCAAAATACGGGACTACCTGGAAGAGAGGGACTGGTTCCCTCCCCCCCAATATGGGTTCTGGAGGGAAAGGTCTACTCACGCGGCTATGAGCATCGTTCGTGACAGAATAAAAAAAAAACGCTAAGTACGACAAAAGACACTCTCCATCAGCAAGGACGTGGAGAAGGCCTTTGATAAGGTGTGTCACGAGGGAATCCGTCGGAAACTCACCAAAAATACGGAGTTACCTCTCTGCACCAGAAGGCTCATCTCGCACTACCTCACTGAACGGTGAAGCCACATAAAATACAACAATACCCTCTCACAACCTTTCACACCACGCTCAGGCGTTTCCCAAAAAAGCGTACTGGCACCTACACTCTACATCATGTACACAAACGACACCTCATGCCCACCCGAAAACTGCTGTCCACATACACAGCGTCCTACGCCATTGACGAGATCATTCTCGTCAACGGCCGTGGACCAGACGAGATCGCGCACCACGCATGAAATAATAACAGACGAAAAGACAGAATACGAGGATAAATGGGTGATTGCCTCGAATCCTCAGAAGACACAGATGACAGACCAGACATGAACCACCTAAACTCCACAAGGCTCGTCTACACACAACAGACAAAAATCCTTGGGGTAACTTTTGACAAGTCCCTTAAGTTCAATATACACCAGCACATAACACAAGCAAGAGCCACACGCACAAACCAAATGCTGCGCAGGTTCCAGCCTGCGCGCAAGAAACGACAGTTACACCTATATAAAACACTCGTGCGACCTCTTCTCACGTAAGCCCCACTGTGACTTGTAGATGCGAGTGTCACGTGGCAGAAGAAGGCTCAGCGCATTCAGAACTCTGCTCTGAAACGCGCTTGCCGCTCTCCCTTGTACGCAAGAATGTACACACTACACAACAACAGCAAATTAGCACCCATCAACACATACGCTCAAACTAGACTCACAAAAAAACTCGGGGAAAATCGCCAGAGACCCCATATACACCGCGATACACGCAAGAGGGTATGTTTCGATGGCATTGTGATACCCTGCAGCCCATGACCATCCGGAACCCATGCCGTTCTACGCATAAGTTAAGAGCATCATGAATAACGCGTTTCCGACTAAACAGGCACGATCTCCTTCCTGACCACTCCGCAACCGTCGTCTAGTCCTGAACACCCCGAGCCTCACCCAACTACACCACGCATCAGTGTCTAGCCACCGACCTATCAACTCTTCCTATTCCCCTCTAGTTATTTCCGTACCCTTTTCCTTTACGACTACCTGATCGCCTGTGTTACACAGTGATCCCTCTCTCTTCTTTCTATATACATTAGTCAGTCATCAGAAATCAGTACAGTTGCGGATAGCAGTGCCATGCAGACCCCGTGAGTAGCTTCCGCTATCCCGTGACCGCCAGCCCTGTGACGTGACGAGCCGCCCTCAACTCTGTCTGGATCGCAGCCGAAGACAAGGGTTCTCCCCAAATAGGCGCTAGTCAACAGACAAACTTCTATCAACCTTGGGTCAGTTCCGTTCTCGCCTGGCGTACTCACTCGTTCATCTTCGGCGAAGTTAAACAAAATGTTTGCAATCAAACATTGCAAACCTCCATCGTCACCAGGGCCCAGCCCATCCAATTTACGTGTCTCCCTCGGAACTCAGCCTACCCGTTTTCCTCAAGAGTTCGTTTGTACGTCCAGTGAACGAGCTTCATTGAGTCCCGTTATACACCAAGTCTCCGTGACCTTGATTTTGTACTTCTGTATTCCCCTCTTAATCTCGTGTTGTTTATCCATTGTGGAATTACTTATAGTCCTTATTTTTGTATATCGTAAAGTATTTTTCTATAACCAGTTCCTCTCAACCCAGAACCCCTAGAAGTTGTTTAACTTAGGCCAATAATCACACTCAGTTTGTTATTGTTTACTTACGCACTCAGGGACCCCGATTGTTCCCAATATTTTGACTCCCCACCCCCCTGTTCCTTCTGAAGAGAGTCAGCACAAGGTCACCTAACGACCTTGACTCTACGACAGGATGTATTGAATTAATAAAATTGCGAAATTGTTCCGCCTATTGAGGAGTATCAAATATTGCCACGGAGTCGTCTACAAATCTGGATTAAAATAAGGGTCGTATATGCAATGGAAAGGTATTGAAAATCTTTTCTTCTAAATGAGTCATACAGTAAATATATCCGCGGCTGCGGGAGCTATAGGTGAACCCATTCCTACCCATCACTCTGTTTGTAAATATTATGATTGAGCAAAAAATATGTTTCCTTGAAAATAAGTTTAAGAGTTTGTTTAAGAAGAGGACGCGTAAAGCCATGAAACTTTCCCGAAGCAGCAAAAGACCTATTGAGAACGATATGAATGACTTCATTTTAGGGTATTCCTGTGAAAAGTGAAGAAACGTCAAAACTAACAAGCATGTTAAAAGGACCAATGGAGAGACGTTTCAATTCATCAACAAGAGTAAAACTCTTTGCAATGCGATATTGTTTAGTGGTAACGAGTTTAGGAGCTTAACGAGTTACAGGGCCAGTTTATAGGTAGGGGAAAGGAGGCAGCCAGTATGGGACGTCAAGGAATACCAACTTTTGTACTTAAGGAGCCAATGGAGAAAACCAAGGCTTGAGCCAGTTGAATGAAGATGATTGTAAGTTGATATGGCTAAGATGCTCAAAGATTTAAGCTTCAAAAGGAAACGATCGACTTTATCCTCAAGACGTCAAATTAATTTGTCAAGAGGCTCAGTAAATGTAATTAATTTAGTTGCGTGGTTTAGTAAGGACTGCCTCTCTGAAATATAAACTTATTTGTTGAGCAAAATTATACCATTTCCTTTATCGGGGCGAGTGATTACTTAATTTCCGTTATTTGAGTGTTTTCAGAATAAGAAAATCATCGCGGTTAAAGAACCAGGATACTTCAGACAAACGCGTTAAAATTTATTATACTCTTCATATATAGGAATGGAGGCAAGTTCATGGGCAAGCTTTTCAAGTGGCCTAGAGAATTTAAACATTTTTTATTTCAATTGAGGGATGCGAAACTGAAGTCCGAGGGAGAGGAGAAATTCTTCACGCTTGGTAAGAAAATAGTGAGGATAATTGCGAATAACGTTATCGGAATGAAGAAACTTGGGCGAATTTAAAACTGTTTTCTTATATTTACGTTCATGTATAGATAACACTTTTTGCCTAACCATAATCATTTCACTTTTCACTTTAGAGAGAGCACATAGGTAATCAAGAAAAGAAAATAAGGACAAAATTCTATGTTTTGAGTTTGAAATGTCATGAATAATGTTTCGGCTGAGCTGCGCATAATCTTGATCTCATTGTTTAGTAGGTATTGGAGGGATTCCTTATAAAATTCACAGGAGTAAAGAGAGGAACGATACAACTTGAAGTATAAGAATTTAGGCTATACTTCTGGACACGGCAGATTTCGAGGAACTGACCATCCATGGAAAGCTTTTGTAGCTTCAGGGAAAGCTTAAGGAAGCGTCGGTAGGCGTGTAGTCCTTCATGCCAGTATTTGGAATGAAAGTATTGAAAGGGACTGCTCCTAGTGAGACGCAATTTAATCCGGAGTAAGAATCCAATGGCAAAGGGAATGACAGTATTTATTATCTTTATATTCTCTGGCTACGTTTCGAGCAAAGCCAAGCTCATCTTCTGGTCTGATAAATTGAAAAAAATAGGTTTGTATGCATTAATTAACATTGAGATATATTAAACCTGGTAGATACAATTATATATGAATACACATGTATATATATATATATACATTTTATAGCAATAAATCATAAATAATTACTTATTTAAACAAAGATTGAGAAATTGTGAGTATAGCAGGGGAAGGGGGGTAAATTTATGAACAACTAGGTGCACAAAAATTTAAATTTTAACAATTTTCCTTACCCGCCAAGAATGCTCCCCCATTCGGGATCATATTGTCCTCTGCAAAACCGACGTCACCATTAATGATTTCGAAATTATAGATTCTTCCAATGATGATATAATAAGCCTACGAATAATTGAATCGATTCATATTAAGACCTTTCAGCCCTCTCTCAACAATGATGTATCTGCCTTCCCTCTCCGTGTGTTATAATAACCAAGCAAAATATTATTCCTTAACCTTTCTTCATTGTTTCATCCTTTCCATTGCTTAGTCGAGTTTTTACAACTTGTGTGACCGGTTAGATTTCAATTTGTTAAAATAAATTTATGTACACTTAGTTGTCTGGTACTCACTCTATGCCTCATTTGAACCTCGATAATTCACGTCGCCTGGCCATGAAAAGCCTAGTTGGCGTTCAAACTGGACCACGAGATGTCAGATCAACTGATACACGTCTGGGAAGCCACATCACTTTACGGTAGGGTGGCGCTGCCCATTATTACTTTCGAATATTGCTATCTCATGAATTTTAGCACTTCAGTGTAGCTCCCAATGTGTTTTATTTTGCTCATTTGTGTTTTTCATTTAGTATGAATTTATTTGGCTCGTCCTGCACAAGAGCAGTAATGTAAAGAAAAGTAAGTACCTTTTTGAAGATACATTTATCACTAAAGTACTATAGCAGAATATATTTAAAGCAATTTAAGGATTTCTACCTACTATACCTAATAGGCAATTTAAGGTAGAATTTGGGGTAGTTTGAGGTGCGCGCAATTATATTGTACTACAAGAGTGCGAGTGTGCACTAGCGGTGTAAAGTCGCCATATATGTTACTGTTTTTGTTTAGGTATATTCATTTCCACTAAATTACTATGTTATGTTTTTATGGTATTTTAACAAGGCGGGGTTTGCAACGACAATGGTATGTTGCAACAACATACCATTGAGTTCAAGTTTTCAGATATATTTTATTTATCATCAAAAGAAGAAATACGCGTATCGCAACAAGAGAAATATAAAAAAGAGAAAAGAAAATATATTAAAGAAGGGGAGAAAATTTCTCGCAATAAATTCGAGCGTTCTATTTGCTTATTTAGCTAATTGAACGCATCGTCTCGAAAATTTGAAGTCATTCGAAATGAAGACACTAAAATTTGGTACTGAGACATTTATTTTAGCAATGACCCCATTTACATATAATCAAGGTTTCCAGCTAAAGAGTGGATATGCATTATTTTCCACCTATTTAAATAAAATTCAACTGCCATATAACACACCAATTAAATACCTCACTTAGTTCTTACTGTATTGCCTCTCGTTCTGAGTGAGCTTTATTTCGCTATATTACTTTGTTTAGCATCTCCTGCAAACTGTGCAATCGGCCTTAATATTCTGGTATTTAAGTCTTTTACGAAGATAAATAATAAAAGATCCACAACTCACCTATTAGGACCGCCGATAGTGATATTGATCTAGTCAGTTTCCTATTTATCACCACTTTATACAAAGATGAATTCCTACGTCAAGCCCCAAAGTACGCCTAAGAAATATTTAAATATAATTATATCTTATTCGTAGCCTTGTGCATAAAGAAGGCGAGGCTACTTACTCTTCGTGTCATTGATTCGTGCCAAGCCGTTTTCTTTTCATGGTCTGGTGAAGGTGAGTGGCAATAGTGATGAATTTTGTCGTAGCAAAATTTCTCACTTTCAAGATTTTACCATCGCTCAGCATTGATTTTTTTAATAAATTCCTATCTCTCTTATTTGTTTGTGTTCCATAAAGGGACTACCACACGCCTTACATTGCAATAAAATCAATAATAATGTCAATAGAAACTTCATTTGGGGCGAGGCCAGCCAACCTCTCTCAGTGTCTATTGTCTTGTTGAAATCACGTCCACTTTGCTGCTTAAGGTTAGAGAGTCTGAGAACCCCCTCACCCTCTCTCTCTCTCTCTCTCTCTCTCTCTCTCTCTATATATATATATATATATATATATATATATATATATATATATATATATTTGCACATTTTTTCGCTTTGTGTCCATCTTAGACGTACCCAATCCATCCGTTTTATTGTGCAATAAACCTGCCATCTTCCTGCCTTTGTTCTCAATCATCCAGTACCTATCTCAGCGCTACCGAAGACAAATAGCATTACCAGCTTACGTCGCGCAATGTAAAAAATCGCTAATTTTCATAGATTAACTTCACGTCTCAGATTTCTTAAATAATTTTTAATCATTTATTCATGTTACTCTCTCTCTCTCTTACCCTTGCCTACCCCTATCATATCTGCAGAGCGGAGAGTAAACGTCCGAATAATCCATGTACTCTCTACATGGGTTTTAGGTATTCCACTTTAAAAGCCTTTTATATAAATACCTATGATATTAAATTTGAATAACTATGTTTATTTTCTATTTAATATATAATATTTTGAGTTCTCTATCTTGAATCAATTCTAAATTACAGTATTGAACTTACTCTATTATCATATTCTCTTTGCTTCGCCCTTGTTGGAGTAAAGAAGCTGACTCGTTTTTTCCTTTTGAAGTTGTTATGAGTCATGAGAACTTTGTAAGGAACCATCGGTTCGCCTACTCGGTGTTTACCAGCGTCTCAAGACCATTGTTTACCATTTGTTATGTGTTTTATCTTAGTGAAAAGGATAATTTGACGTTTACTCATGCGTGCACCAACAGAGTTTAATGGCAAAAAGGAATACTAGATGAAATGAAGCTTTTAGGCTAGAAGAGTAAATAATAAATACATTACTTATTACTGATTTTAATCGTAATGATTATAGAAGCTTAATATAGCACCAAATTAGAACTATATATGATTTTGTCGAGTTAATAATGTTGAATAGTGCTGAGTGTAGAGGAATTGCAACATAAAGCCTCCCGGAGGGCCAGGCAGACATATATATTAAAGTCCCCTTGCCCCCATGAGGAGACGCGTGGGAATGGTAGCCGGTGAATAAAAGTCTAACTGCCTACCCTGTTTGATCTCCCCGCCGCATAGGTAGTTGGAGCGACAATCTGTGTTAAGGTAACCACCAAAGGCCCTTAAACGGCGCTCAAAAGATCCAATTACCTACAAGATCCGTAGGCCCGTGGTTATATCACTAAAAAGCAGTGCCAGTCAAAATGCACGCCAAGGATGGTGACGGTTGGTGGTCTCCCCTAATTAATAAGCCGACTTTGGCCCCTTAGTCCCAATCTCCTCACTCCTCGCTCTCTCCTATGCGGCCTCGCCCCTTTCCCCTTAGATGGGGCGGTGGTCTGCCTAAAATAATTTCGTGAAGGAATGAGAAAAGATTATTCGGTGGGAGACGATAGAGGATCAGTTCGAGAAGATTGATCCTTCAACCAGTCAAGATTATTCGGTGAGAACGATATAGGATCAGTTCGAGAAGATCGATCCTTCAGCCAGTCAAGATTATTTGGTGAGAACGAGATAGGATCAGTTCGAGATGATCGATCCTTTAGCCAGTCAAGATTATTCGGTGAGAACGATATAGGATCAGTTTGAGAAGATCGATCCTTCAGCCAAGAAAGATTATTCGAGGTGAGACGATAACGGATCAGTTCGATAAGATCGACCCCCCGTCCCGCTCCTGTGCCGAATTAACATAGAACATCAAGTTTTGTATCGGTGCCATACCGAAGAATCCCTTACAGACTTAGAAGAAGTCTGACTGGACGAAAGAAAACCCGCTCACACTCGAGTGACTCTCATAGCTCAAGCTGCGTAAGAGTGAGAGGAGAAGAACCAAGCCCCAACGAAGTTCCATTTGTTAACTACGGTAGACATCCCCTCGTATACCCTAAAAACTAGTCTGGCACCTGGCGATAAAGAATAGGACACAAATAGGCTTCGAGAGTATCCAGAAGAGGACTCTTTGAGCTAGGATCACAATAACTCTCTCCGTCGTCTTAACGTAACAGGAGGCAAAGTTGCAATAAGAAGTTGACATCCCCCCCCCCCCCTTACCTCCATCCCATCTTGAAGAAATTCTACCTTTGGCCACTTCAACTCTCCGAAGCGTGAGAAAAGCCCTCCAGCGACATCCGGCAACCCCTAATCCCTTCTGTCATGTAAGTTAAAATGAACATTTATATTCATATTACGTTAGTATGAGTTTATTACGTTACTCAATTTAACGGAAGGAGAAACAATTGTGCGTGAACCCCATCATATTTACTAGTAGAAGAGTGTAATTTAATTTGATGTTTAACGCTAATCAAAAAGGGTCGCGATAAAATAACTAATTGGCAATTGGTTTGTTTACCTTGAGCCTATTTGTTTATTTGTGTGTCATGAATAGATATTGTAATAGGACCAGTTGCCAACCTGTTTATCCTCGGTTATCTTAGTAGGTAGATATAAATATGTTTATGGGTTTTTTTTTCTAGTTAATTGTTAAATTTAAAATATATGTTTATTCTGGGATAATTCGTGGGAGTTTAGCTATATTCTTACGTGTTTGAGACGGCTCTTCCTAAAAAAACAACAACAACAAAAATAGCATTCTTCGATAAAAGTATAGTTCAACAAAGGTATTCTTCGGCACTGAGAATGGTAAACATCGCCCTAAATGTGATTATGTACTACCTTGAGACTTTTCTTTGATTTATAGGCAAGACAAGAGGTTATACTGCTATGGGGTAAAACTTTGCCAAAGGCAAATTAAGGGTTTTTAAGCTTTATTGCCTAAGATTATTCAACTACACCATTCATTTCTCCTGAGGCATCTAAAAGGACACTCAAAATGCTATCTAGTTTTATGGATTTTATGACCTCTAAGATAAAATTTAATGACCTTTCGGGACTCGTTTTAGGCTGGATATCAACTCCAGAAACAAATTCTGAGCGCAAGGTTTCCATTCTTGGCCAAATAACAATGAGGTTGTCATAATTTGTTGGGTTCAGCTTATCAAAAAATCTTTATGAGGATCATCCCAAACTTCTAGATCGGATCAAGATTCTGGGAGTTACCATGCCATAGACATGTTGGAACAACTTTGTTACAGGTTCCGGAAGATACCTGGTTATTCTACATATCAGGTTAGAAGAGGTATGAATGACTACCTAAATTCTCACGAATTTAGTGGAAATTTTAGTATCAAAATTTGTTTATGCGGAGATTAGGGCCAAAACTCCTGGCCAACGCCATACTTCATTTAGCAAATACTTTCGTATTCATTCGCTGTTCAGCAGTTACATCCTGACGGTTTCACGCCAGAAAATATGGTGATTGTAAGTTATTGAATTATGTATCTGAAATTAACATGTCTCTATTTTCTTTCCTTATTTTTGATTTATTATCAATCATATTTAAAAAAGTGTTTAATTTATATTACTGAGTTGTCGGTGCTCAAGTCCTTTTTTAAAAAAATAAAGGGATAACCAGAGTGTACATCTCTGCCACTGTTTTTGAAAAGATGCTCATAAAAAAATAAGAATGTGAAGATGGGTTGAAATTTCTTATTCAGAATAGCAAAAATGAGAAGACTAACGAGTGATGGGTCATTTCTATCCGAAAACCATAGTGACACTTCCTAGAATTGACTCTTCCTTTGCGCACTGTCATCATACAATCACAACGAAAATGAAACTGGCATCAAATATCTAAACCTTTATGCAATCTTTCACTTTTTTGCCTGAAAATTAAAGCTTTGGAAATAACAACCCCATTTTTGCTCTCCCGAGGCCACGGGAAACGGTAGATTAGAAAGTTATCGGAAATTCTATTGATAAGTTTACAAACCGAATCAAGGAACTAAGATAGAAAGTAATGATTCAATTAATAACAAAAGAGGCAGAGAGAACTACTATCTTAATGTCATTTATAAAATACGCTCATTAATGATGTGAATGACTAAATTAATAATATGTACGAATGATGCTATAAGTGGAGGAAAAGCTGTTTAAGTTTTGTAAGTTTTGAACAAACTTTATGGGATTGTTTTAAAATAATAATGATTAGATGGAACCAACGACGTTAATGCCACTCTAAATAAAGAAAATCAAAGCAGTCAGTAGTAACAACTTTTAACCATAAATAATCACAAGTTTAATAATTTTCTTGATCCATCATAATGATATGAAAGGAATAGTTATATCGTTCAACTTATGAAAGATGAATATTGAAAGAACCTCGGTTAATCACGGACAAAAACGTTTACTCTCTAAAGTAATTGGGCATGTAAGATCTAGGGCTTTATTCTAATTAATCGAATATGAATACATCGATAACATGAATTAATTAACCCAATAATAAGCAAATCCGACTAATTTTTAAAACAATGAGTTGCAAAAAAAAATTATATGTGTGATGCTCATTATGAATTTCTAACGACGTCTCGAAATAAAGGTAAGTGCAAAAGTTAAGATTGCTGAGCAGACAAAGCGTTCAATAATGGCACAAATTATCTCTAACAACTACCGTGCAAGCATGAATACGATTGTTTCATAATGATTTAGCAAATAAACTGAATTGTGGAAGGCAATATTAACGGAGAAGAAAAAGAGAGAGCAAAAGCGATGTCAGCTGACTTGCATGGAGAACCTACTGTAAGTGAGGAACCAGAAAGGGAATAAAAACTGACGCAGCTTCCCGAGGGGAGAGGGGCATCATCAAGAGAGATGCGGCTTCCCTACAGTAATGTGGGACATCGCTTTAGTAGCTCAGTGAAGGTCATTATAGCTGATTATCAGAGTCAGCTATTGGATGGGAGTATATTATTAATGCCATTAAAAAAATAAATAAACAGACCAAAAAAATTGAAACTTTACGTAAATAATTCTTAAAACTGCAAACAGAGGAAAATAAATAACTACGTTATGTGGATTTAGAAAAAGAACAAAATTAACAACAATTGAAGGGTGTAATGAGTAAATAAATCTAGAGAAGGATTTCTCTGGTCTAGGTGTTACCAACAAAAGCAGACGTATTTCATAGAAATGGACTCATAAATAGAAGTTAAGTCTTCAAATTTTGACTCAATTTTGGTTGGCTTAAGAAACTTTTACATTATCTATATAGGCACAGCAACCAACCTGCAAACCACATTCTGGTCATAATGGGAACGGGGTATCATATCTGCAGTGTTGAAAGTTTTATCTACACATGCTCTGAGAATAGCTGTCGATAAGGCATTTCGGAGACATTACTTTACGACTCAATAACTTTAGGGTCCGAAGATCATTAACTTCTGATCTATGATTCTAGATTTGTTTGTATATAATTACGTTTAATTGAATTTAATCATATTCAATATTTCCATGGCAGTATCTAGTGATTTTAGTTGATTTCATCACTTGATTTTTTCAATCGGGAAATAGATCTCCCGACCGGATATTGATTTCAACATAAAGATCAGAACGAAGATTTTTGCCAAGCCTGAGAGCACCAGAAGTCGATCCTTGTTGGTGAAAGTAGTAAGGTGTCGTTTCACTAGCGATTAGAGAACGCGAGATGGTCTTGGATGGGTTATGCGTTCATTGTCACGGTATGGTTTAATCGCCTTGTCCGGCCCAGCTTAGCCTCTCCTTTTTCCGCTAACTTCTACTTTTTACCAATCTGTGACAACTCTCCTCATCTCCTTTAACGCAATCTCGGGGCCCACATCCGTAGCGGTGAATTTTCTAACCGTGATGCTATATGTATTCAACAGGATCATTGCACAAGGAATTTTTATCTCCTCACATTCCTGGCGAATTGCTAATCTGCTCTATTTTCGCAAACAGGAAACAAAATCTTGGAGCATGGGTCTGTAGCAGTCTTGTCTGAGCAATTTCTCCACATTCTAAGGCCGATATACTACTCCGCTAGCATTCAATACACGTCATGATGTCCATGAAGGCTTCGGACTGAACTTTAACTCCAGATGCGGAGAACCCTTTAAAAACAGGTTTACGTTGCGCGTATTACATTCCGCCAAGTTAATGGCCTTTTTTTCACTCTGTACGAGAGATTTGTTGATGTGCTATGTTTTGAGAACCTTTTGTAATTAAAAACGACTTAAAGACCGCGTTTAGTGGTTCTAAGGTTGTTAGAATATCCACATACCCTCGCTCTTAGTATCCTCTACTCAATAGATACTGCAAACTTAGATGAAGTAGAGATTCTCTTCTTCTAATTTCCTGGGTAACTGAGAACTAGAGTGCTGAAGAGGGAGGTAGAATGTCATCACAGACTTAGCAAACCTACTGGCGTTCTATTTTTTCACTCTAGCTACTTTGAACTGCATGACAAAGAAGATGAAAGAGGGTGGGTGGGAATTTAAAGTTGAGTGCTGTTGCGCTCTTACTTATTCCGTATACCTACCCCCCAATGCTTTGAGGGTATTGTCAGTTTCTGTCATATTCTAATTGGACAAATAGCATGCAACAGCGCCATTGGATTAAGCTAGCTCATGACCTTTACTGCGAAGACTGCTTGGTCCCGCAGACCCATTCTGCCCCTTCACCCTGTCTATCTCGGTACCGTGTAGATCAGGGTCGCTAACATTTTTATCATGTTTTATTGCCCGTCTCCTGCAATCCGGAGTGCGCTGTTATCGAGTCTCCGAAGAAGTTCGGTTTTCTACATAACTTTAAATTTTTTTAACTATTGATGATATGATTAAGTCCCTGGAAGACGCATACCTCCCTTAGAGCAACTTGAAAGGTTTCTTATCTTTTTTGTTCAGGCTGTCCTTGTTTTGTTATTTTTTATAGTTTCTGGTTGACTAGTTTATAGTCTAATTTTTCTGTCATTATTTATTTTGTTTTATTCGGCGGCTGGTAGAGGAGACTGGAAATAAATACCGTCAAGGAGATTAAAAACACAAGTAACTCTTACAGTTGCGATGAAAGTGAACTTAAGACAAAAAAACAATAATCTTTCTCAAACTTAAAAAATACAAATTATAACATGACTATAGAGTAGGAATATACATCCACTGGAAGGTGTGTTGGCTGGAAATTAACTCGTTTAAATGAGATCATCTTCTATATGAACCAAAAAAATTAAAACTCGTTATTGCAATTAAAAGATGTTTAATATAAACTAGTGGATGTTAAGAGAATATCAGATAAAAAAATGAATGCTTATAAAGGACAGACATGTAAAATAGAAATCATGACAACCAAATTACACAATAACAAGTAACACCAAAATAATGACACTAGACAACATTGCCTCCCTCAAAATACATTACTGAAGTGGCAAATAAGACAAATTTTTAATTTGTCTTATATAAACAAATACATTGGGAAGTATACAATTGAACTCACTTGTGAAATATCATAGAAAGCTAAACATTTTTTTAAAATTAAGATCGTCATTCGACGACGGTATCCATTCATAATTAGTTCTCAAAAGGCCACTTTCAAAATCGGGACAAAATCTTAAGAGTTCTTAAGATGTTACGATAAGGGTCTTTTAGAGATTCCTTGAGTCCTAAAAGCAGGCTATCTGTTGACGTCCAAAGATTTGGCCTTAATGTGTAGCTGTCCATTGCAAGTCGCTTGCCCCAATGAGTTATGGGAGTGTCCTGTTCTTGACAAGGTGATTTCTCTTTCGGAAACAAATAGACAAAATGACCATTTATTTAGAAATTCAGTTTCAAATAATAGGCATTTCTATTTATTTTCGGAGCCAAGAATTCCATTTTGTCTCTGAAAAAGAATCAATTAGGAGAAAAAGGAAGTGTGACTGTTGATGAGTTTTCCATTTAGGGAAGAAACATCGAGAGGGAAGAAAAAATGGAACATTAAAAGAAGAAGAGTAATAAAGGAAGACAAAGGAGGCATTAGTACATCTAGTTAGCCTAAACCCCTCTAGCAAGGCGATCAGGGAGTCTGTTTTTATAAGTACCTAGGATCTTGCTCGTACATAGAGCAAAGGTACTCAAGTATGACCTTAAAACACTCATCGTTGTTTGGATTAAAGTTAAGAGTGCCGAGATAACCACAGATTCATCGACTTTGTAGGATAAAGAGAAAGTTTAGGATTCTAAAGAAGTCATTACTATTAATTATGAACACACCATGAAGGCCGCAACTTCAAATTTTGAATAGTCACAAACGCCAGAGTTGGTTTCTACCATCATTATAAATTATAAAATGAAGTATTTAAAGAACGAACATTAAACGGAATACGAACTTTATTGACCTATAAGTACGAACTAACTCGAATCATTTCGAACATTACGAGGACTTAGTATTTTTCATTTTAACCACCCTTGAACACTACTCGTGAGGGCAAGTCGTGTTTTAAAAACCCGCTTTAAACACGTTCTAAACACGTTTATACTGAGGCCCTCAGCTCGATATCTTCCTGCATCCTGGGAAGGAGATATGTTCAAGTAAGTTCAGTACACTTGAAATTCAATTTGCACTAAGTAATCTCTCCTTTAACTATTCTTTTTTCCACTTTTCTTCTTCTTTTTACCTCCTCTAGCTTGACACTCTTCGTTTTATTCATTTCTAAAAAAAATATGTCTGGATGTGAATCACTTTTTGATTTTGCCTTTTGTATGTAAACAAAAATAAAAGGTCTACATACTGGAGGCTCATATTATGGGAAATCCTGATCTGAACGGCGCTTCATTAATCCAATCTTAAATTAAGGTTTTTCCGACAGGCATTTAATTGATTTTCCTGAAATTTATACGACTGGGTGTTATTTTCCATACTGCAAATCCCGGGTTTTTCTGACTCAGAGCCAACGACGAGTACTAGAAATCTCAAAACAGCGCTTCTGTGAAGGGAAACTCAACCCATTGAGGGAAAAATTCCTTCCTGGCTCTTCGTGGATATTCGAGCTCGATACAGCCAAGGGTCAAATTAATGAAACACCAGTTACTAGGCTTCAGTTAAGGCCAACTTTAATGAAAGACACAGTTATTAGCCATCAGGAAAGAGCCAAATTTAATGAGGAAAGTTTTAATCTTCAGCAAAGAACCCAATTTAAAAGGAACACAGTCAAGGAACAGATTTAATGGGAAAAAATATTGACCTTCCCAGCGGGCGAAATTTAATAAGGGACATAGTCATTTGCTTTCAGCACCAGCTCCCATTCATGTTACAGGAAGAATTCAAGGTTTATGAGATTTAATAAATGGAGGCTAGACGTGTTGTGAAGTCAACAAGGGGCATGGGGCCTTATATCGAATAGAGCGAGAGTTGGGATGAAAAATCGTTTATAATCAGTACGAGAAACTGTCTTGTAAGTATTTGAAAAGTTTGGAAGTTCGTGAAAATGAAAATGGGGGAAAATAAAGTGCCCGGGTAACTCAAAGAGGAGAGTAATTTTGGTGCGTGAAGAAGTTGATACGAGAGGCACGCAACTTTCTCAAAAACCGAATAAAAATGACCATTGATAGAAGAATAAAATAAATATATAATGGAATAAAAAGGTAAAAGTATCATTGATAAATGAATAATAAAGGGGCATTGCTAATAGAATAAAAAAGGGAGGCAAATAAACAAATAAAAAAGGACATTGATAAAGGAATATATAACACATTGATAGAGGATATAGGGCCATTAATAAAATAATAAAATGGGAGATTAATTAACGAATTAAACGGAAAGTGATGAAGAAATAAAAGGAAAATTGGCTAACGAATAAAAGAAGACAGTGATAAAAAACAAAAGATATATTGGTTAACGAATAAAACCACGCAGGGATAAAGGGATAAAACGGCTTTGTATGTATTAAAGGAATAAAAGGGACATTAGTAAACGAATAAATGGGACAGTGATAAAAGAATAAAAAAAGCATTGTTATGCAAATAATAGGAGAGTGTTAGAGGAACAAAATAAACAATGGTTAACGAATAAAACATGACAGTGATAAAAGAATAAAAGAGACATTGGTTTACGAATAAAACGGGATAGTGATAAAGTAATAAAAAGTGCATTCGTTAACGCATAGAAAGAGAGTGATAAAGAGACAAAGTTCGAGCATGGCGATTAAAGAGACATTAGCAAACTCTTCCTTCTTAAACAATTCGAATGGAGGCAAGTTCGCGGAAGTGGTCAAATTCTTCCCGTAAAATAAGCTTCTCCCAAGGAGCTCTCGCTATCCTAGTGGATCAGGCGTTAAATTTACACCCCTAGGTCCAGAGTTTGATTCCTAGCAACAGCGAAAACAAAACCTTTTGGCCTTACAGCAGCCGCAGGAGTTTTCAAAAGCTATTCATTTCGATCCCTCTGCCCAGAAATTGGATTTCCATCTCTGAAATTTTGCAGAGATAAGTATGATCTGCGATACTACATCCGCAGCACGACCAAAATTACAAACTAACTCAGAATGTCGTAGAATTCAGGTAGTCCTTCTCAACCCTTTTTGACTTCCTTGCCCAATGATGAAGGGAAGATAACAGCCCCGATTGGGGGGACGAGGTTTTCCGAAGGGGGATAGGGACTAAATGGCGAGAATGAATTACTCGTAGCCGGTTTGATATTATTTACTAAGGCTCTGGTGGTTGGGGGATTTAAACAGGAGAACAAAATAATCTTCTAATCTTATACAAACAACAATAGATATTTACAGAATAATATACAAGAAATTTAGTTAATAGCGTTATTAATTGGATGAAATTGAAATGACAAGTAGGACTCGTCTCAGCTGTACTAGGCTCAATAATTACACTAATTACCCGGGGGACAACGGGAGGTGACTAATAGGTGAGTCTTGGCCGTACAAAGCTCGATAATTACATTAATTACCTGAGGAAACGCGGGGGCGAGTACGAGGTAAGTCTTAGCCGTACGAGGCTCAATAATTATCAAAATAATTACCAGAGAGGGAACGAGAGGCGATCACGGGATGAGTCACTTCGTCGGAGAGCGTCACGCCTCTTCGACGATGACTTCCCTGTCGGAAAATTTCGTCAAGCTAGGGCTAGGTTCCGGTATAATTTGAACACGGCCGCCGCTCTTTTTGGCAGGCATACGGATCTTCACTTAACGAGAAGACCCCTCTAGCAGAGGTGTGGAAGCGAGTCAAAAGGATTCGGGGCAATTTCTCGCAGAAACTCCCTCCCATTCTCCAGGAAAATAGGGCCGCAATCTCGGACCCCGCGTCCGTGGTGGAATCCTTCGCGACCGCTTTCTCCGCATTCTCCAGCCGAGATACTGCTCCACCAGCATTCAATGCTGGCGGAAAGCCGCCGACTCTACTATACCTTCAGAGGCGGAGTAGCCTTCAAAGACATGTTTACTTTGATTGACTGGCGTTCCGCTCTCGATTCGTGCGTTAAAACTGCCCCTGGTCCCGAAAATTTCCCGTACGGCATGCTTCGATATCTAGGTGAGCGATGAATGGCCTTTCTGTTAGACATGTTCAACATAATCTGAGTAGATGATATCCTCCCAGATTCCTGGCGAATCGCTACTGTGCTCGCTTTTGTCGAATCGAGGAGAGATTTCTCTACCTCGGCCGGTTTCCGCCCATTATCTCTAAGCTCCTGTGTGTGCAAGTTGATGGAAAAATTGGTAAAAGTTAGATTAACTTTATTTCTGCACAGCGGCGGTTATCTGTATTCTGCACAATGCAGCTTCCCCATTGTTCCACTACACGTTGGATGATCTGCTCCGGCTAAAAAAATGCCGTATGTGAGGCCTTGCCACGTGGATAACACTATGCCTACCCCACGGTGTTTCTCGATCTGGAGAAGATCTATGATACTGCATGGCGATAAGGTATCATGGAGACTTCACTCGATGGAGGTGAGAGGACGCCTCTCAATCTTTATATCTAAATTTTTGCGAAATCGTCGATTCCGCGTAATGGTGCGAGAGACCTCTCCGGATCAATGGAGCAAGAATAGGATGTCCCGCAAGGAAGTGTAGTCAGTCTCACATTATTTGCCTTAGCATTATTGGCATCACCTCAGTGCTGCTAGAAGATGTTCTCGCTACGCTCTACGTGGAAGACCTTTCGATCTCTTTTGGCGCGGTCTAGATGCCAACTCTGTAGCGTCAACTCCATCAGGCATTGAACCGCGTCTATCCCTATGCTGAAGGACACAGGCTTCGGTTTTCCTTGGCCAAGACTAAGGTAGTACATTTATGCCACCATCCTGGCTGCATCCTAATCCAGACTTGTTTCTTAACAGGGTGCGCCTGGAGGTGGTGGACTCACACCGTTTCCTTGGTCTTGTACCTGACCGACGCCTCACCTGGGAGGCTTATATTCACAGCCTTAGGGTGTCTTCTGCCCGCATCATGGATATTCCTTGTTCCATGGTGTTCAGCCCCTGGGGCGCTGATAAGGCTACTGCCATTCTTTTTTATAGATCCTTTGTTCATTTAAAGTTCGACTACGGATGCGAGTTTGATTCATCCGCAGCCGAACGTGTATTTCGGAAGGTAGACTGGAACCTACCAAAAATCTAGTCAATTCTCTAATGACCTAAACATCCACTTTTCCCAAAAGTTTCACTGAAATCCATCAATAACCTTTTGCAATATTTTATAGGTAATCCAACAAACACACCGATGATCAAAGAATCTTCGCACAACTATGTTAGCCGAGGTAACAATGATTAAAGCAATTTGGAACGAGAGTTATCATTCCAAATCTACTCAAAACTTCATAGAATTCCTTTTAAGTCCTGTCATTTGGCAAAACAAAGAAAATAATTATAGATAGACGATGTCTATAATTCCCCAAACTTCAGTAAACTAAAAAAAAGTTCAGGGATGTCTCAGCAGTTTGAGAAACAAAGTAAATAATAATAAAAATAACATGGAAATCAAATCTACAATACCAAAAACTCTTATAGAACTTCACAAAACTCATGTAAATTCTCTCCCGTTGGAAACATCAAGAAAAGAAAAAAAATAGAAGAAATCAATAATGAAAACTAAACTAGGGGACGAAATCTAGAAATCTAAGAAATCCGATATGAAACCTCATTGATCCGGAATGCTCTTAACCAACTCAAGTCAAGTGCCTAAGTGGGTAGTACGGATGATTCAGACCGAAATGAACCCAATAATATGAATTAAACAAAAATGTGTGGTATTTCCACCCCATTTCTCTTTCGGGTAAATTTATCATCACAGGAGTTCGGGTTTCTCCTCGTCCTGCCAGGAAGAGTTTCGAACTCATATACGCTCCCTTTATTCTCTAAAAAAATATCTAGAATTAAGATATATGAAATCGAAAGCCACAGGAAACAAAAATAGCTTTGGCTACAAAACTATTAATATCCCAGTCATAAACTTTAATCCTATGTGAATAGATCATATACAAAGAGTAACAGTAAAAAATAAAAAATATCACGAACATGTCCTACTTTTTTTTTTAACTGAATAAGAAAAAATAAATTCTCTTATTTCTGACTTTAGAACCCATTTCACCAAAGTTTTTTTTCTCCCATTAAACTTTTTTAGTGGGGTTTAAATTGGTTATTTGGGTAATTCCATGTCTTTGACTTGATGTCTGTGTTTCCCCATCATTGTAATCACGAAAAACATGCAGACGAGAGGGGTGGTACATCTTCTTTTTAGATTTTTGGGGGGGAAGAGGATTTATGGGGATGGAGGGGTCTTTCTCAGATTTTTAGCCATTATATTTTATGGTTGTTATTTTGGTGCTGATGAAGGGAAGATTTATGGATTTAAGTTTAATGTTTATTATCTTTAGTGGCAAAGTTCCGATATTTTTATCTTCGATATGATTTCCTAATTTCGGAATTTGACTTAAGAGTTGTATGTCCGAGCGTCTTGGTTATCAATCCTTATAACAACAAAATATTTGTTAGATTATTATATATTATAAATTCATCCTATTTTAAATTCTATTGAAAAAGATAAATAGATTAAAATGGTCAAAAAATAAGGCTTTGAAATGCCTTAAATGATGAGAATCGTACCATTGGACGTTTGGGGTTAACGGGTACTTTATTATAAGGTGATTTTGCCTTACGGTAATTGTTAATCGATCCTTTATCTATCGATTGACTTGCACAAAATACACCTAAATATACTGTATGATGGTTCTCAACCTTTTCCCATACCCGTTCCCCTAATCTAACCTAACCTAACCGGTGCTCCCACTCTCACGAACTAATTAATAGAATGGATAAATCTATCGATATCAACAACAGATAATTCGTGGTTTTATTTTTAGTCGTGATGCACAGACTGGATAAGTTACTATTTCGGTCCGTAGGTTGGTCGGTCGAATGGTAACCATTTTACTTTTCAATGAGTTATTTTGCAATAACATCGTAACTATTCGACCGATTCTAACGAAATCTGGAATCCTTATATTGTTTTACATTCTCTTTCGAATGATATAGTTGGGAATGTCCTACCAAGGTTAGTGCGGGAATTATTAAAAGTTTTAAATGTCATAAGGTCATATGGTCATGAGGTCATAAGTCAGAATAATTGTGAGCACGCGACTTAGGACTGTTTAGCCTGTTTATTTCTATTTTACCCCTTCTTATATTTGAAAGCTCATTTATAATATTGTGTTCTATTTAGATTTATAAAATTTCATGATTAAAGTCTATCAATGAAAATCTTTTCTCGCAAAAACGAAAAGATCAACCGCCTTCGAGAGTCCAAACCGAACCCCTAAATGGCACGTGCGACCACCGCCGATGAAAACCATCTGCAGTAAGGAAAAATGGGACCGGAATAGGTGTAAAGGGCGCAACCCACTAGGACGTAAGGATATTAACATTGGGTATGGTTAATTACTGGATGGGAGCCAAATTCAGGAGAATTTGCTTGGGCGGGTCCTAAGGAGCCTTCGTTCGGACCGCACAACCTACCAACGTGATCTTAATGGTTAAAGGCTACCAAAGGCACATAAACAAAGAAAGCAAAATAAGGGCAGGTTTAAGAGAATTGGGACTTTCTCCCCCTACCCCCCCTCACCCATGTTCTACAAGAAGTCTCCTCTTCAGGCTACTCGGGCTATGTATCTTGCGTGAATTTTCACATCAACTAACTTCACCACTTTTTTCCACGAAAAGTAAAATAAAAAACAACGCAGAGGAAAATAATCTGAAGTTCTTATCTCTAACCACGGGTAGACCATGATGAAATGGCACCGGAAGATGAAGTGAAAGAAGATTTATTGACTCTTTCAAGTCTATAATTAGTCTAAACAATTTAAATTACCTACAAATTGATTGAAATGATTTGTTTCGTGACAAAATGAACTGATGAGCTAAAGTCTTTTTAACTAATACAATTCTTTAATGATAATATATTATCTAATTGAATGACCAAAAGGATTAGCGACCTTATTTGTAATCTATTTATTGGCTTAATTCAAATGATTAATTGACTTACCAGTTGGGCTGATCGCGTGATCAAAGGGCTGAAATGGAAGGTATAACTGCTGATTTAATATCATATTAATTGACTGAGATGATTAAAAAACTACTAGATTAAGATATGATTAAAGTATAACAACCTCTTTGATTGAAAAGATGTGTAGAACGAAGGTTGGATTAAATGGTCAAAATGATTTATTTAAATCCCAGACTGATTACGAGAAATCATGGTGGTAATTAATTAAATTAAGGTACAAGAAGTATGTTAGAGAGAGAGGAGAAATTTACAGGATCTTCATTTGATAACGATAGTATAGTGGTGGCTTTTTTTTTAAAGAGGTCATTTGGCGACTGCCTACCAGGGCAAAAGTCGCCTTAATCACATTTAAACATATAAAAAAATAAAAATACAAAAAAGAGAAAAAAATACCACCAAATAAAACAAAACAAGAAGCAAGAAATAGGAAGCACGCTCTGGTGTCGGTGTAAGGCCCGTCTCCACACGGCGCAGAAACCTGCAACTTACAAAAAAATAAATGGATGGCGCTTTGTGAGTCGCTAATCATCACAACCTGGCCTCCCTACTGGTCACGACGCCTTATCTCCCTTATCGAGCTTAACGGTGCTTTTGAATAAAATACTTAGATTTAGAAAGGAAGAACTCTTGAATTTTCTCTTCGAATGCGTACATATCAAAGAATCTTCCATTGTTAATTTAATTGTATAAAGAGAAAAGGTAAAGTATACGCTGCACAACATTTTTTTTTGAAACCATGAACATATCCGAAAACATCCAGCACTGATCAGCCACAAAGGAATTGTGTTTCTGCAAAGCAATGCAGGACCACACATCACACTTGTATTGCAATATATACTGAATAGTCTAAATTGAGTGCAACTGGCTCATTCGCCATGCTCACTTAACATCTCCTCTTTTTGTGATAACTTTATTTTTGTGTTTAGATAATCAGATTATCAAGGAAAGTGTCTTTGGTATGTATGCACAAGGAGATAGTTCAACAGCATTTTGTTTCAAGGCAAACGACCGCGTGAAGGGTATGACAATTTGCTTTCCTGGCCGCCTTGCTGACGGGACCTAGCGCTCCATCTAGCCCCAAATTAGCCTCTTCTCCTCCTTTCAGACACCTTGTCTTCTTATCCTGCTTCATCACTTTCCTTACAACCTCGATCATAGCTTTCTCTGGTCGGCCTCTAATTTCGCAGGGTAGACACCGACCAGCTTCCTCTCAACCAGCCATCACGGATCGGGGTTGTGGGGTGGGGGTGCAAGGTACCTGCCTTCCCCTGCCTTCCCCTTCCCCACCATCACCTTCCTCGCATACCCTCTCTCTTCACGGTCTATTAATTTTAGGCTTAGCCCAAGGTGGAGCCACCATGCTGATGGGTTGCCTAGCCACTGGGCGGGAGGAGTGGCCTCTAATGACGGCAGCTGGCTTTGCTGTCCTGTATTCACCTCTTGCAGAGCGGGCTACTGCGCGGAGTGATCAGCGTTTTCGTCCCGTGAAAAAATAGGGTCACTATGCTCAGTGATGAAGAACATTTAAATTCCCGATTAACTCCCCCTTTACTATCGTCGAAGCCGCTCTCGGGTATCTCCCTCCGCGCGAGCTCCGGAGACAGACGGCTCCGCTACCGTTTTGGCCATCGACCAGGACAAGAACGGCATGTCCGGCCCAGGTGCTCTCCTGGGTGGGATGTCCCAGACAAAGACCAAATTCACAAGTGCGCCGAGTGGAGCGTCGATTAGATTGGGTCCCCTCATTCAGAGATTACCTAGCGTTTTCGAACTCGATAGCTTCAAACGCTTTCTCGTTATTTGCTCCACTGATAGCAGCATGTTGGCCAAGGTCAACATGATCCATCAGAGGAAAACAATGGAGGCGGAAGGGCGCGAAGCTTCTACCGTTAGTGCCTGGAGGTCACGCAATCCTTCAGAAGTTGGCTACTGTATGGTTGCCCATGCAACACCTTGCATTAACCTGCCAGGGTATAAATTCTAAAATAAAAGAAAAGAAGGGAGTAGAAGGGAGTAAAGTGTATGAAATCTGCATGGTAATAAATTACTAACTTGAGCTAGGGCTAAAAGGAGGGTTGGACCACCCTATCCCTATCCAGACCAGGGATGAAGTAATGAGAGCTGGTCGATGGATAGCCTACCAAATTATCTGATGGAGAGAAAATAGTTGAAGAGATTGTAGATATAGTAGAGGAAAAAAGAGTAAAAGGAAGATGTCAACAAGGAAAGAAGGATATGGATAAAGTGGATGGCCTGTCACCCATCCAGGTGCCAAGTGTACACCGGTCACCCCATATGTGGGGCGATTAGAGAGTAAAGTTAGAGATCTAGACGTCCTGAGGGATTAAACGAGACAAAAAAATCAAAATAGACTGATAAACACATCCAGAGTGACGAAAGTAGAGAGACGAAAACAGTAAAAGACAGACAAAAAGCAAATGAATGTTAAATAGAGAGAAGGAGAAAGAGAGAAGCCAAAGTAGATAGACCCAGCCACGAAGCTCTTTTTAGACGGACGCAGTAGCAAGGAGAGGCAAAATTAGACCTGAGAAAGAGAGAAGCGATCCCTTAAGTGCGATCGATGTTTTATTTTCAAGATCTTTATTTTTCCGGCCATAAACTTGTCAAAGGAGAACTTCGGCCTTCCGGCCCCTTAAATTATGGTTATTCGTCAATCTCAATCTTTATAGCTTCCTTTGTGTCCTTCTCACTCATATTCATCCGCCTCTTCATTTACCATCAACACATCCATGAGGAAACGTGTCTTGGTTGGATTAAACAGCTTCCTTTTAAATTCATTCAAAACTATAGCCGAATAAAATTGAGCGAAAGACAATGCAGAAACAGCGAGACGAAGGGATCTGATTGAGCAAGACATCTCAATGGAAACTGTTTGCATAAATTGCTTGTTCACATAGTGTTTCAAAAGAACGGATTGCACCTCCCATCATTTTAAGAGGGGCACTAAGACCCTTCTCAAGCCCTCCACAATGCCAGGATAAACACTCTACAGAAAACACAACGCCATTCACATAAAATATGGAGTTGATACACAATCCAAAGGGCTCTTACAACTCCTCAGCACACATCACTCCAAGAGAATTAGTCTAAGAAGGTCAATAGCAGAAGCCGATACGGCTGCATGTTAGGTGAGTTCAAAATATTCATATATACAAATACAAATAAATACAAACACGTACATTCGATCAAATGGGATCGTCCTAGAGTATACTGAAGAAAATTTGTGGAATTCGTTAGTTTACCTTCTTTTTTTCGAATCGGATTAATAACAATCTAGCTTGAAAATAGACATATTAGTAAAGAGTCATATTAAATCTATATACAAACCTAAAAATATAAATAAATATGAATATTTCACGACGAACAACAGGTAACGTACTAGGTTATATAGACGAAAACGGTACGAATAAGTTTATATCACTCCGACCTTTGTCCTTTTAAGGAGTTTCATATTTAACCACTACAAAATGGAAATCATTACTGGCAAGAGCAATTCTTAGACAATCACATAAGTCTATTCACAGACTTCACAATTCATGACCCATAGGTTGGGAACCCTGCAAAAGAATGCATTTAAGAGCTTCCAGTTGTTCCTATCAGATAACACCAAAATTGTCCTGCTTTTTAAACCAACAAAAGAGATATTAAAATTATCTAATTTCATGAATCATTTTAGTTACCTGATATAAAATTAGTTTCCATCCGTTTTATAGATCCTTTCCCGACAACATAGAGGATTATAATAAATCTCAGGCTTTACAATATCAATCTAGCTTTGGGAGGCTAGCTAGATTAATATTCCAGCTTTGGGGAGTTAGCTAGAAAGATATTTCGAAGACTGACCCTTTCTATAGAGGAAGAGAGGCGTCCTTTAAGAGGTTGGAAGCAGTGAGCGATTTTATTTATTTTGCTTTACACTAACCACACCAATTGTTATATTTTACATCTAATTAAAATGTTTTAACGTAGGCACCTACGGAAATAAATAGGAGAATTTCCGTTTTCTGCGACATTAAGAGGCATAAGGTATAAAAGTGTCATTAGGATTAGCTTTTTGTGTTTGCTAGACTGATATACTAAAGTTAAAGCCTGACTTTTCCTATAAAGGACAAAGGGCGTCCGATAGGAGACTGGAATCAGTGTCCTGTCTTATCTATCGCTTTACACTAACCGTGTTAATTCCTACATTATTAATCTGTTCAAAGTGTTTTTGTATAGACTTACTTTCCTATAGATGACGAGGAGGTTCCTATAAGAGACTAGAAGGAGTGGGTAATGTTATTTATTGTTTTGCACTAACCAAACCGATTGTTATCTTTTCCAACGTATATTTCTGTCTACTCTTGTTTCTGTATATACAATAGTGTCCAAACAGTGCAGAACACGTGAATTTCTTCCATAACTTCTACAGAGATAATTAAAAGAATCTAAGTTTACTGTCAAAAATTTGCATCAATAAAACTAGGTAAATTTATCGACAGATAAGCAATTTACTAGAAAAAATGAAATGGCACAAATGATCTGAATAACAGCGCAAGCAAATTTCTAGTGGAATTTAATTATTAGATTAAACTGGCAGGTGTTTCAAAACATTTTTTCAAAGGTCATAGGTTTTTCAACTGATTCAGAATCATTATTGCAGGATGAATTTAAGAATATAATTAATTTTCTTTGATCACGTCTAGTTTCTAAGATATTCTCAATTTATATTAGAACGTATATTCCAAAATAGCGCTAGATTTGCGTTACAAAGAATCGTACGTGTAAGATTATTCGAATAGGTTTTTTTACATCTGCGGACATTTTTCCCTTCCCACCCGTTGAGCAAAAATCACGGATTTTGTGAAAAAGATATATTATGCTTACTTTGGAGTAGAATTAGCAGGCCAAGATAAGACATTTGCTGCCCATATTTGCTATAAAACATGTGTGGAAAATTTACGATGTTGGAGTAATAAGAAAAGAAAGAGTATGTATGTCATTTGTTATCCCAATGGTGTGGAGGAAAGGCAAAGATCACGTTAACAACTTCTACTTCTGCACAAGTTTTAAAAGCATCAATCGTAACAACAAGCTTGATGCATACAAGGCAGAAGAGGACAACCAACTGGTGCCATTTAAGCAAGCCAAACTTAACGACTTGACATGAGGCCTGAACCTTTCCAAAGAATATGTTCAGCTTTTGGGTTCACGTCTTCGAGAGAAATTTATGCTGAAGCCAGGGACAACATTCTATTGGTATCGCGACTGCGGGAAAGAATTTAGGAATTTTTTCCCGTTTGATGAAGCGTCTTTACTAGTATACTATAAAAACATTGCTGACCTGCTCAACTTAGTGATTCTGAAGTATAATGCTATGGATTGAAGACATTTCATTGATTCATCTAACAGAAGTATCAAGGCAGTTCTTCTTAATAACGGTAATAAGTTTTCATCGATCTCTGTTGGGGACTCAGCTGCAATCAAAGAAATCTGCAGCAGCATGGACTGTCTGTTTTCTGCTCTTAATTACCAGGAAAAAAATAACTTATCTGTGGAGATCTTAAAGTTGTTGGACGCATCCTAAGCATTTAAGGTAGGTACACAAATTATCCATGCTCCATGTGCTTATGGGACAATCGGGCTGGCGACCAACATTATATCAGACAAGACTAGCCGTCAAGACAAGGATTAGAACCCAGTTTACAAAACGTTTTGTCATACCTTCTCCTTGAACTGAGCAAGATATTCCTTACACCCCTGCACATCGAACTCCGTTTGATCAAGAACTTTGTCATGACAATGGTAAAGGAAGGTAGAGGATTTGTTTTCTTCCGTCAGAAGTTTCCACGAGTCAGCATGGAAAAACTGATGGCAGGTGTATTTGATGGTCCTCAAATAAAGAATCTCATCAAGAACACCAGTTTTGATGAAGCATTGAATCCTGTTGAACTCGGCCTGGTTGTCTCTTTTGTTGTCAAACATCCTTGGCAACCACAGAGGACCTCAGTATGAGAATAAAGTTGATGAGTTAATGGAGAATTTCTGCAAACTGGGTGTGTGCATTACAGTTAAAATGCACTTCTTTCGGTCCCACCTGGAATATTTTCTAGAGAATTGTGGAGACCTCACTAAAGAATAGAATGAGCGCTTTCACCAAGATATCCGTGTGATGGAGGAAGGCTACCTAGAACGTTGGGATGTCAAATTTCTGGCTCACTAGTGCTGGTGCCTGAAAAGGGATTTGGTGTCTGCTAGGCACAATCGGAAGTCTCGGAAGAGACCATTCATCCATGAGTAGCTTTTTTTTTGTATGTTGTACTCTTCTTGGTATCAATTAGAACATTCTGTAAACTCTCTTTGTAAAATCAGTTGAAAATATACTATTGTGTGTACATTCGCCTACAAATAGATCGGAATATAGAAATTTTTGGCATGTGCTTTTATCTCAAAACTTTGATCCGATTAAATAAAATGAGCATGATTGTTGGATTCAACGCGAAAAACTGGCCTAAAATCAGGTATTGTGGTTAAACCTTGAAAACAGCGCAGAATAGTGTTATCAGTGAAAACATTTATATGTTATAAGTAAATAATATTTAGTGTGGAGCACTTTATCTTCGATGATATTTTGACATCTCCTGTCACAGGAACAAGGCAAATATTGACACTTTACGCATTGAACAGAGGGAGGCATGACATATTTCTTATGCGTTTTAACTGGACAAAAGCTGGCAAGTGAATATCACAACGTATACGATATTGAACAGAAGTTTGTTGCTATGAAAACTATGTCGATTCTCTCTACATGAAATTTATGCTTTCGGGGCATTTTAGACAGTTCATTTTCTGAATTAATTGCTTAGCTGCTCATCATTTTTGTGTTACTTATCCAAAGTTGCATAACCTTCAACTATGCGTAGTTTATACATTTAGGTTATCGTACACCAATTTCGGAAGCCTTGGATTATCTCTGGAAAAAGTTATGAAAGATATTGTGATAGAAATACAGGCGTTCTGACCTTTTGGGGCAGTAGCGTACACCTCTTATTTCTCTGTTATTAGGTGCTTCTATGTCAGCGTATCTTTGATTTCGTCTATCTCCTGTCTTTCTTCGTTATAGTTACGTATATATCTGTCTGTTTACATCTATCTGTCTCCTCTCTTTTTTCCTCTCAATGTACGTCCATCTCTGTTTATCCCTGCATTTGTTGGTTTATTTTCTTTCTTAGTCATTCGTTTACTGTGTAGTTTTAATACTGGGTGTCCATGTTTCTGTCTATCTGTCCCATGTGTTTTTTTTCTTCCGTGTAGGTCCCTTTTGTGCCAATTTATTCTTCTGTCCTTCTGTATCTAGTTTTTCTTCGTCACTGTGTACGTCTATGTTTCTATTTATCTTTTCACCACTTTGCACTTCTTTGTCTTCCTAACTTAGTTTCCTTCAATTTGCCTCTTGTCCCTTTTCTTCTAGGTACCTCTGTTAGTCTATCCTTGTTTCCGTCTATTTTCTCACTTTCATCTGCCTCCTTGTGCATCCCTCACTGCAATGTCCCTCTGTCTCATTTTTAATATTATATTTACCTTTTTAAAAGATAGATTATGCTTTAGTACGTAAAAGGAAATTTGGGATTTGTTCTTGCAGACAGCTCCAGGCCATTTAATTGTATAATGATGCGGGTAATCTCGATTTCTCTGATCATCTTCTCTGTGTTCATTCTCTGTTTTCAAGAAATGATGCAAAAGTACGTACTCCATAGTACATGTGCTCTTACATAAAATTTTCTTTGTACCTTGAGGGTAAGGTACTCTATGGACTAACCTATTCTACCTTGCGGAATTATTTTGCAATATACGAATTTTTCCGATCTTCGGAATACATCTGCTCTAAAATACGAAGTTGATCGTTGTTTTTAGGACCTCTATTTTAAATGAGTTCGTAGTTTTGACTCCAGCTGTTCTCGTATGCCAACATTTCCATACTTTAGAGTTTAGAGTCAAGGTACTCTCATATCCCATGTCGATCTTATATTGATGTACATGTGTTTAATTTGAGAATGCACTTTATCATTAAGTATATAAACTTTCATATAGAAACTCTTTCGTAAATCTGAACTTGTTCTTACTGAGTCCTGTGCTCGCATTTGCAAACTTTTTATTACTTAGGACTAAGTGTTCTTCAATGTGATAATCTATTCAGACCTTTAAATAGCTATAGAGTAACGTTCGAACTCGTTCTTATTTTTAAGTACCTCTGCTCCTCAAGACAAACTTCTTCGATCTTTGAAGAATTTGTGGTAATATATACAAGGTTACTCGTACCTTTGACTAGGTACGAGTATTTGGGAAACTAAAAATATTGTTATTAAATCTCTTTTATAGATGCATCAACCTCATATGAATTATAGGAACCATTTAAAGATACTGTCGTTCAGTTAAGTGACCGCAATGAACGAATAGAATTTGGCCGAAAAAAATTGAAATATTTGGGAAGCTAAAGAAGTTGTCGTTCAGTTTGGCGACCGATATGAACGAATATAGTTTGGTAGAAAGAAACTTAAATGTATGGGGACCTAAAGAAATTGTCATTCAATTTAGTGACCGATACAAATGAGTAGAATTTTGCCGATACCAATTGAAATAGATAGATAATTAATGAGATTGTCGTTTAGTTTGGTGACCCATATGAACGAATAGAAATTGAAATACATATTTGGGGACCTAAAGAAATTGTCATTCAGCTTGGTAACGATTTGGAGGAACATAATTTAGCCGAAACAAATTAAAATATTTATGGACCTAAAGAATGTGTTGTTCCCTTTGGTGAACGATTTGAACGAATATAATTTGGTCGAAATAAATTGAAATTTTTATAGACTAAAGAAATTGTGGTTCCGTATGGTGACCGGTATGAACGAATATAATTTGACGGCAACAAATTAAAATATTGTGGACCTAATGAAAGTGTCATTCAGCTTGGTGAATGAACAATATGAACGAATAGAATTTGGCCGAAACAAATTGAAATATTTAGAGACCTAAGGAAATTGTTGTTCAGGTGGGGACCGCTATGTACTAATAGATTTTGGTCGGAAAAAAATTCAATATTTGGCGACCAAATGAAATTGTCATTCAGTTTAATGACCGATATTAATGAATAAAATTTGCCCGAATCAATTTGAGGTATATTTAGGGAGTTAAAGAGATTGTCAGTCTGTTTTGGTGAGCGATAGGAATGAATAGAATTTAGGCAAAACAAATTTAAATATTTGGGGACCTAAGGAAATTTTCGCTGAGTTTAGTGACCGATATTAACAAAGAGAATCTGTCTAAAACAAAGTGGAATATTTAGGGACCTAAATAAATTTGGTTCAGTTGGGAACCAATATTAACGAATAGAATTTGGCCGAACAAATTAGGACCTAAAAAAAAATATTGTGCAGTTATTTATCCGATATGAAGGAATAGAATTTAGTTGAAACAAATTGAAATATTTTGGAATCTAAATAAAGTGTCATTCAGCTTCATGACTGATATGAACGAAATAAATTGGGGCTAAATAGATTGAAATATTTGGTGACAAAACAAATAACATTCAGGTTGGTAAAAAAATATGAATGAATAAAATTTGGTTGAGACGAATTGAAATATTTGGGGACCTAATAAAAATTTAGTATCACTTTTTCTTCGAGGACGAGGACACACAAACTGATCATGAAATCCACATGAAGATAAGAATGACAATCTTTAGCAAGCTGATCGTTACAAATGCCCAGTCCCATTGAAAAGAAAGGTGCATTAGGAGTGATAATAATTAATGGTGTTTGATATCAACCACCCCTCATGTGGGTAGGCTGTGTAGCCTATTACAGCTGGTATCTGAAGCAGTTGGGGCATAGGTGATTTGTTGGTGTACTTTCCGTTCGCCCCTTTCAGCAGTACTTTATATGTTTATTATTAGTATTCTTATTAGTTTTTAGTCGCAGGCGACTCTATATCTCACTATGTCGGGCGGTCGGTCAGTCGGTACCCGTTTTGCTTTTTTGGGGTAATAACATTGTAACTATTGGACCGATTCTAACGAAATTTGAAACCTTTATGTTGTTATACATTCCCAAGGTTAGTCCTGGAACTATTGAAAGTTTTGAAGGTCGTAAGGTCATAAATCAGAATAAGTGAGATCATGCGACTTTTGGTCAGCAGATCTTATTATTTTCATTAATATTATTTTTACTATTATGTATTAAAATTATTGTATTATTACTGTGTACTATTGTATTATTATTGTGTATTACTATTTATTAGTATTATTTATTATTATTATAACAGTTACTCCTCAACATTTTCTACCCTTATTCTGTACCAAGAGGACCATTCCCTCCTGGCCAGGGTTCTATCCGGTTGACAAAGGCACCTTGGTAGACTGTATGCCATCTTGGGATCACCTAAAAACAGGGTATAATAATAATAGGTGATCACCCACCCCACTCGTTAGTGAACCTACCTATCTCTACTTCTGTTGATTACATACCAACCTACTTCCTTCCAAACCTGCTCTTCCATCCAAGGAGGTTCTGGTTGCCCGGCTTACTTAGGTCATCATATAAGGTCCCTACCTCCAGCAAGGGTCGGCAGCCCGCTAATTAGGGCATGTGTTGGTACGGAATGTGTTGGGCCGTTGACTCTGCTCACCTTCTCCTGAAGGGCTGACCGGGTTGGCAAAGCCCATCAACACTCGACCTCTGGTCCGAGTATGTGTAAAAGATCATATTCTGTAAGTTTTTAGCCTACGAACTTTTAAGTGCGTATGGAGATCCGCCTCTAATTGCGAACCTCTCTCTCCCTTGGTATCGGGGAGGAATAGAAAATCGAGGTTCCACTTGGACCAGTGGAAGGGGCTCTCCTCTCACCATGGACATACGGCAAAGGAGCTTCGCCTTTGCCATTTTTTGGAGCTGCTCTCGGGAAGCTCTAAATCTAAAAAGAAGGTGTCTACCATTGTGCTTTCTCACGCGTCTCTCCATTCCTTTTCTACCGGAGAAGAGGTTTACTCCTCTCTTAAGCCTACGGGGGGGCCGCTTTCCCCTCACTACCATCTTTGGAGGCGCCCTCGAGCGACTCCTTCTCCCTACTAGCGGCAGTCCTTCATTTCCTATCATAGTGGACTGCGAAGAAAGAAGGCAGGCGGCCCAAAATTGACTGCTCTGGTGGAAGCGGCTCGAAATGCCCAGCCGAATTAGGGAGGCGAGATAGAGGAGGTCCCGTCAGTCCGTAATCCATAATGTCTTGTAGTCCAGCAGTTTAAGCCCGTAGGCTTGATGAAACAAGACAGGACAGTGTACTCGATTGGAATCCGTAATGCCTTGTGGGGAGGATGTCGGCTACATGGAGGTTGGATAAAATCTCGTCGGCGACCCCAACGCGTATGGCAGAGTCTTAGATAGGGGAAAACCTGGGCTAGGTGCCAGCCTAGGAGCTCCTTCCGGAGTGGAGAGAAACAGGTTCATTCCCGACCCTCCTGTCTAAAAAAAAACAAGAAGATGCAGAGGAGTAAAGTTTCGTCTCCCTCCCTGGAGGCTATGGGCACTCAGGATGGCGGGAGGGCAGACAAAGACCAAATTCTCAAGTGCACTGAGCGGAGCCTTGATAACGACGCCGCTCCTCATTGAGAGGCGACCTGGCCTTTATGAGCCTGTTGGCTTCAAAGATTTAATGGTTTTTAGTTCCACTGATAACTGCATGTTGGTTAAAGGAGCATGATACATCAGAGGATAGCATTAACTAACTTGAAAGGTAGAGATCCAAAGGTGACCCATTTCTTGGACAGGAGCTTTCTGGCAAATGCGTCGGATCCCTTCGAGGCGGCAAAGCTTAGGGCCATTCGGACATTCAAGGAGTTGCCGGTGAGTTCCACGACGCACTCTAAAATGAACCCTGCTAAATAAAGGGCTTATGCGAGGGAATTCGTTTCATAGTCTTTTTAGGTCATTAACTTAGAGCTGGCCAACCACGAGGAACTCAAGGTCGAAGGTGTAATGAGCAAACAATGAGCGGCATAGAGAACAGGCGTCCTGAGTAGGTGCCCGCCTGGTGGTATAGCTACCGCGTGAAGGCATTTGTGCCACTGCACCGGAGGTGCTGCTACTGCTAGTTGATCCTGTATACCTACAAAGTCAGGTTTACCTGAGGTCTGTGTAAGTCGCTCCAAGGCACTAGACGCAAAGGCCCTATCATGTATGGTCAAGTGTGTCAATTGCAGAGAGCCGCAACTTGCTTTTTCGAAGCAATACGGAGCGTATCCGCTGGAGAAGGAAATCATGGCCGTTCAGGCTACATATCATCTATTATTTTGCGAGGCTAAAGACTTGGTCGTGGATTACAAGCGCTTCCTGAGATGTCTTATTCGTCAGTTTTGAAAATTGTGCCCTCTGCTCCTAGCACCTCCAAGCCTACGAGCACGGTCATCTACACGCCCATCTGGAACCCTCCTGCTAGTTCTACTCACTCCGGAGGCTACACTGGTAGAATTGGGGGCAGAAAGAGTTCACAACCGCCTTGGCTAAAACGACGGCTCCCCCTCCCCAGCGTTACCCATTCCCATTAGGTGGTTTTTAAAAAATTCAAGAGCTCATCTGGCGACTGCATTCTTGGGCATTAGTCGCCGTATTAAAAATTGCCTAGTACTAGGCTACTTTAAAATAAGATTTAAAAAACAAACAAACAAACAAAACAACACTAAAAATAAAAAGCAACGAGCAGCAAGCAAGCTCCTGCGTCGGGGGGAAATACAGGAAGTCAAATCACCGCCTCCCATACGAGGTTCCCATTAGATAAAACGACCGCGCGCCTCCACCGAGTCGTTAGACTCACAAAACGCAAAACTCCTGAAGGTGGTCAGGAGGCCCTCTTTCGGGGTTCCTAAGGCTTCATCTTGAAAGGAATACAGCACCAAAGGAGTTTCGGCTCCTTTGCACCCCCTCAAGGCTGTAATAAGTAGCATGGTGAGGGTGAATTCTCTAAATAAAGGATCCTCGCACCCAAGGCCGTCCTGTACACCGATGGTTTCGAAGCATCGGGAGGAAATGAATCTCATAGATAGTCAAACCTTAGTCGATAAGTCATTGAAGGCGACAGCGCATTTTCGGCCAAAAGCACCCGTGTTCTGCCTCCGGGAAGCGTACGGCCATTCCCGTCAGGGTCTTCTCTTGGAAGAGAGCACCCGCATCTCCTCCAAGCTAGGACTGTTAGGGTACATTCCTTCAATGGAATTGCCACGGATTCCAGGCCAACTGGGTGGAGCTTCGGTCGCTCATCTCCCGTTGCCCATTAGGGATATTTTTACAAGAGGCCATGCCGGACGCGTTCTCCCTGCCTACCATTACGGGGAAAGGGATTTTTGCGACCCCACAACCCCGAAATCGTGACCAGGCAGGAGGATACGCGATTTACACCCGGCATTATGTTTCCTTTCTTCTCTTTGCTTTAAATACCTCCTTTCAGCCACTAACAGTTCAGCTGCACCTGAATAGGAGCTACACTTTTATTTTTGCCCACATTGCACCGTCAGCCAACTTTGACGCACTGGACTTTTGCCACATTGTGTCACGGTTGCAGAGGACCTTTCTACTTCTCGTGAATTTTAACTATAGATTCCCTCTCTGGTTAGAATACTCGATCAATCCGATGGGTCAATTCCCTGCCGTATAATCATCTCACTGGAGATAAGAGTCATAAATGTGCATAAGTTACGCATCACTGCCTGAGAACCGCTTCATTTTTTTTAACTTGATCTATCCATCTGATCTCCGGATGTCCATTCTGATTTTGTGTCGGAGATAGTTAATAACTACAATGGTAACGATCAATTTTGAATTGAAATATAATTTTCTAGACGGCTTCCGCCTCGGCATGGACGCGGTGGTCCGCATTTCAGGAAATGACTGATTTCAATGTCTTCTTCGAAGAGTGTTAGTTCGGTGGATCAGGCATTTGAGTTCTTCTCTGTAACCTTATCACCGTGGGACTAACTACTATTCCTATAACGTATGGCATTTTTGCACGACAACCACAACGTGGTGGTCAGCCGTCTCTGAGACGGCCCTCAAACAGAAGTGTTATGCGTATATGCGCTTTAGGCGCCGCCCCATTCATTTTACCGCCTGTGAATTTTGTTGAGCTAGGGCTAGGCTCCGATATGGTTTGAAGCACGTTCGCAGCTCTTCATGGTTTGCATATGTCTCTGCACTGAAATGGAAGACCCATCTAGCATAGGTGTGAAAGTGAGTCAAAAGGATTCCTGGTAAGTTCCTGTATGATTCCCTCCCATTCTCCAGCAGAATTTGACCGCAATCTCTAGCCCCGGGTCCATGGCGAAGTCCTTCACGATCTCTTTCTCCGACAGCATTCAATGCATCTCGTGATGTCACTGAATGCCATCACCTTTACTTTACCTCCAGAGGCGATCTCTTCAACGGCATTTTTACATTGAGTGAGGTGCCTTCCGCTTTCGCTTCTTGCACGGACACCACCCTTGGTTCTGACGATGTACCCTTTGCTATGCTTCGATACCTAGATTAGCTAGGCATGGCGTTTCTGCTAAATTTGTTCAACCTGATCTGGACTGAAGGTATACTCCCAGAATCCTGGGGAATGTATACTGCACTTGCTTTTCGCAAACCAGTAAGAGATTACTCTACCAGGCCTGCTTCTGCCCAATCTCTCTAACCTCCTGCATATACAGGTTGATGGGGAAATTTTTAAATTTTAGACGAGCTGTTATCCTTAAATCGAAGGCCACTGCTCTTCTGCCCAGTGAGGCTTCGGAAAGTTACACTCCACGTCTGATGCTCTGCTTTGGCTGGTAAATGACGTCTGGCTGGTAAATGACTACCTCCCAGTATATTTTGATCTAGAAAAAAAGCCTATAGTATCGCATGGCGAGACTCTACTTGATGGGTCGAGAGGACGGCTCCCAATCTTTATTTTTGAGGTTTCTTGAGATCATCAATTCCACGTACGGGTAAGGGAAGCACTCTCCAGCCGAATAGACCAGGGAGAGGGTGTCACACACTTTGTCTTGCAAATTAACGGTATCATTTCAGTGTTGCTGGAAGATATTCTCGCTACGCCCTACGTGGACGACATTTCGATAATTTTGGTGCGGCCCAGATGCTACCCATGGTGCGTTGACTCCAACAGGCATGAAACGGTATCTCCCGCTATGCCGAGTCACACAGTTTTGATTTTCCTTGGGCAAGACTAAGGTAGTCCAATTCTGCCATCATCCACGCCTCTACTCCAACCCAGACTTTTTTCTAAATGGGATTTCCTGGAAGTGGTCGATTTACACCGTTCAAATGGTTTTGGTCTTTTTTTTCGACAGAGCTTGACATCGATATTCTTCCTTTCGTGACCTATAGACCTAAGGTTCAGATCGAACTACTGCCTTGCTGTTATATTGGTCCTTTGTTCGTTCAAATCTTGAATACGGATGCGAGTTTTATGCATCCGCAGCCGAGTGTGTAGTGAAAGGCTACTTGTGGATCTTTGGGAGATGCCACTTGATCTGGCTCCGTGCCCTTCATAATGCAGTATGTGCTTCTACGCGTGAGCCCAGACTCTCCCTCAGTCCTCAACAGTTCTCACTGCATCCGCAGCCGATCTCGATGGTACCTATGCTGCCAAGACGCCGGTCATATCTTAAGCCGTTTGAGTTTAGAGCTATGTATTTCCTTCTAAAGATAGGTGTAGCTCTGAGACTTTTAGTTTTTAAGCGAATTTTAGATTAGCCTAGTATTAGGCTATAATTTTAATTACGATGATTTATTCTCTTGAAGTCAGTCGCAAGATGAGCAAATGAGCAAAGAATTAGCAACCGACCAAGGGAAGGTCACGCTTTGCACATAATCTGATTGTTGAGAGAGAAACCTCTTTGTCCGAAGGAAGAGATATAAAGGAGATACCGCCGTATTAATTGCCCATGTCTGAGATTACTTGAGTAGATGCAGTTGTCTACGTTCATTTTGTAGACTCGATGCACGTCATGAGTCGCGACAAGCCTCCTACAAACGCGAAATGTTTTGTGTCCTATCTCGCCAGGATTCGAACCTGGTACAAGTGATAATATATTTAAGGAAATACATGAAAGAGTTATATTTTATAGGACTTTGTAATGAAAGAAATTCATGAAATTTAAAAAATTACCACCAAAGGAAAATGACTGATTAATAAATTTTGAACAAATTAATGAATATTTGTGAAGTATTCCGACACTGGGGAAAATCAGAACTTGTGAACAAGAACCGAGAAGGACTAAGACCCTAAAATTTACACGTCATTTCTAGATATTAAGGTCACGATTTAACATTTACATTAACAGAGTTACACATAAAAACAAATAAATAACGAGTTTTAAAAAAAAAATCTGTTACACTTTTTTTAAATCTTAGGAGAATTTTAGGTGTGATAGAAAAAGTTCCGTAAAACAAACTTGACGTCCTACTTTTACTGCGCATTTCTTTTAAACGCATTTTCCATTGTGTAGGTGTATCGAGATTGAAGTGAAAAGAATCGAGAATTCTTCTCTCCTGCGCGCAGGCCACAACAAGTCCACATCAACAATCGGCTCAACGTCACACGGATGAACGTCCACAGAGTCGCAGAGAGGCTCAAGAACGGAAAAGACCTCAAAGATCGACCTAGTTCAGACAACCTCGATTCGTTAACAGTTTTTTGTGAAAAGGCCTTCGAAAGTGCTACGAAGCTTAAAATGATAGCAACCGCAAAGAAGAACATCTGGTTAGCCACGCTATCTAGGGGTATCTAGGAGGAGAGTGACAAGAGCATGAGGAGCCTAGAAAGATCTCAAGCTCACCAACTATATGCGAGAACAACGTCGGGGGCACTCTCGTTGCCTTCTCAACGACTTGAGGAGTCATGGCAATAGACATCTCATTTTTCTGATAAAAAAACTTTCACGGTCGATCCCGTCACCAACCAACAAAACGACAGTGGGATAAGCTTTTGCTAGGATGTCTCCGAGGTCCGCTCCGTGTCCGTGGCCAAGCCCCTGGCCTCATTATGATGCTCGGCGAGTGGCTTCGAATGGCGAGAAGATGCCGCCGGTTATAGGCTCATCGCGGCCGATTACAGGGACATCTTGCTCACGAAAGTCCTGCCCAAAGTGAGGAAAATCACGCAGAAGGCGGACTACTTGTTTCAGCAGGATGCTGCCTCGGTCCACACGGCCAAATCCTTGCAAGAGTGGTTGGGGTCGAACACGAACTTCTGGTCAAAGGATATTTGGTCCCACAATCACCCGACCTCAATCTTATCGATACACTGTGCAGGCGCATGTCAAGGGCAAAAAATATAAGATCCTTCATAACAACGTCGACGAACTGAACACCTCCGTCAATCGCATGAGTGTCAGCATGAGGTAGGACTTCGTCCGTAACGTATACGCGGCTTTTAGGTGAGGCCTGGAGTGCGCGTTTACCACCGAGAGCAGCCATATTGATTAATATTACAATTTAAACACATTTTAATGTCTTAAAACAATAAAAACGTGTCTACCTTCATCAAAAATATCATTGTGTCCTTTGTTGAGAGCGTCGTAACGAGTGTTAAAAGACTTTCGTAATAGCCGGTAAATAATTTAAAATTAATAGCTCCGCCCCCCTCTCCTCCATACGCACGTGACAAATCCAGAATAGGGGAGCAATTGTTTGTATACCATAAAGCCGATGATGTCATCTATTTGCACCTTCTTCGGTCATGGGTCCGAGTGGGTGTAGCAAGTCCAATCCTGGACCCTTACATCAATGACATACGACTAGCAAGACATAAACCCTGGCATAGGCGAAGCTTAGCGCTCTCTATAATAAAATTACAATTACAGAACTTCCCAAAACTATTCTGTTTGTTAGTGTATGTAAGTTCCATGTTTTTGAAGCTTAATGTACACATGCAACTTCGCATCACTATTTTAAACATTTGAGTGTAGGTGTTGTTGTACCTGGGTTTCTAAGTGTGCGTAGAAACGGGCAGGTCCTGATTTATGAAGTTTTATTCATCCGTTAATATCTCTAAACAAGGTCATAATTTAACAAGGCATGTTTCCATTTAGTTCATTTAACTGCCTAAATTTTAATTTTCTCTGTCAAATCCAATTTTCCCTTTTATTGATTGCAGAAATTGTGTATGAAAGACGTCATTTAATCAAAAAGGCTTTTTATAATTAAATTGTCTCCAATTTGGCGACTAACGCAAGGCATAAATATGAACACTTTAGGTACTGCTCGAAATCCGCATCCTCAATTCTGGTATTGGGTGTTAGGCGCAGAACTTTGAGACCAGTCAAACCATTAATTCCGCCTCCTTCCCCCGCGTATTGTGTTATTGTCAAGGTTTGTTTAATTCACTCAGGGTTATTTAAAGAATTAGAACTGATTAATTTTTTCTGATTATTTTTTTTTAGTGGTATTTATTTGTGGTGATTTAACTCTTGAAATAACCCTGAGCTGGATTTAAGAGTGTAAGGCTTTCAATCTAAGGAGGTTAAGTCTTTTTAGAGAGCTGTGGTTTTTCTCTGGTGTACGCTTTCCTGTGTGGGTCTGTGTATTGTTCTGGGTAAGCTCTCAGTGGGTCAATTTATTGTAAGAATAGCTACGTAGGAGCACTGATATGGTAGTCGAGTATTTTTGTGTACGTGAGAGCGCTACCCGTGTACGACGTCAATATGTCGTCTTTTGAAATATTCTTAAACCAAGGAAAAATCCTCGGTCTAGCGGACAAAGAACTAACTAATCGCTTACGTCCAGGATCAAGAAAGATGCGAAAGGGAAGAAAGAAGAGAGAGATAAGTAAAAGAGAGAGTGAAGAAAGAAAAGAGAAAATAGAGAGTGAAGAAAGAGAAAGAAAAAGATAGAGTGAAGAAAGAGAAAGAATAATAATACATGAACGGGAGATGAACCAATACCGATTGGAGACGCTTTCCGTAAATTGACGCAACGAATTCCCTAAAAATCTGTCGGTTAAGCTACAGGCGTATAAGGATTGCGAGGATTTCTGCGCCTACTTCACCCATTTTGAGAAGATCCTCGAGGTGAATTCTTAGGACATTGAGGAACATGGTGTTCCCCACCTTCTTCCACTATTAAATTCGCACTTGCTGGAAATTTTCATATCTCTTCCCAGTGAGGCAACCATTAATTATTCTACCCTTAAGGCAGAATTATTAGCAGCTATTAATATGAACCCAGACTTTACCAGGCCAAGTTTAGGCAAGCCCGGATCTTACCTAACCAGACCTATCGACAGTTCGGATTCCTCCTCAAACGAAACCTACAGTTTTGGCTCGATGCGCCCCAAATAAGTCGGGAATACGACTCTTTTGTGGACTTTGTCCTGCGGGACTAGTTGATGTATGCGCTGCCTTCGGAAATCTGCTCATTCGTTAAATATAAACAGGCATCTACCTATAAAGAATGTTTGGAAGAGGCTGACGTGTACGCGTCAAGCCATGGGTTAAAAGGTTCAGTCCGCCGTCGCCTAAAGGAAAAATCACTCTTAAGTCTGCTAACCACAATAAATCCTAGTGGGTTAAGGTTAATAGCCCTTCCAAAACCATGTTTTTTCCGCCAAGAACAAAGAGATACCAAATCTCACTTTTTAACTCACCTCAGAACTACTATCCCAGGAGGCCTATTGTTTGTTTTACTTGTGGCGTGCCCGGCCACAAAAAAACAAATTGTCCACAAAATTGTCAACTTCGGTCTCTTCCGGTGCAAAAATTCTCCAAATAAATGCCTCTCTCTCAATCTCCAGTTAACCCGGCTGTTCCGGCTTCTGTCCCAGAAAACAACCCCCGGGACATCAGGTTAACTTACTCTTAAACAAAAACTCCCCTGGTGGGCTTGAATTTGAAGAAGGGACGGTAAATGGGTGCCGTGTTTCCACCTTGGTACGTGATACAGGATGTACCTGTATCGTGGTATCTGAAAAATTACTTTCCCCAGTAGGCCCCGATCATAAGAAATATGCCGTGGTCCATGATTACTTGGGATACGCTAATCGTTTTTTTGTAATCCGCTTCTTCTTAGAATGCTCGCACATTACAGAGTGGGTAGAAGCAGTCTCTGCCCCTATTAAGTTCTGCTCGCTACTAATAGGCCAGAGTTCCCAGGTCTCTCCTGAAACGATTGCCCAGCCTGTCGTAACGAGGGCTCAGGCAAGAAAAGAGGTTGCCAACGCTGAACCCTTGACAAATCCTTATTCACCCGAATTTAATTCTCTCCTAAGCGAAGAATTCGTGAAAGAGCAAAGAAAATGCCCTGCCCTTCAACCCTTTTGGGAAAAAGCCCAAAAGAGGCAGCTTGTGCTGGATAGGGGTCTCAGACAGGTAAAATACCTCGTTCGGGACGACTTTCTGTTCCGCTCAAGCACGTTAGAGGGTGGATTTAACGTGAATTCCTTGCTCATCTCACGCGTTCGCGTCCCCGATGTGCTTAACAACGCGCACGATGGACTGATGGCTGGCCACTTCGGCCACAATAAGACCGCGCAGAAGATTTTTAGATATTTATTTTGGCCTAGCGCAGCCAGAGAAATAGCCGACTTCTGTCTTTCTTGCGACATCTACTAGAAGACGACAGCCAAAGGGAGAATCACCCCGTTCCCCCTTCAAAAAACATCCATTGTCTCTGAGCCATTTTTTAGAGGGCCAGTACCGGGCATTCATATATCCTCACTCTGGTGGATTTTGCTACCAGATTCCCCGACGCTGCCCCACTCAAAAAAATAGACAGTTTCACATGCGATGAGGCGCTTATAACCATTTTATCCCGGGTAGGCATCCCAAGGAGATTCTGTCTGATCATGGCACACACTTTACTTCGGAACTAATGGAGTATGTAGGTAAGCTCCTACTAATAAAACTCATCTTTACGATCCTCTTTCACCCTGCCGCAAACGAGGTGTGTGAGAAGCTAAACGGAACGCTAAAAAGCGTCCTTAAGAAGCTGTGCCATGCTCAGCCCCAGGAGTGGCACCGGTACCTTCCCGTGGCATTATTTGCCTGCCACAATGAAGAAATTAAATCTTTCTATGCTTATTTCCTCGATTTGTGAAATCGACTCGAGGAATGCGCTAAATTCGCCCATAAGAATAGTAATGATAACATTGAAAAGTACCGCACCTATTTCGATATGAAAGCGAAAGAACGTCGCCTTCGTCCCGGAGATGAGGTTCTTCTCCTCATTTTGACTTCCTCCAATAAACTTCTCTCCCAATGGAAAGGGCCTTTCTCCGTTTTAGAAGCTCGAGGTCCGGTAGACTACCTCATCAAAACCCCCTCTGGTGATAAATTATATCACATAAACATGCTCAAGAAATATCATCAACGAGTATGCAACAATAATATCGTCGCTCTTCATGAAGAAAATGACACCTAGTTTCCACTTCCCGTCCTACCCGGTTCCCTTATCGAAGCTACCCCAGAAGTAGATATAAACCCCCAGTTGGAGCTCCCACAAAAGGTCCAACTTTTGTCTCTGCCCGCCGAATTCGCGAGCCTAATTTCTCAAATACCTGGGTGTGCAGGTCATTTGATACATGTCATCCAACTGAGAACCCAACAGCCTGTGAGGTAAAAATCCTATCCTTTACTCGTTCACCTCTGCCCCGGATTTGATACGGAAGTGGAAAATTTGTTAAAGATGGGGATAATCGAACCCTCTATTTCCGAGTATTCCAGGTATAGTGCAATTCCAGTCCCCTAATACGAAAGACTCCACTTTGTATATATAATTGCTGTCATTGATTTTTGGGGGCGTTTCTGCTTTTGTATATATTATTGTCAATTATTAATTTCTCTTAATAATTTATTCTATTGATATATGATTATTAATTTTGTCGTTAATTGGTTATCTTAAGTGTTTTTTTGTTGTCTTTTTTGTCATATTGAGTTCCACACCTCAAGTGTAGTATGTAAAAAAGAAAAAATTGTCACTAAGGCCAATCACTAGGCCACTTATTAGTTCCTGTTACGGGAGATACGCACTTCACCCTCCGCCTAATACCTTTCTCCTGTCTATAAGGATGGGAAAAATTCTTCCAGTCTTTTCGCTCCTAAAAGGAATTTTTTCTTAGAAGGGGAGACGTGTGGAGGCTAGCCCAAGAGAGGTCAAAAGGGCAAACTTTCCCAGGCATAGAGTGGCCATATAACCTTAGTTTATGGCCCCCAGAAGGTTTAATCAGTTCGAAACCCTGCCGTGCGACAACCCCCATCTCCTTCCATTGTGCTCCGTTATCAACCTCCAGTGGAAAGTCGAAAACGAGATCTATCACTCCCCGCCCCCCAGCAGCTGTGAGGCGCCAGTGACTTAGCGCTGTTTACACGGCTACTTTCCAAGTCTCCCATGGGAGGCCAGGTGTCTTACGCCTCTCTCCCTAACCCCATCCCTCGCAGAAACACGCTGTATTTGTGCAAGCGACTCAATTCATTGACAACCAGAGTTCTTCCGACGTCCGTCCGTCATGTTTTCCGTTTAGTCACCCTGTCGAAGCTCGTGATCCCTTGCGTGGATCTTACCTTCGTAATCTCTCTGGTCAGAGACGAATTACTCTCCTTCGTTATTCCCTATTCGGAGGGCTAACCATGTTCTACCCTCCAATCATTCCCTCTACTCTACAAGGTCCGTGTACCTTAACCTCAGCCACGAGACAAGAGCAAGGAAGTCCGAGAAGTCCTTCCGTGCAGATTCCCATCTGGTCGCCGAGCCGACACCAGTCCCTGGAGTGGACTCGGACTCTCTCTTTTTCCCCTTTCGTGATTCCCATTGGAAGGACAGCTTGGAACCTGATCTTTATTCATCTTCCGCTCTACGCTCCCCCCTTCCCCGAGGCTTCATCAAATTCACCACCACTTAGTTAAAACCGAGGTCCCAGTCCCGTGATTTTTCCTCCATTTAATTCACTCCCCGAAAACCCCCGTAATTCTTCGCATTTAATTAATATTATCTCAACCCGCGTTTAATAACGGTCTTTCAAGTGATTGTTACAATTCCCGGGCTATTCCCATTTATTCCTTACCCGCCTGTATTAACAACTGGTCACTTATTCATTATTATATTAGTTTGCTTAGTTTCCGTGACCAATAATAATTCTATTATTTACTTGTATATTAAAGGTTATTTTGGTAAGAGGTTTTTCTTTCAATAACTCCTAAGCTGAAACGGCAAACTCGATTCCCCCCTTTTATTGGCCAACCTTGGATTAACGTACTCGAATATAAATTGGGCAGAAACCCTTAGCCGGGACTTGCTGGCCTTGTTGAATACCCGTGGGACCGACTTTTTATTGAGCGTGACACCACCGTCTCGCTCCTCGACAGTTTTGTAACAAACTAAACAATTTTTACTTATGGGGATGAGAAAATGTATAAAGAGACGATGGGAAAAGGTAGATGAATATAAGGAATGTAAACAATGAAAAAAGCTTATGAATATCGGACTGCAATGGCAGATTTCTTCACTTATGAATATTGTGTTTAGAGGAAGAGAACTACAAACCACTATGAAGTTCATCGAAACAAAATTAAAAGAATCAACATTGTTCGATACTTCTGGGAGAAACCTTGATTTTTTAATTAAAAAATCTTATTAATGAAGATTCATTGCTATCCAATTGCCAAAATGCATCTGAGAAACGGCGGCATATGCTAATAAGTCTTATGCCTATGTGCGAAATAAGCATTTACAATTAATCAAATCACTCATTATATATTAGGTTAAAAGAGATGGAGAATAATAAATTAATTCCACCTTTATAGAGTATCAAATTGGACATTATTTATTTATTTGTATTAAGATTTAGAAATAATTCCAACAGGTCACTGTCGTACAAGAATAATACCTTTTTAATCGTTCAGTTGGAAATGTATCCTGTTCATGGTACTAAAAATATTATGTCCGAGAGTTGGAGTTCATCGTGGTCACAGAAGTTACCGCAAAAGTTGCAATTTCGAAGGACAAGACTGAGAAAGGACTAATATTTTCCTTGTGTATTAAGGTAATTAATACCCAAGGGCGTGAGTGTTTCTGTCATACAGATCAAAGAGATTTATGTTAAAAAAATCCAAGAAGCCTCAGAGGTAAACTAGTCTCAATGCATTTAACTTTACAAAAAGAAGTTATCACCATCATCATCATTACTAACTCGATAATTTAAGAAGGGGATTTTTTTGAGTATTTGAATAATAATTTCATCTTAGTTTGGTTATGACTTATGTTTTTTTTATCAAAGTTATTTCTTCTTCTATAACTATATTTTAGCAACGTGATATTTTGAAAGGGGGAATATTTAGTTTAGAGTTCCTTTTTAAAATTATTATAATTGGCGAAGTTCAGAAAATTTATAAAAATTTAACCATGGCTGTTTTTTTTACATTTTAAATTTTAATCTTAGTAACGAACCTTCCAAAAGATTCCTTTAAATCCTCTCCTTACATCAAACAAGCTCAAGATAGTAGCAGAATTACCAACGACAAGAAAATAACCGTAAATAAATTATACAAAAAGTACTTGGAAATAAAATAATGATATTCATATCAAATATATCTAAGCAAGTTTTCTTAATTCAAACAAATTTTCAACCAATAATATAATTCGGAAGAAAAAAACAACAAAATATGGTTAGATACAAATTCAGAGGCGTAGCCAAAAAGAGGTGGTTGAACAGTTGACACACCAGCAGCGGCAACAAATTTCTTTTATTAAGGTGGTTCACCTTAAAATATTATACTATGCTTAAAGTTGTTTCCTATGGAAATTTCCAAATAACAAGTTCTGTTGACCAAAGGTCGCGTGCTCTCACTTATTCTGATTTATAATCATACGACCTTCAAAAAGTTCAATAATTCCCGGCCTAACCTTAAGAGGACCTTGAGGATTGTATCATTCGAAAAAGAATTTAAAACAACATTAGGTTTTCAGATTTCGTTAGAATCAGCCGAATAATTATGATTTTATTGCCAAATAATTTCCCGGCTAAGCTTAGGAAGACTTTGGCAATTATATCATTTAAAAGAGAATGTAAAACAACATAAGGTTTTTGAATGTAGTTAGAATCGGCCGAATAGTTTTGATGTTATTGCCAAATAATTCCCATTTAAAACAACATAAAGGGTTTCAGATTTCGTTAGAATCGGCTAAATACTTATGATGTTATTGCCCAAACAAAAAAAAAGTAAAACGGGCACCGACCGACCGACATAGTTAGATTTTCATAGAGTCGCCCACGACTAGACTCGCACGGGACTAAAAATCATAGGAGCTTATCTTTTTAAAAAAAAGTTACATCAGAATCTTCTTCCCTTGGCGGTTTAGCAAATTGATACCGTGTAACAATCTCAAAAAGATACATGCAAACAAGCTTTACGGATAATTACAAACAAATCCGAAGCAAGACTGAAAAATGAGGAAAAATCAATTCGAAGGCTGCAGTAACAACTTTTCCGGGTAAAAGGGATACATCAACACAATATCCTAATTTTAGAGCCGTCTCTCTCTTTTCAACGAAATCTCGCCAGATTCTCCTCCTGTTTGTAGTTTCCGTAAAAGATACTTGCAGGAGAACAGACTTACTCGATCGAAAGGAAACTTCTAAATCAGATCTCAATTTTAGAACGGTCTCCTGTACCGTATTTATCGAGAGACATCAGGTCTGTCGGGTAACATCGCTCAAGATTCGCTATTGTACGAACTCAGTTCATCTTGACGCTTTTCACTCTGCAAATTTGCTTCGCCCTCTGTTGCTCCCGATAGAATATGCCGTTAAATAGAACATCCTAATTTTACAATAGTCACTAATAAATAACTATCTTGGTACCTATCCACAATAAATTAATCATCCTATGCAAGAAAAGAATAAATGATTTAATATTTTCTATACAGAAAAGGAAAAAATAGAAATCGAACAATTTTCCAAGAGGATTATGATGTTTTCTACGGAACCAAGATGGTATTCGATTCTGCCCCACCGCTGGGGCACATTAAGACTTAATGAAGGCAGAGAACCTTTTCTTATTGTATTCCTGTATTATTGTAGTCCTGAGCGGTCGAACTCAAGACGTAACGGAAGGTCCACGGGCGGGTTTATTCACCAGGGCGTTATAAGTTAGGCCAGCCCCTCTTTAAATTCGGGTCTGAATTCCTATCATCACGGGCCTCTTTTTCTTGCACTAATTTTCCCTCGTTACAAATTTGTTATTGGAAAACACAAAAAATAGACCTGGCGCCGTTATGCGTTGTGACGACACCCAGGAGAGTTGCGCACCGTCTAGCATACCAAGTAGTCTACATGCGCTATGCACTTTCAAAATATTTTCATATCCACCTACTGCTCCACTTTCTTTACGAAGCTATTTTTAAAAGCCTACTGGCGAAGATGCTTTCGTTGGTGTCTGGGTGTTTTATATAAATATCAGCATCAGCCAATGGAGGCTATGCACGCCCTCCACTGACCCTAGCATTTAGGGATTGGGGAAAGTGCTACTGCAGTGATTATCAGACAGTATCTTCACTACTGTGATTATTTTCTGTTCCTATACTTATTCTTTCCCTTTCATTGATCCCAAGTTTCCTGAGCAAACACATTCTCGTTGTGTTATTTATTATACTTTTCCAACTCGTTTGTTACTGTGAGAAAAATTTGTGTATTCCTCTCGTATCATTACTTCTTCGGCACAATTCCACCATTCTGATCAAGGAGCCCCATACTTTTGCCCCCCCCCCAGTCCCCATGTGACCTTCCCAGCCGTTTTGTGGGGAGATGCCCCTCAATGCCAAAGTATAAGTTCTTTCATTTATATCCATTGTGCAGTGTTTCTCTGGGTTCGATCTATCGGAAAATACACCCCCTCCCTTCCCCCTTACTCATATCAAGGACACAGCGCAATAAATTTCGAACAAAGACCTAATTAAGTGCGGCTTCTGACACGGCGCTCACATTCCCTCCATAATACCACGGAAATGTGTGTATGTGTGTGTATGCTATAGGTAAAAATGAAGAAATATCTGGCAATTGCCTAAAATTAATGTCTCATTTAATGGCAAAATTCAGATCGACCTCGTTTGGTACAATCAGAATAGTCGGCCTGATACATTATATTGATAAACAAACGTCAGTCTTCTTTCTGAGAAAAAATGGCGGGGGTATTTATTATTTTGTCTTGTGTTACTGATTCTATTATTGCCTTCTTTTCTTTTTCTAGTTTCCGTTTATTTCCCCTTGCTGGCGATCTGTTTCGAGTGTTTTTCTCTTTTCTCTCAATTCAGGACAGCCTTCTTTGTTCGGGACGCTTATTGTTTCTTTTATTTTCTTTTGTATCGATGTATTGTGTCTAGGCTTCGATTTCTTCTTCTGGTTCGGAAAACTTTTTTTCTCACTTTTCTTGTTGCTTTCTTGTTGTTGGAAAAATGTCTGGTCGCCGCCCCGTTCTCTTTTATATTCCGAGCCTTAAAAGGGTTATTTTATTCTTCCTTTTTATTTACCTCTCATTGTGATATGTTTTTTTCTGGTTGAAAATAAAACGATATAATTACTGTTGCTGTGTATAGGTGTCTATATGCATATCACATAGACACTCACATTATCCTACCTCTTCCGCAACTCTTAACTCATTACTACTTGACGAGTCTGCGACTCCGAGCAGCTTGTCGTCTCAGATAGCCATCGTAAACAGTTCATTAGGAGATGAGAAAAGATCATCTACCAACCGCCCATTCCAGACACAATCTCTCTTTCTCCCTCTCTCTTTCTCTCTCTTTCTCTCTCTCTCTCTCTCTTTCTGTCTTTCTTTCTTTTTCTCTATCTATCTATCTATCTCTCTCTTTCTCTTATCGCTAGTTTTCCTAAGCAAGCAAACTATCATTCAAGCGTAGTTTAAATAAAATTTATTCACGTAGTGTATTTTCATTTTCTTGGGACCATACGTTCTGCAAACAATCATTATAAAAAAAAGTGTTAACGCCCCCCCCCCCATTCCTTAAGTTGACCAAAACGTCCAAAATTGTTCCACTTTTTACTGCTTTCCTAATATGCGCATAAAAACTTAAGAAAGCATACAGGAACGTACCATTCAGTCAATCTCAAGCAACCATTACTGCATGTAACAAGACAGAGAGTCTCCATACATCAAATCCAGTGAAACCCCAATGAGAGATGTGTTATCCCTTTTTTGCGATATCCCTACATTCAACAACCCACCAATCAGGGACATTAATCAGCCCTCCTCCGCATCAAGCATAGGGGCAGTGCAGGATTCCTACCACTGCCCCTTCTTTATGGATTCTGCTACGTGAGTCCATACCTGGTGAACAGTGGCTCAACTCTTTCCACCATTCTGGCATCACAGGAGAACACCAAACAACCTATATCACTACTTAATACACCATCAGGTGATTGCTGTTTTAATTCTTTCTTGCTTTATGTACCCATATCCGAGTTGGACCATCTTCTGTCTATTTTTCAATAGCAGATAGTCCTCGCACCATTATAGAACCAATTTTCTGCAACCTTTCAAACAATGTCGTTAAAGAGGAATTTACTAACGTGCAAAATTAAGGCATCATCAACCAATGGAAATCTAGCGCTTTTTAGAGCAATAAGTATCATCTTCACACTATATTGGGCACACCTGGGTGATGCTCCTCATTCACGCGAAGCAAGTACTTTATCTAAAAGGACCATTTAAACAGCCCTAGCATGGACTACATCAATTTGTATTTTAGTCTTTCATTTTTTCCGTCGGAGTACATGGTATCGTTTTCACCCAACTGGGGGGCAACTGTTATCTTACAATAGTGAGGTAAACTTCAAGGTACGCAGTGATGGATATGTGGTGTCTCATTGCGAGGTGGATTAAGATTAAAAATGAAGCCTCACAAATTAGTCTCATGTATGTGAGTCCTATAAAGGCTTGAAATGGGCACGCACATAATTATGCTTAATCATTAATCTATAATATTGTATAACATTTTGTCATGTAAATAATAATATATACTGTATTCTTGTAAGGTCTATACAGTCTCAAATGAATTCAAGAAGATTTCACACGCATATAAGGCGCTTCTAGCGCTATCTTTCCTAACCATTTCGGGCCGCGCCAAAAATTCTGGGAGACGCCCTGTCCAGCTCATAGCAGGGTTGTGAGAACAAAACATTTTTCATTGCTTATTTCCTTCTAGGAGGTAGATTTTGAAAAACCGAGGCGTGGTTCCACTGCACCCTCGCTTGGCTTTGTTTCCTTTGATTCAAGCGACTCTGCGCATGAGAGTAGCCACTGCGTATTCCTCGAAGCAACAAGGCAGGAGGGAGATGAGAAATTGAATGTTCGTGACCAGGCTTCTAGCCCTACTTGCTGCCAATATGACCAAAGTTGCACCAGGGTATATTTAAAAATCGGAGAAGGATTATCATTGGATGTGGGAGGTACCGGGATCGTAGGCCTAAAATTGCCATTTTTTAGAGGAAACATGTTCCAATCTTTCACAATTCACACATGTTTGTGAAATAAGGTCCCATTGCTCGAGTGCAAATTCGACCAATTTAAGCTATTTTAAGAGTTTACACTTCTTTGCACGTCTACATAATTTTCTTGTATAGTCTAAGCGGTGACAAGAAGTGCGTGTATAACAGCATGGATGCAGACACACAATAGTGGTACCAGCCAGCTTGCACCAATTCAGGAGCCTGTTCAGATTGAACTTAACGAACTGAGTCGGGGTGGGTCTCGATATCACTCCGCCTTCCTCTTCACACATTTGAACCCTGAATTTACCCTCATCAGCCAGCCCTTCAGTGATATTTTTAAAGTAGTATTCTACCGGTTTCCTAGCATAGTCTACTGATTTTACACAATTAACTCCATGGTATGGCGTTAATAGCACAGTTGTACCACTGAGTGTCTCGAAAACATTTATTTTTGCACTCTGGGTAGCATCATCCATATTAATCAGGAAGATTCAATTTATAAAGGGAGGCTTTCTGCTCCCTACCGAAAAAATAGCTATACCTTGACACTTTCCGAGCATGGCATAGGAAAGCTTATAATGTACTTATTACCAGTTCCATTTCAATGTGCGTTACTGATGTTCGCGAGAATCAGCGCTGTTTCGTCTTTCTGTTTCTTAGGTTAAGGAAACCAGACGTTTTCCCATTTCTATCTCCTTTCTGAGGAGACAACGAAATAGGAAGGACCAGCATCGGATCGGTCAGACGCCGGCTTAAAAGGCTACCCGCACTTCTCCTTAGCTCCTATAGAAGGTGGTGAATCCTTGCTTTTACTCATTCGCTTTACGTAAGAGGGCTGGCTTTCCACCTTTATTCTTGTCTATTCGACAGCTCCGTAAAAATGAACGGACCCGCTTTGGCCTGGTCCTTAGCTATAGTTGAGATGAGAAAGGATCTGTACGTATTATGAACCAAGCCGGAAGGAGAATAACTATAGATGGTCACCATTTTAGGGGTGACGATGGGTTACCAGTGTATGGGTGTCGGGGTAAGGCGGTTAAGGCAGCCTTACAGTTGAGTTTGGTCTGACTCTTAAGTGTTCTTTCGGGTAATCCACTTCTAGGTTGGGTTTGTATGGTAACCTGGTTATTGCTTGGTAGAAGGAAGAACTCGGAAGGAAAATGGCGGTTTTTTAGGCATTAATCTTGGCTTAGAGCTACCTCAGTTCTGGCAAGTGAAATAGTTGAGTTTTTTGTGGTTTGTTTATGCGCTCAGGCCTTTGGGCTGACTAGCTATCAGTGTTAATGTTCAGTGTTTCTTGTAAGTCTCCATCTGCATCAGATTGTTGGAAATATGGATTGAGAAGGAGGAACGCATTAGTGATGCTAATGATAATAACGCTACTAATATAGAAATCAGAATCAGAAATCATGATAAGAATGTTTCCGCCCGACAATATATACCAACACCAATTAAGGGGGCGTGACTTTTCTTCTCTTAAACTGAACGCGGGGCGAAGCTTAATGAGTTCGTGTGTTCTCTACTAAGACTGTTGGGTGAAGTTTAATTGTCTGAGCATGTTCAGTGTATGCACGTGTCCACTAAGAGAGTATTTGAATTTGGCCTCCTGACCGGGTTTATCGAGCCGACACCCATAGCAGGACTGATTTCATCCTTTCACAGGTTCATGCAAACTCTGGCTGGTCAGATCAGATTCCGTTCTATGTGTGTATAACTGTTTTTGACTGCCTCCGTTATCTGCATCCAGACCTTCGGGTCACATCTGTTTTATAATGTGTGTATGTTTTAACATTCGCGTGGGAACCCAACAATTTCGCTTGCATCATATTCTGTTTTGAATTGATACATATAAATTTGCGATTTAACATTATTTATAAGTACTTGCTTTGTTTTACATTAGTTCATTGTTACAAAATATCATATTATTTAAGTGTTTGATTTGTTTGCCTAATTTCACGATTCCATAGGGCCAAATGGGTGCTCATTTGTGAGGTTCTTGTTGGGTCTACTCCAACTTGCAATTGGGCGCTACAGAACCATATCTTTCTGATAAGCGTGAGAGGACTTGCGGGACAGTTGTCGCCGTACCTTATCCCTTACGGGGAGGACCCCACCTTCAATGGCGTGTCCACCTTGGCTTAAATATCTCCACTTACCTGCCAGGGGCTTTATCTGGAAATATTCGTTGAGGCATCGCTCAACCAGTTTGGGGCCTCCTACGAATAATTAACTCAGAAAGAATGCGCCTTATGCAGGCACGGCATTGCCAACGCCTAATTGGACCATCAGGTCTGTCGGCATATGGCTAGCTAAGGTAGCAGGAGGGAACCTGTGCCCAGCTCCCAAGAAATATACTTTTTTGGGGTTGAAAAAGGCATCTGCCAAAGTATGTTCCCCTTAAACCATCCGGACGAGCCTCAAGCTTCTCTAGGGATCGGGCGATCCATCGTCTACTCTTTTCTTTGGAGGGGATATGTGTTGCAAAAATATTTACTATTACTATTTGAGCTATCGGATTAAGTAAAGATGATCCCTTCACGTTTACACTAGTAAAGATAACCTCTCCAACCATCACATGACCGCAGTTGCTAGATGGTTACCTTAAAAAATAATGCCTAAGTAAAGATAACTCCACCCCTCCCAGAAAGTAAAGTGAAGTAGTCTAAAATAAGGCTGATAATTTTAAAAGAATATTAATTATTTAAAGAAATTACTACTAATAAATTTAATTTAATTATTTAGTTTAATTTTTCATTGATATTAATTTCTGAATTATGGTAGAATGATAGTAGAATGATGGTCACTCTGTACATGGTTGTCTCTATTTTTGACAAGAGGTTCATTATGCTACGTGATTTAACATTCCATATAATTAAGAATTAACCAAAAGGAGGGCTGACCAACATCATCCCTTCGTCAAAAGCTGCCAGTTACATATTAAATGAAAGCTAATTCACTGTTATGATCTGCCTTGATACTAGACTGGAAGATATCATAAATGTTAGAGGAGGCATGTGATCCATAATTTGGGCAGACACATGCCGCTTTCCACTTATATAATGAAACTGGTGTTGAGAGATTGGTCGGTAGATTGCTGGGCATTTGTGTGGGCGTAAGGGTGTCTTAAAATTTGGCGAAGAGTTACGTATTAAAAATTAGATAGTAGCCCATTAGACGAGATGTAGGTATAAAATATGCCAACTGGGCAAGGGTGAAGAATATGGAGGCGCTGACCGAAAAGTCGAGGAAGAAAATGTTTGAGAGCAGAACAAGTATTTTGGAAGAGAACGATCAATTGCTTTAAAGGTTATTATGGCCAGAGAAAACCGTTCGGTAGGGTGGGGCAGATTTTTCAGTATTGAGGAATAGAGGAAGATTTAATCCTTGAACGAATATGAGCTATCTTCTTCAGACGAAAAAGTAAAACAAACTGCAGGCATGATGAAGGAGAATATTAAGAGGCTGGAGCAGTGTATGTGTGGATTTATTTTGTTCCTATTAAGTTTAATGCAAGTTTAGACTTCAGGGGCAGACATTAGAAATGCAGTCTAGGAGTAAAGGACAAGGCAAGCTTTCTCTTTCTCTGTACCCAAGCTCGAGGAGCCAAAATGCACATTTCACTGGCCAGTCTTTGTTTCCCTGTGTTCAAAATAGAATTGGAGAATTAAGGGGCATTTGGAGAATTAAGGGGCATTCCGTAAGTGAGAGGAGGTAGGGAGAATGAAAGCATGTATATCAAGGCAGGAGGAGAGAGTTACAGAAGAGGAACAAAGTGTCTTCCCGAGATCAAAAGTATTTGAGTAGTTGTTTAACGAGGGAAGGTTTGATTGAAAATCGTTCGAATATTACAGGACCTGAAGACGAGTGTTATGTGATGGTTTGGTACAAAAAGATAAGAAGAAAAGAAGTGAATGAGGAAGTGGTCATATATTGGTGTGGAGGGGTTGATTAGGGAGATTAAAAAGAAAAGGTAAATTACGATAAATGTAGTGGGAGAGTATCGAAAAATTGGAGATAAAAATGAGTATGATGGAAGGTGTTAAATTCACCCAGAATAAGGATGGTTAAAAAGAATTTAGAGAAGCCCTGTTGAAAAAATTGACCCACTTCATCAAAGAAGCTGTCAGATGAGGGCCATGGAGGTTGATAGAAAATTGTGATTTTATGTGAATAGGTTACTAATGACATTTGCTTTGTCTAAAATCGGTAAGTAGGTGGTATAGTAAGGGAGGTTGCAAGTGTGATAGAAGGTAAGATGGCGTGCTCTCGGACAATAGTTCGTTAAGAGGTGGATAGTTTAAATTAATCGAGTTGCTTTATTCTGTGATAATAAGAAAGGGATGACTAGTTATAAGAAAAGTTAGACGAAGAAAGAAGCATTTTAAAGAGAACAAGCGCATGGCAGATGTTGGATTGGAGAAGAGATGTAAAGGCATGGGTGAGAAACAAGAGCGTGGGATGAGTAGGTTTAATTTTTTAAACTAAGAAATGAAGCAAAATAGGTAGTAATATAAACGCTATTTAAATTGAACTCATATTCACCGCATTGGAGTCTCTTATACCTTCGCCATGGAGATTCTTCGTTCCGTGGCGTTCAACACTAGGGAGCGCTGATAAGAGTACTGCCTTACTTTTATACCGATCCTGTGTTCGTTTGAATGTTGACTACGGATGCGAGTTTTACGCAGCCGCAGCAGATGTGTGTTGTGAAAGATGTACTCGATCCACCACAGTTGTCTGCGCTAGCGACCGGTGCCTTCCGCACATACCCCATTGAGAGCCTAGTTGTCGATGCTGGGGAGATGCCACTTGCTCTGCGCCGTGCACAGGGAATCACTCGCCTGTACACGCGAGCCCGGCGCCTCCCTCAGTCACCAACAGCTCTCACTGCATCCGCAGATGATCTCGACGGTACCTATGTCACCGAGAGACGCCAGTCATATTCTTAGCCATTTTGGTTTAGCGAATAGAAACTCCTTCCAGAGCTACCCCTATCGCTTGGGTCGCTGGCTCCTCTGGTTGTGCCCAGGACTCTAACATGGAAGGCAACACCATTGACTATTTGTGGACACGCCCCTACTCACAAAGCTTCCACAGCAACGGGAGTATTGTGATCGATCTTTTTGGAGTATGTTTCATATCACACGCCAGTGTACACGGATGGCTTCATGTCCCAGGATGGGGTTGGTCTGGAGACTGAATTTTTATTATTAGCAACTCAGAAAGCTCACTAAGTAGTCTCTGGGTATTGAAATGTTCCAAGTATCCGTGATGTTACGGTTGACGCGAGGCGGTTGGCTGTCGATATTAACTTCTGCTAGGTTCCGGGACATGTGTTAATTGCGAGTATTGAACGCGCCGTTGAGGGCGCCAAAGAGTTCCTTATGACTGGGCGACCAGCGTAGCCTGTAGGGGTGAGAAGATGTATCAGACAAAAATTCCTTCCAAATTGATAATATAAATAGCCCATTAAATTACCAACTTAAAAACGGACTCGTCGTAGCATGATGGCTAGAGTGCTGGCATTTGGATACAAAGTCCCACGATCGAAACTCCTAGGTCCACAATTTTTACGAAGAAAATTCAAGAAAGAAAATCAAGGAAAACGATTTAAAGGGCTAACTCATCAAGAAGCAAGTAGAACTCATCAAATCATCAAGAAGCAAGAATAACTCATCAAGAGGCAAGAAGAAATCATCACGACAAGTTAATAGAAAGATGCATCAAGAAAGGAAGGAGACGAAGATCAAGAATTAACCCAGCCAACTTAAAGAAGAAGGTATCATCAAGAAACAGAATACCAAGAGTCAAATAAATGGAAGACAAATGTTTCAAGGGGCAACTTCAGTCGAGAAGAAGTAAAGAGATTTTAGAAATAAGAAAAGTTATAAAATGCCCATTTCCTCATAAGCCTTTCCCCTTTTTCACATTGGAAACACGGCAAGAATCAGAACAGCTCTCCGGGCTACCTGGTAAAGGAGATGGCAGACGGCCGAAGGGAACCTAAATTTACCTGCCATTGCGCTGTGACTATTCTCCTAGAGCCCCCCCTCCTTCCGAATGCCGCGATGGCCTCAGGTCTCTTTCTGTCGTCTTCGAAGTAGGCACACTCAAAGGACGCACCGCCATTTGATGGAGCTCTCGCCTGCACTTTATTGCTATGACTGCATTGTCCCCCAGACTATTTGGCACATCTTGTTGAATGTCCCAGCCTGGGTCATCTTCGCCCACCTTACCTTCTACGGTATTGGGATGAGCGGGGACTCTACCTCTTGTACCTTGTACTCGGGAGGGGTTCGTGGACTTTCCAATTTTTGAAGGAAGAGGAGGGCCTGCTTCATTTTATTTGACTCTCTTTGTTGTTGGTTGTATGTATCTACGCTAGGTGGAGGTAGCCCCCCACCCCCGACGCCGGATCATCTTTCTTCTCCTTTTTTGGCCATGAAGTGAGCGAGTGAGTTGAGGGAATGGCGAGGCGATGCTGTTTATACAATATGATTCGCATCTCTTCCCAGTGCCACTAAATATGCAATATGGTTTAGGTTTCCAGGTATTGTCATCATGGTGTTGCCAACGCTCGTTGGCTGCGTCATACAGAAAATAAGCATGAAACTGGAATTTATGTGATTATTTGGCAAAAGATTAAGAAAAAGTATTATCATAATATTCATTCAGTTTTTAGATCACAATTAAATTTATATTTTCATTAATCGTTACATGTTATTCCTAATTCACTATGTTCAGGTTATATTAGTTGTAATTATTTGAATTTAAACTTGAACTAGATAAAGTTTAAGCCAATATCTTAGCTATTTTTCTATCTTAAATAAACAATGACGAATTTCCTCAATAATCATCTCTGGTCCATCCATCTATACAAGTCATCAACGAGTTCATTGCGCAGCTTTTGCGTACATACTATACAGGCCATTTCTCTTTGTTTGATGTGGTAGGTAAATAAAATATTGGGGTTACAAAAACAATAACATAACATTCATCCCTTCTCTCACCTGCAGAAAGTGGTGCTGGAAATGAACCGGCTTGGCATGATGGTAGATCTGTCTCATGTCTCCACTCAGACCATGAAAGATGCCCTGGCCACCAGCCAAGCTCCCATCATCTTTTCACACTCCTCCGCCCGTGCCCTTTGCCACAACGCAAGGAATGTACCTGACGAAGTCCTCAAACAAGTGGTAGGTCTCTTGGAGTGTTGATCATTGGATGAAAATTGCTCGGAAGATTATTTTTTAAAAGTGCTTTTATTTTCCTGTTTCCATATTTGTAGACTTTCATATCTCTTTTCAAGCGTTGAATGTGATGGAATAAGTGAGACGGGTTAACCAAGGCGAACTTACGCTTGGTGAGATATAATTATTGGAAATTAAATTACTGAGGTTAGATGAGTGTAGGCTATATAAGATTGGTATTAGGTGGATTTACTTTCGGAGAATAGGGGTGGTTGTATGGCATGATTTTTTAAAATATACATAATATCCCATTATTGGTTCAACCACCAATAGTTAGCTCAATACCTAATCAGCTAAGTACAAAAAATGGAAGAATTGATGAAATGGTTCGTAAAAACAGTGATGGCTGCCCTAAAGAAATATATATCTATATATATATATATATATATATATATATATATATATATATATATATATATATATATGAAATCAAAGGAAGCTGGCATCAAATCCCTTTCCAAGAGGAAGAAAGATTAATCAGAGTGAGAAAGAGACTAAATCCCTTGCGAAGCGGAAAAAGGGTGGTATCAGAGGGAACACGAGACCAAAACATTGATACGCAGTGAAACCTCATTCCAATGATGAGATAAAGGAAGCGCTAGTTTATGATAGGGTTTAGGAATTAATGAGGTGCTAGACAAAACAAGAACTGGTTATAGGAATCGGCCTCATACTGAAGAGCTGTAACCATTGAAGGCTTATAATTTGAGAAATAACGAGGGGATCGAAATTGAATGGCGAGTTTCTAAGAATCTGACACACAATCATACACACGAGAGATGTACTTATGCGGTGCTCACTGGCAATTAATATTTTTAAGATAGATATTGAATAGGTGATCTGTAGAGTTCACAGGGTAGAAAGTTATGTCGTTACATACATTGAAGGGAATCTATATAGAAATTTGACTAAAGTTTAAACACTAAACCTCGAGGGTTCTCAAGTTGAGGAATGATTGGTCCTTATAGGGCAACTATTTTTACATATTTCACTCAAAGTAGTGATCTTTTTTTCCCGGTAAAGCTCAGAAGCTCCCTTTTGTGTGAACTCAATGATTCTGGGATTTATAAAGAAAAAACTATATTCTTGTAGAAGCGCTTTTTCCAGAAGAAAAGTCGACGTATTGTTAAATATTCATAGAAGCAAAACTCAACCGATACAAGAATGAGAAGATATAAATAATTTTAAAAGGATTGTGGGAGGTTGTAGTTAAATGAAGGAATTTATTAGGCCGTTGTAATTAACTAATCAAAGAATTTTTAATGAGAAGAAAGAAATTTTAACAAATTAATTCTGTTTGGCCAAATGTAATATGGATATTGTAAAAAAAATTAATAAATTAATAATGACTAAATAAAAGAAACAAGACATAGTATGCTCCTAGAATGTGGAATGATCTGCCAGCTTTTATATGCTCCTCCTATTTTGGTGTATCTAAGCTTGCCTTGAAGACCCACCTCATCTCCCAAGCCTTTGCTTTCTGGGTAAACAGAGCTCAGTGAAGACCCATGAACTTGAACAACGCCATAAAAATGCCTATTATAATTATTTTTAAGACCAAAGTTAAGTGCACTAAAGGTACATGTTTCTTCCTATTGCAGAATTCAAGGGGAGGAAAAATGTTTTAAATAATTAAGAAAGAAATGTAATCGAACGAGGTTTGATTAACAGGCTGAAAAATATGATGAAGGCTTCTGGAAGGAGGTTAAGGAAGTTAACCAAACTAGATTGCTGGAACAAAGGCGATTCTCTAAGAATTTAGGACGGACAAGTTCGTATATGAATATATTTTTTTTTATTTACGGACATTAATCCTCTTTGCAGATAGGCTCCATTAAGGGTTATCTTCTATTCTTTTTAACCCTTTACTGCTCAAATGTACTTATTCGTCTATTTATATTCACGACTTCCATTGTGACCTATTTTATGTAAATTCTTCCGTCTGTCGAGATGAACAATTTCGAACACCTCAATAATGTAATTTGAATCGTCATTCAGTTGCCAGCTCGCATTTTTCATTATTTATATATTTCGGTTGCCACAATGGTAAAATCTTAAAATGTCCATATTTTTTTTCTTTTTACTAGTACTATAAAAACTTCGAAACTGTAGTAATAATAATAATAATAATAATAATAATAATAATATGTGAACTCCCTTTGCTAGCTGTTGCCATAGCGATATATAAAATAAACCGCAAATCAATTACCCTATCCATAATTGATGGTTTCGTTAATGGTGGGAGATGATGGCATGGATAACATTGATAAATGATCCTTTTTATTTGATTCGGGGCAAGAAATAAAATACCTAAGAGCTCCCTCGTCTCTATTTAAAATGAAACCGATAAATTAGAATGGCTCGTCTGGTGCTTTGTTATTACCGCCGCACAAAAAGACCTACTTTCGTTGTGTAGTCTACATGTATGTAGGCAGCTTCAGGATTGTTTCATGCCTTTATGGCCACTAATACACAAATGATCCCTCCCTTTTTGCTACTCGCGTATATACTTTCTACACATGTACACTCCCCTTAACTTCTTTTTTATAGGAAATTGTGTTTATTTATTCAATATTAATAATAGTCGATCTCTATCTCATTGATTTCTTGAGGTTAATCTGGTGGTTCGATACATAAGGGGTTGTTGTTTCGTTGCAAGTATTCTTCAGGTTCAAATGACGAAAGAATTAGGCTGTCGCTACTTCGCGACAGAGTTCGAACGCCTTTTTCGACACCAGATTGCTGCGAATATTGGCACAAGTGCGCATGAAGATCTGTCTGTCATTCACTTATATATGTACACGCTAAATATAACGTGTCGCGTGTACACATTCACGCAACTCATGTTAACTCTTTACTTATTGACATACGTAATTTACATCCACGGCTGAGGCACACAGAGAATCGTGCTTATATTCGGAGAATTTAGCTCTCCTGCAAATTTATAAATACTAGGGATTTACTTTTCTGGTTAATTAATAATTCGAACCAGGCAATGGCTTCGCCACTCCCATATACGGAGGGGAGCTTGCGCATCGCTACTAAGATTAAAATTCAAAATCTAAAAAAAACGGCCATGGTTAAATTTTTATAATTTTTCTGACTTTGCCAATCATAATAATTTCAAAAGGGAACTCTTAACTAAATTTCCTCCCTTTCAAAATATCATGTTGCTAAAATATATTTATTTCTGAACTTTGATAAAAAAACATAAGTTATAACCAAACTAAGATGAAATTATTATTCAAATACTCAAAAAAATCCTCTTCTTAAATTATAAAGTTAGTGATGATGATGATTAATAACTCCTAATAATTTAGTTTTATGGTTAATTACTAAGAATTTAATTTTTGTATACATTATAATTATTAAGAACCTAATTGTCCGCGGGGAGCGTAGAGCAGTTTGTGGTCCCCTCACGGTAACAAAGAAGAGCAAACCAATTTTGTGGCCTGTGGACCGTCCTAAAAATAAAACCTATTGAACCGAAATACCATTGGAGCAGGCGTGCCAATCGACGCATGAAACTAATGGGTGCCATTGACGGTACCAGTGTGCCTGGCTTGGGTTTTGGACCAAACGGAAGGAGTGCTGGTGCAGGCCGCTTCCAAGTAGACACACTACGCCAGATTGCGATCGAGACTCCCGATACTTCGAAGAGAGGGAACCATATAGAGGCCTCCCTAAGGAGAGCGGAAGTTCCGACCTTAGGAATAAGGCGGACTATTCCTACGTGCTGGACCCATCTCCGGGGCTGGATCAAGAAATGGAAAGGGGGACCTCTGGGCCTGTTTCCGCTACTGAGCGAGACCCTCCTCTCGACAATGTGTCGTGCAATTGAAAAAAAGTCTTTCATTGGAGTCAATTGTTTCCTTTTCTTCATTGATCGGAAAACACTCCGATAGCTAAAGTCGTACTTCTAACTGAGTGAAAGATGGTCGATGCAAATCCTATTCCCTAGGTTGCTAAACAACCTAAAGGGAAAAAAAAGAGCTAATTGCTAATGAAAAGTAAAGGCTTCTAGATCTTTTCTTTATTTTTCATAGATCCTTTTCTTCGTTTTTAAATTATTTTTCGATCCTTCGGTTCTTCCTCACACAGATCTTCGTTACATTATTCGAGGCTCCTTTTCATCGGGTATATTTTTCATTGTTTTATATCGCTCATGAAATTATTAAGTTTATTCATTTTTCTTAGATCTTTCCGTCATTTTTTTTTAATCTTATGTGCTTTGTTTATTCTTCATTATTATCTAGATCCTTTTCTTCGTTTCTTCATTTTCCTAAATCATTTTCCACGTTTCTTCATTATATCGTGGTCCATCGTTATTTTTTCATTGTCCTTTCTTCTATATACTTGGCTTCTTCAGTATTTTATATTGTTTTTCCTTATTCTCTTCAACATACATATACCTATCTATTCTTCATTTCTTTATTTATAGTAGATCTCTCTTGCATTTTAAACCTTTTACCTGGATATCTGTTTTCATTTCTTCATAATTCATATTTCTTTTCTTTCGTCGACTCTTTATTATTTCCCGATCATCTCCTCCATTTTTTTTAACTTATATCTAGACCCCTGAATTCGTCTTTTCATTATTCTAAGATCCTTTCCTTCATTATTTCTATGTTGTTTCACCATTTCTTCATTTAACCTTGAATTCTTCACTACTCCGAGGATTTTCATTCGTTAAAATTTCATCATTCTTTGATTTATTATTTTTTCGATTTTTTTTATTTTTACTTATTTTGGATATATTCTTCGTTTCTTCATTACTTCTACATTATTTTCTGTTTCGTCACTACTCCTAGATTCATCTTTCTTCATAAAAGCTAGATCCTTTCTCTTCGCATTTTTCCTTAATACTTCATTGATTTCTTCATTGCTCAAAAAATTTTCTCTCTGTTTCTTCATTATTCATAGAATCTTTCCTTAGGTACTGCATTATTCCAGGATATTTTACATCGTCTATTCATTATTCTGAGATTGTTTTCTACCTTTATTTTCTATTCTCTAGATCTTTCCCTCCTTTCTATTTACAATATTTTTACATTTGTTTTTTTATTATTTTATAGATCCTTTAAATCGTTTGTTCATTATTCTATGATCTCTCCTTCATTTCTTAATTATTAATAGATCATTTTCTCAGTTTCCGCCGTATTGCGCAATTCCTAATTGGTTTCTCTATTATGCCAAAAATAATTTCCTTTGTTTCTTTTTTAGTCATTATTTTCTTGTTTTCTTCATCATTGCTAGATCAATTGTTCTTTTCTTCATTGATCTTATAACTTTTCTTGCGATTCCTTTTTTCTTGACATTTTTCGACTCTTCATTTTGCTAGATCGTTACATCCAGAGCCGTAGCAACCGCCCCCCGACCCTCCCGGCCGGGGGGCTCTTGAAGAAGCCCCACTCTGGCCAAAAATGTTTATTTTATTAATGAAAATATAAAACTTTCAAATATACATTTTCTGTAATTATCTGAATTATCTCTTCCCTTTCAACTGTGCCATTAAGGATAGACTAGAATATTTGTATTACAGGAATATTGTTATGAGGGGCCCAGATTCTTGAGTTAGGGGGTGGGGGGCACATTGCTTCGGCTCTGGTTACATCTTTTCTTTATTTTACCTTTGTGTTTTACTTTGTGTTTTCATTATTTCTCCTGCCTGTCATACCGTATTATTATTTTTACTGGTTAATTCGTTTATTGCTTCCATTTCTTAAACGTTTTTGTCGTTTCCTTCTTAATCGTGGATGTTTTTCTTAGTTTCTTTTTTATTGCTAGATCATTTTCCATTTTACTTAATTTTCCGCGATTCTGTTTTTCATTGCTTCATTATTCTTAGATCCTTTCTTGCTTCTTACATTCTAAAAATTTCATTTGGTCATTTATTAAGAATTTACCTTCGCCGGATCATCACAAATCTCTGTGAAATTACTTCTAATCTCATAGATTAATGTGGAATGATTCCATTAATCTGATTATTATTAGATTTTCCTTTTCTCTGATTTGCGATAGTTTAGAAGAATCCCTTAAGTAAGGGGAAATGGGTCCAAGGTTGGTGTTTGAAGACCTAAACTCTTCGAAATCACTTTTTCATAGACACTAGCCTACTTTATTACCCTAATTAACAGGAGGTAGCCTAGGTTATGACCCTAATTATCAACATCTATCCTACTTCATTATCCTAATTCTAAACAGCTAGCATTCTTTATTTTCCTAATTATCAACACCTATCCTAATTTATTAGCCCAATTATCAACAGCTAGACTACTTTATTATCCTAGATATCAACAGTTAAAGTAATTCATTATCATAATTTTGAACAGCTAACCTACTTTATATTCTAATTATGAACAGTTAGTCTAATACATTATCCTAATTATCAAGAGCTGGCCTACTTCATTATCTTACTTATCAGCAGCTTGCCAAATTTATTATACTTAGTATCAACACTAAGCCTACTTCATTATCCGACAAATCAACACTTACCCTATTCATTATCCTAATTATCAAACGTTATCCTTTTTCATTGTCCCTAATATTAAAGCTAGCAAATTTCACTATCATAATTTTGGATACGTAGCTTACTTCATTATCCTAATTATTAATTGCTAAAATACTTCATTTTCTTTATTATCATCAACTAAATTACTTATTTATGCTAATTATCCACCTATAACCTACCTGATTATCTTAATTATGAAAATATACCCTACTTCATTATCCTTATTATTAACAGCTAGCCAACTTCATTATCCTAATTATCAAACTTAGCCTACTTCTTTTTCCCAATAATCAACAGCTAACCTATTTTCTTACCCTAGTTTTTAAAAGTTATCCTACCTCATTATCCTAATTTCAAAAGCTATCATACTTGGTTAATGTTTTTCAACAGCTAGCCTATAATTCCTTATTCTAGTTATCACCAGCTAGCCTACTTAATTATTCTAACTAATTATCATCAGCTAGCCAACTTCATTATGCTAATTTTCATCAGCTGACCTACTTCATTATCTAATTATTAATACCTAGCCTAATTGTCAAAGGGTAAGTTACTTTATTCTCCCTATTATTTACAGCAGCTTACTTCACCACCCTAATCATGTATCTACTGTTTAAGGCTCAGTGCCTAAGTTCGCCAAGTTAATTTTGATCGACTCTAATCTTCCCCTTCTCTCCGAGCTCGTCTTTGTTTACAAATTTATCCAGCTACGTATTCCTGACCATCGACTAATTAGATTTGTAGTCAAAGTCCCTAAGGCAGAGCCTGCAACTAGTAAATCAAGAAAACTCGATTTGAGAAGAGCAGACTTTGCAGGTCTACGCGCGGGACTGACATACGCAAGGCTAGAAGAGTGCGAGGCTGTTGAAGACTCTTGGAACAGTTTCAAAACCACATTCATGAGTCTTCAATCGCGTTTTATCCCTCTGAAATTACCCCGTCGATCTTCTGTTCAACCAAAGTGGTTTAATCGAGAAATCGGGCAACTGCTTAGGGAGAAGAGAAATGTGTACCGGCAATCGAAGATCTCGGGTGACTTTGACGAATACCGGAGGCTAGCCAGAAGAGTGAAGTCCAGCATAAGGGTGGCTAAGCGGTCTGAGGAACTCCGAGTGGCGAGACTCTGTAAAGAAAATCCCAAGGAGTTTTTTGGATATGTGAACAGCCGTAAACCAATCCCTCGAACGATTGGCCCTTTGAGGAATGAGGAGGGGACATTAAAGCATTCAGATGCAGAAAATGCTAACCTCCTCAACAACTACTTCTCTTCAGTGTTTACTGAAGAGTGTGGTCCCATTCCCCAGCCGACAGATTCCTACTCGGGGGAAAAGCTGGAGGCAATAGACTTCACCGAAGGAGAAATAAAGAAAAATATCGCTGACCTAAAGACGAATAAGTCCCCTGGACCGAACGGGTTTCTACCTAAGGTGTTGAAGGAAGTGTGCGATGAAGTATCACGACATCTGTGCGCTATCTTTAACATGTCAATCCGGACCAAAATGCGTTCCTAGAGACTGGCGTGAGGCGGAGGTGACTCCTATCTTCAAGAAAGGAGACCGTAACCAACCGTCGAACTACCGACCTATCAGTCTGACTTCGATAGTCGGTAAACTCATGGAAAGCATCATGGTGGACAAAATGACATCGTATTTAGAGTCAAACCTGCTACTGAGGAGTTCCCAGCACGGCTTCCGAAGGCAACGGTCATGCCTGACGAACCTTGTGGAATTCTTCCACTTCGTTTTCAGTGAGCACGATCGGGACAAGGTGGTGGATGTGGTCTACTTAGACTTTCAGAAAGCCTTTGATAAGGTACCACACCGCCACCTTCTCAGTAAATTGCGAGCGCTTGGCATAGACGGAAAGGTAGCCGGCTGGATCGAGAACTGGCTAAGTGGCAGACGGCAACGGGTGGTGGTAAATGGACAGTCTTCTGAGTGGGTGCCCGTTACTAGCGGGCTGCCTCAAGGTTCTGTCCTGGGACCACTACTATTCATCATCTACGTCAACGACATGGACGGTGACATGGTTGCCAAGATTTCCCAATTTTCCGACGATACCAAGCTTGGTATGAACGTTGCAAAGGAGGGAAATACTGCCCGCCTGCAGGAAGATCTTGGGAAGATTGGGGAGTGGTCGGACACGTGGCAAATGCCTTTTAACAAATGCAAAGTAATGCATATCAGCCACAGAAACCCCCAATCTCAGTATATCCTTAAGGGCACTGCTATGGAATCCACCGACACTGAGAAGGACTTGGGTGTAACAATCACTAGTGACCTCAAGTTCTCGAAACAGTGCATTGAGGCGGAGAAAAAGTCCAAAAGGATGATAGGCTATATTAAGCGCCAGTTTGGTTATCGGAACCAGGAGATTGTACTGTGCCTGTACAACTCACTTGTCCGACCGCAGCTGGAGTATGCCGTACAATTTTGGAGTCCTTCATTGCGAAAGGACATCGCAAGATTGGAACGCGTACAAGCCAGGGCAACCAAGCTGATTCCCTCTATCCGGCATAAAAGTTATGAAGACAGACTAAGGGAATTAGATCTGTTCTCGCTGGAAACCCGTAGACTGCGTGGTCAGCTCATCGAAGTTTTCAAAATACTTCGAGGGTTCGACAATGTTAACTACCGGGATATTTTCACACTGAGTGAGAACAAAACGCGCAATCCCCCCCTTCAAACTTGAACTGAAGCGTTCCAACTGTAATCTGTGTGGAAATCTTTTCCCTTACAGTATCTGCGGTAAGTGAAACGTACTTCCAGTGGAAGTTGTCAACAGTGAATCTGTTGACCAGTTCAAGTCAAGACTAGACAAGGTCTTGAAAAGTGGCCGTTTAGAGATGCAAAACAATTGAGCAGCCATGTGCCCGCTCGATTGCTAGTTCAATGGTCCCCTCCTTGAATGGACCGTAAGGTCTCCAAAGGGTACCTTCCTTCCTTGTTGTTACTCCCCCCTTCCGTAACCCAATTGAGTTTAATCTTCCCCCCTTCGTATTTGATGTGATTTTTGCCCGTTAATTCTCTGAGGTTATTTTACCCTTCAATTCTCTTATTAATTTTTTGGTGTAAATAAAATTCTATTTTTGTTCATGTCTCTTTAAATAACCTTGAACTTTGCCATTGTTCATAATTTTTCTGACCTCGTTGCACGCGTGGTTTTTCGTCCCTTTTGTCGGTTCGCTTTCAAGTTATTGGTCCTCTCACATAGATATAATATGGTATTGATATAATGTAATGTCATAACACGACATATATATATATTTATATATATATATATATATATATATATATATATATATATATATATATATATATATATATATATATATATATATATTAATATACATATTATATAATTCTGGTATCAAGTGTGTTGGGGTTTTTATGAACCTGTGTCATTTTAATTTCGACATTAGAAGTTTCCTTGTTATTCACGTACATCCCTTTTATTTTAATTTTTGTATTGTGCCAGCAGAAGGCAAGTTCAAGTTATTTGAAAAGCAGTGGAACGTAATATATTTAGATTTTGGATTAGACCCCAGGTAATTAATTTTTTTATCGTGTTCGAATTTTGCAGACTCTTCTGGTTATTAATCCAAAAGAGTTAAGGTCTTTGGTATCCTAATTCCGGTAGGACCATTTTAATTCTTTTTTCGCTTAGAAACAGCAGAGGTAGGTAGCTGTATCTTAATTTTTTTGTGATCAAGGGCTTCACGAATAGGAAATGGGAGATGGAGAAGAACAAACTGAAGATGGAGGAGAACAAACTGAAAACGGAGATCGAGAACAAACTGAAGATGAAGATGGAGAAGAACAAAATGTAGGAGAACAAACTGAAGATGGAGATGGAAGAACATGAACAAATTGGGCAGCATGAGCTTGAAATCAGCCGAAATCAAATGGATTCTCAGTCCATTGGTTCCCGGGCTGAAATTCCCCAAACTCCTTCAGTCCACCTTCCCGCTTTTAATGATGGAGAGGACTTTGGGTCATTTTTGGCCCATTTTGAGAGAATCTTTCAGATTAATAGATGGGATCTCGAAAATGATGGCGTCGCTCGCTTAATTCCCCTTCTAAATGCCAAGTTAAGGGATATCTTCGTACCCCTTTCCCCGAAAGCAACTTTGGACTATTCCACGTTAAAGTCCGAATTGTTAGCCGCTGTTCATATGAATAGCGATTTCTACCTCTTCCGATTTTGTCAGGAAAGTATCCGCCCTGGCCAAACATTTCGACAACACGGGTACATCTTCCAAAGAAACCCTCAGTGTTGGCTGGATGCGTGCAAGATTCCCCACATCTACGAGTTCTGTCTGGACTTCTTCCTTAGGGATAAACTTTTAGCTGCCGTGGCTCCCTAAATTCGCGCCTTCATTAAGGATAAACGTTGCGCCATTTTCAAGGAGTGTTTGGAAGAGGCCAATGTTTACGCGGGTAGTCACGATTTATACCCTAAAGATGTTAAAAAGGCTCCCCAATCGCCCCTCAAAACTAAATTTATGGCCCTAAGACCCCCCCTAAATTGGTTCCAAGATTTACCAAAGCTCCTAGTCCTTTGAAGCCAAGAAACTTCCATCCATCTGAACACTGAGACATTAAGCCCCTAGTTTCTTCTCCCCCGGTTACGCCGTACCAAAAGAACCCGATCGTCTGCTACACCTGTGGAGTTCCCGGCCATAACCGCATGAACTGTCCTCAAAACTCCCGATTCGCAAACTCTCAGTCCCACCAAGTACACCAAATCTGGGCCGCTCCTGATCTTCCTCCGTCGCCTCAGAAGACTCCCGAACTTCCCTCGCCCGCTAAAGACCCGGTCCATCAGGTAAACTTTCTCTTTAATGAGAACAACCCTGGTGAATTGAAGTTCGAGAACGGAACTGTGAACGGTCGCCGAGTATCCACCCTCGTCCGTGACACCGGGTGCACCTGTATTATAGTGTCTGAGGACCTACTTTTCCCTGTTCGGCCCGACCACAAGAAATTTGCGGTGGTCCACGACTACCTTGGCCAGGCCAGTCGTTTCCCAGTAATTCGTTGTCACATCGAGTGTGACTATATGTCCGGTTGGGCCGAAGTGGTAGTGGCCCCAATCCAGTTCTGCTCCGTTTTATTCGGTCAGAACCCCGTCATTCACGACCATCCCGTGGGTTAGCCCGTGATTACCCGTACACAGGCAGCCCTGGAATCCCGTGCACCTGTTCCCCTGAAAACCCCTATCGACCCGGAGTTCCAAGCCCTCCGGAGCGATAAGTTTTCCCGTGCCCAGAAGGAGTTTGCAACTCTCCCCCCCCCCCTTTGGAAAAAACTAAAGCCATCGAGCCTGAGTCCACTCGAGGCAACAAACGAGTCTCGTACCCCGTGAAAAAGGACTTATTGATAGGTTTGAGACCTAATTGGATCTTAAGTCGCGGGAACGAAAATTCAAGCCTGGCACGAAGGTGCTGGTGCTCCTTCCCACGGGAAGCAACAAAATCCTTAGCCAGTGAAAGGGACCCTACCCCGTCCTCGAAGCTAGAGGACCCGTGGATTACCTCATCCATACTTCGGCGGGAGCAAAGGTTTTCCAAGTGAATTGTATATATATTATCTCATTAATGTTCCTAATTATGATTTTTTTTTTTGGTCCACTAAATTATTGTTGTTTTTTTTGGCCCATATTTACGCCTCCATTTAATTGTATCCCTTTTTTTGGTTCCATTGAAATGTCGCTAATGTTCTCCTGTGATTTTTCTTTTGTTTAAAATTGTATTAGCTAAATTCTCTATAATCGACCTGTTTAAGGCTTATGCCTGTAAATTCCCCGCTGAGCTCAGATTTACGTTTTTTTTTGTGTGTACACCTGTCGTAGCAGGTCAGAATTTTCCTAGACCTTTGATAATTCTAGTTTGACGGGTTGGGATGATCCTTTCCTACAGAACTGCTCTGTAAAGCATCATCTTTCAGTTAGGAGATGTGTGAGGGAATCCCCACGTGGAATATCTTGAGCAGAAAGGAACTCCTATGTGCAGCAGAAGGCCGGGCTGAGCCTAAAGTGGTAAGCCTAGCCCCCCCTTCCACTCCTTCCCCAAGCCGTAGCCTCGAATTTATAGGACTTCATATATGTAAAGGGTAGGCCCTCGTATTCCCATACCTTCCCTTTCTCATCATAGTTTAGGGTGTTTAACGCGGGTCGACGAGGCTACCATTTTTGGCCTAAACTTCTATAACTTACCAGCCTACTTTGCGTAGGGGAAGCCACTCATCCCCCCCTTTCCTTGTGTCCCACTTCCTCTTTTTCCCTTCGGACTGAAGGATATAAAAGGGGCCGTGAGGCCTTTTGATTGATTCTGTTGCGAGGATTCTGCCTTAATTGCTCCGCTGAATCGTTTTCAGTCACTTACCTTTGACGTTGTTGATTTTTGGACACCCGTACTGGATTCCTTCGTGCAGTACGAATTCTTCGCTATTTGATTCCTGCCAGCGTTGTCACTGCCCCTCTGTCGGCTGCATCTAATTGTGCTCTCCCAGTTACGTTTGCAAGTGTTCTCCTTTGGGAAGCTGTTCACACTGGGGACGTGAAAGCTTTCCCCTAGTCACCTCGCCATTTCCTCTTTGGAGAATTCTGTCATCTCGAATTCTTTATCACTGATCGTTGGGCCTTCGAGTCATTGATCCCCGCGGTCTCGACGCCTTTAGCCTCGCTCTTGCCGTCTGTGTGTTTCTCCTCGCCGAAGACCGTCATCGCATTCACCCCTGTGGACTTGGGTCGAATTCATTCATCGTTGCCGAGCCTCTTTTGCCAAGGGTTTCTGACGTGGGTTATTGCTTCACTGCTCTGGTATCAGGGATTTTGGAGTATTTCTTTCTTCTTACGTCCTTTTTAAATTAATTAAGTTTTATTCATGTAACTTTAGGGCTTCGGATATGGACGTAAGACAGGGAGATTATTCCTGGAGCACCTGTCCTCAGAGTAGCGTGGCCTACTCTGAAAACGACTACAAATTCAGCATGCACATCTACGTTACAATCTTACAGATTGCCTAAAAGTTCCCATCACTGAAAACAAAACTATTGTACTATAAGGTAACAAAGTAAAAAAAGTTCCTATAGCCGTGGTTCTGATGAAAACAAAACCTATATCCTCTCTGTAATAGTTGCCTTTCCATCCAAATGCTAAATTATTATCTGCCTACATATATACGACTAAGCACACTGCCTCCATGAGGATGTTCGGTCTTGTGGTTTCAAGTGGCGAGAAGATGCCGCCGGTGTGATTCGAGGCCGGCTTCAGCCTCACCACGACCGATTGCAGGGACATCTTGACCACGAAAGTCCTGACCTGGCTGATAAATTTTTCGAAGTAGGCGGACTATATATTTCAGTAGGATGGTTCTCCAGCCCACACGGCCAAGACCGTGCAAGAGTGGTTGGTATCGAACATGAACTTCTGGTCGAATGACTTTTGGCTACCTCAGTCGTCCGACCTCAAACTCCTCGACTACAGCGTGTGAACGCATCTCGAAGGCAAGGCCTACAAGGTCCACCACAGCAATATCCATGAACTGAAATCCTCACTCAACCGCGTGTGGACCAGCATAAGGAAAGACTTCCTCCACAACTTGTCCACGGGTTTAGGTCTCGCCTAGACTGCAAAAATTGATTAATGTTGCGCTTCAAACACATAATTATATGTTAAAACAATAAAAATGTGTCCAACTGTATCAAAAATATCCTTGTATCTTTTATTTTAATGAGAGCGACGTACCCAGTGTTATAGGACTTTTGCACTACCTGGTATAACCGAATCCAGAAGTATCTTTCCCTTTCAACATTTTGTATACAAAATAGTAAGTAGTTCTGCAAGCGTTCTTTCTCTGTTTTTTTTTATAATATATATAATTCCGACATTTTCTCCAGGTGATTTACTATTTTTCCTGGTCTTAAATGTTTGAAAAGGTTTGTAGTTCTTCTACTAGTGTGAATTCCTTTCCAATACCTAATGAGTTAAATTTTTATCTCAAATTTCTTTAGGAAAGTCAGCAAGTTTTTTCCTCGATGTTGGCTATCAAAGTATCGCTAATAAAACAATTCGTTTATAGTGTTGATACTCTATTCTAATAAAGATTATATGACTTGATACTGTCTTATCAGTATGGTTTGCCTTCATTGTCCCGTCCTTTGCTCTCTTTGACCCTTGCGTTTTTCCATTGTCCCTTTCTCTTGCCTTTAAAAAAACCTCCTGTTTCTCGTCTCATTGCGCATTAACGTCAAATTTCTCTTTCTCTTATATATATACCAGATTTAAAGGAGACATAATTTAGTAAGTCCATTTTGACTTGGAAATAAATATCTGACGTCTTTTCCGATGCCTGGTAAAGGTCACGAAAAAAGGTAATCCTTTTAAGGGGGATCGTCTTAAGGTTAGTAACTTATAATAAAATGAAATTTTCTCACTATCTAATTATATTATTTTCTTCTTCCGAATTGAACTTTTACAAATTATTCAATTTTAATTCCGGTTACGTATTTATTGGCTACCCTAGGTTAACATATCTAAACAAAAGGAATAGCTTTTAAAACCTGATTAAATTTTAGTATATAGATGATTATCTATCTTGGGGAAATTTTTAGTAGGGGAAATTTTATTATATTGAATAGCAATTTTCTTTCTTTTTAACAGTAGTTTCTCTTCACTGTGCGATTTGATTTTAGTGGTCACAATCTATAATATTTGGATAGAACAAATTCATAAACAGATATGGTATTATTGACATTCTGTTATTCTCTACTTATAACTTGAACGCTAAAAAAAAGTTTTAATTGTTTAATTGAATTTCCAAAAAAATTAACACGAAAAATTAGTTTCCTGAAGCCAAATTTGCGAAAAATTGGCCATAATCAAAATTATTTACTTCTAAAGTTCACTTTTAGATTTACGCTTCAAAATGAAAGAAAACTAACGATAAGCATATATATGCAATAGGAAACGATACCGAAGAAGTAAAGAAATGAAAGAAGAATATAAAGAATAAAAAGGAGCAAAATGTAAGAGAACTACATGAACTGATAAAAAAGTTATAGAAGTCTTACAGGGAAGAAATTGGATAATCAGAGAAAAGGAAAACCAAAATAAAAGGAAAATATAATAGGATTCCATGAACTGATAAAGCAATTATTACATACTTAAAAAAAAGAGACGGAAGAATCGAGAAGACGAAAGAACTATAAATAAAAAAACGAGAGAAGTGGTAAAATATAATAAGACTAGATAAAATGGTAGGGGATTTTGTTTAAATAGCCCCCATCTGGTGCCTACCAAAAAGAACATAATTCACCTTACTCTTTTTCAAGCCTATTATTAGACTACATTAAAATAAAAGTGTAAAAAACACGAAACCATAAAAAAAAACAGACCAAAAATGTAAACACAAATATAAAATGAGAAAGAAAACAGGCAAGAAGAAAGAGGAAGTACACGCGCCGGCGTCGAGGGGGGTACTATTATTATCGAACTTATCTGTACTTTAATAGACTCGAGTGAACTACCATTGCACGGAAATGGTGGAAGCCTTTGAATGAGTGTCGCGAATGATCAACGACACGATCAGGAGAGGCGAGTTTCTTCTCTGTCCTTTTTATTCTATATTCTCTCTTCTTTTAGGCGTTGGTTTATGTCCCATCTTCCAAATTAAGATATTGAGGAGGATACACGCTGCGTCTGGTGAATGAATAAATTATAATTTGATGAGGAAAATATATGCAATAAAAACAAAATTTATTTTCATGGACATTAATATACAAGCTTTTACATAAATACATAAAATAATGTTCAATGCAAAAGTGGTAACAGTTAATCAAATAACTTTATTTACCGCTAATAAGTTAACGGAAAAGTTAACTTCGTTAATATTTAATCCTTTATTATTGTAACGGAAGTTACACTAAAGCGTTAAGGTTAATTATATATTTTTTGAAAAAACTGAGAAAACGGGGTTGTTATGCCATAAAATTACATAACAAATGCTAAAAGTATGAAATATATAAAAATTTGCCAAAATTATAAAGAACCAAAACAAATGAGAAAACAAAAAATTCTATTGGAACTATGTTGATATTAAACAAGAAAAAAATTATTGATAAAGTAGCAGAATGAAACAAAGGGGAAAAATAATAACACGCAAGAAATACCCAAAAATACATGATAGAAACTATTTATATTTTGGTTTTCCTATTCTTCTTATTATAAATTTTGTTCATGTTTCCTTTCATGAAACTTAGAATCTGAAAGTTTTATCAGAGAAGGATGTTCTAATGGCCTTCAAGATGTCCTTGCCAAAGGAGTACAAACGCTCGACTGCATGATTAGAAGGGGTGGCTGTTGAAACTGATAAACAAGTCTACCAACATGTTGTTGGGTAACGGTAGTGAAGAAATCATACTCATCATCTTCGTTGTTGCTACTTCTACTATTAATGCTTACTCCTTCCATGTGCTGCATCAAAGCCTCCTCGTCTCTACTTTCCATGCATTTACTGACCTTAGCAACTTGGGCTTTGCAATACTTCTCGAACAAAAAAGGTGAAACTTGGAGTGGAAGGCAGTAGCCAACTGACATACGTCATCCTTCAGGAGGTGCTGAACCTTTTCTACAATGCAAGCTAAAATATCGCCTGCCAAGTGGCTGCAGCCTACGAGGTCTTTAATTTGAAGTCATTGAGCCTGAAGACCTTCAGAGCATCGGTTGGTAGCAGAGTCCTAAAGTAAAATTGCTACTACCCAATATCTTTTCAACCGTTTGGGCCACAGGGAAGTAAATTTTAGAAATTGAAAATTTGTAGGAAAACAGACTAGTAAAGAATAAATTGTTAAATAAAGTAATTTATTTCAATATTTGTTTTATAATATATTTTTAATTTAATAATTTTATTACGTTGGTATACACATATAAGCCAACATCTTGTATGTTGAAGCTGCTGACCATCAGTGGGGTCTTATGTTCTGGAGAGCAAATATATTAGTCTTCAGGATGCTGTTTAGGAATACCATAGAGGCAGTTGTGGAGTTCTGCCGAGGCGTCTTGGGGATAGTCAGCTCCCTTTTCACCTCAGCGAAGACGCTCTCTGTTGTCACAGTTTTGCGATGCTGCCGGTTCCAGTTGGCGCGTAGTTTGACTATGGCAGCCGTGTAGGGCACCTTAAACACTGCACCTTGCAATGCAAGATCTGCATCCTTGCTGTCGACTAGATTAAATGGAGTGGACAGCACCCCTCATGCGGATTGGCAAGTAGATGGGACTAACAGCAATGTGGTCGACATTGTCAAACTCAAAGTCAACCACATGCACAACCAAGTAGTCTGTCAAGGACACATACTTAAATTCATGCTCAAGCTCGTCCACGGATTAAGCCAAAAGGAGGTCCAGATTCTGAGCCACCGTCTGATCTGACAGGGTGTCAGCTTCTGCTCCAAATTGGACAAATGGCTTCATGAAGCTACTGCTATTGTGATTTTATATTAAAATAGGGAGGCATTCTAAGTTGTTTCTAAAATTAGTATCACAATTTGTAAACATAAAAAGTTAACTTAATTTATCAATAAAATTAATATACATGTATTTTTTAATAAGATCTTGATACTAATTTTTAATAGAACTAATAGATTAAAAAAAAATAAAACTAATCTGATATTAATAGAATTAGAGAATAAATATCTTAAACCTTACCTGGTTACAGTTCTGAATGAGTAATTCATAGTGCACTTTGACTATATATAGTCTGCGCAAACACATCATAGATATGATGGCCTCTCAGCTTAATGCACCCGAGCACACCATGCAGCCTCTGTCTATTTGTGGCGTCCAACCAGTGGACAGAAATGCTCACGTAACCTTTATTCTGGGCAGACGAGCAGCGAGCTGTGGTGGATACAGTAGACCAACATTTTCAAGAGCTCTAATAAGTTTTAATATTTTAATTTTTAGAAGTAAAAATGTAAATTCAGGATAAAAAATCTCTCAAGTATAATTATATTATTCGATACCTTTCATGAAGGCACTATCATCCTCACTCAAATATGAGCGCACTATAACGAAATTGCCTAAATATAACTATAGGAATGAGACATCCTCAAAAACAAGACATTTTAAAAAATCGTAAAAAAATGAATAATAACAAATTTGAAATGATGAAAAAACAATGATTTTGTGTATTGTAATAATGATATTATTTTTCGCATCAATAATACATTTATTGAAATTAGATGTGCTGTCTTGGAGTTGATGCAATATGAAAATGTGATTCCTAGTATTGGGGATAAAGATTACAAAAATATATGAGAATTACCTGATCAAGTAGTGCTTTAAGTCAGGATGTGATTTAACGATTCGCTTGTCCAGCGTCCTCCGCGGGATGGGATGGAGCTCTTGCTGGGTTTCAGCGTCCTGATCTCCTTCTCGGATGTGTTAGACTCTACAACGCTGAGTAGCAGCATGTTAGTTAAATACAGATCCAGAATATTTTGTTCCATAGCTGCCTGGAGTAACCCAATTCCAAAAGCAGTGATGCCAAAGGACTCATCAATGCTTAGCTGGCATGCTTTCCTGGCACAAGAATGTCAAAACAGAGTACTGCTGCTGGAATCAGAAAAAAACATCTGTTTGTATTTTGCCGCTTTTCCACGAGATGAACCTGCTTTGGCGTTCTCCTAAAACTGCATGCAATTATTAGCTGGGTGGGTCCTCTTTTTGTGCTGCTGAGTTTTTTGAGGCCTTTATTGTGCCCTTTAATTCAAACAACATTGGGCAGGTACATTTGTTAGCTGAAAATAACTTATATAATTTCCTTGATTTAAACATAAAGCATTCATTTAGATACTGCCAGTGGTTCTGATCCTCTTCCTCTTGAGGTCCAGTGGCAATATCAGTTTCAGTATCAACAATATTAACACATTCAAGTTATACCTATGTCATAATTAGTTGATTAATTAAACAAGGTCTGCTGACCAAAAAGTCGTGTGACCTCACTTATTTTGATATATGACCTTACGACCTTCAAAAATCTAAATAATTCCCGGAGTAACCTTGGGAGAATCTTAGCAAGTCTATCATTCAAAAGAGAATGTAAACATTTTAAGGGTTTCAAATTTTGTTAGAATCTGCCGAATAGTTATGATGTTATTGCCAAAACAAAGTTATTCCCGGGCTAATCTTGGGAGAACTTTGGCAATTATATTATTTGAAAGAGAATGTAAAATAATATAAGATTTTAAAATTTCTTTAGAATCTTGAGCATCAGCTATTAGTTCTTCATTTTCTTCAGGAGGGAAAATTATTTATTATTTCACTTGATGACATTGAAACATTAGACTACTTATAGTAAGCAACTCTTCTTCCTTCACCTTCCTTTCGTTTTACTTATTGACTTGTCTATTTTACTCAAGTTAATCTCGAAAGCAAACCTAATGTGGTCCAAAGAATTAATAATCATTACTCTCTGACCTTTGATGAAAGCAAGTTCCTTCACAGAGATCTTCATCTCCATAGGGGATTCAAATTAATTTGAGTTCCGTTTTTGCAACCAAGGCACCAAAATTCACAGCAAAAAACAATTTTATACTAACATCTGAGGATATCAACAGGTTGTCTAGTTTTGTAATGAAAGTCTCTTATGTCTGTAGCTCTCCTCTCCCAAGGGATATGTTTTTGGTCTGCTCCCAGTTCTTTGGGATCTGTTTAAGATTGTGACTCTTGAATTTACAACAGGTGCTAGAAAAGAACTCTTCCCTCCTTCCCACTTTTAAAGCACTTTAGGGAAAATATCCTTTACAAGATTGGTTGCTGGGTAGTTTCTCACATCCACATTTCAAACGTTAACCATAGTTTGGAATTGAAATGGCAACAACTCTGCTTTTTTTCAATTTAGGTGTTCAAATGTGTGAATGTCGCCACTCTTGACCTAATTTTAAAAGCAATTGTAGGTCAAATCCCACTGGGTAGATGGTAGTACTGAAGGCCACGTAATCTTAAGCACATTGATGAATATGTTTCAAAGGGGGAAATAATAAAAAAAGTGAAATAGATATAATTATTAATATAATAATAGTCTCTTAATTTCCCAAGATGACAAAAATAAGTCAAAACTTTTAAGTAGCTAACCAAGTAGAACTAAAATTATATTAAAACAAAAAAAATAACTTTAGAATTCATAATTAGGGCTGCAAATTTTAAGCGCTCCTCATTTATGTGATTAGAACGTTGAAAAGATTGACACACACTAATTGCACAATATTCCATAGTATAGCATAATATACCATAGCAGATTAGAGAATAGTATATTATAGAATATTATTGCATATCATAGTATAGCATAGGACAGCATTGCATAATATATGACAGCATAGTATAACATAACAGAGTATAATATAGCATAGTATAGCATAGCATAGCATAGAATTGTATAGCATAGTTTAGCCTAGCCTAAAATAGTATAGTATAGACACATACTTTAGCATAGCATAGTAAACAATAGCCTAGGATAGCGGGATATTGTCTAGCATAGCATAGCCTAGTATAGCCTAGAATAGCCTATCCTAAACTTGCCTAGTATAGCATAGCATAGCATATCATAGTCAAGCATAGAATAGTATAACCTACCCTGTTTTAGCCTAGTATAGCAAAGCCTAGCCAAGCATAGGGTAGCCTAGCCTAAAATAGAATAGCTTAGCTGTGCCGGGCCTAACCTAGCCTAGCTTATTATAATCTAGCTAGCCTGGTATAACCTAGCATATTATAGCCTACATTATCCTACCTTAGCTTAGTATGGCCTAGCCTATAGTATCCTAGTAGACCCTAGCCTAGCTTAGTAAACACTAGTCTAACCTACCATATTATAGTATAGCCTCGCTTATCCTAGCCTACTATAGCCTATCCTAGCCTAACATTGCCTAGTGTAGCCTAGCCTAACTAGGTATGGCTTAGCATTGCATGCCTGAGCCTAGTCAAGCGTTGCCTAGAGTAGCCTATCCTACTATAGCCAAGCTAGAATAGGCTAATATAGCCTAGCCAATATATCCTTGTATAAGATAGCCTAGCCTGGCATGCTATAGCTTGGTATAGCCTATTGTAGCAAAATCACACCTTACATAATATAGACAAACGTATCATATTATATCCTAGCCTAGTATATCCTAAAGTAATATAGCATACCATATCCTAGATTAGAATAACCTTGCATAGCTTAGCATATTGTAGCCTCGGTAGGCTAGCCTATCGTAGCCTAACATAGTGTTACCTAGCATAGGTAAATAGCTTAGCATAGCAGAGCGTACCCTAGCCTAGCATAATATAGCACTGTCTAGCCTAGTATAGCTTAGCATAACTCAGCCTAGCCTATCATATTATAACCTAGATTAGCATTGACTATCCTAGAAAACTATAGCATATTCTATCCTGTTATACCCTAGTCAAGCATAGCTTAGTATTGTCTAGCCTAACATATTATCTGCTATCCTAGAATAGCATTTTATATCCTAAATTAGCATAATATATCTTACCCTTGTACATTCTATCTTAGCTTAGCTTAGAATATTATAGCCTAGTATAGTATAGCCTAGTCTAGTCTAGCAGAGTATCAGCCAAATAGTTATGATGTTATTGTCAAAGCAAAATAATTCCCGGGCTAACCTTGGGAAGACTTTGACGATTATACCATTCGAAAGAGAATATAAAAGAACATAAGGCTTTCAAATTTCGTCAGAATCGGCACAATAGTCATTTACCTGTGCTATTAATATTTTCTTTGTATATAGTAAAGTTATATATTTTTTTACCATTAGTTTCTCTAATATCAAAACCTCTAAAAATTTATTATTTAGGCAGACCGCACTTGCCTTTGTTTATTTAACTCTCTCACTGGGATTTGTATCCAGATTCTCTGACGTGCCCTCTTCACGGTCACTCTACGACAATGATAATGATAATAATAATTCAAAACGCGCACTGGATTTCATGTATTTTCTGTTATTATTTAGAAACAGTATAACAGCAGCGCAGCACCGCACTGTCACACAAAATCCCTTTTTCTTACTTCTAAACGCAAACTGAGAGCGCCGCTCTCTCATTCTTGCCCACTTGGCACGGTTATCGTAACCTTACACGCTGAAACTGGAATGAGACACGGATGTACTTTAAATTATTTCAGATTAACAGACTTGAGTTAATGTAAAGTAAATGGAACGAAAGTTAATTAGTCGCTTAATGATTTTCAAAGGTAATTTAAAACTTTAATCGTTATCTATAAGGTTATCTTCTTTAATTAAAGGATTCACGATTTGGTGCCCAGCTCTTTTGTAATGCAAATACATTCAGCATCTATGAATTCCATGGATTAGGTGATTGTCCTTCATGTTAGTTCTTGGGTTGCTTATTTGCTTATTTTCCTATAGTGGGTAGAGATTCCAAGAGCAAAGGTGCCCTACCAAAGTATCATATTACTTTTAACCCTCACTAATCCTCTGAAATTTGACCGAGTTGCTGAAACTCTTTTTCCTACCTGAGCGTCTGCTCAATATATAAATGGCTCTTAGTAAATAATTAATCACTTTTCTTCTTTTTATTACTCAAAATCATCACTTTTGATTAAACAATTAACAATTTATATTTTCCGTAACTAGTTCTTTTCTTTGTTACAGATACTTGACAAAATTTTATGATACATGAAAACAATTTTCCACTTTTATCTACAATTAAGCTTTAGTTTCGCTTAAAGAATGACTCCACAGAAATGAGCCGGTCGTGCCTGCTGTGGCGTTATTTTGCTAACACAATTTGCAAAGAAGTTCAACCTCAATACATCAAATTATATGTATCGAGGTTGAACTTCTTTCCATCGAACCAAAATTGCAGGTACGGCATTTGACGTGGAAACTTTATGGATGGAGTTCACTATCAAGGTGGTAGGTTGCTCATTTAGGGTTAAGCGCGAGGATGGCTGAGAGCCTTTGCCCTGTGCTCAAACAGTCAATTAGTGCGAGCCTGCCAGTGATAGAGCAGAGGTCGATGAGTTATTTGGACTTTGACAGGGATCTTTACTGAAACAGTTAAAGCCACAATTACCAGATATAATTGCCAAAAAAAATCAGTTTTACATATGGGACTCTTGTATAGGACTCGTTGTATTAGGGTCAACTGGCAAAGTTTGGGTGAAGAAAAGCTATGCGACAGAGGAGTTACTGCTATCCACGAGGCAAATGTGAGGTGAGGACCTAATCGATTTAGTGGACGATTCCAGGAATGGATTTACTTAAAATACAAAATATATTATGCATGTAAGAACTCAAAAGATCCGAAGAGCCCCTGGCAAGGTACTAGCAAGTCAAGAGGAAGCTGAAAGTGCAAAAGTACTTATCCGTGGATAAGTAGGGCAAATAATTCTACAGCAGAGCACACCTCATACGTTAATAACTCTTAAGGCTCTCTGCAAGGAAGAGACTTTTCTGGAGCGATGGGCGGCATCTGAACAAGATAAGCGCGGCAAGAATAGGGAGACTTTTAAATAAGGCTCCAATGGATTTTTCGAAGTCCAGCAACAAAGGCTAGAAAGTTCCTAAATAGTAAAGAGCTGTTCGTATTAACGTAATAATCATGTACCAATAAAAGATTAGAAATTGAAAAATAAATTGTGATTTTTATTTTACACAAACGCTGTCACTTTAAGGAAGATCGATGAATTGACGGTTAAGTTCGGTGTTATTTTATCGCACCTGCCGAGAAATAGATTCAAATTTGTTTGTTAACAAAATAGTATGCAAAAACCCTAGAGATTATAATCTTAAGTGGCGTGGATAGATAATGAGATTATAAATTACACTGATCAACACTTTTTGAAAAGTTGTTTGCTTCTTAAATAAGATTAGTTAATTATTATGTATTCTTATGCACTTAATCAAAATATCACCTTGAAAAATGCATATTGATATAGGTTTAAAGATACGTGGCATATAATATTTGATTATTTTATTATAATGTACAGTGTGCGTCATGTTTTAAACTCTAATCCATATCCACTCTGCCTTTTTTGCTAAATGCTTATAGTTTGTTGATGAATCATCTCTTGCCAATGTCCAGCAATAGTCCGAAGTAATTATTGTGCTACATTTACCCTGGTACCTCTTTTCCACACTTGAAATATCTTGATAAAAACTTCCACCATGTTCATCACTAACTGCCCCACTAACTGCCCCCAAATTGGATTTTATTTAACATGGTACATCACATTTTCTTGTATAATTTGATGAGTTTTTTAACCACTTCTTCCTAGTTTCCTTCCCTTCCACTTCCGAGAAATCTCTTTGCCACTAACTTGAATGCTTCCCAAGTAGCTTTCTCCTCCCAATGAAGGGCTGTGTGATAGAACCGGTTAAGGCCGCTTAATTTCAACCACTATCACATGTTATTTAAAACCACGATGCTACCCACGTGCATCTTCGCTTTAAAGCCTGGCGCCTTATCGCAGCCACCTGAGTCAATGTTTAAACAAGGAAGTTTATCTTCCCCCGTCGCCCCATGCGCGACCTCGCCAGATTGAGTTAGGCTTATGGGCAGATAAGGCATTGTTCTCAGGCTCGGCTGTGCATTACCTCAAGGCTCCCACTCCATTGTCCCCCACGCGAAGGGGATGTCCTGACTATTTATATGGAAACTTAACCACTAAGATTCAGATTGGAGATCCAGATTTTCGTCGCGAAACATCACTACGACCCACTCTCACCTTGTGCGCAAAGGGACCTCGACCTCGAGATTCACCATCACTTGTCCAGAAGAAGGACAATATCCCTTGAGTGCTATGGTTCGAGCCTTCGTGACACCAAGTCCACAAGGCTTCCTCTGTTGTTCAGAAAGAGAACAACATTAGAACAGCCATTGTTATTTTGAGCCCGTTGACAAGAAACGGTTCTGCCCCCCCCCCCTTCCTCCCAGTTGTTCAGAGAGATAACAACGTTATAACAGCCATTGTTCTTTGTAGCCCGTTGACAAGAAACGGTTGCCCCCCCCCCACCTGTTGTTCAGAAGAGAACAACGTAGAACAGCCATTGTTCGTTTGAGCCCGTTCGCCAAGAAACGGTTCTCACCCTTCCCCCTTGTTTTTCAGAAGAGAACAACATTAGAACAGCCATTGTTCCCGAGCCCGTAGACAAGAGACGGTTCTCACCCCCCCCCCTGTAGTTCAGAAGAGAACAACGTAAAACAGCCATTGTTCTTAAGCCCGTTCGTAAAGAAACGGTTTTCATTCCCAAGACGCTACGTCAGGATCATTTAATTCCCCCCCTTTGGCTGGAACTCGCCAGCGGACCAAAAATTCCTTCACGTCGCCTTCCTCTGCACAACAAGTATAATTACGTAAGCTAAACGTTACCTTTGAGTATTTAACCCTTTTGTCAATTCTATCATGTGCTTTAAATGGTTTAGCGAACCATCCCATCCCTTTAACTTTATATTTGTTTTACCTTTTTAATTCTCTTAATCCTCGGATTAGCTAGATTTTTCACGACCCTTTCCAATTCTGTTTATGTCAATATTTTCCGTTTTGTGTGTTGTTGATAGTTTTTATTAATAAAACTCTATTTTATTAATGATAGCAATATTATTATCCTTGAGCTCAGTTCCACTTCTTAATGCATATCGAAGATACATAATATCGGCCAGCTAGACATCCACGCACTCTAAAGATAATTAAATAAGTTCCCTCCACTAATAGTTATATATGGTATACCGTCGAGAGTCCATTCTACGACATATATATATATATACTATTTTAATTTGGTATCAAGTGTGTAAGGTTTAACGCTATATCTTTGCAAACACTGGTCTCAGTCGAGTGAAGCATAGTGTTATTCGTTATAATAATAGAGTATAGTAGTTGCCATTTGTTTTAACGATTGCTATCCCCTTTTTTGAAACTTAAGAAGCTGGAGTAGCTCAAGGAACTGTTATAATAATTTTTTTGTGATTTTTTTTGAAAGATTTTAGTCAGTGGTTATTTAGATAGAGAAACCAAGTACGAATAGGTCAGTGCTTATATTTAGCTAGGCTAATTCTATAGAGGCATAATTCTTGTTGCAAGGAATTTTAGTTGGTTGACTATTGCACCCCCAAGTGTAAAGATGACTCAGTTCGAAATCTTTAAATCGCAAAGAGAATCCTTGGGACTTTCCGAAAAAGAACTAATTGACTACGTTCAAGAGGAGCAAAGAACGGAAAGAGAAAAGTTAAGAGAAGAAAGAGAAAGAGAAATCCAACGAGAAGAAAAAGAAAGAGAAAGAGAAATCCAACGAGGAGAAAGAGAAAGAGAAGAACGGAAAAGACAAGCTGAGCTTCACCATCAGATTGAATTAGCTCGTGTTGAAGCAGAAATACAGTCATCCAGTTCACGTTCTGAAGCCCCTCCTAATCTTCCAATAAAGCTCCCAAATTTCAAGGACGGAGAGGATTTCGGAGCATTTTTAGCCCACTTCGAAAAGATCCTCGAAATCAATAACATGGATCTGGAGGCTGAAGGTGTAGTCAGATTACTTCACTTGTTAAATTGTAAATTGCGCCAAATTTTAATATCTTTACCATCTTAATGTACAATTAACTACAGCACCTTAAAAGCTGAGTTATTGGCCGCTCATAATATGACTCCCGATTTCTACCGCCAAGAATTTCGAGTAGGTCGTATTAGACCCGGACAGACGTTCCGTCAATTCGGATACATTCTTCAGAGGTATTTTAAATTTTGGTTAGAATCCTCAAAGGTTGATCCTAACTACGAGTCCTTAACAGACCTTGTGTTGCGGGATCAATTTTTGGCGTCTCTTCCGATGGAGATCCGCGAGTTCGTCAAGGATCGGCGGCGTCAGACCTTTAAAGAATGTAGCGAAGAAGCGGATGTCTATGCCGCCAGCCATAATTTATACCCAAAGGAGAATCGAACTTCTCACCAACCTCCCAACCAGGAAAGAAGGAAGGATTCGCGCCCCCTTCCCAGGGAAGCTGACGAAGTTTCTGGGCCCGGTAAAACCCCAAAACTTCATTCCCCAACACCAACAACGGGACTCCAAACCTCCCGTTAAGATTTCTCCTCCATCTCTCTTCCCGAAGCGACCCATCATATGCTTCACCTGTGGTGTAGAAAACCACATGAGCTGGAATTGCCCCCAAAATTCTAGGCTTAAAAGCGGACCAGCCCACCAAGTTCACCAGATTAATGCCACCCCGGCTCCCCCGTTGGTGCAGACCCGAGCAGAAACTTCTCTCCTTCCGTCAGGCCACCAGGTAAATTTTATTTTGATAAAAGTTCATCGGGAACTTTGAAATTTGAGGAGGGCAGCGTGAACGGCTGCCGAGTATCAACTCTCGCCAGGGAAACAGGATGTACGTGTTTCATCGTGTCCGACGAATTTCCCCCCAGGGGACCCTAACTACGAAAAATTTGCGGTGGTACATGACTACCTTAGGCGGGCGAACCAATTCCCCGTCGTTAGATGTTACCTGCAGTGTCAATATTATGATGGCTGGGCTGAAGTCATTTCAGCACCCATACAATTCTGTTCCGTACTTATAGGACAGAGCCCCCAAGTAAGTTCCGACCCTGTGTCTCAGGCCGCCCTTCCTCGAGGCCGAGCTAAGAAAAAAGCCCAGGAGCCCGTCCCCATCAGAACCCCGATACCGTCTGATTTCTCGGAGACCCTTAACCAGGACTTTAGGACGGCACAAAAGGAGTGTGAATTACTAACACCCTTAGGTGATAAGGCCCAAGACAAGGTCACGGAGACTGTCCGTGAACCCAAAGAAAAAAGGTTCCCCCAACGCGCCCCTAGAGATACGTTCGTAGCACTAGACGAAACATCGGCGCTTGAAGAGGATTACCCCGCGGAGCCCCTTAATGTAATCCATACAGTGTGCATTCAACCTGATGCCGATTACCCTCCTCCTTCCCTATCAGGCGAGTCTTTTGAACCCTCTGAGCTGTAAATTGACGCGCAGCTGACACAACATCAAAAGAGTCAGCTACAAGAGCTAGTTTAATGGAGTCACCATTTAACCACCCTATTAGCTCTTTTCGAGCGACTGCGCGAAAATGGCCTCACCAATGGCCCCAGCAAATGCCATTTTGCCCACGAAACCATAAAATACTGGGGTTTCAAAATAGGACAAAGCAAGTTAGGTCCCCCAGAGGACAAGATTAAGGCAATCGCCAACATGCCCCTCCCGAATACTAAGAAGCAATTAAGATCGTTCCTAGGATCAGCTTCTTACTATCGGCGATTTGTTCCGAATGTCGCCGCAATTCCGGCGCCCCTCAGCTCCCTTTTAAAAAAGAATTCACCCGATCGTCTACGTTGGAATGATGTCGCTGTTTCCCATTTTAATCAGCTTAAGAGTAAGCTCATTTCTGCCCCCATTTTAAAGTTCCCCAAACCGGAAAAATCCTTTGGGATTAAGACTGACGCGAGCAACGAGGGCATTGGAGGTGTACTCCTTCAATACGAGGATGACGGAACGAGTCATCCAGTTGCATATGCTAGTCGCCAATTATTACCACGCGAAAAGAGATATGCCACTATAGAGAAGGAAGCTCTATCAATTATCTGGGTTATAGACAAATTCAAAATGTGCTTGATAGGAAAAGAATTTCAGATAGGAACCGACCACCGTCCGTTATCCTATATTAGGAATGTGTGACACTCCAACGGCCAATTCATGCGCTGGAGTTTACTCTTGCAAGAGTATCAATTTAAAATAAATTATATAAAAGGTTCCGATAACCAGGTCGCTGACGCACTCAGTAGGAATCCGTTACCGAATAGCGTAGAGGATCTGAATGAAGGTATATACCGTCTTGTACGACTTAAATTAGATTCTCTTGTAAGATAATTAGTTAATGTATATGTCTGAATTTTGTAACGCTCAATGTCTATTTTTTTTGTATGTATACATATTTGTACCCATTAAATTACGTATAAATTATTTAGTCCAATACTTACGAATTTTCTATCATTTCATTGTCCATGCCCCTTTTTTTTATTAAGTTTGTATTAAAGGTTATTTTCCCCTGTAATCAAAAGATCAAAATAATCATATGTATTGAGGTAATACTAGTTAGGTGCAGGAAGGTACGGTTGGTACAAGAAAACGAGTTCCCCACAACGGAGCTCTAACGTTGTCCCTTCTCTCTTTTGTTTTTTCGAAGTGACAACTTCTCCCGGAATAGAGGGGTGTGATAGAACGGGTTGAGGCCGCTTAATTTTAACCACTATCACATGTTATTTAAAACCACGATGCTACCCACGTGCATCTTCGCTTTGAAACCTGGCGCCTTATCGCAGCCATCTGAGTCAATGTTTAAACAAGGAGGTTTATCTTCCTCCTGTTCGCCCCATGAGCCGACCTCGCCAGATTGAGTTAGGCTTATGGGCAGATAAGGCATTGTTCTCAGGCTCGGCTGTGCATTCCCTCGAAGCTCCCACTCCATTGTCCCCGACGTGAAGGGGATGTCCTGACTATTTATATGGAAACTTAACCACTAAGATTCAGATTGGAGATCCAGATTTTCGTCGCGAAACATCACTACGACCCACTCTCACCTTGTGCGCAAAGGGACCTCGACTTCGAGATTCACCATCACTTGTCCAGAAGAAGGACAATATCCCTTGAGTGCCAAGGTTCGAGCCTTCGTGACGCCAAGTCCCCAAGGCTTCCTCTGTTGTTCAGAAAGAGAACAACATTAGAACAGCCATTGTTATTTTGAGCCCGTTGACAAGAAACGGTTCTCCCCCCCCCCTTCCCAGTTGTTCAGAAAGAGAACAACGTTAGAACAGCCATTGTTCTTTTGAGCCTGTTGACTAGAAACGGTTCTTACCCCCCCCCCCCCCCCCTGTTATTCAGAAGAGAACTTCGTAGAACAGCCATTGTTCGTTTGAGTCCGTTCACCAAGAAATGGTTCTCACCCTTCGCCCTTGTTTTTCAGAAGAGAACAACATTAGAACAGCCATTGTTCCCGAGCCCGTAGACAAGAGACGGTTCTCACCCCCCCCCCTCCCTGTTGTTCAGAAGAGAACAACGTAGAACAGCCATTGTTCTTAAGCCCTTTCGTCAAGAAACGGTTCTTATTCCCAAGACGCCACGTCAGGATCATTTAATTCCCCCTCCCCTTCGGCTTGAACTCGCCAGCGAACCGAAAATTCCTTCACGTCGCCTTAAGTATAATTAAGTAAGCCGAACGTTACCTTTAAGTATTTATCCCTTTTGTCAATTCTATCATGTGCTTTAAATGGTTTAGCGAACCATCCCATCCCTTTAACTTTATATTTGTTTTACCTTTTTAATTCTCTTAATCCTCGGATTAGCTAGATTTTCCACGACCCTTTCCAATTCTCTGTTTATGTCAATATTTTCCGTTTTGTGTGTTGTTGATAGTTTTTATTAATAAAACTCTATTTTATTAATGATAGCAATATTATTATCCTTAAGCTCAATTCCACTTCTTAATGCATATCAAAGATACATAATATCGGCCAGCCTAGACATCCACGCATTCTAAAGATAATCAAATAAGTTCCTTCAACGAATAGTTATATATGGTATACCGTCGAGAGTCCATTCTACGACAGGCTGATTCAAAGTTACCATCTTTAAGAAGCTCTCGAATATGAGGACCAATGAAAACTCCCTCTCTTATCTTAGTGTCGTTCAGTGAGGGGAATTTTGATGTTAAATACTTGAATCCCTGACCAGATTCGCCCATAGATTTTACAAAGTTTTTCATGAGCCACAGTTTTATGTGTAGTGGCGGTAGCAAAATTTAGTTTGGTTCAATGAGAGGTCGATGTTGAACATTTTTCATCCCAGGCACCAATGATTGAAGAGGGGGCGTTCTCTCCTGATATAGTTGAAACCTCTTGTACGGCTGTCCCATTCTCACAGAAAGAAGCTATACTTGGTGTATCCGTCCTGCAAACCCATCACAAGAACAACAACCTTTAAGTAGCCACAGAGCTGCCATTGATGTTCATCATATTTTATGCATTGCAACATATGCTTTATATTCTCATAGGTTTTTCTCAAATGTGGTCCATAGCCTATAGGAACCAATGGTTCACTATTGCTGTTTTGCAGCATGACAGCTCTTAGACTTGTTTTGGGTAAATCAAGGAAAAAACTCCAGTGTCTGGGTTCGTATTCGATGCCAAGTGCTTCCATCAGACTATTAATATTGTTCAAGGCCACTAAATCACCTTCCATTACGAAGAAATCATTGAACTACTGCTGACGGTAACGAAACTTTGAAGTTTTCACATAAGCTGCTAGGAGGTTCCACTGTTAAAGACGAGAGCCTAGCAGCTTGGCCTTATTCTTGGGTAGTTGCAGATCCCTGACAATGACATGGAGTTCCCCTTGTGTTGTAAGATGTAGCCTAGAGGAGCATGCTTCATCAAAATTTGGGTCATTTTGTAATCTAGCACTGTCATCCTTCTCTGCTTCCTCCTCACCTCTTTCATCATCTGACTCAAAGTATACCGAAGTTGGAGCATCAGGAACAGGTAAACCTTCTCTATGTGGAACTGGTCGAAGAGCTGATGAAATGTTTGGATACTCAATTTTTTCTTCTTTGAACAGCACTTTTGTACTGGAGGTACCATGCAGAAATAACAATTGTTGGCATGGTCTTTTGGCTCCCGCCACGCCATTGGCTGAGCAAAGGGCATTCCTTTCCTCTTCCTGTTCAACCATTGGTGAAGCTTAATATCACAAGTGTTGCAGTATATGTGAGGAGCCTAGTTCTTATCCTGGAAACCAATCTTGCATCCAAAATATAGGTGATATGCCTTTCTTACCATAGCAGTTATATGGCGTTTGTGTGATGTATAGATTACCCCCACCACAAATGTACCTTGAGTTGTGTGTCCAATTCACACAAGTACGAGAGAGCTAAAAGAAGAAAACAACAAACAGTTAGAAGATAAACATAAAATTTATTTATAAATTTATTATTATAATACAGAGCATGACAGCTTAGTAGAAGTATTTATAACATTCAGTAGGAAAATAAAATTAATATAAAATGCTCTCACATGCATATTAATAGCTTGCTCACGGAATATAATTATAGGTTTAAAAGCTGTTAGACTAGGAAATTCAGCTACTTTCCCTTCAAAATGTAAACTTGTACAGAACAAACACCTTCTATGAGTGCTAAAACAATACTGATAGGCAGTTAGCCTGTGAGTGTGGTAAGAAACACACTGAAGCAAGCCTGTTGGAACCTGTTATGACACGGAGGTGTATCTTTAAAAGTAGAGCAAACAAACAATTTTAACCATGGTATTCATTATCAATGACCTAAAATTATTTGGAAATTGCTACTCTACTCTCGGAAGCATTTTGGTTGTTGACAAGTGTTACAGAAGCGAACCTTGTAGATACCAAAAAACTAGCAATGATGCCAATAGATGAAACTAATAACTTTTTCTATTTTCGCCTTACGGAAGAAATAATAAATACAGCCAGAGAAACTAAGAAAGGAAGTCGAGTCGCTGTCAAATACCGTCAATAATCGTAACCCAATTTTAAAGAGTTAATTGGATACCTTCCAAATGGCTAGTTTTCTTAGTTACGAGCTGGACCGAGTGGTGAAAAAATGAAATGAAATTTTGGCAAATGTTTATCTCTCGATGATACAAAAAAAAATCACAATTAAGGAAGAAGTAACCAACTATGATGAAGACATCACTTTCAGATATTGAAATCTGAAAATGAAATTCGTTTTTCTGTTAAGAAAATTTAAAAATTCCAAAAAAGGAAGGTCTGGATAAAATTTACTCAATCTATTTACCTTAGGAAGCGAATTGTTGAAACCTCACCCTCTACAATTTTAAAAAATCCACTAGATTGGGGAAGTTTCGGAACATTTCTCTTACTTCGATTGTTAGTAAATTCTTGGATTCCTTCGTTAGTCTTAGGATCGTGGAGTCGTGAAGCATTAGGACGTAAATAAAGTAACTAATGACCTCGTGACGGTTTTCATCTCGGACGATCATGATTACTCAATTGCTTAATTTTCTTACGACACGATGACAAAGTCTCACATAAAGGAAACATTTCAAAAAATGTTTTTTGAAACTTTTCTACCTAAACGACTCTCGTTAAAGTCAAAAGCGTACGAAATAGGTGGTATTCTACTAAAATAGATGGAAGACTAGCTAAAAAAAGTTAGTCATGGTAGTTGTCAATGTAAATATGTAGTTCACCATCACTATTTGGTCATTAGATACGTTGGTCAGGAATCTGTTTCTGGTCCCTTAATATATATATATATATATATATATATATATATATATATATATATATATATATATATATATATATATATATATATATATATATATATATATATATATATATATATATATCAACGATCTTGACATCAATTTATGAAGTCAAATTTCATAGTGACGGTAAAACTTACAAAACTACTTAACTAAAGTCATCAAATGGTCGGAAAGATGGGTGATCCAACTCTACATTGAGAAGTCTAAGGTAATGTACAAAGGTCACGATAAAACTCAAAGTTCCTGCACAGTCGATAAGGAAAATGTTTTATGTGTCTCAATCTTGTATGATCTAAAATTTTCAAAACATTTTACTCTATATTCAAAAAGGCCAATTATATTCAAATGATATTCTTCACTTATATAAAGTGCTTGCACGACCTCTTTGTAGTATTCGGTAGACTTCTGGTCTTTATATATTAGAAGGGACATATACGAGAACATTGAAACGCGTCCAGCGTCGGCCAACGAAATTATTCATTGAACTTATAAATAGATCGTACTAAAAATACCCGCACCTCAATTTACTTACATATTTTGTAAGCTTGGTATCTACGCGTTCAACCTATTCAAGTTTTTAAAGTACTAAACGAGTTAATTAATATCACTAGAGACTCGTATATCTAAGCTAGATAACAGAACACTTACTCGAAATAACGGTTTCAAGGTACTAACTATATATTTAAACTCTGCGTTAGTACAAATTTCGTAATTCTGTAGTGATTTCTATGTTAGCAGCCTTCAACGAATCTATGTTAATTTTGGAACTTTTGTTTTTCTCTCAACAAGGAAGGCCCCTGACGTCATACTGGGTTGAGGAATAAGTTCTTGCGGTTTTATCAAATGCATTCATTACCATTAACAATTTTAGAAAAACTCCATTTTTAATTGATAACAATATGCAATTTGACCAATAATGTATTCTCCGTTGTTATTTACGACTTCTTCCCAACGTTCAACTAGTTTTTCGATGCCTCTGCAATAAAAATCTCTAGATTTTGACTCGAAGAATTCGTCTAAATAGTTTCTTAATTCCACATCAGTATTGAACGAAACGCCGCGCAAATTGTTGAAGGTCGATCGGAACAGATGGAAATCCGATGGAGCCAAGTCTGGCAAATATGGAAGATGCGGCAGGATTTTCCAATTAAGCGTTTAGATGACGTCTTTTGTCATATTGGAATGTGAGGACGAGCATTGTCGTGTTGCAGAAGGACTCCATAACGTCAATGAAGTCGCTTTTCACGAATACCTTCGGTGAGTCGATACATTTGTTGAACGTAGAGTCCTGCATTGACCATTTCGTTGTTCGCAAGGAGCTCATGAAGCTCACAGCATCGTCTTTCGTGGATTAAGTCCTTGCTTTAATTGCAAAGTGGTTTTTTATTGGGGCTAAACCATTGTTTTCGATGGTTCATGTTGACATAAACACACCACTTTCCGTCGCCAGTGATGATGCGGTAAAGAAATATGTCCTTATATCCACGAGTAGCCTTGTGACGAGCAAGCAAACCTGCGGCAATTGTGGAGCATTGAAGTTTGTTGCTTTCGCTCAAAGCGTGCGGAACCCATGCACTGAGTTTTTGAACTTTCCCCATCGAATGAAGGTGATTCACTACAATTTTCTGATCTCACGCCAATTGTACAGCCAATTCTCTAGTCGATTGACGACGATTTTAATGAAGAAGGTCATTTAATCGATCTTCATCCAACTTAATGGGGTGACCAGAACGTTATTCGTCATTAAGATTGAAATGACCGTTTTTAAAACGTGAAAACCACCATTGAGCTGTCCTTTCTGGTAAAGCATTTTCTCCGTACACAGCACAAATATCGCGACGAGCTTTGGCTGCGTTTGCATTGTTCCCGTCTCGATTGAAAATGAATAACAACAAGTGTCGAAAATGCGCCTTTCTTTTAACTTGACATTCCATTTTGAGGGTACAGAACAAAATTTGAATTAAAACAACTTTTAAATAAACCGCAATGACTTATTACTCAACTTCAAGACGCTGTTAAGAGATGTAGCCTAACCTTTGCCAATTTTGTTCTCATTATTTATTATTGTTTCTTAATATGTGAACAAATTACGTCAACAAAACTTAAATCAACACAACATTGTAAAAAACGCAAGAACTTATTCCTCAACTTAATAGTTAATGGAGTTCCAATCAAGAGAGTTTGGAGGCCACATGTTACGGGTATCAAGACCTTGATAGTTCTTCACCAGCCAGTCGTCGGGTCGATTGTACTGGCAAGTAGGGAATAAAGTACTACTGGAAAATATACGGCTGCCTAAGCCCGCCTAGGGCTTTCAGAGCCTTACTTAGGTCGTTGTTGGCGTTTTGCTTCTGCTGGACGAAATCGGCTTCTTGATGACTTTTACCAATCATATGATTCTTCTCTTGGCTTGGCTATTGCCACTACAGGGGCCAGTAGCTCTTACTTGAACACGATGACTTAAGACTTGCCCACGTGTTCAAGAAGATGGAAATCTCAAAATCATCGTGGTTTAAGATTGAGGCGAAAAAGGAGGCACACTTTTTCATTTCCCATGTCAGATTTAAAGCTGCCAGGTTTAGTAAGAAATAGACATATGGTAAGACTTATGAGATCTAAGGCTGGCTGAATTTGTTTTTTCAAATTTCTCGATCTGGAAAGTGAGAGGACCAAGTTTGGGTAATGGATTCTTCCGTAATATTGTGCTCTCGAGTATCTGGCTCACCCTGTATTTTGATACCGTCGAAATACTTATAAATTCTCAACAATACAACGCAAACAAATTTAGGTAACGAAACCTTTGGAAGATAAGTTACCTCTGTTCCCTCGCCGGTAGAAAAGCACAGAATTACTGCTGTTCTTGTTCTTTCTCTTACTCTACGGGCTTGCCAGCACTTCTCATTTTGGTCTTTATGTGAATTTCCTCACCTAGGCAGGGAACCTTTTCCATGGATCAAAATGGAGGGAGAGGAGGGCAATTAACTTAAAACTGTTTAAAGATTCGTGTCCCTTTTATTTCTTTCACCTTCTTTTGTCTCTGGCCCTTGGTTCGTTCCATTCTAGTGAAGGAAAGCGAAATTAGGGATAGGAACGGTGGCTCGTTCAATAACTTGGCTAACCAATGAGAGTCCATCGTGGCTTTTGTCACCTGTTTTTTTTATATTATGGTTGAACTCTTGAATAGTTGTAGTCTTTATTCGAGCTTTCTTTTTTCTTTCTGGCATCTTTTTCTCATGTCATCAAAGACTCAATACTTCGGGTTAGTGTTTTTTTATTTCAGTCCATTTTGTTCCTAACTCTTTTTTCTTTCAATATGTCTTCCCTCACTGAGCGCAACTAAGGATGTCATTTTTTGGGTCAGATTACCTTATTTTTACAATCATTACTTTTACATAAAATCTTGCCTGTTTTTCCGGGATTGAACACGTGTGGTTGCAAGTATGCTTTGAACTTTACTTGTACCCATCGTGTGTTCCAAGGGCTTAAGGAAGATATGGGGTAGCTAGAGGTTCTGGTTTTACATAGATCATTTACGAGCTAATGCTCAATTCAAGATCACTTAAATGGACCTGAACTTATTCATTTTATCTAAACCTTTTTCTTCACTAATGCAGACAAAGTCTTGTTCAATAAATATAATTTATTCAAGATAAGCAATCAGTTAATATTCATTGGTATAAAGTGATATATGTTAAGTCATGTCTAAAGTATTGCGTCATTTTTTTCATGTTTATCATTATTTTATGGGTAGAAGTTACTTATATTAAATAAGTATTTATTTATTAATTTAATAAGTAATAAAATTCTTACTATTTTCTATCACGTCTCCAACTTTCTGCAAACTTTTCAGTAACCTGTTTGTAAAAATCGTTTTACCTTGATTTAAATCGGCTCTTCAAGGTTGCTTCGACCGCTTCGGTTGCTCACATCTTCATTTTATTCCGGTAATTCTCTACACAAAAATGATGTAATCTGATGGGGAAAAAGAAGAGGAATATGGAAGATGACTCCATTAGTTATCAATCAAAATTGTTAGGTTTTTATATTGTATCTCACTCTATATAAGGTCGCGCGTTCTCTTGAGAAAAGAGAACTCTTCCTATATCAATGCTACCATTTGCATTAAAATAGTTTAAGTAGACAGATTAAACATCTTTGGTAATAGTCTGATTCGGGTTAAGAATTTGAAAAGGGATTATGCCGTTCCTATACTAACAAACGTACAAGAAAATCTTGCGTGGATGAGGCCATTGTTTCGGTTGAGGTTTTGGTTTTACCCCTAGAATAATCCATATTCTATAATGTTTATTAGTCTTGTACATAACCTTTTTTTCATCTCTAATAAAAAACTACTAAAAATTGTTCACTTTTGATTTAATTCTTTGTTGTTGATTGTTTTTGTTGCTAATTATTTGTTGCAAGTTTACCTCTGACAGGTCGTGAGGTATCTATTGCCTCAATCGTAAAACCTTGCTTATCTACTCTAAATGACGGTGCAACGTATCTTGATTAAATTCCAATCATCGTCTTGAACGGGGTTCATCTTTGAGCTTAACGTTTTCCGAGTGAAAACACTGAAACCATCTTTGGCACAAACTATCTGCTTTTAACTAGGCAGGTACCTAAGTTTGAATTTAGTAGACTAGGCTTGTATAAAAAAAAGCTTACTACAGATTATTTATATCCATAAAATATTGATAAACAGGAAAATTATGGGCATTAATTGTGAGATGCGATAATATGCGCAGTTCTTAACCTAGGCATATGTTTATATAAATCAACCCAACTTCCATAGCCATAAAGGCTTCGTAAATATAAGATTATCTCCGTTTTTTCAGGGATAAACCTTTGTATACGATTCTGTATCTACACCGTGTTTGTTGGATTTTATAAACCTTTACCTGCTGTTAATTTTGACTTCATAAACTTAATATCAATTTCTTATATTACAATTTCAAATCACTCAAAACGAACCTGGCTGTGCACTTGGTTCATTTAAATTTATTATATGCATGGAATATATGTAAGAATTCTTGATGCCATTTCCAAATCAGCAGACAATATTAGAGCAAGATTTAGTGGTGTTAATCACAAAGAAAAGGCAAAACTTTAGTTCGATCTAGAAATAAGAAAAAATATATGATACCAGGCAAATGCCATTTAATATAGAGAAATGTATAAAAACGCATACATAGAATTAAAATCAAAGAAAGTACTTTTCTATGTAATGCTTAACTGAGCAGAGTAAACCCTCACTTGGTTGTCTGATTTGGGTTCCGAATTCAAAGATGAATTATGTCATTCATATCGCACCAAACGTAAAGAGAATCTTCCGTGGATCACGTCCCTATATTTGCTGAGATATTGGTTTTAGCCCCAGGACTAATCCATTGACTAGGACGTTTAAAATTATTGTACCTAATTCACTTTTTGTAACAAAACAATCCTGCTCGATAATGCCTCTCTTTTAGGTCGAGAAAAGAGAATGAAAATGTCAACAACAGATGTGGTCGAAATAACCTCAAAGATCTTTCTTTAAATCAAAGTCTATTTTTCTCTAAACATGTTATTGAATAGTAGAAGTTTTGAAAATGTAGAATAAACTGGTAGGACTAAATCAGTAAATTAAACTTTATATAAATAACTTCAAAGAGTTGTTGGATTTATATTCATAAAATATTTCTAAAGACTCCATCCATCCATCACGCGTGTGATTAATTATATAAGGAAATGGTAACCGCGTTTCCCTTAACAAATCTCCTATAGAGGCAAGTTTATTCTTAACACTTTCTAATTCATTAGCTTAACCCTCTTCAATCGAAAAGGATTCCGAGCACTTTCTTCTTCAGTAACAGGGGCTACTTAAATTGAAAAACGATTCTGAGCCTTTGTTCTTATTTAAAAAAAAGATGTCTTTAAGAAAAGATTCAGAATATTTTCCTCTTTATTAAGAAAGACCATTTAAAAGGAAAAGATAAACCGAGCACTTTGTTTTTATTAACAAATTTATGTTAAGGTAAAAGAGGATTTCAGACATTTACCTTTTATTAACAAATACCCATTTAAAGAAAAGGGGGTAACAGTATTTTCTTCTTTATTAACAAAGTCCTTTAAAGGGAAAAATCATTTTCCCTTTATTAACAAGGATCCCTATATTGGTAAGGGAATTTTGAGCAAGTTCTTCTTCATTCACAAATACTAAATTAATGGCAAAAACATTCTTAACCCTTTACTCTTTATTAACAAGACCAATTTAAAGAAAAGAAGATTCCGAACACTTTCGTTTTGACTTACAAATATATTTTAAGGGAAAGCTAATTCCTCTTTATTAGCAAAAACTTTTAAGGGAAAGAAAAGAGATTCCGAGTAATTTTATTCTTCATTAACAAAAACTTTTTTATTGGAAAGAGGATTCCGACCATTTTTATTTTTATTAGCAAAAACAGATTTAAAGTAGAGGATAAAGCGAACAACTCTTCTTTACAAAAAAAAAACCCTCTTAAATGCCAAATCATTCTGAGCACTTTATTCTTTATTAACAAAATAGGCATTTAAGGGAAATAGGATTCCGAGTTCTTTTCTCTTTATTAAAAAAAATTCTCTTTCACAGAAAAACAACCGCGGAATCGTCATGGTGAGCTTCTACGCAGACCACGTCAACTGTGATGGACAGGCGAATGTCACCCACGTCGCCAGTAAGCTTGCCACTCATTTGCGTCGGGCGTAGTAACTTCTTTGACCCTGAGTAGGGACTAAGTTAGCCTGGGAGAGAATGAGAGAGGAGAACAAAAAAAAAGCTAGAAAATTGCCCCCAAAAAAGTATATTGCAGATAGAATACCTCGGAGGCCTCTATGACAACATTTGTACAAATCTGAATTGCCCTCAGAGAGTTGAGAATTCGTATATTCCAAACGTACTTATTTTTATGTATAATTCGAAAACCGATTCGTCTTGTGACGATGATGCGAGCCGTTATCACTTTGTGGGAAGGCAGTTAGAGGCCAAAATATCATGGAAAGCGAGATACCCCATTCATGTATTATTTGATAATTACTCCATAGGGTAACTCTCGATGCCCGAAACGAGGGACCAGGTGAAATTTGTCCGGAAAATAATGTCGTTTTGTCGTTTTCATCTCGCTTACATCCGCCTCGCTTGAAAGCAATGAAGCCACTTATCTTGAAGGGCCTTTAAAAGCAATTGTAGACTTGTGAGAGGGATACAAAATGAATGTACAAAGGGAAGAGAGAGAGGGAGTGAGAGGAGAGGGATCTATGAAGTGAGAGACAGACAGAGATTGAGGGAGAAAGAGATTGATCAAGAGAAAGGGAGAGAAAGAGCGAAGGAGAGAGAAAAGAAAGAAAGAAAGAGAGAGAAAATAAGAGGGCAAATGAGAGAAAAAAGAGAGATGAAAAGAAATAAGTGACAGAGTAAAGAGAGGAGAAAAAAGGGAGAAAAGATAGTAACAGAGAGAAAAGAAGGAGAGAAAAGGAGAAGGAGAGATAGAGATGGGAGAGGAGGGAAAGGGAGATAGACAATGAGAGAAAGTGAGAGAGAGTTAAAAAGAAATGAGAGACAGTGTGACTGAATGAAAGTAAGTTAGAGAGAGAAAGATAGTGAAAGAGACATTTAGAAAAGTGAAATATAGCTAGAGAGATCTACAAGGAGCTACAAGGGAAAACGTACCTTAGTATATCTTACGGTCCATTCAAAGATGGTACCTTTGGCGTAAAAATTGAGCAGGACAGTCCTCGAAAGTGTCATTTGACGCCCTCAAAGAACCCTCGCACAACGGTTATGTACCCAAAAGGCCACTTTTCAAGACTTTGTCTAGGCGCGACTTGAACTGCTCAACAAAATTGTTGTTGACAACTTTCACTGCAAGTGCGTTCCATGTACCACAGATGGTGTATGTAAAAAACTTCCAACACATATCACGATGGTAACGTTTCAGCTCAAGTTTGTAGCCGTGGTTTCTGGTTCTGTTCTGGCTAGGCTGGACAATATCCCAGTAGTCTACATTGTCGAAGCTTCGAAGCATATTAAATCCTTCTATAAGCTCACCAAGCAACCTATGGGTCTCCAACGAGAAAAAATCTAATTCCCGTGACCTATCTTCATAACTCTTGTGTCTGATAGAGGAAAACAGTTTGGTTGCCCTGGCTTTGCACGTTCCAATCTCGTAATGTCCTTTCGAAACGAAGGACTCCAAAATTGTACGGCATACTCCAGGTGCGGCCGGACAAGGGAGTTGTACAAACATGATACAATCTCCTTGTTCCAATATCCAAACTGTCCCTTTAGGCAGCCTAACATCCCTTGGGCTTTCTTCTCCGCCTCAATACACTGCTTCGAGAACTTGAGGTCACTAGTGATAGTTACACCCAAGTCCTTCTCAGTGTCGGTGGATTCAAGAGCAGTGCCCTTAAAGATATAGGGTGATTGGGGGTCTCGGTGGCCGATATGCATCACTTTGCATTTGTTTACGTTGAAAGGCATTTGCCACGTATCAGTCCACTCCCCAATCTCCTGAAGATCTTCCTGCAGGCTTACAGTATTTCCTTCCTTTGCACGTTCATACCAAGCTTGGTATCATCGGCAAATTTAAAACGCAACCATGTCGTCATCCATGTCGTTAACATAGATGATGAACATTAGTGGTTCTAGGACAGAGCCTTAAGGAACATCGCTACTAACGGGTACCCATTCAGAAACTTGTGATTTCAACACCACCTGTTGCTGTCTGCCACTTAGTCAGTTCTCTATCCACCTGCTACGTTTCCGTCTATGCCCAATGTATGCACCTTCAGGAGAAGGCGGCGGTGTGGTACCTTATCAAAGGCTTTCTTAAAGTCTAAGTAGATAACATCGACCGTCTTGTCCCGATAGTGCCCACTGGAAACGAAGTAGAAGAATTCCATAAGATTTGTCAGGCATGACCGTTGCCTTCGGAAGCCGTGCTGGGAACTCCTCAGTAGCAGGTTTGACTCTAAATACAACGTAATTTTGTCCACCATCATGCTTTCCATGAGTTTACCGACTATCGAAGTCAGACTGATAGGTCGGTAGTTCGACGGTTGGCTTCGGTCTCCTTTCTTGAAGATAGGAGTCACCTCCGCTTCACGCCAGTCTCTAGGAACGCATTCGGTCCGGATTGACATGTTAAAGATTGCGCTCAGGTGTCGTGACACTTGATCGCGCACTTCTTTCAACACTTTAGGTAGAAACCCATCTGGGCCCGGGAACTTATTCGTCTTTAGGTTATTGATTCTTTTTTGAACCCGGCTTTGGGTGAAGTCCATTTCCTCCAGCTTCTCGCTTCAGTGAACACTGAAGAGAAGTAGTGGTTCAGAATATTGGTATTTTCTGCATATGAGTGCTTTAACGCCCCGTCCTCATTCACCAAATGGCCAATCTTGCGGCGGATTGGCTTACGGCTGTTTACATAACCAAATATCTCCTTGGGATTCTCTTTGTAAAGTCTTGCCACTCGGAGCCCTTCGGCACGTTTTGCCACCCTTATGCTGGACTTCACTATCCTAGCTAGGCTACGGTACTCATCGAAGTCACTAAAAATCTTTGACTGCCAGTACACAGTTCTCTTTTCCCTCAGCAAGGGCCAATTTCTCGATTTAACCACCTTAGTTGAACAGAAGACTGACGCAAGCTTTTCACAGGGATAAATCGTGATTAAAGACACATAAACGTAGTTCTGAAACTATTCCACAAATCTTCAACATTCTCACACCCTTCCAACCTCAAATCAACCAACCCAGCACGAAGACCTGCAAAGTCTGCTCTTCTCAAATCAAGGTTCCTGATTCATGAGTGACAGACTCTACCTTAAGGACCTTCACTACAAATCTATCTAGTCGGTGGTCACTATCACCAAGCTCCTCGCCTACAGAGAGCCCCTCAACGATGTCATCCTCAGAGATGAAAACCAAGTCGAGAATATTATTGCCTCTCGTCGGCTTTCTCACCCATTGAGTCAGGAACTCGTCGTTCACGAACTCCAGGAGCAGTGCGTTCTTTCCACATAGTTCTCTGGCTTCCCAGTCAACTTGGGTGTTGAAGTCTCCCATGGCGATACACACTCTGTTTTCAACAAGTTCACCCAGCAGCCGGTACAAAACCTTGTCTTTCTCAACGAGTTGGGCAGGGGGTCTATAAAAAAGCATGATCCTTTATCTGATACTACTTATCTCTAGGTCTACACCTAGTAGCTCGTGGTGGAAATAATGTTGGAGTTCGACGTCTTGAATGTATCCCTAACATACAACATGACACTGCCACCCTCTCTGTCTAGCCGGTCTTTTAGCAAGAGTTGGTAACCCAGAATCGTGAATTCACCCTCAAAATCTCGGTTCGAGATTTACACCCACGACTCTTTTATGGCCAACATCTCAGGTTTTTCCGTAGCTACGAGGCCACAAAGTTCAAAAAACTTGTTCCTGATTGTCCTCGCATTAAACAAAAGAAGTTTCATGGAGTCTCCAAATGTAGGACTCCCTTCGCAGTGGCATGGTGGTACCCTTTCTAATGACATCCGAGAATGTCGTTCCCGGAGTGACACGGGCGTATTGGTGCACGTTCGCCTTCACTCGAAGCCGGACACTCCTTTGGGTCCGCTCCACTACATCCTCTATCATGTTAGAGAGTACAGCCTTTCCTTTACAGAAAAGGTGCACCCCATCCATTTGGTAGAGTTTGTTCCTACCATAAAAGGTGCCGTAAGGGTCCACAAAAAAAAATCCCATCAACCGCGCAGAGATCTGTTAAGCGTCGGTTCAAAGAGACTAAATAACTCCTTGGAAATCTCTTCGCAAAGTCTTGCCACTCGGAGCCCTTCGGTCCGGGTTGGACCTCTTCTCGGGAGCATCCCGACCACGACAAGTCTGCGGGTTTTCAACGTAGAGTCGTCCAGACCTCTCATCACCGTCTGAAGAATCTTAGGTGTAGGGCCTACCCCACCTTCTCTGAGCTACAGGTCGTTGCCATTTACCATCAGCGTAACTACCCAGCTCTCAGAAATCTCAGCTTTCTCCACCTTTACTCTAATTTTGGCGTTTCCCCGTCCAGGTAGGCAGCTTACCTTCACACTGGTGCGAAGGCGCGCCGCTAGCAGGAGTTTCAGGTCCCGTGCTTGAGAATCACCAATAAGGATGACCCTCGCACATTTCACTGTAGGGGACAGAGTTTTCTCTTTTGGGATCAACCTGTCAGTTTCCTCTTTCTTCTCTATATTTCTCTTTTTTTCTTCTTCTTCGATTTCTTATCTTATTTTGGCTTCTTTTCTTCTGTTTCTACGTTTTCTACTTCTGTTTCTACTTTCTCTTCTTCTCTTTTTACTTTATCTTCTTCTTTCTTCTTTCTTTTTATCCTCTTTCTTTTCTTCTTTTTGGCTCGTTGAACCAACAGTCCTGCAGCAGAAGACTACTGCTCTGAGACGTTGATTGTCTTTATCCTTTCGAAGTCTCCCAGCCACTTACACCTCTCCGATCTCAAGAGGTGAACCTATCTTTTGAGGAGGGAGTTCTCCTCACTCAACTGATTAATGCGCTCGCCCAGACGTGCCCCGAGTTCGCAGAAGTCACAGACCTTAACGGCGTCTGTGAGTTCCTTGCAATTCCTGCCACCGAAGTTTTCACCCCATCTGTACACTTTCTATTTTCCTCAGGTTAGTTTGCGAAACGGACCATTCTTCATCGCCATCTTTATTACTTTAACGTCCAACCATATGCATAAAATGTTTCTTTGTGATTTTCTCTCGCACAAGCCACATCCGCCTACTTTCAGGAGGTTTTCGGTCGTTCGGACGTCCCCAATCGTGCCACAGCTCCCAACTGAGCAGCACAAGAGCCCCAGGTAATCTGCTTCTCTGATTTTTTGACAGGGGTGCTTGAGGTGTAACTATCTTCCTACTAATCCCTACTAATCAACGAAAAAAGCCCAGACCTAAAGCAAATAGTAAAGCTAAGTGCCCACGACTTCATCCGAAATCTTTAGCTGATCTGGCAACCAGCAATGCACAAAAGCTCTCTCACCAAAGAGCAGTTGAGCCTTTGTTCACCAAGTAACGGTCAAAGTAGGCTGGTCCGGCCATTACACGTTAGGAGAAAGCTTCTAAGGGATACCTAGCATTTCTCCATTAATCGTACCCCAAACGCCTGAGATTCCTTCAATCTCAGTCTCTTGTAACCTATGAGTGCTCCAAGGCGTTATTTAAAGAGGTTCCAAAGCCTCTTTTCTCACGCGACATAAAGTATCTGGTGAGGTCCTTATAACTAAACAACTTATGTGTAATAGATGGGTGTTTTTTATTGGCTTTTTTGATGGTTGAGGAAAGGTGGTGAAACCTAACGCTAACAGAATCGATATAGCTAATAGGGGGATGCTGGGAGATGCATCCAAGTTGTAGTAGAGAAGTTTGACAACTCTTTGTCTGGATCTTACTAAAGCTACCCTACTGGCATGGGTGACCCTGCCAAGCTATAATTACCCCAGCTTAGCTAGCTGAACTCAAGCAGATCGCGCAAGTTCTCTCACCGACGGCAAGGTGGTTGTAGAGAGAGAGGGGATTAGAGGGGCAGAGTTAGCTAGACAGGGGGAGTTAGAGGAGGGGGAAGAAGATGAAGGGAATGGAAGGGGAAGGCACAGATGAAGAGAGGAGGGGGGTCAGAAGGAGGAAGAGAGGGGAAGGGAAAGATGGGAAGAGAAGGGGGCTTAGAGGGAGGGGGCGAGAAAGGGGATAAGTAAGAAAGGGTAGGATGAAGTGGGAGAGAAAAGAGAGAGAAAAGAAGGAGGGGAAGATAGGAGGATGAGAAAAAATGATAGAAAGAGAAAAAGAGGGACGAGAGGAAAGAGAGAGAGAGAAAGGTGCAAATAGAGAGGTGGAAGAGAGTAGGAGAGAAAAGTGAAAGGGAGAAGCGAAAAGAAAAAGGGAAGAGAGAAAAGAGTGAGAGAAGGAATAGAGAAAAAAGAGAGAGGGAAGAGTGATGAGATAGGGAGAGATAAGAGAGTTTGAGAGAACAGGATAGAAAAAAGAAAGAAGGAGAGAACACAGAGAGTTGAGAGAAAATAATGAAAAGAAAAAGAGAACAGAGACAGTTGAGAGAAAATAATGAGAAGAAAAAGAGAAAAGAAGGAGGGAAGAAATAAAAAAGAGAGATGTGAACGGAAGGGGAATGGAAAGATGGAAAGAGGTGTCGTGTTAGAATGAGGAAGGGGATAAGGAGGAAGGTGTAGGAAGAAGTGGAGAGAGAAAAGAGGGAGGGGAAGAGAGACGGATGAGAAAAAAAGATAGAAAGATAAAAAGGGAGGAGAAAAAAAGAGAGAAGATAGAGTAGAGAGAGACTTGAAATAGATAGGAGAGAGTAAGAGAAAATAGAGAGGGAGAGAGCAGGATAGAAAAGAAAGAGAAGAACGAGAGAATAGGTTGAGTTGAGAGGAAATAATGAGAATACAAAAAGAAAAGAGAAAGGAAAGAGATTATAAAAGAGATATGTGAGAAAAGAAAGAGAAGTAGAGAAAATGGTACGATATGGGGGGAGAGAAAAATAGAGAAGATAGAATCGAGAGAAACCTAAAATAGATAGGAGAGAGTAAGATGAAATAAATAGGAAGAGAGGGAAGATGGGGAGATATATAGGGGAAATAGAAAAGAGATGGATAGGGGGTTGAAAGGGTTTTCGTGAGAGGGGAAGAGAGATAAAGGGAAATGTAAGATAGAGGGGGTATAGGAGAGACAGAGAAGGAGAGAGAGTAGAAGGGAGTGTGAAATAGATGGAGAGAGAGGAAGAGAGCAGAAGTGAAAGAGGCATAGGAAAAAAGAGGTATAAGAAGGGCGAGAGGAGAAGGAAAAACAGTTGGGAGATAAAGCGAGGAGATAAAAAGAGATAGGGGTAGGGAGAGGGAGTGTGGAAGAGGAGAGGAGAATAAGGAGAGAGAAAGAAGTAGAAAACAAGATATGGTGAGGGGAGAGGACGAGGGGAAGATAGGGAGAGAGCGAAAGAGGTGAATATAGTGAAGGTGAGAGGGGAGTGTTAGGGAGAAAGAACGAGAGGGGGTCGGGAGAATGAGAGAAGGTTTATGGGAAAGGGGTGAGGAGGAGGGAGATGGGGAGAGAGGAAATGGTGAGCAGGGAGATATGGGAAAAGGGAGATAGGGAAGATGGGGATAGGTAAGAGCGCGTTGGAAGGATGGGGTAGAGAATATGGAGATGAGAATGAGGATAGGAGAAGTGGATATGAATAGGAAAGGGAAGATGGGAAGCGGGGGAGGGAGTGGAGGAGCAGAATATGGGAAGGGAATGCGCTAGAGAGTAGGGGGCAGGAAATATGAAGGAGAAAAACGAGAGAGTGAGGGAGGAGAAATAAGAGATAGAGAAAGAGGGAGTAGAGAAGTGAGAGGTTGAGAGAGAGGGCAAAGACAAAGGAAGAATGGAGAGAGAGGAGTAAAGAAAAAAGAAAAAGAAATGAAGGAAAGAAATGAGATTAATGGTGAGATGGAGGAGAGAATATAGAGAAATAGGAGTTGGAGGAGAGATAAAAGAGGAAAAGGAAGATCGTGAGAGGTAAACAAGACGAAAAGATAAGGATGAGAGAAAAGAGGAAGAGATAAGAGAGACGGATGTTGGAAAAGAAACAGCAAGATTGGGACGGAGGATAGATAAGCGAAATGGATGAAGAGAGGAGGAAAAAAAGACAGAGTGAGTAGATAAAGGAAAGATAGATGTAGGAATAATAAGAGATAGATAGAAGAAGGAGAGACATAAGAGAAAAATAGGAGAGAAAGATAAACAATAGTGAAAAAGAGATTATTAAAAGATAGAAAAAGACAGATTAGATAAAAGAGAGACAGGATAGAAACGAGAGCGAAGAGAAAGAGTTGATGGAAATAGAAAAGAGAGAGAGAGAGGAGGGGATCAAAAGAGATGATAGAAAAAGAGTCAAGATAGAGAGGAAGAAATAGAGAGATACAGATAAGAGAGAAGATAGAGTGAAGAGAGTAATAGATAAAGAGAGAAGAGAGCGAGGATAGGAAAGACAGAGAAATATAAAGAGGAAGTAAACAAAGCGTGGATAGAGAGAGAAAAGAGAGACAAGTATCAGGCAATATAGATTGAGAAAAAAATAGAGCAATGCAACAGCGATAGAGACTTGAGAGAGAGGGGGAAAAGAGAGGGATAGAGTATTAAGAAAGAGAGAAGAAAGACACGTACGACAAGAGAGACGAATGAAACTAATGAGACACAAGATATATATATATATATATAAATGAGAGAGAGACGAGACAAAAAGTCCTCTTTTGAACCTTCCAGCACAGTAACTGACGATGACAGCTGCCGAAAGTTCTTTCCATATTTGCCACATCCAGTTTGTAGCTCAACTTTTACGAACGAAGTTAGGGCTGGGTACTCGGTCCTAGCATCAATAAACAAATTTCAGCCTATCAACCTGCACATTTCAGGTTTTGTACACTTGAGTGACATATTTAAAAGATGTAAAAAGTTTTGGGAGAAATATATGGAACACTCCCTTTTTTGAGTTCAAAATTTCGATTTTTTAACATTTTTCGAGCCAGAAAGATAAACACCATCAGAGTTGTTGGTTTGTTGCTATAAGTGCTTTTAAATACATTAAAACTGAGCCTAAACTAAAGAATAATGACAAACAAGTGAGGAGATCAACTTTTATTATCTAACTGATACATACTATTTGTCAACTGATACCTTGAAATCATGCTTTGTCTCAAACGATGGCATGAAGTCACGGGATTTTAGTACCACTCGAATATAGCCATCTCTTGCTTCTTTTCCATAGACTTAACCAGAAGTTTATATCCTCATTCGCACACACCACTCTACACCTTAAGAATGGCATGGAATATCAATATAGAGTGGCTCGTCGACAATATTTTGCAGGTCCGCCTTTGATAGCTGCATTGTAAGTGGTGGTTCAAACCTGCACTCCTCTTCAGGAGGAAGTAGATCTGTTAAGTTCTTAGCAGTCTTATAAAGTTTTGGTGGCCTGAAATCACGTATCACGTCCTCATACACAGTAACTTCTCGGATCTTCTTGATTCTTTCATCAGCTGATTTCCTGTTCTTCTGATCAACGTCTGCCACTAGTGCCAAAAAGACGTTCTCAGGATTGGCTCAGTAGGAATATCTTTTGATTGTTTGCTATGCTATGGATTCACTGACAGGTTAAAATATTTGCAGAAGATTTTTCTGTTCTAGGAGATGGTTAGATCCTTCCATGTATTTCGGAGATAATTTGATGTGAAACCAGCTGGGCCCATAATGATACACAGCAAACTCTGTGAGAATATATAAGTCATTATTAGGTTTTTCTGTTTCCACATAAGGTCCACCCATTCTGCTAGTAGTAGTGAGCCACCTCGCATGAGATATTGTCCCTGGTTTCATATGTAGGAATTCATCTTCAATTATACCACTTCTAATAGCACTGATAATTCTGTACAGGTAAGCTTAGCCCCGAATAAGCTCATTCATATCTACATCTGGAAGAGGAGTACCTTTAGAAATACATTAAAAACATTTGGTGATACTGGTAGAGTTCCACAGGTGGTTAATTAAGGCTTTTCCAACAGGTCCTTTCCATTGAGTTCCACTTTCTGTTTGACCAATATATTCCCTGCACAAGTACCTCAAAATGAGCTTATTTTGTTGCCATCTAAAGATGATCAACTTTAAAGGACGATGTAATTGACATTCCAGCCCTCTTATGGCTCCATTTTTGTAGTCAGTATTATTTTCCGTGCTGTTAGTTTCCACTTCTTTTATCTCAGCTTTAATATCATTTTCAACAAACCATTTCATCAGTCCGTCTGCAATACCTGCACATGATCCTCGTTCAATTGTTAGATGATCTAAATAAAAAGCACCAGATTCTCCTAGAAACACATAGGGATTTTGAATCTTTTTTGCTTCTACAATTTGTTCGCTTTCTTCTTTTTAGTGCTGTATCTCTCCCCCATTAAAAAACAAAGCATAATTTTCTTATCTCCCAAACATTCAGATTCAGGGAAATTCGTCCTTAACTTCTGTCGTGCCCTCCAGAATCTGTGATGGTCAATTACATGGGAACGGTCTTCTGTATTTATAGTACCATAGTCGAATGCAATATTAATAGCAGCAACAGCTCTATTTGATATAGAATACTAATCTGCTTTGGTGGTAAAGTCTTTGCTCTGTCGCAAAGACTTTCCTCCATTCATCATCAGAAATGTCAGAAGTTGAGGTTTCTTCAGTACAAGGCTTCGTCTGAAATTATACTTTTCTTTTCTCTCCTGAATTCGACCTTCTCTGATTTTCTTTTTTTTAATCATTGGACTTGTTTTTACATCCACTTCTTCAATTTTCATGTGACGCCCAGTTCTTTGTCCAATAAGAATTTCATGCTTTCGACGTGGCACTTTCATGTTCTTTTCACACTTGCCATCCAAGATTTCAATCAGCACACTGGCAGCCTGCTATATTAAAAAGTCGAGCCATTGATGTGATAAACCTATTACTCTTACCGGCATTCATTCTTTTTTGTGATACCACAGACTCTTTTTCCATCAATCAAGGCAATTTGGTTTTAACATTCTTGATCGTCTGATCTGGAATACTGCCTTTTTTCCAAATCTCAGTAATGGCCTCGGATACTTCAAGAATAACATCCTTGTTCCTCTTCTATTTATTGTCTTTTACATACTGAATATATCTTACAACCTGTTCTTTTGTTGGCAGCTGATAATGAGAAAGTTCTAGAAGTGGGGAGACAAAGACTCTGTGACTTGTTGATGTTCTAATTCTTTTACTCATCTTAGCCCTGAAAATAAATAATAGAAAGACCCGTTAGTATAAAAAAAGAAATAATACATGTGATGAATGAATCTATAACATAAATTCAAAAAGGTGAAGCGATATCTCTACATAAGAAATACTCTGTAAATATCTCGTAAATTCGTCATGCATCGATAAATTTATAGTTCCCTCCGAGTAGTTTACAAACAAGGAATTCCCCAATTTAAAGTTCAAATTTTCTTCCTGTACGAAACAGACCCATTTCGAGCTTCAGAGACGAGATTTATAACTGAATACAACCAGCCTCACCCTAAAGAAAGTAAAGTTTTAAGCAAAATTTGGCCCCCAAAAATGGGCTGTTACAATTCTTTCAGATTTTTTTCGTCTTCATTTCTAAATTTTTTATTGTCTGCCCTACAAAACCTGAAATGTGCCTTAAAATTGGTTACGACACTACACCCTACTGGTTACACTGGCTGCTTAACAACTTGGAGGACACCTGATAGTCTATCGTGACTTTTCTCCTACGTAAATTTTATGTTATTCTCTGAATGGTTGCTTACCAGTTCAGTTTGAGGCCGTAGTAGTACAGGTAAGTGGTTTACCTCAACTCATAATTGTTTTATTTAAGCGCTTGCAATATCTCGACACTTACCTTTGAGTAGTGTTGCCAGTTCTCCTCTCCTTTGCCCACCGTAACTCTGATTTTCCTCTCTATTAACCACCTCTAGAGGGAGTATACTCGTATCTCTGAGTACCTGGGATATAATAATAACTAAGCACTGTAAGGTTAGTACGTTCCATACGGGTACCAGTAGTTAAGGTTTCATATTTGTGTGTTTGTTTCTGTATCCTGTTCATTGTATTTATTTCCTTGTATTAGTATTCCCTTCCGGTATTCTCCAGTGGGCGAATTACTCTCGATGGTTAAATCAGTCTAGCCTCGCCTTTCAATCAAACATTTTTGTTCACACCAATCAACTCACCGTCCATAATCTCTCTCTCTCTTTTTAACTTCCATCCAACTCATTGAATTCTTAGCCACTTGCACTGAAGTTCATTTTTCTTTAATTCATACCTAATTTACGACTGCATTATTACTTTTTTGTTACACCTTACCTCTGCACCTCCCCTATTTATCCCACCTCACCCCTTCATACTCCCTTTTGTACCTCTACATACTAATACTAGAGTTCATCTTAGCTCTGCCTATTCCCATCTTAACCTCACTTTAACTCAGAAGACTTCCTTCCTTATATCTGAATACTCCCTTATTAACTTCTGCATATTTCCTTCTTTACCTCTACATACTCCTTTCTTTACCTCAGCTTACTTCCACATACTCCTGTAGTTCAACTAGCTCTGCATACTACCTTCTTTTGTTTAACTTACCTCTGCATACTCCTTTTTGTACAACTGCATAATCCTTACTTTACCTAACTTACCTCAACAAACTACCTTCTTTACCCCACCTTACCTCTGAATATTCCATTTGTTTACCTTACCATACCACTACATAATCTCTCATTTACCTATGCTTTCTCCCTTTTTTACCTCATCCTACCTCCGCATACTCCTTTCTTTCCCTCACCCTAATTTAGCATATTCCTTTCTTTACCTCACCTTATCTTTGTATACTCCCTTCTTTACCTCACCTTTCCTCTCTATACTTCGTTCTTTACATCATATTACTTATGCTTAATCCTTTCTATACCTCAACTTATCTCTGCTTACTCACTTCTTTACCTCACCTTACCCCAGCATACTCCCTTCTTTCCCTCACGTTATCTCTGCATATTCCATTTATTTACCTCACCCTACCTCTGCATACTCTTTTCTTTAGCTCACCTTGCCTCTGCATATTCCAATTATTTACCTCAGCAATACTCTTTTCTTTCCCCCACCTTACCTCTGCCTCTCCCTTCTTTCCCTCACATTACATTTCCATATTCCCTTTCAGTACTTCACCTTACCTCTGCATACTCCCTTCTTTAACCACCTTACCTCTGCATACTATCTTCTTTTCCTCACCTTTCCTCTGCATACTGCTTTCTTTTCATCACCTTACCTCTGCAAACTCCCTTCTCTACCTCTTCATACTCCCTTCTTTTCTTTTTCTTACGCCGTTCTTTACCTTGCCTTAACTCTGCTTACTCCCTTTTTACCTTACTTTTATATACATGCTCGCTTCTTCACCTGTGCATACTCGCTTCTTTACTTCCTCTGTAAGATGCAGTGCGATTTGCTTTCCTGGCCGCCTTGCACACGTTTCTCAGAGCCACATCTAGACCCAGCTTAGCCTCTTCTACTTTCATACATCATGTCTTCCTACCCTACTTCCTCACTTTCCCTACAACCTATGCCACAACTTTCTCTGGTCGACCTCTAATTACACAGGGTAGACGCCGCACAGCTTCCTCTCACCCAACTATCCTGAATTGAGGCTGAGAAAGGAGGGGAAGTTTTCCCCTCCCCCTAAGCTTGGCCTCGGGATGGTAGCTTTCAACAACCTGATTTACTCCCACCCACAACTTTCTTTCATACCTTTTCTCTCTCCTCTTAAAACCTATAAATTTTACGCCAAGCCCAAGGTGGAGCCGCATGGCCACTGGATGGGAAGATTGGTCCTGAATGGAAGCGGCTGGCTCTGAAGGCCCCGTGTTTACCCCTCGTATAGTGGGCGACTGCTTGGGGTGGTTAGCGTTTTCGTCCCGTGGTACTAATAGGGTCACCATTCCAATATGAGTTTCTTCACAAAAACTATTCCCTTTACCTTTCCCTCTACCATCGCCGGAGATGCTCTCGGGCAGCTACACAACAGCAAAGTAGGTCCCCTCCCTGTGCTTTCTCAGGGAAACCTCCTAACCTCTCTGAGCGGAGAGGAGGCTTACTCCTCTACTGGGCCTACGAGTGAAGGGGACTCCTCCTCATCCTCTTCTCTGGAGTCACCCTTGGGTGAATCTCTCTAACAAGATGCATTCTCTCCTTTAATTTCACAGGGAAGTGGCAAGAAAGCACGTCAGCGGCCAATAATTGACCGCACCGGGTAGGAGCAGCTCGACAAGGTCGGTCTGCATGTGTACTCTAAAGTCTTCTGGTGGGCATAACAAGCTTACATGGGGTCACTGTTTGTGACCTCGTCTCTTCCCTGATGGATGCAGTTTCACTGATACAAAGCGAGACAAAAGGTACCTCAAATGGGATCCGTGATGTCTTATGAGGGTGGGCACATGGTCCCTGAGGTGACCCAGCCCCAGACGTTAGGATATTCCTTTGGGTCGAACCCAGGCTCAGTGCCAAGCACACAACCCTAGTCCGCCCCTATGCAGGCTTGGGTCCCTAAGGCCTCACAAGGAAAGGAGGGATCTACTTCTCAGGCTGGTGCTACTGTGATATCCAAGACCTCCATTTCGGAGAATGATTTTGCTGCGGACGGTCCATCTGGCCTAGACGCTCCTTACGGCGGACAAGAGAAGCGGGTTCATTACCCACCCTCCTCTCCTAAAAAGAAAGGAAACTCTAAAAAAAAAGACTAAGGTGTCCTCTCCCATCGCAGGACCAATGGAGGTGGACGGGCCCGCTTCGATAAGCGACCAAGCCAAGATGGGTTCGTCCCTCCCCGGTGCTTTCCCGTATGGGAGAGTTAGACAAAGATCAAAATTACAACTGCGCAGAGTGGTGCCTTATTTACGTTGGGGAGCCTCAATTAGAAAATACCCGTCGTTTTCGATCCCGCTGGCTTCAAACGCTTTTTAGTTATTCGCTCTACTGATGGCAGCATGTTGACCAAGGGAAACATGATACATTAGAGGATAACACTTGCTAGCCTGACTGGTAGAGAGCCGAAGCTAACCCGTTACACGTACGATAGCCTTCTGGCGACAGCGTTGGATACCCCTCAGGTGGCCTTATTACTGTTCTTCGGACACTTGAAGGCACACCGGTGACTGTGACGCCGCATTTTACCATGAACTTCTTGAAAGTAGTTTATGTAAGGGAACTCGTAGACTACTCCATTGATGACATCACCTTAGCACTGGCCGATCATGGAGAGGTCAAGGTCGAACGAGTGATGAGAAAACAGGGAGGCGCTTTGAGATCCACTCCTACACTCTTCGTCAAGTTTGAATGTGACAAGCTCCTGACTCGGTGTTTCCGGTTGGTAATGCTACCGCGTGAAGGCATTCGTGCTACTGCTGCGTAAATGCTTCTACTGCCACCGCTTCGCCCATACAAATCGCTCCTGTAGACGTAAAAATTGGGGGCTACTCAAATTCTGTGTAAGTATCTCTAAAGCCTATCACGATAAGTCCAGACCATGTGTGGTCATAGCTGCCAATTATGGAGATACGTACCCCACATTTTCGAAGCAATTTGGACCTTATCTAGTTGAGAAGGAAATCCTGGCCGTTTAGGCCCAGGATCGTCTCTCATTTCAAGAGGCTAACGAGTTGGTCCTGGCGCGTCCGGCGGTGCCTGGAAGTTCTTATGCCTCAATATTAACACACTCTATTTCTTGCCCCTCCAGGCCTATGAATACGGTTGTTTCCGCGCCCATTCGGAACCCTTCTACTGGTTTTACCCGCCCCAGGCGCTCCCCTGATAGAGCTGGCGACACAAAGCGTTCACACCAAGCCCTGGCTAAAACCAAGGATGCCCTCCTTCACACAGCGTGAACGCTTCCCGTAAGGCAAAAGGCCTGAGCGGCTGCACCGCGTTGTTAGACTCACAGGAAGCAAAACCTTTAAAGTTTGTCGTGGGGCTATCTTCCGGGGTTCCTAAAGCTTCTCCCCGAAAGGAGGACAGCACTAAACGAGCTTTGGTTCTTACGCCCAGACCGAGTGTTAGGCCTGGGTGACTCGAGGGTGATGGGTCCTCCAAAGAAGGGACCCTCGCATCCTAAACCACCCCGCTTGCCTAAGGTTTCGAGCCGGAGGGAGAAAAAGACTTTTATGGTGACCCCAACCTCTCCTGCTAAGTCCTCGAAGGCGAGAGTGCCTTCAGCCCATTGTCCGGCCAGCAGCGACCGAGATTCTGCCTCCGGGAAGCATACCGCCATTCCCGTGAAGATATTATCTTCAAAGAGGGCTCCCTATTTCATTTGCCGCAGGCTCGGGCCAACTTAGAGGAGCTGAGAAGGTTCGTCTCTTCCCGTTTTTCCTTAGCTATCTTTTTCGAGAGACCATGCTAGGCGCGTGCCCCCTGCCAACCATCCCGAGTTATAAAGGTTTTTCTACCGCACCAGAACGGGATGGGAGCCTGACAAGAGGATGCGACATTTACACCCGGTATCTCTTTGCTTTAGATACCTCCTTTTAGGCAGTAGCTGTGCAGCTACTGTTATTTCTGCCTATATTAAACCGTCAACAAACTTCGATGCGGAGAACCCACCTCGTCATGGCACGGTTGCCGAGGCCCTTTCTATTGCTCAAGGTTTTCAACGGGAGACCAAACACTTTGGTGAGACTACTGAATCAATTTCAGGGGTCAGGTCCTTGCTGATCTGAACGACGAGCTTTAAATAGGTGTCCTAAATGTGGATGAGGTTACGCATCACCTCCGGAAAACCGCTTAATTTTCCTGTCTCTATGTTTTCCGGATGCACAACCTGAATTTGGGTGGGGGTTAGTCGATAACCTCTATGGAGTGATCACTTTCCCTTGAAATATCATTTTATGGTCTGCTGCCGCCCGAGAGCCCGCCCCGGTGGTGCCTGGCGCAGAGTGAGCTCCTCCAAGAGATCTTTGGTCATTCGAACTGTGTGAGGATGGGCATTAACTTAATGAGGGATGACACCCCTTTTGTTGACTAAGGAGGGTTGCTTTTGGCCTAAAGTGGTTTTCAAACATCGGAGTAGATTACAGTGGAGATTAGCATTAATTGTTTGATTGTTGTCTAACAGTTTTTAATAGTCCATTTCTGCAATATCTAAACATGAACTCAACATGGTCTTTATGGATGAAGTTCTCCTCTCTGTTGTTGAGAATTTCTGATTCCTTAACTTACCATGAACTACGGCGTTTAACGTTATGATAAAGGATCTACTTCTCATCACCAATAAAGAGGCTGTACAAAAATATGGCTGAAGTTGTTGTAAAAGCAATGACTTACAACAAGTAATACGCTATTTGAGATTCGCTGTGGACAGTTCAAACCTTTCCAATCATTTTTAGTCGCTGGCGACTCTACATCTCACTATGTCAGTCGGTCTCCTTTTTTCTGGGTTTTTTTTTGTAATAGAATTCTAACTATTTGGCTGATTCTAACGAAATTTGAAATACCTTATGTTCCTTTACATTATCTTTCGAATGATATAATTGACAAGCTCCTTCTAAGGTTAGCCCAGGAATTATTTTGTTTTTGCCATAACCTCGTAACTATTCCGCCGATTCTAACGAAATATGAAACTCTTATGTTGTTTTACATTCTTTTTCGAATTATAGAATTGTCAAGGTCCTTCCAAGATTAGTCCAGAAATTATTCAAAGTTTTAAAGGTTGTAAGGTCATAAATCAGAAGAAGTGAGAGCTCGCAACATTTTGGTCAGCAGACCTTTTCCAGTTGTTGTAGGGTTGTTGTATGGGTTACGATAACTAGTTCTGCGAGTTTCCTCGAAGTAACACTAAGATTTGTTGTGATAAAATAATTTCCACTCATTCTTTTAGAGTAAAATTCCCACTTCGAAAAGGTAAAAACCCCCTTCTCCAACTTCTTTCATTTATTGCATCGTCCCCATTGTGCTCTGAATGCTTTTTGCAGACATCTTTAGAAGAACTTAAATTGTAAATCTTTCTGATTTGAAAGTTAGGGCGGAGGGGGGAGGTGTTATATTGTATTCATGGTTTTCAAGAACAAAAGGTTAAAAATGTATGGCTAAATGAGTAGGAAATTCTCTCATAACATAAATTTGCGATCCTTTCTGATAGTTGAAAACGCTGTCAGTGTTTTAGCCTGTATTGTGACTTGTGCGCAGCAGAGAGCTTATAGGGTATGCTTGAACCGAGTCTTTTTAAGTTTATAGATAACTGGTGGAATAAGCCTCCCGTTAACTTCTTTTAACGTCGAAGAGTCAGTGGCTTGAAACTTTACCACACTGGGATGGTTCTTTCTTTCCCCACTGGCCTTTTTTCTGCCTACACTCTTCCGCTTTAGTTCGCAGAACTTCTAAACATGGTTCTGATGCGTTTCGTTTTTTATTTACAGATCATATAAAACACATTCGTAACGTGGCGGGCATCGACCATGTGGGCATCGGAGCTGACTTCGATGGCATCAACAAGTAAGTAGCTACAAATATCCATTTTCAGGGAGCGTTGTAGCCTATTACTATTTTAGAGGGATATTTTTTTCAGTTCTCCATGTTTTCTCCATCGCTTTTGGCAATCTGAGGCAAGGATATTATGAGGTATCGTCCTTTTATTTTCACGATTATCAATTGCAATGTCTTTTGTCACATAAGTACTGCATATATCCCCCCCCCCTCCCTCCTCCGATAAGCTCTTGCAGCATTTCCGGTCCATGTTTGGCATCGTTTTCAATCACCCTCTCATATTTCAACATTCCTTTAAAGGCAAGTCTCTTTCGAGATTCTGCACGACTCTGCTTTCAGTGGAAATGTGCGTCAAGGAGCCTTTTGATGTTAGCCCAGAATATCAAAATAGGATCTCCAAATCGTTTGACGACGTTCATCTAAAATTCTTGATTTGAAATTTTCCTATTTCCATTTGGGGCTTTGGGGAATTCCACAGTTTCCTATTTCCCTTAAAAGATATCCAAATGGGAAAATTCAGGAGAATTACATATTGTGGGGCACAACTCCGTTTGTTTTTTTTATTCTACCCTAAAACAAACCAATTAATATAAAATCTTATACGAATAGGTAAGAAAATTATTAATAAATCCCCTTACAAAATAGGCTTGACAAACATCAACTTTTAAATATATCTAAAAATGAAAAACAAATATATACAAGAAAGCAGTTTTGGGGTCCTGCCCAAACACTTGAGACCATGCAAATTTGATTTAGGTAAAAGGTCTCAGCTTGGGCAAAAGTCAGCAAAAAATCAATATTCAAGTCTACGTTGGATTATGCACAGATGCAATGGTCTCTAGAGCTCGTCCAAGGACAAAATAGAGTGACTTCTCCTAAGTATAGTACGACGTATCCAAGCCGCCTTAGGTGATTCAGCCTTATAAATAATGTATTCTATGGAAATTAGGGGTTATTGATTCGAATACGTATATATTTTCAGAATAAACTAACATTTTTACTCAGTCTCGAGCCTATAAATGAGAAGAAGGACGTAGTTTTACAAAAATAAAAAATAATTTTTTTTTAGTAAACCTGTATTTTATTCTCACAATAAAATTCCCTTTAAAATTACTTCTTGGTTTTTTATATTAGTGAACTAGCGATGTGTACACGCTGTATAATTATGAAAGAGAGAAAAATTAATAGGGACTTCAAAGCGGTTGCTCGCTGCCTCAGTGTGCAAGGTTCGAATCCCACCCGTGCACGAAATTTTGCGAATTGGGAAATAACATTTCCGAAGAAAAATTAAAACATTTACCTGATTGGCCAAAGTAATATTTAGAGTAATCGATACATTTTACGCAATATACATTATCAATAGGGGAAGGAGCGTTCTTGACTAATAGATTAGAGATAGTATTATTATAGTTAAATACTACACAAATGCCTAGAGATTTTAAAATATGAGAGAGAAAAGCAAAGGATGGATTAAAAGAAAGTACAAGAGTATTATTGTTATTAAAAGGAACGCGAGGTTCAAAACTATATAAATACTTTTTAGCTAACGGAAGGCATTTATTAAGGAAATGAAAGGGATAGCAAAGTTTATGGCCGATGTCAAAAATTTAGAAACTTCAGAGTCGAAAAATTCGGGACTAACCACACGAAGTGCACGGAGAAACATTGAAATAAAAATAGATCTTTTGACTTCAATATGGTGAGATGAGTAAAAGTGAATATAAGAAGAAGAATTAGTTGGTTTCCAAAAGGCAGAGAATTTGAAACCAGAAGGCGTGCAGTGTATTAATAAATCAAGGAAAGAAATACTTCCATTCTGTTCAATTTCAAGGGTAAATTTGATATAAAGTACCAGGTAATTGAGTTTGCCCAAAGAAAGAAAAATATTTTCAGAATTGGGCCACATCAAAGGATATCTACAATATAGCAACACCAGATTATAGGAAGATCTACAATAGAGGGAAAGTAAACCGTTTCGAAAAATTTCATATATGTTAGTTAAAACGGGGGATAAACAATTACCCATCGCTAAACCCAATTTTTGGCGGAAGAATTTACCATTGAAAGAAAATTTACCTTTGAAATGAAACAGAATGGAAGTATTTCTTTGCTTGGCTTATATAAACTCGATGGTTATTTTTTAAATTATATTCACAATGTACTGTCGAAACTTACTTTTAGTTTGAGTCTAAATATGAATATTAATCTTAATAAACTATTTAATTTTATTCTTTTTGTTCGTCTATGTATTTATTTTCGTTTGAGTCAATTCTTTAGAACATTTGTAGTTATTCTACCTTGGTTTTTAAATCCTGACCTCTGATGTTAATCTCTCGCTCAGATTTTCTCCCTCCCTAATTGCTTAGGCGATATTTTAATCGTCTTGTCAACCTTTGTCTTTTGAATTTGCCTGATTTAATGACTTTAGTTTGTATTTATCTTTGTTTTTTCTTATATATATATTTATATATATATATATATATATATATATGAATATATATATATATATATATATATATATATATATATATATATATATATATATATATATATATATATATATATACCTAATGACTGGTTTAAGCAACAGGTAGTTGAATCCGCACTAATCAATTCTCTCCCAAACTTTAATATAAAGTGGTTCACTCTTAAAGCTTTTTTTCTCATTCTTCAGCATTTTTGAAACTTAAGATTGACGATATCCATTGAAGATGATACCATATTGGCAATAATTACGTTATAAAGGAAAAATAACCCCAATATAACATTAAGGTAGTATCTTGATCCTCTCATGACATCAGAAAAGTCGACAGGTTCAAGGGAATCAGGCTATAAATAATCTTCATTAAATTTATCCTATTCAATCTAAATAAAAACTAATAACAATTAATGCAAAAAATTAACGAATTCTCTTTGCCAATTTGATTCCTTTCAAACAGACCTTACATTTCCCCCAAAACCTCATTAAACCTCTCTTCATTTCCCCCTTTCTTTCCTTGTAGTGACTAATTACAAGGTGTAGTAGAACCAACAAATTGAATACCCCGTTGGCCCTATGAAATCTTGAAATGGGCACACAAACCAAACACTAAAATAATATGCCCTTTGTTAATAATTAATTAATGCAAAGTAAACTATATATTTGTAAATAATGCTAAACCGCTATTCAAAACTTAATGTACCAATGCAAAGCAAAATGTATACTTAGAAATAATGTAAAACCGCTAGGTAATGAAATCGCTTGTTCTCACGCTAACACACAAACATTCACACACACACACACACACATTAGAAAACAGGTGCGAGCCGACGGTTTTAGCCACGGCGATAAGGAAGACTATTGAAACAGCTGTTCATAGAAGTAATGAATCTGATACATAGGAAGTCTGACCCACTAGCGTTCAATGGATCCGCGAAAGACGAAATTTTATGTTGTTACGAATATTGGCCTGATAGATATCAATCATATTTTAAAATTTGAACACTCTCTTGGTGTACACGCGCCTACACTAAATATACGCCCATACTCTTTGGTCAAATAGGCTCTGCCCAGCTCTCGGATTTGACAAACGAAGCTACGCGCCGTTCTTTCGTTTGGATAAAAGGGCTTGTAAAAGTTACACATAGTCAGTCAGACAGAGAGAGGATACAGGGACGGAGAGGCTGTTAACACCGATAGTAAGATACAAGGACGTGAGCGTACTACAAACCAGTAACTCAGCGATTCCACTTAGCCGAATATAAAAGGCGGCCATAAGCCCAAGAATAAAGCTCCGAAACCGCCATTTTTTAAATTTCCTTACCTGACCCCAGTAATAAGTCGGTTACCGTTAGCCCAGCCTCTAAGTGGATAAACAGCTGGCATCTTGAACTTTCTTTCAATTGGAGTCAGATAGAATTCTACGGCATAACCAACCGCAGCCAATAACCACAAGGCAAATCACACACATTCCCCATACCCTAACTCCTCCATGTTGTAGCATAATTTAACATACTGTATATAAACAAACTCTCCCCTTCTTTCGAATATTATAAGCATTCTTTCAGTCAGATGATGCTCTTACAAAATTATTAAGATCTCTTTCGGGTCTCGTTTTGTTGGACACAAGATATTGTAATTGATAAGCATTCGGGTTCACTTCACGCCAGAAGCATTGCACTGAAGTGACTTTTAGTTTGAGACCAAAAATTATTCTTCGAAGACCTAAACCGCTTTATATCATATCACATAGTTTTACGGATAAATAAACTCAACAGAGCCTATCAAGGGTCATCCGAATTAATCAACAAGACACTGTACCTTGCCTTAATATCCCTCTATAAACTTCATCCACCAGATTGTGTCCAGTATACCGCTTCAAAGTCATCACTAACTAACGTTTGTCAAAAACTTAATGGTGTATCTACCATATATGATAATTTTGATCCAAATATGTCCCATAGGAGAAATAAAAAGCGAATTCCATGAACTTGTAATTTGCTTTTTATCTTTCCTGTGGAAAATATTCCACTTATGGCACTATTTACACGTTACTTTGTGAGTTTGCGTATGGTAATATTAATAGTTTAGGATGCTTATCTAAGCTTAAGGGAGATGATTATACCTTTTCTAGCTTCCGCAACGCTCTATCATTTATTATTATCTAAAATTTATTTTCTTGGTATTTATTCCTTTATGTTATTTGCCCTCACATTTTATACTTGTAAACAATATTGTATATGTATTGAATATTTACATCTGGTTTATTTTCCCACACGTTAGCATGCCAGAAACAGCGTGAGGCAACAGGCAATTCCAATTACGTCACCTTACATATGTTTTTGTTAAATGTTTAAGACCTATTTTCCTCGTACGTTGGTCTATCAAAGCAACAAAGAACGGGAAGAATGCAAGAAAATTAACAAAGAATAATGATGACGCTAAATGCTAAAAAAAGAGCTGATATGAAGTACATAATAAAAAATTCTGGGAAAGGATTGCTGCTCCCAAAACTGCATGAAGATCGGTTGAATGAATATAGATGCTCAGAAGTACAAACTTGAATTTTTTTTTTCCGGGGAGGGGGGTCTTGTTATATCCAGAGTTAACACAAAATCTATATTGAACCTACCAATATAGACTACCGAACCAAAGGTACGCAACAGTTGTCTTTAATTTTTTCAACATATTGTAAACGGATAGTTTAAAATAAATTACGCTTGGTTCGTAGTCACACATCATATTGGTGTTAAAATATTAAGTGGAATTTTAGCTGTGTTGGCGCACAAATACTTTACAAACCCTGATGCTTCTTTATTCTGCGGTCTGTAAGCACCCTTTGTATACAATCGACAACAAAACCTAACCTAACATCGATTAAGTTAGTTCCGATTGGTTTGGGGCAGTTACGTTGTCACCTAGCACCACAAAGTGGACCTACAATTTTTTCTAAACTGAAATTCTGCAATTTTTCACCAATTAATCTTCTTCTTTCGCATTTCGTGCTCTTCCTTTATTTTGACAAGACGTAAATTTACGGCGTTCCTGGAAGGAAAACTATAATTGTGCCGTGCTAATATATTCTAATCGAAATTTAAATATAGAAAATTATTTAATCTCTAGTTATTAACTACAAAATTGATCAAGGGCTCTTTTATTGTTAAAAACGACCAACTTAATTGCAGAAACAGGAATTGTCTTCAGTGATTTCTGAAGATATGTATATAAAATCTTTCATACATTTTGAAAATCTGCACTTGGTTGCATACAGCATGCCGGTGATTAAGTATGAATAAATTTCTTGAGGGTATTTTAACAAAGAAATGTACATATGTGTAATCGAGTAATAATGAAAACAGAAACCAAAGCAACAGGGAAATTTCAGCCACAATATAAATTCAAGTTCTCAAGCAGTGATAAGACAGCAATCTCAAATCTCAGATTCAAACTCTAACGATCATCAAAATTCAATTCGCTTGTCAAAGGAGCTCGCCAAAAAATGTTTGTACAATTGAATAATGAATTTAGAAGTGTGTTTTTAAAAGTTGCCAGAGACCCTGACGGATTTGTTGGAGGGAGATTAGAAAATGCGATACATTCGACCGAAAACATAGAATTGCAGAGTTATCCCTTAGTATTGAAACAGCTGTGGTGGGAATGGTGTGTATTCGATTCACACTACGCAATTGAGATCGTTTATCTCCATTGCGAAGAAAAAGAATAGAAGTTACCTCCAGGATTATGGTAAAATTAAGACTGAAACTAATAGTAACCTACACAAAATCATCTCTCCATCACCCTTCATCCAATGTGAGTTAAACTTGCTAGCGACTAGGAGGAATTTCAGAAATTCATCCTATTTCTAAACGACAGTATTCACTTAAATCGATTGAGAGAAGCGTGTCTTGAGTGAGTGAGAGATAAAAGTGTGTATGAGTTATATAGCCTGGAAAAGGGAGATAATCGCGTGACAGGATAAACTTGAACAGGGTTAGGAGAAGTCTGGGCAATAAATCGTGGGTCGGGTGAAGCTGGAAATCAGAAAAAGGATGAGAGTATTCGAAGAATTGAACCGTTCTCGTAGGATATATATAAATTCCACTTTTCCCAAATACGTGTAGTTTAAGAAACCAATTAGATAAATTTAAAGCCGTGGTTTTCTAAGGAAAACTTTGATGTAATCACTATAAGTGAAAGTTGTCTTAACATTGCGATAGGAACTTTATTAGAAAATTTTGTATCGATAGTTAAAAACTGTTCAATAGAATTAGAATGCAGGGTAAATGGGAGGGGCTGCATCATTTGAAAAAATATTGAGCTAAGAATGATATATGTAAGTAATGATGATATGGAGGTGGAGGTGGTAAGTGGGGAGTTCGAATATGACAAATAAAAAAAGAATATTGCAATAGTTTACAGACTGCCTGTCAAATCCGAGAAAATTCCGGCTCACTTCACACCTAAAACCATATATTGAAAAGGCTCTTGGGTAGGGATCCCAAATTATTTATCAAAAACCTAAGTTCACCTAAAGTCACCAAGTCCTATCAAGGGTCATCAATTCAATCAACTATCCACTGTACCTTACCCAATATCTCACTATAAACTGCATCCGCATGTATATTAAATTTTATTTTAATACTTCTGTCCCCATGAAATTACTACATCCATTTTGAGCTCTCAATTTTTCCTACTTTTCTTATGAAGTGTCAGCTAACTCAGTATCATAAACAATAATCGATATTTTGCTGTTAACCCTTACCCAAACCTCAGTAATATAAACTAGGGATAATAATAGTCGTAAAACAGATCCCTTTCATCCGTGAACCCAGAGCTTAATAACTCCGTAACATGGCTCACCCAAATTCGTCGTAGTTGTCTGCAAGGTAGTTTCCAAGATAGTTGAGGCATTCTAGAGTGATTCCCATGCAACCTTCTCCAGCGAGTTTAATATTTTGATGAAGTCACTATCATTAACCAGTATGTGGATCTGAGGCACATTCCATTAAGTAGTGAAATCCATTACTCGTTTGATCGATTGCTTTCAAGAAATTGTTCGCCAACCCCAGCTTGATATGTTATGGCGCAAGAATGCATTTTTTAGATCAAAAGGGGGTTGTAAGACAGTTGAACCTTCCGGCCCCATCTTTTGGCCTTGCCGGCCATTCTTATCTTACGTAGTGCTCGTCCTCAGCTCTACTGTTCCACAAGCATAGAAATCACATATCTTTTGTATAACCATTCTAAAGGCACAGGAATAGACTGATTACTTCAAGGTACATGCATATTTTCCTCTGGTGCTTCTCATACTCTATAGTGTAAAGCACAATCTTCATGGTTTCATAGCTCTCATAATCTTCATCGCATGTGCTATTGGCACAGATGTGTATCTCATTTTCCTTGTGTAGGAAAATTGCTTTTAGACTATCTTTTCCTGAATCTATGAATAGCATTCCATCATGCGACAGACTTACAGGGTTGTTGCATAAGAGAAATTTCGTCATCACAGTAGCAAAGCTTGTTTGCCATTTCTAGAAACGCAGAAATTTGCCTATGCTGATGATGTGGTGTAGTGATGCGCACTCCTTCTTCAAGCAGGCAGGTTCCGCTGCTTTAGTCTTGATCCCAGGAGCTTTGCCTTTTCTTCAGATAAATCTAGGTCCCTTATGAGATTATGAAAGTGGAATGGTATGGGCTTACCGTTTCCTTAGGCGTCCTGGTAGTTATCATCCCACGTGCTACAACTGTATTCAGAAGAGCTGCAAAGTTCTTGTTTAGCATGTGGGTTTGGAACTGGTTGTACAACACTATGTGGAACTAACTGGTCGTATTATAGAAGCGATATTAGGCTACCGTACTATATATATGGTGTCTTGACCTCAATGACTGATCCAGGATAAAATTAGGAAGGGGGAGGGGGGCTAACCTGAGAAGTCTAAAAAAATGGCATTAAACATAAAGAATAGTTATCTTACACAACATTGATAATAAATAACAGTACATATATCACACGGGAGTAAGCATTAACACTATTAGATCCGATTTTTTTACACACATCAGAAAATAATAAATTGTAGTTTTTGGACGTCAGCTATGGTATAATACTGAATTTAATAATTATTTTTGAGATTTCCCTGTATTCTATGTATGTATCATCAGGTAAATTCGATCGCAACGTTTAAAAAACTGTTTTTATATATATTCTATATTAATATATGACTCTTTCTGAATAGCAGAATACAAATCTTCTTTACAAAAGGAATATAAATATAAACGGGTCTGAAATTTTTTTGGAGGGGAGCAGGTGGGTTTAGCCCACTAGCCGCCGCCCCCTTGATCCGCGTCTGCTTAATATTATTCTTTGAATGTTTGTGAGACAGAAGCAGCATTCAATGTTGTGGTCTTTGAGCTCTCACCACATCATTAATACAATAAATGGCAACCCGAACTTCACTTTCTATGCATCCATTCACTCAATTTATTGTTACAGGACATATACGCTCTCTGAGGCGCTGATTTCTTATCTTGATCGTCTAAGTGACATTTAAAGTAGCTCTTTTATTTCACTCGAGCATCTTTCGTTATGAGTTTCCTGAAGTGTATTGGGGTGAAGGCTCCACATAAAACGGTCAGGATCGTCTACATATTTGCGGCGTTCCATCTTTCATAACTGTCAGAGTGACCAAGACTTTCTGCAAGAACAGAAGTGGAGAGATATAATTAACCATTCTGAAACAAAAATACAAAATATATTGGAAAATACACAAATTCAATCGATAGATGTCGTAGAATTGCTCATAGTCTGGTCCAATAATTATTCTAGTCCTTGATCTGGACACACCGCTTTTGTTTAGGTCGATGGTATTGAGACCCTATGACTCAATCTACGATCATTATATATATATATATATATATATATATATATATATATATATATATATATATATATATATATATAGGCTTTAATTCTTACTGAACGTGCGAAAGCTGGTTAGAGGCGGGTTGTGCCGCGGCCAGGATTCTCACTATAAAAGTCTCATTTGTTACTGGGGGGAGGTTTGTGATTGTTAAATTCTAAGAGTGCATAATACAGGTTGAATAAATTTGCCGAAGGGATTCTAAATTAAAGTTTTGCCACGGGTACGTCAAAAAGGAGGAGCTACAAATAAACACACGTACAAAAATTAACTTTACTTTACACAAAAATAATAATTAGTAGCAATAGTTAAACGGGCATTTAGGTAAATAAGGATTAAATATTAAACCAGATTAGTCCGGGTTGACAGCAATTATAAATAATAATCAAAAAGGAGGGGAGGATACTGACGTTAAGCGTCTAGATTTATAATGACTCAATGGGAATATCAATCACTGTTAATTAAATAGGTAATTTAAGAATAGAGGGACACTGGGTTTACAGATTACCATTAATTGTGATAGATTGGAGAGACGACTACTCAGGTCCAGGTGGTTCGGGTGGAGTTAACACAAGTTCTCGGGGAGAGGGGGGATAAGACGACGAGTTCGGGGCTTCTGACTGCAGTTTCGGTTAGTTCACTCCTAACTGGATGTGACACTAAAAAAAAGTATCTTCTAGTAACTATTTGGATGTTCCTTTTTCTTTCTCAAGTAACGTTGAGCAACAGAGCGTATTCTTTTAGTCACAGACTCTGCGGGGCGGGATTTGCACCAGGAACACTTTGAAACAGCGACGAAATTAACTCTGCGGCACGTTGGCAGTCGATACGTTACGGCAACGACTCTCGTTCAACGTGAGGGTTACGTGAGTAGGTTTGAAATCGAGAGAGAGATTCCCTATACGACAATTCGCTTATCGCAGCGCATTCTGGACAATCTCCATGGTATCATAAAGAAGGCAAATAGAATTTAGGCTTCTCTGTGAGAAAGTTCTTCTTTCGTCAGACTTCCTGTCGCATATGCATTCTTATCTCTCAACTTTTCCTACAAACAGATGAGATCCAATGATATACAGAACTGTCCAAAGATCTCTATATTAAATCTTAACATTCAACCAGTTCTCAGAAATACTAGTATTTCATCGCCTGAATCTACTCGAACTATCCCGCGATCACTGATTCCTAGTAGAGATTCTCCTGAAGTTAGATCTGTAAGTACTCACTATTTAAAATAAATAAGATCACTACGCTTGTACCTCACGTTGGGTTTTTCACATTTTGAATCAAAAAGTATTTCCAAAGCATTTAAAAAAACCTCTTTTACTTTATTCCTTTCTTGCATACTTTACCAGTTTGATTTTTAAAAGTAGAAATTACCCAGAATAAGAGTAGCACTACAAAACACTCAATTATTTCCATTCACATGTCTGAACACGGATATTCGAAGCTCTCGCAAACGCACTTTACCCCTTTTTATCATCCCCATTTTAATTCTCAATTATTCGACTTTTTTATTATTTAATAATTATCACGTTCAAGGCCATGCCCACGACTCAGCTGTCCCTTGAAAATACCAGAGACACTTTCCCAAGAAGCGCCCACGACTCAGCTTTCCCTTGAAATACTAGAGCCACTTTCCCAAGAAGCGCCCACGACTCAGCTTTCCCTTGAAAATACCAGAGACACTTTCCCAAGAAGCGCCCACGACTCAGCTTCCCCTTGAAATACCAGAGACACTTTCCCAAGAAGCGCCCACGACTCAGCTTTCCCTTGAAATCCCAGAGACACTTTCCCAAGAAGTGCTCAGTAGCGTTCCTCTGCTTCCGCGCGAGACTTTTTTTTAATAAAAGGTATTTTAGTTATCAAACTCTTTCCTTCCTCCATATTTTTAATTTCTGAAAGTATATAAACATACAATTAAATTTGAAATAATATTTTTTAAAATTGTGAAATGTACCACCTGTGGTACATTTGGCCTTTGGAAGGAATTCAATCTGTACCACCGGTGTCGCATGCGGCCTTGAACCTGTTGTAAGAGCCCGTCTGGGGACTGCCTATTAGAGCAGAGGTACCGTAATCACATTGCAGCCTAATGCTAGGCTAGATAAAAAAACCAACAAAACAAAGATTAAATTACCAAAATACAAAAACAAGAGACAAGCAAAGTAAAGTCATAAGCACGCAAAAACAAAAAACAATAAGCAAAAATGCAAGAAGAAGGAAGCACGCTCTGATGTGAGAGGGGGGCTGCTTCCCTGTGGCGCAGGAACATGCAACCTACAACAAAGAATTATGAAAAGTCCTGTTGGTTATGCGTCTGGTAACTCCTGCATTGAATGAGGATGCGATTTTATTCAGTATTGACAGGCTGAACCCTTGGGTAATTCTATCAAGACGCTTTTTGCTATGCGCACAATCATTCGTGATAGGCCATTGCACTTGTCACGGTGAGCGGTAATGCCTGCCATAAGCTATTATCGGTACACACGTGAACCGTAGATCAAGGGATGCTGCATGTCTGTGCAGTTTAAGAATAGAATTCTTATTATTCATTCTCTGTAAATCCACATCTACTTGAAATGATCAGCCTAGCCCATGTTCACACCGACCCACTAGATGTAAGATCGCAACTGATACAGGGCTAGGAAATTCCGTGACGTCATGGTATAGAGGCGCTGCCTACCAATACCTTTATATACTGCTATTCACGACTTTTAGCATCCTTCATATTTATATGACTATAATCATTCGTATAAATAATAATTAACCTTGTAACTTTCCGACACCTGAATAGTCTGGGTGTTTTTTACAGCGTTCACCTCTATTTCTGCTCTATCTCATTCACCTCTCCCTCATCTACTCCTTCTTCGATTTCTTCTTCGACTTTTAGAAGAATCTCTCACTTAATCCTGCGATGGGAATGTGTATTCGAGTGAGTACACCTTTTGTACACATATAAATGTTTATTAGCTATTCTCAAACTAGTTTTTTAAACGCAATTGTTTAATTTATTATGTTTTACTATAGTAACGTTTTGTTATTTTTTCTCAGTTTGGCTTTGGGTAATTCTAAGATCTTGCATGCCGGCATTTAGTAGTTCAGTATTTGTTATACTTCTCATTCTATTTCTTGTTATACTGCATTTTATACTTAATTTTCGACCCATTTTCTTTACCTTTTTAAATTCATCTTAATATACATCTTCAGTAGCTAGTTATGGACTTGAATGTCTTTGCAAGTCTGTAGCTCTGCATTTCTAATTCTTCTCCTCTCCATACTGCCCCCTCTCTCTCTTTCTGTTCATTTTCTTTCTTTCATCTCTACCGCCTTTATTCTCGTTAGGTCAAGTATTTCCTCTTCTGATGTTAATGAACCTCAACATGAAATTAATGACTGAAAGGTTTTCTCGGATAAAACAAACTTATTACCGAAAAATAATGAAAAATTACGACAGATTTTGTCAGGTAAGTAATTATCATCCTTCAAATTGGATTAAGTGGGGTGGATAAACCACATTCTCTTGAATGTACTTCCATCCGTGCAAGAATTTTTGTTTATTAATTAAGTTCCTTACTTATTAAGACATTCCTGCAACGTTAGAATAGGTTTTTTCTTCTATTTAAGCTAGAACACAACCTTAGTAGAAAGTAATTAAGATCTTGAAGCTTTAAAGCGCTGCTATTTAATTCATTTCCTTCATAGCAAACGATTAAGGTTTATCCATGAATGATCGGCTTTAGATAACGGCTGAATATAGATTTCTAGTTTGTTAATTCTATAATTTATGGGGGGGGGTTATATTTTAGGCTGAAGTTTTCATTGTTGGGATTTTAGGTATTTTTACTTCTTAAGTTTATCGAGAGGGGTGTTATCGCCCAATAGTTTTATTTAACGTCTGTATTCGTTTCTAGTATTTTAAAATCGATTCGATGTTAGTAAGTATCTCAATGGCGGCGTAATTAACGGTTACATCGAATCCAATACCCTTCAGAGCCCACTGAGAAAGAAAGAAGGGAATATTTTCTGTATTAAAACGCAGGAATTCTTTAGTTGTACTCGAGGATGATACAATCCAGGCAACTTACTTATACTTTGTGGCCTCTCTTACTCTGTTCTGCAAGACTGGCGTACTCCTGGGACGTTATTTCACCCCTAGCGTGTTTTCAGTTTCCTTAGTGAAGGGATGGAGTGAGTCTTTGATGCTTTTGCGAAGTTGGGCACTCGATGGGGTATTTATTTTCTTCTGAGCCCAGGTTACATCGGAAGCAGATTGGTGTTGGGGCAAGATTTATTGTGTTTTATACTTTTGGAGGATGCTGCTGGCCTAACCTTAATTGGCCAAGAACTACTCCGTGTGACCTCTGTAATAATTTCATGAGTTATCTATTTGACAAGAGGCTTCATCTAGAATACTGTTTGGCAAAAGATTATTCAGAGTAGGGTTGATGTGTTTTATGTAATTTTGTAAGGTTCATTTTTTTAGAATTTTTAATCCACTTAAGGTGACTCATGGCAACCCCACAAAACACACAAAGGAACAGTAGAAAAGTATCAGTTGCATAAGAATTGACTAGAATACACAAAGTTAAGACACAAGAATTCACTAAAGTATAATAAAAACAATTATTTAAAATCAAACTAAAACATAAATAAGAATGTGTCTGCCCATCTTAGTTAAGTAATTCCCCAGACGAGTATATCATTTATGAAAAAAAGCATTAACATTAACAGCAGATTTAAAACCATTCCGGTCTGCACAATGAACAATTTCATTTGGAAGATCGTTCCATAATTTGCTTTAATTTGGAGAAAAACATTTGGAAAATTGATTAGTTTTGAAGTTAATATTGGAAAATGTATACTCATTCAGAGCTAAATTACGTCTAGTAGGTATATTGTGCATAAAAAGACCAGGTAGTCTCAAGTACAAGGGATGGTTAACATTATGGAAAATCTTGTACAAGAGAGACAATCCACCCAATTTTTTCGTCGTTTCTATAAATCGATTGTTTAATCTGGTCAGAATGAAACGACTACAATTTAAAGCTCGGTCTAATAATTTAATATGACACTTAGCTGTATAAAATCATATAGGCATGCAATACTCAAAAAATGGTAGGGTAAATGCGTAAAAAGTTTTTAAAATAGTGTCTTCATTACCTAATGCCCTGAAGCACTTACGAAGAAGTCAAGTTTTGCGGGTAATCGAGGAAATTATAGTTCTTAGATGCTTCTCAAAAGTAAGCTTATTATGTATCAAAACATCCAAAAGTTTAAGGAAGCAGGAGACCATCAAAGGAGACCCACAGAGAAACAATGTTGGATGAGGAGGGTCATGAGTCCTCAATTTACTTACAATTATAGATTGTTTCTTGCTTGTGTTTAGCTTCATGCTCCATTTAAGACACCAAGACTGTATTGCAGAAAGGTCTCTATTCATTGAATCAGCCCCAGAAGCACGATCACTACTAGAGTTAACTGAGGCATACAACGTTATGTCATCAGCATAAGCAATTGACTTTTTTTTCTAAATTTGACCACATGTTGGCAGTGTAACATAGGACCCAAAACACTACCCTATGGAATGCCAGATAAAACCGGTTTAAAAGAGCTAGAACTTCCCTCAACTAAAACAGCTGCTAAAGGAGAGAGAAAATTTCCCTGAATACAATTGATTATAATCGGACCACCAGTACCCAGCGACGGATATGGAATCTATGTCCTTTAGGGGTATAGACTCTGGAAAATCCGTAGCAAAATCAATGAGGGTAAGGATGCACCTATGTTCGTCGGAAGATGCTGGAGAAAGTGATTCAACCAAGTCGATGGCAATGCGAGCAAATGGTTCAGTGATGATAGGCATGGGCTATAGTGGGACTGGTCGTACTCTTCTATCGTCGAAAAGCGTTGACAGTGGCACAGGAATGGCAGAAGGCTCCGATGTCGGTTCCCATGCCAGGCCAATAAAACTGCTCTGTGATCTTTAGTTCAGTCTTCCTATATTTAAAATGGCCAGACAAGGGGCTCTCATAGGCAAAAGAGAGGGTAATATGGCGACTATCACGGGAAGCAACCAGAGTTGACTTGCCTACCTTGTCGGGACGATCAGACGTCAAACATTTCCAGTAGAGGAGGCAGTCAACCATGACGAATTGGTAGCTAGGTCCGTTCCTCACTTGGTCAATTTTAGCTCTAGCAGCAGAGAGCGTTTCACAAGAAGCCTGAAGGTGACTAAAGTTATCAGGCGTCACGGAGAGAGGCTGGAGAGTAGCCAGAGCTAGTGAGTGAATGCGCTTAACTTTTCCCGCTCTGTTCTGAACTGCACATACTTGATGGGGTTCTGGTTTCATGGAATTGTTGATGCCGGAAGCAGAAAAATCTCTCGGCAAAGTAAAGTTGGCCGTTGGTAATGGCAAAGCATACCATGCCAGACGTTGAATGGTAGAGTCCAGGTGGGGGGAGACAATCTTGTCATCAGTCAAGTAAGGCAAGCATTAAACAACATTAGGATCTCTAACTACCGGAATATTACCAACTAAGACACTGGCAAATTTGATTAGAGCTCTGATAACGTCCGTCCAGCCTTCGTAATAGGGGCATCGAAGGTAGCAAGACACAAGAGGAAAGGCATCCACTCGCCTTAAGAAGTAGGCAACGAAGACTTTTCTGCAGGTGGAAACATCAGCATCGTGTAACAAACCTTCTGAAACAACCACACATGAGCCTCCTGTGTCTTTAATGATGGTGGACACCCAAGTCCCGTTGATGGTACCAGAGGCTTGGAAATGTGGGACATTTCGGTCGTATAGGCAAAATCCTACCTTATATGCCTGCGCAGCAGACGTTTCATCCTTAAGGCACGGGAATTCCTTGGAAAGCATGGTTGAATGTGCCCAACCTTTCTAAAGCCATGGCACGTTACAGATGATGAAGGGTTCTTTAGGCTGTTAGCAGAGTTAGGTGCTACTCTCGTTACATTTGGAGTCGTCTAAGATGGTCGAGCGAACTTCTTAGAGCTGGAAATGGAAGTTCGGGGAAGCGTAGGGTAAGCCGAGGTGCAATTATCAGCTAGTTGCATAGCTTCTGCCAAAGCAGTGGGTTGCCGTTCTTTGATCGAAGCACGTAAATCTGGATGTAGGAAAGACAAGTACTGATCAAGGATCATAAACTCCTTCAACACCCCAAAGGTGTTACCTATTCCAAAAGCTTTCAACCACGCATAAATCAATCGCGTCAGGTGGATGAAAAACTGTTGTGACGTTTCCCCTGTTGAAACCTTAGCACTTCGAAACCCGCCACGGTAACCATCTGGAGTCTTGTTAAATTCTGTCAGTAAGGCTTTCTTCAATAAGTCGTAGTTCTTGGCCATATCAGCCGGCAGATAAGTATACATTTCAGCAGCCTTACCGATAAGTAAATTTCTTAGCCTCACTGTATAGCTCTTAGGGTTCACTTCTAGTAACTCGACAACTCTTTCAAAGCGGTTGAGGTAGGAGGTAATATCTTCCCCATCTGACAATAGAGGGAGTTTAAGACGACTCACCGGATCATTAAACTGAGCATAAGTAGACTGCTGAGATGCAGAGATGCGCGCCATCGTAATCTCCTTCTCTCCTTGAAACTCCTCCTTCTTAGCTTGAATCTGGGCTAACTGGACCCTTCTGTCTTCTTCCTCGTTCTTAGCTTGAAGTTCAGCAAGCTGGAGCTTCTTTTGGCGTTCTTTCTTATTCTCGTCACGTTCCAACGCTTGCTGTTGCAGAACATAGTGGCCAATCTCGTTTCCTGTTAGGCCCAAGTCCACAGCTTTTCCCTTGAGTTTTTTAATAGACATCTTAACTGAATGGTACGAAATACACACATAAATTAAATACACAAATCAACACTGAAAAATTATAATAATGACCATAACCCAATATACCTCATATTTTAAAATAAATGTAAAGTTACCTCTGCAAGCAAAGTAAATAAACAACCCGAGCTGAATAAAAAACACAAGCAAAGTTAAATGAATAAATACCTAGAAAGCTAACTGAAAAAAAAAGTAAATGAAACAAGTTAAATAAATGGCATACAATGTAAAGTGGCAAACGTATCTAGTACGCAACAAAGTAGGAGGAAAAGCAGAGCCGCGTAAACAGAGGCAATCAACAAACCTCAAAAGCAATAAATGGCACACCCAGCAAAGTTTCAAACGTAATGAGTACACAATAAACACGGGCAATAGCACAACCGTGTAAACAAAGGCAATCAAAAAGCCATAAAAGCACAAAAGACTAATAATCCTAAGCAAACTAGGAATTCAATTCCGGGTCACAGACAGTGAATGAGCGCTCTAGACGACTTACACGCCCAAGCAGATACCAACACCAATCCTGGCAAGGTCGCCACTTGTAAAGGCAAAGCCAGGAACTAAATTCTCTCAGCCCCAAAATAAGAAATAAATTAGTCCACAGAAAGGTCTTTAGGTATATACGAGTGTATAATAATACAATGAATTATCCAAATGTATTAATTAAATACAGTGCACCTAAGGGTAACATTAAATACAACGCGTTAAATAAATATAGTGCGCAAACGCGTCACATCGAATGCAAACGTATAAAATAAATACAGTGCACAAACAGGTGCATTAAATATGTCACAAGATTAAACCACCAACGACAACACGTCGTTACAAAATAAGCACTGCTATTCCGGTCAATCGGTACACGAACGGAGTATACCCTCCCATCCCATCCTTCTTACGTTTTTTATAAATAGCTGTAAGTCTCGATAAAGAGAACCTGGGAATGGGGCGTAAGATAAAATGAAATATTCCAAATACCTGTCACGGAATTAATAGAGTAATACACGAATGGTGGTTGTCCTGGGAAAGGGAAAAGTCGTACTAGCTTAAGCGTATTCCTGTTGAGAGCGAGAGAGACTAGTAAATCGGGAACTTGCAATCGGTGCAGCGGCGATGCTGGTAGGGGTGTATATATCAGCAGGTCCTCGCTGTATGAACTCCTCATTGGCTCTACTTCTTAGAGTCAGGGGATCCTTATATATACCCATCACTAATGAGCACCTACGTAACGAAATTTAACCGGCTTTCAGTTCGTCGACTCACGCTCCAGTTGCTATGGCTTAAACTAGGTAGAAAGTTATCGAACCGCGCTTCCCAGGAGTTACGACGTAAGTTACAAATGGGTCGTAAAGGATGTGTTAGATTATCCTTACACGTTCGAACAACGGTTTGATAAGACAGACCAAGTCGTGTCTCGAGATAAAATTATCAGACATTGACGTTTACTTAGTAGAATGAATAAATACAGCTTATCAAATGAAATGATTAAATATTGGATCCAAAATGTAGACACGGTATATAGGCAGCTTAGCTCCGCCCATGGGGTGGAGAGTTGAGACTGATAATATGGACGCGGGTTCTTTCTGGCCACGCAAGCATTCCATTTTTCCCAACTCTCCATTGCTGATCTGCCCCCTTGCTTCATCTAACCCCTTTGACACCAACAAGCAATATTCTCTCTGAAGTAGCAAAACTTTTTAATACCATCGAATAATTTCATGTGTTTCACTATTTCTTTGCAAAAGACAGATTCTTCTATAAACCCTGTCTTGCTACACCTCTCATCACCTAGAATTATATTTTATTGGTTGAACTAAGGTAAGAGTATCCTCTATCTTTAACTAAGCTAGCAGTATCCTCTAGCTTCAAAATGTATTTACAGTAGATCAGTTGTAAGAAATTTCTGCCCCATAAAACTAGCGTACTCTTCCTGACCAGTCGTACCAGGCGCCCTTCCCAGCCTTAAACTAGCGTAACTTTCCTTACTAGTAGTAACACTGATATATATTTTTTTAGTTTTTTTCATTTGTTTTAAAATTTACCATTATAGTAATTATTATTCCTTGGAAAAAAGTGCATAGTCATGGCCAAAGGTTTCCAAGCATATATAGTTTTTCCTTTCAGCACCATCTTTAGGATCTTTAAGGATTTTAAAAAGACTGAGCACACTCCTGTGAATAAGCCTTCTGGATATTCAAGAATTGAAGTGAACGCATGATCGCCTCTTGGTGATCATGCTATGATTGCTAGCCATTGGAAAGAAGCAGGGGTGGATGCTTCAGCGCGCACAGTGAGGCGGAGGCTTTTGGACAAATGTTCAAGTTGAGAATGGCTCAGGAAAAGGCTCATCTCACCAAGAAAAACCTTAGTGATATGGTCCATTTCTATTTAAAATATAAAGAATGGGTTGTTGAAGACTAGGACAAGGTGATATTCTCAGGAAGACATGAGTGCAAGTTTAAAGATCGTTATAAATGTCCTGTTTTTTATTATTTCTTTGTAAAAGACAAATATACAAATGGGCTTACGTGATGATTTAAGGCACAATTATCCTATTTGAGTCATTAAGTCCTCTCCAAATCCACTGAAGAGAATGGAGGCATCAAAAGGATTTAAAGTGTGAACGAAAGACGGATATAGCGCCCGTATAGTACCAGTGCTGGTGATGTATCAAAGTCCTCCTTGATTATAGAGCGGTGGGCAACTAACATCCATGCTAATTTATTGTTTCTAATGAACCGGTGGGGAGCTAGCAAGCAGGCAGCATTTGAGCGTAGAATGAAATGATTTGACATTATTCCTTTTCAGATTTCGAGGAGAATTAAAAATCTGGTGAATGCCACGAGTACTAGTGAGGTCAGTGAATAATCGAGAACAAAAATTAGTCCCATTGTCAGATATAAGCTTTTTTGGAACTGCCTAGCGCGCAATCCATCCCTGAGTAATTACTTGAATTGATTTGGCAGCACATATATCTCGCAAAGGTAAAACCTCGACCCATTTGGTATATCTATTCACGACTGGTAATAGGAAGTTAACCCATAGTTTTGGGTGCACTCCATTTATCATCAAATTCGGCAGCGCAAAATGACTGAAACGAGATTTGGTTAATTTGTTCGTGCACGTTTGCTGAAATGGAACGCAAGTACGAACACTATTTTTTACATCTTTGCGTATTTGAGGCCACATAGGGTTTAGAAACTAGAGACAGTCTTGTTTGACCCTACAGTGAACTAAGAAATGAAAAAGGTCCAAGATTTTTTGTTTAAATGTTTCGAGGGACTATGACCTTTAGCTTGTTAGCAAGGAGGCCCCAAGAACTTTTGGTTCAGTGTTTGGCAGGAAGAGGGAGGAGAAGTGAATGTTTGTGTTTTCGTTATTCAAAAAGCGTAATATGACTGGAAAGTCATGTTGGTCTTCGGTTAGCAGGGTATAGGTGACCCTTTGAAAGGACGTGGGTAAAAATGAAGTGGCAGCAATGAGACTAGGCTGAATACGGTACGCCGTATTGTGAGTGGTTTAATTACCAAGGGGGATTTGTCAGCGAGCTTTAGTACCACTCCTGGGTAGCCCAAAAGGCTACTTGGTTGGTCTTGGTGGTGGTGACTATCGGTTCGATTCTTCGGGGAGTGCGTTTTAGATAAGGCGTTGAGCCCAAGAGCTAGAGTTGACTTCTTTCTTAATTTACAGGTAAATAAATCGGTTTTTTGATTCAGTATTCTTTATTCAGCGGGAACTTGAAAAGTCTTCAGATGAATCTCTCTTTATATGCGAGTCTTTTCCTATATATTATTCTTTATATGTTTTATTATTCATTCTGAGGCACTTTCCAATTTCCAGTTTATGTGAACCGTTCGCATACACAACGGAAATAATTTGCATACATTAGATGAGTTTAAAATACGATTAAATTTGCAAATTCTACTTATATTAATTTTTTTCCAATGCCTTTTACTATTATAGAATCTTACAACTGCTATTTAATAATACACAATTCATTAATAAGATAATTCTCCTCATTTTTATTCGCTAAATTAAGTTCATATTTAGAATGTTTACTACATTCAAATAGAAGGTTTGCGGAGTTTAGCCCATTGTACATATAGGGTTTGTTTTTAATTAAAGATCTATTAATTTTTACATTAATAAAACAAAGGCATTAGATTATTTTTTAAAACATTAAAGTAATTCAAGGGTTAAGCTTTGATATTTAATTATCGGACATGGTAACGTCTTGAAAACATCCCTTTAATATTTGCGAAATGCTACCATACCTCTTATTTTCGTGCTCAAAACGCAACTTTCGGTTTTCAATCATCGATTAAATTTGGTTTATATTAAATATATGGAAAAAATTTGATTTTAATCAGTACTTAGTCTTTTAGACAGATTTTAATAATTTTTTAACTAAAAACATTTTTCCTATCTTTGTTTCTTTTTGAGACAGTAATATAGTTCCTCGAATTAACAGAAAGAAAACAATGATTTAATTAAGTATACAAATAAGGAATTGCTTACGAATTTGACACATTAGATCTTCCTTGCAATATTCTATATAGTAAGAGTAATAAATACTTGGCAGACTACACAAAAGGCTGTCTGACAACTGAAGAGCTTGACTTCCTTTAACTTTTCTGTACTTGGGACATCTATCATGCATAAATAGTAGTGATTATGGTGGTTATTCGGCTCTCTCCATAATCGTGCAATAACATAAGACATGGACCTTCTTGAACCACTTAACCATCCTTCTAGAATATTCATAGCTTCCACAATTTAATAGCATAATTATATTATGCAAGGCGAATGTATAAAAAGGCGAATCGACGCAAACTTTGTTAAAGTTAGAAACGCTGGGTTAAAAATTGCCTTCCCTGGTATTTAGGAAAAGCGCTCTCTTCCGAGGGATTGATGACGAGTTTAGTACGCCACAATATTTCATTTTACCGCATAAATATAATTGAGATATTAAAAACAATTTTCGATATAGATTTTAATTATAAACGCGCTTTAGTCAAGCTACTTGGTTTCTTTTATTAAATTTTTGTTTCATTTTTTGATATCTCAATTATCTTTCAAAATATTTCATCTGAAATTTTAGCTACTTGCTTTAGTTTATTGGGTATTTTATTATCCTTCTTTACATCTACAATGTTCATCGAAATTTTGAGTTTTGTCTGATGCAGTTTAAAATTATCTATACAAAAGATACATATACCTTTCATTTAAATTTTTTTTATTGTTTTCCTTATATTTACCATTGAGATACACTCGTTTATATGTAATCATGACACTAGTCAACAATGATTTTGCTACTTGGGTGCTAGAAGATGATTTATACTAAATTGAGTATGCTGATTCCGAATCTGTAATCAGAATTGTTCTAGCATGTAAGGTTGTTGACTTACACACATACTCTTTTGTTATACATATGGCCAGTGTTGCTTCGGCTCACATAGTAAGAGGATGTTTTGTGTGTGTTTGGTTCCTACGTTACACTCCTGCTTTATCACGTTGTCAAATTTCGCCATTATAGTAGTGGTGTTGAAACGGTATTTACATACAGAAATTAATTGCATTTTTCTTTCAGATTTATCTCTCAATTAATTTGTAAATGAAATAAGATTGTACAAAAGTACAATCTTATTTCATTCACAAATTGGCGAGGATGTATAAATAGCCCAGTCGACTTTTGTTATATATGTGGAAGATATACTCTAAGCAGCCAGCGGAAAAATTTAGCTAAAAGAGTGAAATCTGCATACAATTTTTAGTTTGGTTGTAAAGATAGTGATGAAGACAAGCCCTGGGCATCTCACAAATCTTGCACTGTGTGTTAAACAGGGCTCACCCAATAGTTAAATGGCAAACGGATGGGTATGCCTTTTGATGTACCAATGGTGTAGCGTGAGCCAACAAATCATGTTTTTCATTGCTACTTTTGTATGACAAATATTGCGGGATTCTCAAATAACAACAAGTCAAAAATTGTATATCTAGATTGTAAGTCAGCTATAAAACCAGTCCCCAATAATATGGAGATGCCAATACCAGTTCCTCCATCAGCTAGTGCAGTTAAAGATGATTTATCCCCTGAAGAGGAGGAAAAAAATAGCAATGAAATATATGAGGATGATCCTAAGGAAAAAGATATCCAGTTGATAAATCAAGAAAGATTGAATGATTTGGTGAGGAATTTGTCATTATCAAAGGAGAACGTACAACTGTTGGGCTCTAGACTACACCAATGGAATCTTCTAGAGGACGGTGTAAAAATATCTACTTTCCATAAACGCCATGAGGCCTTAGCTACCTTCTATAAAGAAGAAAATGGTGCTTGTTTCTGTACTGATGTTAATGGCCTCATGAATTAGCTACAAAACACGCATTTGCCTGATGAATGGAGACTATTAATCGATGCAAGCACTGCTAACCTCAAAACTGTGTTGCGACACAATAGTAACAAAAACCTTCATTTGCTGTCGCACCTATTGTTGGGATGATAGAGACATATGACTCAATAAAATTTATTTTGGAAGGTGTTCATTACTGGCATCATAAGTGGAATATATGTGGTGATCTAAAAGTAATTTCTTTACTTTTGGGACTGCAGCTAGGATATACAAAGAATATGTGCTTCTTATGCCTATGGAACAGCCGTGATGACAGGAATCATTATATTGTCAAAAAGTGGCCTGAAAGAGAAGAACACATAGTTGGCCGATACAATGTGAAGCACATGCCTTTGGTACAGCCAAAGAAAATCTACCTTTCGCCATTTCATATCAAACTTGGCCTTATCAGGAATTTTGTTAAAGCAATGGCCCATGATTCTGATTGATACCAGTATCTCAAAGAGAAATTTCGTGCAAAGTAAACCGATGCTAAACTTAAAGCTGGCATTTTTCTAGGGAGCTAGATCAGCGAATTGATACGTGACATGGAGTTCAGAAATAAACTAACTCCACTTGAGTTTGCAGCATGGGATTGATTTGTCCATGTAGTGCAGAACCTCCTTGGTAATCATAGGGGTGAAAACTATGAATAACTAGTGAACAACATGCTAAAGGCCTATCAACTGATGGGGTATCGGATGTCTATTAGGATGCATTTCTTGCATTCGCATCTAGATTTCTTTCCATCTAATATGGGTGATATTAGGGACGAAATTAGGAACAGGTTCCACCGAGATATCGCAATAATGGAAAGCTGTTATCAAGGCCGCGTCAAGGAAAACATGATGAGTGACTACTGCTGGTTCCTACAACGGAAGGATCCTATATCCAGGTACAAGCACAAGAGCAAGAGAAAGAGTCTCAAACATTTTTGAAAAAATTTATAGTTATGTGAATACTACCTCTTTTATATGTAATACTTATCTTGTCTGGGTCTGCAAAAGGACGTACATAATACCAAATAGGGTAATTGATCCAAAGTGACAAAGTGGGCAATTGAGCCTAGTTGCATACTCAAGAACCTTACGTACTACTCGTATGACAAATATGAGCATATATTTGGAATCAGCGCACCGAGATTAGTTAGTTACAACAATATTAACTCAAGTAGCAGAGACGAAGTTAAAATTTGTTGGCTAGTGTAATTACTCCTCTGAATGTCGTATCTGGCCAAACACCTCGCACCCACTGATCATGGCCCAGTGCTTGCCGTTGTCATGTTCGTCCTCTGATAGCGAACAAATAACCTACTCTCACCGTTAGCCTTGTAGATTATGATTCTCTATGTACAGTATGCACAAGGTATTTGGAACACAAATTTAGCAAGCCATAATCGAAGACAGGAAGAGAAAAGGCAGGCATTCTTCATCGCTTTTAATACAAAGCAGTGTGATTTTTGAAGTGCTACCTTCTTGAATGTAATCATGTCCTTAATGGTCAAGATGAGAAAAAAACTACTGGCTTCTGAAGTGGACGTGACATTCGTAAAACGTTAATTCATTCTCAATGGTCAGAAGTAATCAGGATGTCATAAACAAGTTGATAAGTAACTTGGGTGGCCATGGGAAGCCTGTGCTTATTCCGTAGGACTCTCGAAGATCACACATTGCCCAAATAATCCCGGACTGGCTTTTCGAAAATTTATAGAACTTATGGAACTCCTAACATGTAGCATACTAACTCTTTAGACTCAAACCCTCCTGAACTGCTAAGATGTCGAGGTCGTTGAGAGAGAGAGAGAGAGACCAACTAACCAACACTTATTACATCGCAATTCATTAAAGGCTGTCTTTATGAAAGTTATGAAGAAAATAAATAAAATTACATACACAAAGAACTTTTCTTCTGAATAGGATTAATTAGTCTGTTGTTTATTGATGAAGTCAAAGTTTTTATGCTGAGAGCCTTTAAACTTATTCTCTCAAGTCGAAGGACCCACAGCTGGCTTAAAAACAGCTTTCCTGCTAGGAAAACAGCTTGTCATTTCTTATTTAATTTTCTAACTAAATATCTTTCCTTATAAGAGCTAGTGATTCTGGTTGAACACCTTTTCATAGCTGAAAGCCATTCGCTACATTTTTTTTTACAGCGCGTCGATGACCGTTCGAATCCTTTAACATTTGCAGAGATAACACTTTCCTTTACCAAACGCATCTAGGATAAAAATTTTCTCTTCTCATGAAAGCTTCCATTTATTCGCCATTTTACTAGAAAATGTTCCTTGCATATGATCTCTGACCGTAGTTGTTATCGAATTTTGAAAATTTTAAATTGTAATACCTAGGTTGTGTTTCTAGAAAAATGTGGTTATTACATTCCTAAACGTCGCTGAAACAAAAAGAAATTCAAACTTTTTCTGTATTTACTTAAATTCCCATTTTGTCTCAAACACCTGAGCCAAACTGTATAAGATGCAGAACCAAAAGAATACATAGTTAGATAAGATCACAAACAAATTCGAGTCATGAACTTTCATTTAATTTTTCTGCATTAAGAACCAATTACCTCGAAACGACTCAAGTTTAAAATGGATTTGGGCACTTAAAAAAGATTGGAATCCTATCTTCTTCCTTTAATCCCTCCCTCCTCCCTCCTCCCCTCCTTCCCTCCCTTCCTTCCCCCCTCCCTCCTTCCCTCCCTTCCCCTTCTCCCTCCTACCCTCCCTCCCTCTCTCTCTCTCGATCATTCTTCCTGTTAATATGTATCCGTTCTATTGGTCGATATCTATCCATTCTCTTTGTTAATATCTATCCATTGTTTTTGTCAATGTCTGTGCTTTTCTTTGTCAATTTCTATCATTTTCTTGTCGATGTCTACGATAGTCTTTTTCAATATCTTTATAAACTCCATTATTTTCTTTGTCAATTTCTATCTTAGGATCTCTTTATCAAATCTTTTCATTCTCCTTCTCTCACTCTTTCTTTCTCTCACTCTCTTTCTCTATTTTCTTCTGTCTTCGAAGGTACTTGAAACAGTTTCGGTTATCTATCTTTACTTTATATTAACCGCACCGCTTGACTTGAGCTTCTCTAATTTTACCCATCCATTTAAAAGTATTTAGCGAAGACAACGATGTAAATGATTTCCATGTTCTGTGATAGCAAGTGTAGAATATACAAGACTCAATTGATATACTTCTTATTAGGAGTGTTAGAAAGATCCTCTGGAAACACCTTCACTGACGAGAAACGATAACTACCCCATAGGGCGCTTGAAGCAGTGTGAGTTGTCAATTTTTGCTATATAACAACCATATCTCTCTATATACAGACGCTTCCTAACTTACGAACAGGTTATATTCCAGAAGGCTGTTCGTATAGCGACTTCTTCGTAGGTCGTTAATTGGCCATTTTTCTATTACGATCTTTATTATTATGATATTTAATATTATATTATCTATTTTATTATTATTTTTAATATTATCATCATTATTGTTAATAATACTATGATCAATATTATTATTATTCAATAATTCCACTGTATAATAGTTAAATTTCTCTATCTCTCTCTCTGCGTCGTTGTTGCGTAATAATTTAAAGTTAATGCAATTACAGTAATGTACGGTTATTAATACTAAAACATATTTTAATATTAAATACCGTTATAATAAAATCTTTTTACCTTTGAAATTGGCACAATAAAATTGAGGTGTCGGAGGAGAGGAGGAATTGCCTTCCTTTTCGATTATTTCCCTAATCGTGTCAGGATAAGACCCAACCCCACACCGTGGTGCCCAGTCACGGCGGTAATCTCTCTTAGTAAATAGTGTCAGCTTAAAAAAAAATCCGGAGATTCGAACTGCCAATCGAGCGATTGCCGGGCAAGCACGCAACTACTATACTATCCGGGAGGCGAATTTTCTGCTGCCTTTTGGTCCGCACTCGCTGCCTTGCCAGAAAATAAAACAGTGAAAATAGGCACGTTTCTTGAACTGATTAAACCAGCCACAATTCGCTGAAAAGGTTTTATCACTAGTATCTTCCCCAGCCATTTGCCTTTACATCCTCTAAAAAGCTTCTAGCCTTCTATCGTATGGGCATAAGGCTAAATGGTGCCTGTCTCTGCCCTTCCAGAGTATTCGCAAGTGATTATTGAGCTAGCTTTTCTAAAACCAGTGGGAGAACACTACCCGCGGCGGTTTCCGCAATATTTCTCAAACCAGCTAGGTGTGTAAGTTAATAGAGAAATTAATATATGTTAGATTAGTCTTTTTTTAGTCGCGTGCGACTATATCTCACTATGCCGGTCGGTTCCCTTTTTTTGGGGGGCGGGGGTAATAATATAGTAACTATTCCGCCAATTCTAACGATATTTGAGAGCCTTATGTTTTTTTCCATTGTCTTTAGAATGATATAATTGCCAAGGTCCTCCTCTGGTTAGCCGGGGAATTATTTGGGAATAACATGATAACTATTCGGCTGATTCTAACTAAATTTGAAACCCTTATGTTGTTTTGTATTCTCTTTTGAATTATTGAAAGTTTTGAAGGTCATAAGGTCATAAATAAGAATAAATGAGAACACGCGTTTCGGTCAGCAGACTTTGTTCTGGACGACGCAGGCCAAATAAATTCCTCATAGTGCGGCTTCCGCAAGTTCCAACTCACGTCGGATGCTTTCCTCTTTCTTGAAAAGGCTATCTGTGCGGCATTCCTTCTTAGACAGAACTACGCCTGTGATACGGCATTGTGATAAGGTATCATGAGGCCCTCATAACAATGAGGGCTAGAGGATGACTCAAATTTTTTTTATCTCTGGATTTCAGCGAGATCGTCGATTCCGCCCAACGGGGCAGGAAAAAGGCGCCGCACATAGAAGTGTCGTTAGTGTCACAAACCTTTCAGTAAGAATCAACCGTTCTCTCACTATACCGTGTACACAGGTTTTGGTTTACTCTGTCCAAGACTGAGGGAGTGCATTTCTATCGCCATCCACGGCTCAAACCCGATCCAAATTTGTTTTCTTGTTGGTCTTGTGCTCAACTTTCGCCTCACCTGCGAGACACATATTCTCACCTTTCGGGCCTCGTATACCGGTTCAATAGACATTCTTCGTTCCATGAGTTTCAGCATCTGAGCTTCTGATAGGGATACTACATTTCTTTTCTACCGATCTTTTGTTCGGTCTAAGCTTTAATTCGGATGGGTGTTTTACGCATTCGCAGTCGAGTGTAATGCTGAAGGTGGACTCGATCCACCACACTTGTCTTAGTTTGGCGACCGGTGTCTTCTGCACGTCCCCCATTAGGAGCTTAGTTGTCGAAGCCGGCAAAATGTCACACGCTCTTTGCCATGCATTAAGCATAATACGCTTGTCTGGGCCAGTTATACCCTAAGCTCTTTGGGTTTAGAGCTAGACAACTCCTTCAAAAGCTAGGTGAAGCTCATGGGGAGCTTTCACCTTTATTTCTGCCCAGGACGCCACCGTGGAGGGTATCACCTTTGACTATGTATTTTCAGGCCTCTACCCACAAAGCTTCCACAGCACAGGGTGTAGGGTGTATTGCGTTCCACCTCTTTGTAGCACACTTCGTGTCACGCTTGATCAGTACTAGTCAATACAGATGGCTCCAAGTCGCAGAAGGGGAGCAGTTTCCGCGACGTATCCCCTCAGTTTGAACTCAATGGGGATCTACCAGTCACTGCCTTTGTCTTTACTGGCAAGCTTGCTGCAATACATCGCACTATACGGAAGATAACGCGTCGTGCCTGGTATGGAGACCAGAGTGTGAGCTTTAGCAAATTACAACGCGCCCCGAGTACTCGGGGCATTAGAATCTCCACATTACTTGGTTTCTGGTATACGCGACACCACGGCTCTCGCAAGCCAGGCGAATGTCGAGATTATCCTCGGTCGAGTTCTTGCACATTGCCGGGAATGAGCACACTGAGGAGGAAGCCAAATAGTCCGCAAAGAGTGAGCGATCAGACCAGCGTTTTGCTTTTTCTCTCCCCCTCTACATGGTACGAATGATGGCAGCCCTCCACGATGCTTGCAAAAAAGATTGGAGAAGGCCAAGGGGAATGTAAATTTGCTTCATATTACAGCGCGACAGGTTCCTTGGACCTATTGCCAAAGCCGCGGAAGCGTTAGGTCTCTTTCGTTTTGATGGAGCGCTCGCCTGCACTTTATTGCGACGACGGCGTTGTCCCGCAGGCTGTTCGGCACATCTTGTTGAATGTCCCAGTCTGGGTGATCTCCGCACACGTTACCTATCTCGATACATGGAGGATCGGAGTCGCAATGATTATGACTTTTTTAGTGACGGGGTCGTGCACACAGGCCCTTGTACTATTTTACTTTTTGGAGGAAGTTGGCCTCCTCCTTCTATTTGATTCTTTTTGGTGTTGTTCGCATGATCCTGCTCCGGGTGAAGGCACGCCTCACCCTGACGCCTGGTCGTGCTTTCTTCTTTCTTTTCCTCTTTCGTATTTTTATCATATTTTTTGTTTAGTTTTGATTTTGTTTTTCTTTGTTTGGTTTGTTCTCTATATGGCAGTCGCCAGATGGTTGCTCTTAAAAAAAAAACAAAAGCTCTGCTGCAATCCGGATCCCGCAAGGTAAGATAGATAAAATCAGGACAGATAGAATGACTCCTCACACTAGTAGAGACTGGTAATGTTTTACAGGTGAAGTTATCAAGAAAAAAAATCCCTCTTTTTCAAGGGAGAGGGTGCATACTCAAGAGATTTGGATCGCCCGGATTTAAAAAGACTACCACTCGAGCTGATACCTAACGGAAAGAAGATAAGCGTACACGAAGTTGCCAACTCCTATTCTCGGACTTAGAAAATCCCCTGATTAAATTTATAGAGAATTCATCAAGATTCAAACTAATTTGCCTTGAAAATAAGGATGTCGTCCAATTGCTCTCATAAGCCCGGACCATTACCTTCAAGAAACTTGAACTTGAAGACAGAGTATCCCCACAGATCGCCGCGAACAAAAATGTAATATGTCAAAAAATTTAATTATGAGCGGGGGGGGGGCATACATGACAAGAAATAAAAAAAAAGATTTTGAACACACAATATTGGGTAAAATATCTGAAATAGTTCAATTTTTAAAAAAAGACATGTTCGAAATCAAAATAATTTGCGAATCAACAGAAAAAGCTTCGAAGATTTTAGAAAAGGTTCTTCTTAGATCTAGAATGAGAAATACCCGCCTGTATTCAAAGAAACGCCTACATTAGAATCAAAACCTGACTTAGATGCTACACCAAGGAGGAACACGGAATTGCCCTAAAATAGACATCCTCGGCTTTGAATGCTGAACAGAATGTAGTTCTTGGTGCACTTGCAACAATGCAACTAAAAGGTGCATCAACTGCCACGCAGAAGACAGAACTATGATCATGATATGCCCTACAAGAATTTGAATATAGAAAGAAAAAAGACGGAGACACAAAGGAAAACGGAAGCCTACAACAGAAACAAATACGCTATATGTAAATATAATAACGTACATTTTACGCGCACACGTAATGAAACATCGCGAATACGGGAAGGTACGCAACAACGCTCAGCAATATGTTAAAAGAAAACGGCCTAGAACCCATGAAGTTCTCAAAGAAAGTTCACTCACCCACAATTTTCAAAATTATTGTCACAGAAAGCACAACCAAGTCATTGATTATAGAGGCGAAGGACAAAAAATAGACAGTGAAAACCAAATAAGACAACACTTCGAATGATAAGGAATAGGAGTTCACCCGACTCACCCACATAAAAATAAAAAAGTAAAAATCAGTCACTGAATCAAAGAGACCCGTCACAAAGAGAAGACTCTCCCGAAACCTTCGCACACGTAACCAGCAGAGATAGATCCAAAGCGGGACATTAAAGAAACAAAAAGAAGAAACACTGCTAGCTCCGTTCACCCGAAAATAAGTAATCTGATAATCAATAGATAACAGGAAAATAGATAATAAGAAACTGAAGATACTACAATTGAACACAAATAGCTGTATAGAAGAAGAAAAGATGTGAGAGTGTAAAAGGCTAATGCGTCCAGAGTTACTCCAACCATTCCTCTTTTCTCTGGCTCCTCTTTGAGACCAGAAGAGAGAAGGGCGGGAGAGCCCGGCCTCCCTCTCTTTCCCTGTTTCCTTCCTCCCTGTGCACGATGGCACCGGATGAAGGTTACAGGGGAGAAATGACGAGGACAGAGAGAGGAAGAGGAGAGGGAATGATAGTATAGGGAGAAACTAGTAGGGGACTAGACAGGTGACCTAGGTTGCCATGGACCTACATCTAAATGCGGTGCTAATACCACGATATGTATCGCCCACCCTCGTATGTATGTAAAGCCAGTTTTGAAAGATAGTATTAAAGGGGTTAGTGAGGAATGCAAATTGCTTGGACGTCCAGCTAATCTCCGGCCATTGATACGTATTTGTAAGAATGAATTATAGTCACAGAGTAAGTACCTAAGATTCAGGCTCTATTCTCTTAGATTCCTTGATCGGTATTTTCTTTCATTTAGAAGTGATTATTATCCTTCTTTCTCCTGTGTCATAGTCGGTTCTCTAATTGGTTGTTGTATTTGTGGCTTAGTCCTTGCAATGTTGATCTGTTTTCAAGTTGTTGATTATTCCTTCTATGTGAATATATCATCTACCTCTTCTTCATCTATTATCCTCATCCTGCTTGTGAACAGTCGGTGAGATCTCCATTCTGCCCCAAATAGTATTTGATTGGCAAGTTCTTTTCCAATCTTTGCGCGTCTTTTCAGCAATCGCTTTCGCCCTTCCATTATTATCTTGTTAAGGGGCTCGGTATTAAACATTCTGTGTAGGTCTTGTATTTTTATTCTCTCTATCCTTCTCCTGTCAGTTATTAGGTAAATTGCCTTGTTTTGTATTCTGTAATTTGAGATTACTCCTGGTTAATGTTTACATCGCAATTACCGTATAGATTAGCATCGGTTGGATTATTGAATTATAATTTTTTTTATTTCGTTGGATGAGCGTTATTAATTGATATCAAAGTTATAGTCGTATTTTGCCTTTATCTATTCGGTCGGTTACATGTTTCTTATAATCAGTTTTAGTTATCGTTAGCCCCAGTACTTTACATTCATTACTGCATGTATATCTTTCATTATCTACATTTATTTTTGCTGTCTTTCTCTTGAATACTGGTACAATTTTGAATTAATCGTGGTTCGTACTGATCTGCCATCTCCGTTCATACTCTTTTATCCGCCGTATCTCTTTTCCCGTTGCTCTTGATTAAAACTGAGCGTGGGTGTATGGAGACAACAACTTGCGTTGTGTCATCCACAAATTGAATATTTATACACTTTTCCATTGTTGGTGGTGGTATGTTTGATGTGTAGACAACATATAATAGCGGACTCAGGCAACCACCCTGGGGAACCACGGATTCCAGCTTAAAGCACTCCCTTTGATAATGGCCCATTTCTATATACGCGTTTCTACCTATTACGTAGTTGGACAATAATCTTTCAAGTTTATTCTTTATTCCAAGTCGAAGTATCTTGTATTGTATGCCCGGTTGCCAAACTTTAGCGAAGGCTTTGGACACGTATCTACAGACGATGTCTATGCTCATCTTTTCGCCTTCCCCTTTGCTAATTTTTCCATTATTAGGCAGAGTGCCATATCCGTGCTCCTGTTTTTTTACGGAAGCCGAATTTTCACTCATTGTAAAGGTTGTTATCCTCTAGATGTTGTTAGAGTTGATGTTTTATTATCTTCTCCTATACTTTTTCGATAAAATCTAATAGCGAAATAGGTCGTTAATTTTCCACCCAACATGAGGATTTTGCTGGTTTTTGTATGAAAAACATTTTCGCTACCCTTAGGTCTATAGGAAAGTAGCTCGTATTTAGGCACGCATTAAAGACAATCCTTAAACATTCTAGAATGTTCTCCGTTGTTTGTATGTACGAGGGGCGGTCAATCAGTTTTGCAATTCGGATATAAGGAAACGAGATATGAGGAAAAGTGTTTTATTATTTTTCAATATAACTACCCTCGACTTCAATGCACTTGCGCCACTTGTCCCTGAGGCTTCGAATTCCCGACAACCAGAAATCTCTCGACTGCTGTTCAATCCACTCCTGGACGGCGAGCTGGACATCTTCATCGTCCCCAAATTGGCATCCAGGTAGGGCAGACTTGAGATGGCGGAATAAAAAGTAGTCGCTAGGAGCCAGATCTTGACTGTAGGGGGGAGGGGGTGAGCTCCTTGAATCCGCACTTGCGCAGGGCAGCTTGTGCAACTCTGGCCTTGTGGACTTTGAAGTCTATCATGGGGCGTCAGGTTTCCTATGGGCCCAACGGGCAGAGACCTTGGTCATGGCCAAATTATCGTGGATGATGTTGATAACACTTCCATGAGATATTCCAAGTTCTCGCTCAATTTCTTCGACTTTCACCCGTCGATTTTCGAGGATAATCCTCTGCACACGGGCCACACTGTCCTCGTTGGTCACGTCTGACGGGCGTCCTCGACGGGGATCATCTTCAAGGGACTCACGACCAATGGCGCAACTCCCTATTCCAGCAAGCAATGGTTGCATTTGAAGGGACGGTGTCAGTGTACACTGCAACCATGCGTTCATGGATCTCTTTTGCATTCTTACCTTCCTTGGTCAAAAAGTTTGATCACTGCGCGGTGCTCAACCTTCTCCATTGTTGAAATATTTGTGACTGACGATCTGCGATCAGCTACTGCTTCTTAAATAGACGAGGCAGGAGCGTGTGGCTTCAGGCCCTGACTTATTATAACTTGTCTTAACACCCCCACAAACAGCCATCCCCTTTTTTTTCTGTTTTGCCCTACTGATTCGCAAAACTTATTGAATGCCCCTCGTAGTTTCTCTTAGTGAGTTTTGAGATCCCGGCGCATTCTGTTTAAAGCTCCTTATCGCATCTTTAATTCTTGCATTGTTATTATTGTATCAATTCCCTCGTTACTGTTTCTACTTGAGTCGACAGAATAGTAAAGATGAATCTTTTGTTTGTACTCCTATACCCATTTTCAGTGGAGTGGGCGTTTAGGTCTCCCATAAAGATGACCGGCTTTCTGTTATTGAACAGATTTGTGAAATTAACAATTCGTAGTTCGTCTCTCATCAGAAGTCGGTACCCCGTCGCTATTATAAGGCTGGTAAGTTCATGTTGAATCTCTATTGCTGCATATAATTCTATCAGTCCTTCCTTCGTCCTGTAGTAGAGTTCCTTTTTTACCGCAATAGCGGCTCCGTCAAATCTCTGTCTTGAAGGGTTCGTCGCTATGACATTGTAATTCCATAATCTTATCTTCTCTATCTCTAGATCTATCCCATATTAGAATTATATCAGGGTCTAGCGCCCTAAAATTATCACCATAGATATATTTCTTATCTCTCCATCCGTAAGTATTAATTTGTACAATTTCCAATTTTCGTGTGTCCATTTTGAGAATCTTTTAAGGTTCTTGTTTCTGTCCGTTCCTAGAGTTCCTATTTAACGCTTTTCCTTTTTCCTTTCGTTCTGTTCACGTCTACACATGTATTCTAGCTTTATTTTGCGTGAGAGTGAAGTAGACGGGACTGGAGATTGTTGCCTTGGGGTTGTATTCTTGTTTATATTTGATTTCCTTTTCTTTTGTGTTTTTCTTCTTGTCACTCTGGCCTCCTGAGTGGATTCTTCAGTGCTGCTATCCGTTTCAGTTTCGTACGTTTTGGTATCCTCTCCTTTGTATTTCAATGTCCTCGTTTTGTTTGATCTCTTCTCTAAGTTTCTCCCTGGTTTTGTCGTTTATTTTTATTTTGAATATGGCTGATGAGTCTACTTACTTAGAGAATTTCATTGTTTTAAGGCCATTCTCGGTTGTTGAGTGATATTTTTGGACATATTTCCTTGTACTTTCAATCTTACTTCGTTCTCTTTTCTTTTAAGTATCTCTTTTCTTTTGGGAATGACAGAGCCATAGACCAGTATAGCCTTCCGGAGTTGATGCATTTTCTATTTATGTTCTGGAAGTTACGATGTGAGTGGCCCTCTGTCCCGCATTCAGAGCAAATCAGTAAATCTTGTGTGTGTGTGTGGGAGGAGGGGAAAATCTGTTGTTCGGAAGAAAATTTGTATATTTACAAAATTATTCCGTTGGATGTTTGCTTGTGTAATTCTGGTACAGAAGGCTATCAGCCCCTTTTCTACAATTTATGAGGCCATTCCTGTGTCTTCGCATACTATTTTGAACACATGTGTGTGTTCTTTGAACTTTATAATCTCGTGGACTTCTAGCCATGGTTTCCTTGTTTACAGTTCCTCCTTGATGTCCTATGGGGTATACATGCCAACCCATGGTTCGACCTTTCAACAGACAACACTTCTGTTTGCCATGATATGTGGAGGGTTTTTGCTTCGAGGTCGATCTTTTTCAGAGCTATATTGCCTGCTGAAGATAGTAGTTTGTCCACGTCCTTATTCTCGAGGCATATCACAATGTATCCTGTTGGTAACTCTAGGAATTTTATAAGAAGGATTTGCAGGTCCGTAAATATCCTTTGTGCGACTTCTTGCGGTGTCCTCTTGGTTCCATTAGGTATAAGTCTCCAGAGAAAACCGTTTAAAGAAATCTATTTCCGTAATCTTTAGGGAAGGGGAGGACCATCCCCCCCAGTTCCTACTCTGAAAAAGAACAGAATCTAAAAGACTAGTCTTAATTCTATGTGTCCCTATTGATGCCTAAATACCTTCCTACTGATGCACTCCGCAACCCTACTACCAAAATAGACCTAATATCTCAGACGCCTCTCCAAGGTCTTCAGCTCGTATCCTTAAGAGACCCCCTTCTTCGCCCCCCCTAAGAGGGCTTCCTTCCTGGGTTCACTATACCATACTACCAAGGGGGTCTGGGCGCAATGAAGGTTGCGTAAGTGTTGAAAGAAGTTTGAGAGGTAAATAGCGCAAAATGTGGATGATCCCTCTTTGAGTAGAACCCCGTGCCTAGAAATAGGAGGTATCTCCAATCAGACTAAGTACGCATTATCTTGGGTGCAATTAGAAGGTTTCTCGTGCTAAAGAATTCACGTTTTCACGTTTTTGGGGTAACGCAAGACCTTGCCTCCTTTATCAGGGAATACTTTACCAGAGCGTAAGCGCTTAAAGTATACAGATAGTCTGAGTTTACTTTACTTTACTTTAGGTTAAAGTGGTGAAATTGTGTGGTAGGTATATAAAGGTGTGAATAAGTTTTCTAGTTTGCCCTGGTGTTAGGGCATCACTAGCATTCTTCATGTCGTGGTTAACTAAAAAAAATTTCCTCCGTCAAAAAAGTAGCTGACTGTCATTGACAGTCAGTTTCCTCCGTATAAATATATATAAATAAATCTCTGTGTAATAAGTATTTCCACCTTCGGAGCATTCAAGCCTTTCAAGGTTGACTTTTCTAGCTGAATGATCTCAATGTTGATTGTTCTTCAATTCCTTGTAATGTGGGCATTTAGCCCTTGTCTTAGTTTGGTATTCGTTGACTTGTTGGGTATTTGTTGACAATGGGTATTGGGGAGTTGGGCACTTCGCCTCTTTTAATTCTTGACTTTTGACAAATGGGAATTGGGGAGTTGGGCACTTCGCCTCTTTTAATTCTTGACTTTCAACTAATTAATTGTAACATGGGTGTTGGGGAGTTGGGCACTTCGCCTCTTTTAATTCTTTACTTTTGATTTTTAGGTGTGGGCACTTCGCCTCTTTTATATTTAATTTTGGTATTATTTTATTAATACTTGCTATGTAACTATAGGGGGGGGGGGGGGGGACTTTAATGTGGGCACTTCGCCTCTTTTTCAATTAGTTGTTAAAAATGGTAAGAATCGATACCACTGTTGGACTGCTTGTCAACTTTTAGGTTCTTGAGTCGTGGACCTATTAGAGGAGTGGACTAACCCTATGTAAACATGGGTAGTACCGCTTCTCTCGCGCAGGTTCTACTGCTCGGGAACAGAGCAGTTCTACCTATAGCGCGTCTCCGGTTGGCACGTATATTGATGTTTAGGTTTATGTTTGGGAGTATAGTCTCGTCTATCTTGTCCCAAGTTTTTCTCCCTAGCCGTTGGATCTCCGTGTTGATCGGCTTTAGGTCGATTCTCTGGTGTAGAATCGATTGCCGAATACGGTCGATCCTACGCGTGCCTGTTATCAGCAGCGTGGCACTATTCTGTACTCTCTGCAAAGTTCTGAGAGATGTACAGCTTGCCATCTGCGTGATCACGGCCGGGTACACCAGGACTGAGCGTACCAAGGCCATGTACAGTTTTTTGATATTAGGCACGCTGAGGCCTCGGAAACGGTAAAGTTTCTTCAGCTCTCGTTTGGCTAGGGAGACTCTGGATTTCATATGAGTCGAATATCCAGACTTGTAGAGTCGCAATCCCAGGACATTACCTTCATTGGAGTATGGGTAGTGTTCATTGTCGACGATGACGTCATCGACTTTCCGGCGGTTCATCGGAATGATCGTGAACTTCTGGCGGTTGGTTTTTATCTTCCACTTTCTTTCATATCTGTTGATGTTATCAATTTCGACAGCTGTCGCCCTCGCCTGACTACCAGAGTTCCGAAATGGACTTAGGACGATTTGGGTGATGTCGTCTGCATATTGCAGATACATCGAATCGAACCTCACTGGAGCAGGTAGGTCTATAGTGTACACTAGGTACAGCAGAGGACTGAGACAGCTGCCTTGTGGAACTCCCGCCTCGAGTTCGAATTCGGGTCCTTTGCAGCCCTCGATTGAAATTCGGGCTCTCCTATCGGAGATATAATTGCAAAGGATCCTTTCCAGGAGTGGGTTAAGCTGGAGGTTAAGGATCTTGTATTGTAGTCCTCTCAGCCAAACCTTATCGAAGGCCTTCTTTACATCACGCAGCACTACGTCTACATACCGCCTCTCAGCTTTACTGCAGGCGAGTTTCTCCGCAAGGAGGGCGAGGGCCGTTTCCGTTCCACGTCCCTTGCGGAACCCGTGCTGCTGAGGGTTGTGGACTCCCAGCTCGGCAAGTTGTTCTTGGAGCCTGTTAGCTAGGAGTCTCTCGTAGATTTTCGCAACGAATTCCAGCAGGGCGATGGGCCTGTAGTTTACCAGTTGATCAGGGGGTTTACCTCCCTTGGGTATGAAGATCATCTTCGCAATCTTCAAACCTTCCGGGAAGTAGCCCGTATTCAGGGAAGCGTTGTAGACGTTAACGATACCCTGAATGATCTGCTGTGGGGCGTTAACCAAGTTATTTCTGGTGATACCCGTCCAGCCTGGTGCCTTTTGGCGAAAGGCTTTCACAGTGGCCATGACGTCCTCTGATGTTATGGGGCGTCCATGACCCGCCATCTCCCTGCCCTCGTTGGCTTGCTGTAGTGGATGCGTGCGATGTATTTCCTGATTTAGTTGTTCAATCAGTTGACCTTCGAATTCCTGGTCGAACTCAGCGTTTTCCTCGGGGGTAATCCTGAAAACGCTTTTCCAGAAGTTCCTGAACCTATCCTCGAGAACCACCGGGTTCTCTATGTAGTCATCGTTCTCCTTTATCCGAGCTTTGGGTCTTGGAGTAAGTCCCTTTAAGTTCTTGACTTGGCGCCAGAACTTAGCCGGGCTAAGCTCGCTGTCGATTTTGGCTATCAAGGTGTTCCATATGTCCTCCTGTTGGAGGTTGATAGCCTCTCTAAGCTCTGAACTTAGGCGTCGAAGCAGCAAGCTCCTTTCCCGGCTGGGACCCTCCCGTCTTACATCTTCATACACTTCCCTGTGAGCACGAGCGATATCTCTCATCTCCTCGGTCCATCTGGGCTGAGGAGGTGTTTTATACCCTGTTACGGGTATGCTCTCGCGGTCCGCGTTTAGTATGGACGTTGTTATCCTTTCCAACTCCCTGTCAATCTCCTCTAACGACGCCGTGCTGAGGTCAGCTGGCGCATAGTGAGTCGCTGCTTGTAGCGATCCCAGTTGGCCATGGCGTAGTTTTTCCGGAGAGGGGCTGGGAGCTGGATTGGTGCGAGAGATATTGTTGTGAGAATCGCGATGTGATCACTAGGGACTGTTGGGCCTGGCTCGCTATGGTAGTTGAAGGGAAAGCCTTCACTTGTCAAGATTATGTCAGGTTTAGTGGCTGACCGGGAAGTGATATAGGTCGGAAAATCCGGCCCTATCCTTTGGATGTTTTTTCTTCCCATAATCAATTCCAAGTTTCGGCCTCTATCGTTGGTGCTACCATAGCCCGCCGTTCGGCATCTGGCATTGAGGTTTCCCCCTAAGAATGCCATTCTGCGGTGTCCAAACAGTGTATAAAAATTACATAACGGGAGATATGCTCGTCGAGGGGGTTGATATGCCGCAGCTATCACGAGGTCTCCGACCAGGGTGTGAACCTCGATTGCCACAAAGGACTCATCGAGTTCTGGCAGTTGTTTGAAGGAGATGTTCCTCTTGACAGCTATTGCAGCACCATCAAACCTTTCCTGGGAATGATTCTTCATGAGCACTCTGTAGCCCGGTATTTTTATGCGACCAGCTGTTGTGTCGATACCGTGCTCTGTGATGAGAATGATGTCGGGGTCGAGCACACGGAATATGTTACCATATGCCGTGGCCTTATCCTCCCAACCATTCACATTGAGTGTCAGAATCCTCATTTTATTGCTTACTCTTTCCATCTTGAGTCACCTAGTGTTTTGGGGTGACGTTCTTCCTCCTCCCATTCTTCTTCTTCCTGAATTCAGCGTTAGAGAGCTGCTCGCATGTGTTCTGATGAAGGATCACATTCTGTGCGAGTAGGGCCTCTTCCACTGTACCAGGGTCTATCTCAGAGTCGTACTCCCATTTATAGATTTTTGCTTTAATCCCTTGGAAAATACGACAAGGCTCCATTTCCTCTGGGAAGGGGAATTGATCGCAGGCGTAAACCCTCAGGTTGATATAGTTCGCCCGCAATCTCTTGGATTTCTTCTTTTTACCCTTCTTTTCCAGGGGTTTGGATGCTTCCGCGTCTGAGGAGTCCGAAGAGTCTGATGAGCTGCTCGTTTCCGAGCTCGCTTGTTTCGCCGTGCTTGTCATAGATTGGGTGGGAGCAGGAGTTTTCGTCTCGACTGCTACGTTATTCGTTTTTTCGGTTTGTTGTTTACTTGGGTTAGCTTGCACCTTAGTCTGCTGGGCTTTTGGGGTCATCTGCAAATGCAGTACGTCCCCAGAAGGGGGATTATCCGGGAACCACATTTGTTCCATCCCGTTTTTGGCCAACATCTGGTTCAACTCGGTGGCGAATGTGCCTGGGCGAGCCAAATTCATGACGTGCGCATGAAGTATGCACGTCATGATTTTCGTAGATCCCTCATTTTCAATTTTGAGGTATGTTCTTCTGGCATCCACCTCTGAGATGGCTGCCTTTGCCGCTTGTGCGTAGGACGTGTTCGCCCTACGTGTGACCTCATTCCTCTTTGCCTCCTGCTTATTCCTCATAACTTCTTTCTTGGCGGGACAAGACATGGCCATCGTTCGGTGGCCCTGCCCGCAACTCACGCATTTTTCTGTTGTGCTGACACAATTCCGCCAATTGTGGCCAAGCTGGCTGCATTTGGAGCAGGTCTCCTGTGGCTCCTTGCAGTCCTTGGTGGCGTGGGTCTCCATCTTATAGCACTTGAAGCAGTATTGGACCGGGGTGAACTCACCCTTTTCCACCTGCTCACCGCTAATTTTGGCGTTAAACATGAGGAGACCCTGCTCCTTCGCCTTCTGTGCCATGGTAGTCTCCGTGAAGACTACCTTAAACACGTGCGAGTAATCGCTGCCGTCCCTCCGATTCTTGAATTTTATAATTTCGGCTACCTTAGCCCAGGCCTGCCGTAGTTCTATCTCCACTCTTATCTCGCTTGCTGTATGCTGCCCAATCCACGGATCGATCCGGCGGCATACAACACTCCTGTGCGCCAGGATCTGGGGTGGCACTGCAGGCTGCAGTCCTATGGCCCGAAGGGCTTCGACTGCCTTCTCCTTGGCAATATCTTCTATATCCTTTTCGGTTTCGCATATTGCGATATAACCCGACGGAATGTCCAGGAGTCTCACCATGGCTATTCCCAGTTTACCATACACGGCCTCGAAGGTGGATTCCCTGCTGGGCTTGGGTTGCTCTTCGACAACCCGCAGAGGAATCCGGGTCGTGTGATCTTGGGCCATCTCTTCTAGAGAGTGGCCCCTTAGCGTTGATGATTGGTTGCACCAGATGCTCTCGTTGTGGGGGAACTTGTTGTTGATCAGTATGGTGCACCTCTTCTTCTACGTGTTCTTCTGTGTTGGTTTATTTGGGGGGGGCTCCCTCTACTTCGCCTCTAAGCTTACGTGAACTTTATTGCCAAATGGGGGGGATGAATGATGGAGCATTAAGGCAAGTAGCTATAAATAAGAAAAACTAAAGTAATAGCTAGCGTTACATTAGAGGAAGAATGGCCTAATAAGAATCAAGTTTTAATGAAGTATAAACAAATTTACTATTTTTACCTATTTTTCTAGGCTAGTTTCGATTTTTGAGGAGTAACCAATGTATATGTGAATAATAATACTTTTTGATTTTATTCGCTACAAAAGATTAATAAAAGGAAGCTAAATTTTTATCTAATGTTATGTATGAATAAAAGAAAATCAATTGGAGATGAATTTGTTACAGGCAAATTAATTATTTATATATAACGCAGACTTAGTAAAAAAAATTAAATTGGATATGATAAAAATAAAGGCTGAGAGCATTTTTATAACATTTGTTTTTCGTAAATTATAAAAGTCGCCACAATTTTTATATAATTACTTGTATGGAGTTATTTATTAATAGATCCATTCGGAATTATTACATCAATTCGTTTGGTTATTCGTTGATCCTAATTTATCATTCGGGGCTATTTTTAATCTTTAATGGTAAATAATGTATTTTTGCCCAAAAGTAGAATTCACAGAGAGAGAGAGAGAGAGAGAGAGAGAGAGAGAGAGAGAGAGAGAGAGAAAGGGAGAGAAAGAGAAAGAGAGAGAGAGAGAGAGAAAGAAATTAGTGAAATATAGTTTTAGTGATTAATTACACCAATCTAATGAGAATGTTTGTCTGTAGTTCATGTACAAATAATTGTGTTGAGAAGAAAGCTGTGTAAATATATATATATATATATATATATATATATATATATATATAAAGAAAGAGAGAGAGACAGATGGTTAGCTGAATAATCATAAGATTAACGTTAATTGAGTTGTTTTATAGGTGTGGGTGTCACTTGTTTATAGGTAAGGTCCCCTCAAGTTTATTAGTAAGCCACCTATTTAAGGTAGGTAGAATAAATGGTAATATTTGGTTTGAGGCTATCGGCGGCTGTGGATTACGCCGTAGAATGCAATCTAGCTCCAGATGTCCGCTGGTTATTCACTTCAGGCTGAGTAAACGGTAACGAGCTTTTTGTTTGACAGAGGGAGGGAATCAGAAGAAAATGGAGTTTTTTTAGGTTTTAACTTTGGTCTTGTAGCTACATCAGGTCTGGCAAGTGAAATCGCTGAGTCCGTGTTTCGTAGTGTGCTCACGTCCTTGTAAGTGGCTATGAGTGTCGTATTTCTCTCTCTGTCAGACTGTCATTTTATGTTTTTGCCAGCATTTTTATTCTAACTTAAATTTAGGCGCGCTCCTCCGTTTTTCCAATCCGAAAGCTGATCATAGGGCACGTGCATGTATTAGTGTAGGAAGGGGTATACTAAGAGAGTATGAATTTGGAAATCTAGCCGATTTTTATCAAGCCGATATCCGTAGCTAAATAAGACTTCGTCTTTCACGTTTCTATTATAATGGCTAGTGGGTTAGACTCCACCTCTATAACAGATTCATTACTTTGTGTGCACAGCTGTCTCAATTGTCTTTGTTATATGTGAGGCCAAACTATCGGCTCGCACCTGCTTCCTAATGTGTGAGCTCGTTTATATGTTTAGTGTGGTAGCCCATCGATTTCATTTGCATTATTTTCAAGTATTTTGATTTGCATTGATACATTGATTATTTACTATCGACTTGGTGTTATTTACAAGTACATATTTGCTTTATTTTGCATTAATAAATTGCTAGTGGGTAAAATATTATTTAAATGTTTGATTTGTGAGCCCGATTCGAGATTTTATAGGTCCAATAGGGTGCTCAATTTGTGAGGTTCCTTGTTGGCTCTATTCCACCTTATGAGTGGGAACTACATTTTTCTAAAATCCAAACATGGATCATTTTCTAACTGATATTTGTGAATTTAAAGCTATTTTTATTTCATATTAGACCTGTTATACACTAATTAAGATTTTATTATATTGTAGCTATTTTAGTTTTATTATTATGATGAATGTTGAAAATGTAAGATAATTATTTATTGATTGTATGTGAAAAACATTTGATGCTCAGATTTAAAGCGGAATGAGAGAGTGTCTGCTTTTTTATTATCGTTCAAGGAAAAAGGCAAGAAAGAATTATCTGAATACATCTTCCACGACATCATTCTGTAAAAATAAATTCAGAAGAATTGAAGAACTAAAGTATTTTTATCCTTCCATTGCGTAGTCCAGGCGTCTTCCAGGCGAGCCAAATTGAAGCAATAAGTATCCTGCTATTCTAGGAAGATAAAATCAGCGTCAGGTCAATCTGCTGGTGGCGTCCTCTGAACTGTTGACTTTACAGCTCAGCAGATATATCACTTTAACTTTAATTCAAAGAAAACAGCCAATTATTTATAGAATTGTGTCTATTGTACCGGATAACTCTACTATGGATCCACCACATTTGACTTACTACAGAGCTACAGGTGGAAATTAAGATCATAGTTGCCGCAGTTTACCAGGCACATAAATGCCTCCAAATACCGATACAAAACTTTTCTCATCTATTTAACTATAGGATTCCAGTTACCTTGGTAGGCAATTTAAACACCCACTTCGAGGTGTGGGGGAAAGATTTAAATAAAGAGTCGGAAAACAAATCATACATTGATTAACAGAGGAATATTACAAATACTGGACCGCAACTTCCCAACTAACTTTCTAAGAGAAACGGCTTCAATTTAAGACATTTATCTGGTTAACTTCAATCTTCCCTTCAAAAATTACATGGAACAAATAGACGTACCTTGCAGTGACCACCCTGCAATTCTAATGCATGTCAACAAGCAATCAATTCAAATACCTTCGTGAGAATGAAAAGTTTATCACAGACCGGATTGGGTTAGGTATAAGATAAATTTCGGTCACACGTACCCAGCCCTCTCAGTGAAACCAATCTAGAAGAAATCGACGAGGAACTAAATAGGATTAGAGAAAAAATTACTCAGGCAGATGAGTGGGCATCCATAAAACTTAAGAAATTAAGAGGGTTATCAGTAATGGGGAAGGAGAACTAGGAAATTATAATAATAGCAGCAAAGAGGATAAGAAGATATCCACTACCGAGCAAAGCCTATAAAGCACACAAGAGACAGAAGAGAGATTTAGCGGAGTTAATATGTGAGAAACAAATAGAGAAATTGGATCAACATATCGGGGAAATTTATGCAGGAAAATCGCAAATACCATCATATGAGTCGAAGAATTAAAGTAAACAATCAAGAACCTCCTACAAAGAGCACATGGAAGATCTGAACTCACCAGAAGAAACTACCTAAAAGCACCCAATAACATCCCGGAAGGTATTAAAAATAATTCAATGGTTGTTTAAATAAGGGATACTTTCCTGATGAACTAAAGCTAGCAAGGATGAGCTTCATTAAGGGGAAAATCTAGAGAAATCAAGTTGAAAATCACTGCCCTGTCTCGTTGCTAAGTTTTATCGGAAAGGTCATCGAAATGATACTCAACAATAGGACTGACGAAGTATCTCGAAGACAATGATCGATTAAACAACTGAAAATCTGGCTTCAGAAAAAGATGAGCCTGTACTTTGTCTGTCGGGACCTGTCCAACGCTTTCGACAAGGAATCGCAGAGGGGCTATGCAATTTGACTTATTGAGAATCAGAATGAACAATATAGAAAAATATTATGTGACTAGGTATTGGAGAGATACGGCTTTATAGAAATTGGCAACGACTAAGGGGAAAAGTTCGACTCGCTGCTGTACTTCCAAGGTGATTGCCTAAGCCTATCCCTATATTCAATCTACACCGCAAAGATACCACCATCCAGCAATAAGATCTGCCTTAAAATACAATAACTAGTTGATTATTTTTCCCTGCAGGAATGGGGCCAAGGCAGACTAGAAAAACGGCGGAAGAGAGAGGCCGGATCAAAAACTACGAAGAAAAATGCAATATAAACAGTAAGCGGGCTAAGTTTAAGATTGTACTTATTTATAGGAATATTTGATCAGATGCATCGTCGTCTGCTCCCGCTTGTGTTCGATCATCGGTTCCGTCCTCAGTTATCCGGTATTCTCTGGTGATTTTTGTGCTGGATATGAGTTAGGAGACACAGTCTATAAAAGAATGATGGTCAGGTCCTGTAAAGAAAGGAGGCCAGACAGAAAACAGAGACGAATGCCATTCGCTGAGGAATTTGTTTTGGGCAATCTTGGCTGAGCGACAGCCATGCGCGCGCCCTTGTCCAGTAACGCGTCCACTGCGGCTCAAAACATTGAGAGATGCAGTTTCGACGAGTCTGGTTGTATCGTGCTGCCTGGTTATTGGTCTAACAAGGGCCACCTTTGTCGGAGAGGCCCGCTGGGCGCTGCCCTCCTCGGCCGGGGCCGGACATAGGAATTTATGGCCCATGTCAGCTTAACCCGCCGTTAGAGACTTGCTGATAGTTGAGTTTAGCCTGGAACCTCATCCACGACCTTACCGCCTTGGGTGAAACTGCCAGGAGTTTGAAACTACCGACGGCATCGTTTTTGGAATCAATGGAAGAGTCAAGCCCTTCCACTACTTGAGGCTTTGGTAAAGGTTCAGATGTGTATGTAAAAGAAATATACAGATATGATACAGGCTGAAAGGTGCTTGGATTAACCATTACCACATTAGATTACCAAAAGCACGTTGAGGGGAGAATAAATCTGGGAAGATGCAGACTTGTATTATGTACTATAACAGATTTCACGTTAAGCCATAGGTCCCATTACTTTCTAAGTGAGCTTTTTCGTCTCCTACTATACTTAACGCTGTCCTATCTTGAATCATTCCTCTTCTAGTCTATCTCACTCATACCTTCGGTTCCCACACTGCTCGGAGTCTACTCAGGCTCTAGACAGTGAGGATGCGGAGGACTACAAAAGAGTACAAGGCATTGCCCTTTTTCCCACATTGTTCACTTAGGAGGGCCTGCTTACCCCCTACCCCCCTCTCCGTCGTGATGCCGTTCAAATGAGAAGTGAATCTCACTTACTCTCTCTTCACATCTATGTAAATCTAGGTAAAAATCATTGAGGAAGTCAAGGAAATCAGGTTTGAGGGTTAGTCCACAGCGGATAGCAGTGTCAATTGCACATTGACCAGGAACAGAACTGCAAACCGAAGAGGGAGAGGTTCTATGTAGACCATTCAGCATGGGGGTTCAGCCAGGGCAGTAGATGGAAATAACACTCGTATCTCTGTATGTCGGAATCAGTTCCGATACCCAAACCTTCGGAAGGACGCCAAACTGAGGGATAATGCAGCAAAAAACGAAAACGAACTTCATTCTTCGCTGCTCACGACCACAAACCAATTAGCTCGCCGTGAAAGGAAGCAACACGAATGGTAAGCTCTATATCAATGCCACCTCAGCAGCAACGAAGACTTCCTGTAAATGGCAGAAGAAAGAATAAAGATCAAAGCTAAAATCGAATTAATTTTTGAATACCAACAAATAAAATGGATCTCCCTCAGCGAATATTTAATATCTAGCCAGATATCAAAAGTTGCATTAGCTAGTTAGAACGTTAAAAAACAAAATTGGTAAAGTCAAAATACAACCCGCTCTTTAACAAAACATGTATACAAGACCAGGCAATGGCTTTGCCCCGGCCCCCTACGGGGGGAGCTTGCGCTTCACTACTAAGATTAAAATTTAAAATCTAAAACAAATCAGCCATGGTTAAATTTATATAAATTTTCTGAACTTCGCCAATTATAATAATTTTACAAAGGACCTCTAAACTAAATTTCGCTTCTTTTAAAATATAACGTGTCTAAAATATAGTTAGAGAAGACTATATTTAAAAATAAATTTTCTGAACTTCACCATTTGTAATTCTTTTAAAAATTCACAAAATTTCGATACTTATATTTATTTTTGAACTTCACCATTTTGTTTTTGATATTATAAAAGAATTATTAGAAATAACTTTGATTAAAAAATATTAGTCATAACCAAACTAAGATGAAATTGTTATTCAAATACTCAAAAAAATCCCCTTCTTAAACTATAGAGTTAGTGATGATGATGATGATGATGATGATAATAATAATGATAAGCTTGCCCGTTATAAACCATATTATGGGATAGAACACTAAAAAAAATAAAATAAAAGATAATTGTTTTTACATTAAAGAGAACAATGTCACGAATTAAAGGATAAATTTGAAAATATGGAGAATAATATACAAAGTTCAAAAGTATCCCCAAAATAACACAAATAACACGAACAAAATTAATATGAAGGACAAATTTCAGTAGTTTGAGTAGAAATTAAAATTACAAGATACAAAATAAATTCAAATTATACTAATCGAGGTAGAAATGGAAAAAGTAGGTAAACGCAATAATTACAATATCAAATATTACACGATTTGGGTAATAGCTGTGACTTAACTGAACAGAATTTAAAAAATATTTCTCCTAAGAGAGCTTTGACTTAGTACTAGTTGATTTTTTATTCGGTGTAATTTGGTGCTAAAAAAGAAATATAGTCTTATTTTTTAAATTTTGATTCTTTAGATTTTGAATATTATTCCTCAAATCGTTACCCTTTTCTCGTAATTGATGTCAATGTTCTCTTTATTTTAGAAACAATTATCCTTTGATATATATAAATATCTATCTATTGTTCAAGCCCAGAAGATGGGTCCAGAGTACATAACGCAAGGCCGATATATGTTATATTCAGTGCTGGGTCTCCGTTTCCTGCTGAAGATCCGGCCTCCTGGAAACAGAAACACACACACACACATATATATATATATATATATATATATATATATATATATATATATATATATATATATATATATATATATATATATATATATATATATCTCAAAGTAGCACGAGAGAATGATGAAAATGAATTCATTAAACTACATTGAAAGAGAAAACGGAATAATTTTTCCTTGCGTAGCGTAGTGTATTAACGGCATACTTTTAACTGTGCTCAAAGCGGTGCTCGCTGCCTCAGTGTGCCTGGTTCGAATCGCTTTCCTGTACGGATTTTTTCGAAAAAAGGTAATAAAAATATTACTGCAAGGAAAAATTATTCCGTTTTCTCTTTCAATGTGGTTTAATGAATTCTTCTATATATATATATATATATATATATATATATATATATATATATATATATATATATATATATATTTATATACAATATATATATTTTTATACCACTTTCGCCAAAATTTTGTGGCAGGTTCGAAAAGGTGAAGAATATGATTGAATCTCATTTTATTTCATACTTGACATAATACAAATGAGCATTTTTGCTTAAATACTATCAATAATTAATATTTGATGTGACCTCCTTTTTTCTTTATAACTGATTTTATGCGTTATCCTATACTTAAGACTAAGTTAGCACAGGTGCTTGGCTCAATTTTCTACCATTTTTCCTTCCTTGCGCAAACATAATTTTTATAGCCTCCACTTAACCCATTAGTGTACCAAAATCGTAAAAGGAAATTTAATGAAATTTCCAAAATTGACATATACATAATAGGTTTTGGGTTATATCTATTCAAAGTACGATTAACTTTTTTCTGCGACACCTTGTATATATATATATATATATATATATATATATATATATATATATATATATATATATATATATATATATATATATATATATATATACATATATATATATATATATATATATATATATATATATATATATATATATATATATATATATATATATATATACATATATATATATATATATACATATATATATATATATATACACATATATATATATATATATATATATATATATATATATATATATATATATATATATATATATATATATACATATATATATATATATATATATATATATATATATATATATATATATATATATATATATATATGCATATATATATATTAACATATGACAGATCGATCAGAATTGAAATTTAGATGTTAAAGTAGGAAAAAAATACATTTACTTAATTCAGTCTTTAAATAAACCATGCAAATAGGAATTTACAGATGAACAATATTTGGTTGGAGTGCTTTAGAAAAGCTTAGCTAGATCTTTAGAAAAGACGTCTCTAGGTTGAATGCCTATAGTATTTATTCACTTCAGAAAAATAACTTTTCTTGCCAAACTTTATAGACCGAAGCTTGTTTCTTACGTATCCTGCTACCAGTATTGGTTTCGGCTACTAAAGTTTTCCAATAAGTAATATGAAGTTCCTCACAGAACTAACGTACATTATTTAGCCGATGTATCAAATCATTTCCAATTTAGGGAGCTGAACCTTGAATACTGAACACAAAAATCGCAGCGTATGAAGAAAACTCAAGGAAACTAGGCAATACATATTGGGAATAACTCTTAAATTGTTTTTGTCTATTTAAATTGAATTTATTAAAAAATATACATACTACAATAAATAAGTATAAATATATCTAAATATGAATTGCATTAAAATGTTGAAATTTTCAAAGTCTACATTTATTTAATTTTGCCTACCTGAAATACTTTTTTCATAATTTCGTTTCTCTGTAAATTCCTTTACCGTGGAATGTAAAAAGCAACAGGAAAACTTTTCCTCATCTTGTATTCTCATTTTCATAGTCTCTTATAAAGTAATACGACTAAGTTTTCGATTCTCGGCTTCGTTTCTTTCCAAAAGTTCCGATAATGACTCTTAGAAAATCGTGGAGGATCAGAGTTAGCTTTTTATTGAAGGCAGGATTTCAATATAGACACAATTTTCTACTGTTTCTGAAAAGAGTTGGAGAGGCTTCTTGTGCTGAGAAGGGGAAGATAATTTGTATAAGAAAGAGAGGATCTTAATAAAGTCACCATCTCCATGGATTTAGATAAATTGCAAAATTTAACGTGGTGAGGAGAGAGAGAGTAATGCAGGCCTATGGTATTAAGAGACAGCTTTAGATTGTAGTCTAAAGCCCTTGGGGAGTAAAAATGGCTGAAGAACGAGGACTGTGAATAAAATTATTAAAGTGATGTTCCTTTTAGAATTGAGCGTTTTAAATTTTGAGATGGGAATTAACACAAGTGCTTTTGTTAAACGATGCTTGCTCCTATCTAAATTCGATCTTTTCACTACAATTTTTCCTTTCACTTTATTTATCTCTCTTTTTCCCGCCTGCCCTTCCACACTCAGCCAAAAGGGTGAGAGTACTACCTCAGTTCGATTACGTTTGCTTTCGTTTGCCAAAGGCATTAGAAAGGCAAGGTTATGTGACCTTTATCCTTTTTAAATATGTTGTCATTTTGTACGTCCCATATGACTGCCATTCTTTCCATACAGATTGGCCTTTCACCATTAGTCTATGTTTTATTACTTTTTCTTAATATTGGACCCAGTTCTTCAAAGAAAGCTTTGGCGTTTGTGACTTCCTTTCTCCCTAAATAATACAGGAATTATTTACAATAGTGATTTTTTAAAATTGCTGTGTTATTGTCCTTCATGGAGGTTTCATATAAATTTTCTAGATTAGAAAAGCAATACAGCAACTCTTCTGTACGGTTCCATAGGGCCATCTTTTCGCCAAAAGGGAACTAAAACCAGAAACTCTCGGATTAACGAAAGCAACCGAGTCGGCCTCGGTTGACTTTATGCCTTTTAGCTATTAGTTCTTTGACGGAACTCTATGCCTAGATCAGACACGCATATAACCAGTAAACATCGCGAGAATTTCAAATAGCTAAGAGCGATGAACATCTTAACTCTCGACTATAATGTCTCAACTGTAGGCTTGTGCTGCTAAAGGAAGTGTATTAGTTATTAAAACTAAGAAAATAAATCCGAAGAGGGTTTCTCCGAAGAAGGTTTGTCAGATATATGTAAAGAAGGTGAGAAAGACAGGAAATGTGAAAATAATCTGTGGATGATATATTCTTGCAGAACTCCGTCAGGCATTGGGAAATAGAGGATAAGTAATCTTTCATAATTAGCTGCGCTATGGTTATCCGTCACACCTGAAAACCACTTTAGGGAGTTGCTTAATACGAGAGAATGAATATAACCCAACTCGCTCCTCTACCTTACCGCAGCAGCCTTACCTATTCATGTTTCACGTAATGCCCTTTTTTATATCAAAGTATAGAATCGTTACTTTTCCAAGTCTCTCATTTAACATCCCCAACATCTCTATATAAAGATGAAAATCACGCACAATCTTCTGATGACCACTTTGGCAAAATGTGTCGTGCCGTTATAAATTCTTCGTAAGATTTGGGTTTGTCTTCTGATTCACCTTCTTCGTGGAGACCGCGGCATATCACATGGTCATCGGGCAAAGCGTTTAATTTAAAAGGTCAATTTCAAATAGCCAGGTCAAGCAAAGTGATCTTCATCACCCTCTAAATTTTAGGCCTATTAGTTTAATCCTATCACTTCACAACGATCCGGAATAAATAAATAAAAATATGATACAATACTACACCGTCTATACCATTCAAACTAGTTCCGGGGAGCATAAATTATAGCACGATACTATGAGGTGATCTGAAAGTAATGAGAGTGAGACCATATATTTTGGTAGAACAGATGTAAATCCAAACAGTAGTCTAAATTCCTTCAAAGTACTCCCCTCCTGCCTGTATTCAGTGTTCCATCATACTTCGCCACTTCATGAAGTAGTCACGGTAGTCAGATGCTGGCATAACTCGTTGCACTGAATTGAGTGTTACTGCTAGGTCTTTGATACGATGAAATTGCCTCCCTCCACTCCCAGCCTTGATCTTTGGAAAGAACCAAAAATCACAGTGAGCAAGGTGGAGTGAGTAGTGCGGATGGGCAAGAAGTGTGATCCCCTGCTGCTCGTGGAATTGCAGTCAGGCGCGCTTTGTGGGGCGCAGCATTGTCATGGTGCAGCAAAGAGCGCGATCGGCGGCAGGTTGGTGCGAACTTGGCCTGATGTTCCAGGACTTGAGGAAGAACTTGGTAAGGGTCAAACTTGGTTGTAATAGTAGACTGTTGAGGGGCTACATCCACTTGCAAATGGTCGTTGAGAATTGAAGAAGATGGTGAAACGGCGCTTCCTGCTGCGAAATCCTTCTTTTATAATCTAAGGTAGAAGCTCTTCATCATTCAACCCCACCCTGTTGGATTGTTCGTCTTTGGTGCTGAAGAAAGAAAAACAACACTCATCTCCGGTAAGCAACATCTGAGAAAGTTTTCGGACCATTTGGTTCGAATTCAACCTACCAGAGACGATAGATCCGCACTCGATCGCTCTTCTGTTAGCAATTGAGTTATTCATCAAGCACACTAATTCCTCAGTCTTAAGTGTTCATGTACGTAATCATGTGCACTCCCATAACTGACACCAAGCTCCAAAGATAAGAATCAAAGAGTAACAGTTGGATCTTCCTCTTTGATGGCCGGGCAGGGACCTGTTGCTTCGGCCACGGATGTCCGAGGGCGTCCAGACCGGTGATCATCCTCCAGCTCAGTTTTTCTGGCTGCAAAAGCTCGAATCCATTGATGGAGTAGAATCGGGGAAAACTTGCAATAATTCTTCTCTCACCTCCGTTACTCTTTTTCCCGAGTTTCCATCAAGTGAACGTGTAAAACCTGCAAACTTCTTCCGAGAAATTCATGTTTCCGGTTATGGGGCGAAACAAACAATGATGCAATTGCACATTTCAACGAGAAAATGTAACACAGCCAAGCAACGACAAGTTTAAACGCGTTATAAAAGGCAATTCTCGGTGCCACGCGCTCTCCTCTCTCCCATCACTCATGGTATCTCTGCCACAAGGCCGACTGTCGTTACTTTCTGATCAACCCTGCTAGACTATGACTTCAAACTGGTTCAACGAAGGTTTCTATTGCCCTCATTTGCAATCATTTTTCTTTGCACCTAGTCTTCTACTTATTTTCTCGTATATTATTTGTCTCTGTCATTTTATTCTTCATTTCTAATCTAGAAGGATTAAAAAGCACCCAAAACGGTAGAAGGAGTAGGAAGATGGAGAAACGGAAATACAGAGCCAATCATATCCATTTATATAAACACATCTAAACATTGATAAATTAGTTTAGTAGACCAAATTTAACTGATGATCGGTAAATAACTTTATTATCTTCTACTTTTCACACAAACGGCATAAAAATATCTGCCCCTAGCTAAGTTTACTAAATTACAACATAGAGACAGAATCATTATGAAACATGATGGTTTATAAACCATATTGTGATGAAATAGGTAATTCGTAAGGTCAGTCGAATCTAACGCACGAAAGCTGTATTATATTAATATAAAAACAAATGCATAATAAATATTAGAGCACTTTAGACTTGGCTCAACAATAGGTAAATTAAACACTTAATATCCTTTAGGAAGATTTTTTACTTAATCACAGCTTGGTACCTAGATGGCATGGATTCTATTGTATCCTGTCGTTTCAATCTTTATTTTGGCCATTCCTCTTGTAAAACGTTCTGTAGCTCCGCTTTGCCTGAAAACTATGTTTACGTAGTTTAGATTCCAAAATACTCCAAAGATTTTTAATAGGATTTATTGTGTTTTGGATCTTTGTCCTATTGGAAGATATAGGACTTTCGTAACTCTAGTTTGTTAAGCACTTTCCAACAAATTATCATGCAAAATTATTTACATTAGTGTTTATTATATTAAAATAAACAAGAACATATAAAAAGGAACTAATCTTAAGCGTATAAAGAGTATTTTTTTATAGTTTCTAGTCAGGCGCCCTAGCTTATACTTCTTTTAATTGGAAAGTAGTTAGAAAAATAATATAGATATTAGTCTTGGGATGATCTAATTACGTACTCAAGGCTACGATTACTATCCTAACAAAAGAGTTGTGAAACCATTTTAATTTAAACAAACAAAATAAAATAACAGTAAGTAACATTGAATTATAATAACAAACGTTACTAAACCTTGGAGGATTTTGTAGCAAGCTAAATCCTGCAAAGCATAACTTGCTGTCGTGAGATTGAAATTTTAACATTAAACTGCACTTGAAAATAAGAATATTTTATTTGTATTAATTGAATTAAGTTCGTTTTGCTTGGTAACTGGATTTAGAATTTTTATTCTTTTTAATTGGGTGTTTTAAATAGAGGAAATAATTATATTTTAATGAAATATAACTATCCCTATTATGAAAATTACAAGAGATATGAACTTAGATATTGAAAATGTATATTGCTCATGTATAAGATGCGGTTATGAAATAAAAATTATAAAAGAACTTTGTTATATATAACATGAGAGAACAAACAAATTGTTTAAAAAATAAAAGAATGATAAAAATATAGAGAATATGAATGAAGATTTTGGATTATATGTCGATATAAAGAAAATCGAAAAAAATGTTTGGAAATATATTGTCGAGGTATGCCTGTGTAGACTACTAGCTCGGCGCTCAGAGTCGTGCACAAGTGAAGATTACCTCATTAAGTGAAGATTAATGAGGTAATCTGGGGATGACCATACAAGATTGCTTTACCTTCAAGCGCGGGCGAATTGGAGGGGGGGGGGGGGTAGACAACAGTGCAGGTCTTCAAGAAGATACTTTGGAGAGTCCTGACGAGGAGCACTTGAAGATGGGGTTGGATTAATTCGTGATGAGGAATGAGATTTTCTCTGCTCCAAAGAGATGTAATCTCAGCTCGAGACTATTCTGAAAATCAGCTGCGAGTCTCAGTTTCGAAAGAGCGGGAATCTTGAAGGGGTGGTGAAGATGAGAGGGCCTAATAACTGTCCTTGAAGAAGGGGGCTCGATAGCTTTCCTCTGAACAGGGGCCAAAACTTAACGAAGGTAGATCTGCTTGCGAGATCTTCACGAAGTACGACGACGGCTTATGGGGGTTCACGGGAAACAGTCGGCAGTCTTCACGGAGTGGATAGCGAGCTTCCAATCTCTTCGATAGATGGTGAGCTTCGGGTTAAATACCCGGGTGGCTGATCCGATAGACGCCTAAGGGCCTTGCGGTCCCTAGGAAATTCTTGGCTCTGGTCTGAGAAAACATATTTCATGATAACACGTTGTTCCAGACGATGAAACTTGCCTCGTAATATAGAGGTAGGGTTAATGTGGCTGCCCACGGTGTTATCGTAGGGGATGGAGGGGGAGAACGAGTGGCGTCCGAAAACAAACACAGCTGTGACGGGTGATTAAGCGAGAGATTGATTCTTTCTCGAAGTTTCTAAAATTCTCACGCTGGGCGCATGTGGTCTTAAAAGAAGAGAGGGGTATTTCCGAGGGAGCTTCCTCTCTCGCGATGGTCCTTCGAGGGCAACCCCTTACAGATATCTCAATCAGAAAAAAAGGAAAAAATTTGATAAAAATCTAAAACAAATAGAAAGAATATAAAATAAATAAAAAATATAATATATTAAGGAGCAATAAAAGAGAGTATATAAAAACCCAAGATAATAATAAAGAGCAATGTAATAATTTGATCTTCTTGAAAATGAGCTAAAATTGACAGGGTAAGTAAACACAAATATTGCCAAAACAATGAAAAATATAAAGAGGCCATCAAAGCCTACTCAGAGAAATTATAATGAGATAAGGAAATATGCGAATTATAGATTGACAGAAGGAAATTAAATTGCAATAACTTTACAATATCCAATTAAATAAGAAGGCAACTGAACTAGACCAAAAAGATAAAAGTAAATGAAAGAAAATGACTTGCTTAAAGAAATATATCAAGAGAGCAGAGAAAGACAAAATAGATAAATGGATGCAAATGAAAAATAAATATTTAGATAAATTAAATATATAACATAGAACTTTAATAGAAATCATTGAAAAATAATTACTAACTATAATGAAACTAGTGTTGTAAAGAATGCTAAAGGGAAGTACACAAATATATAAACAATGAAAAAAATAAAATAATTATATATGTTTATATATATAAGAAGTATGAAAAGAAAAGGAATTATATTACTTAAAAATGGCACTATTGTACTAAGACAAAATAAAGAATGTTAGAAAATAAACAAAAGAATAAATTTCGCAACTCTAAGCAGTTCCGATATTTATTTACATGTAAAAAGGCAATAAATAAGATTGAAGCAGATACTTGTAAATACAACATGCAGGAAATAAGTTGCAATCAGTTAGATCAAATAACTTGAGGAAAAATTAAAAGAAAATATTAACTAACTAAACAAATACCTATTTTAATAGTGGTAATAATATATAAAAAGAATTTCGTAAGGACTATATGTTTTGTATTAAAAGAAATTAAGGAAATGTATCTAAATAAATGAATATAAGATTTACTCTGAAGTGGAACGCACCTAAAAACATAGAGGAGATGAGATATTGGCTAAAATAATCGAAAATGCGGCATATAAGTCGGGAAACGCAAGAAATGGTTACAAAGTTGTATAAGTTATAAATACATAGAAATGTTTACAATAAACTGTGGTGAAGATCAAGATCAGATATTGATAAAAGTGAGAAAACATATGTATAGTTGAATAAAGAAAATATTTCTATTTCCAACAAAGAGCAAAATAAAACAAGGATGCCCAGGGTAAACTACTCTATTTAAACTAATAATATTGTGCAGAAATGGGAAAAGTGAAAATGGCTTCAAAAAGGACCTATTTAAAAATAATATCAAGTCAAGGTGTTTAAGTAAAAATCGAAACTGAATAAAAATTACCAATAAATAAAGGCTCATTCGAGTCAAAGTGTTCAAGTAAAAATTGAAAATGAATAAAAATTACCAATAAATAAAGGCTCATTCGAGTCAAGGTGTTCAAGTAAAAATCGAAAATGAATAAAAATTACCAATAAATAAAGGCTCATTCGAGTCAAAGTGTTCAAGTGAAAATCGAAAATGAATAAAAATTACCAATAAATAAAGGCTCATTCGAGTCAAGGTGATCAAGTAAAAATCGAAAATAAATAAAAATTACCAATAAATAAAGGCTCATTCGAGTCAAGGTGTTCAAGTAAAAATCGAAAATAAATAAAAATTACCAATAAATAAAGGCTCATTCGAGTCAAGGTGATCAAGTAAAAATCGAAAATGAATAAAAATTACCAATAAATAAAGGCTCATTCGAGTCAAAGTGTTCAAGTAAAAATCGAAAATGAATAAAAATGACCAATAAATAAAGGCTCATTCGAGTCAAGGTGTTCAAGTAAAAATCGAAAATGAATAAAAATTACCAATAAATAAAGGCTCATTCGAGTCAAAGTGTTCAAGTGAAAATCGAAAATGAATAAAAATTACCAATAAATAAAGGCTCATTCGAGTCAAGGTGTTTAAGTGAAAATCGAAAATGAATAAAAATTACCAATAAATAAAGGCTCATTCGAGTCAAGGTGTTCAAGTAAAAATCGAAAATAAATAAAAATTACCAATAAATAAAGGCTCATTCGAGTCAAGGTGATCAAGTAAAAATCGAAAATAAATAAAAATTACCAATAAATAAAGGCTCATTCGAGTCAAGGTGTTCAAGTAAAAATCGAAAATGAATAAAAATTACCAATAAATAAAGGCTCATTAGAGTCAAGGTGATCAAGTAAAAATCGAAAATTAATAAAAATTACCAATAAATAAAGGCTCATTCGAGTCAAGGTGTTCAAGTAAAAATCGAAAATGAATAAAAATTACCAATAAATAAAGGCTCATTCGAGTCAAAGTGTTCAAGTAAAAATCGAAAATGAATAAAAATTACCAATAAATAAAGGCTCATTCGAGTCAAGGTGTTCAAGTAAAAATCGAAAATTAATAAAAATTACCAATAAATAAAGGCTCATTAGAGTCAAGGTGATCAAGTAAAAATCGAAAATGAATAAAAATTACCAATAAATAAAGGCTCATTCGAGTCAAGGTGTTCAAGTAAAAATCGAAAATGAATAAAAATTACCAATAAATAAAGGCTCATTCGAGTCAAAGTGTTCAAGTAAAAATCGAAAATGAATAAAAATTACCAATAAATAAAGGCTCATTCGAGTCAAGGTGTTCAAGTAAAAATCGAAAATGAATAAAAATTACCAATAAATAAAGGCTCATTCGAGTTAAGGTGTTCAAGTAAAAATCGAAAATGAATAAAAATTACCAATAAATAGAGGCTCATTCGAGTCAAGGTGTTCAAGTAAAAATCGAAAATGAATAAAAATTACCAATAAATAAAGGCTCATTCGAGTCAAAGTGTTCAAGTGAAAATCGAAAATGAATAAAAATTACCAATAAATAAAGGCTCATTCGAGTCAAGGTGATCAAGTAAAAATCGAAAATAAATAAAAATTACCAATAAATAAAGGCTCATTCGAGTCAAGGTGTTCAAGTAAAAATCGAAAATAAATAAAAATTACCAATAAATAAAGGCTCATTCGAGTCAAGGTGATCAAGTAAAAATCGAAAATGAATAAAAATTACCAATAAATAAAGGCTCATTCGAGTCAAAGTGTTCAAGTAAAAATCGAAAATGAATAAAAATTACCAATAAATAGAGGCTCATTCGAGTCAAGGTGTTCAAGTAAAAATCGAAAATGAATAAAAATTACCAATAAATAAAGGCTCATTCGAGTCAAAGTGTTCAAGTGAAAATCGAAAATGAATAAAAATTACCAATAAATAAAGGCTCATTCGAGTCAAGGTGTTTAAGTGAAAATCGAAAATGAATAAAAATTACCAATAAATAAAGGCTCATTCGAGTCAAGGTGTTCAAGTAAAAATCGAAAATAAATAAAAATTACCAATAAATAAAGGCTCATTCGAGTCAAGGTGATCAAGTAAAAATCGAAAATAAATAAAAATTACCAATAAATAAAAGCTCATTCGAGTCAAGGTGTTCAAGTAAAAATCGAAAATGAATAAAAATTACCAATAAATAAAGGCTCATTAGAGTCAAGGTGATCAAGTAAAAATCGAAAATTAATAAAAATTACCAATAAATAAAGGCTCATTCGAGTCAAGGTGTTCAAGTAAAAATCGAAAATGAATAAAAATTACCAATAAATAAAGGCTCATTCGAGTCAAAGTGTTCAAGTAAAAATCGAAAATGAATAAAAATTACCAATAAATAAAGGCTCATTCGAGTCAAGGTGTTCAAGTAAAAATCGAAAATGAATAAAAATTACCAATAAATAAAGGCTCATTAGAGTCAAGGTGTTCAAGTAAAAATCGAAAATGAATAAAAATTACCAATAAATAAAGGCTCATTCGAGTCAAGGTGTTTAAGTGAAAATCGAAAATGAATAAAAATTACCAATAAATAAAGGCTCATTCGAGTCAAAGTGTTCAAGTAAAAATCGAAAATGAATAAAAATTACCAATAAATAAAGGCTCATTCGAGTCAAGGTGATCAAGTAAAAATCGAAAATAAATAAAAATTACCAATATAAAGGCTCATTCGAGTCAAGGTGTTCAAGTAAAAATCGAAAATGAATAAAAATTACCAATAAATAAAGGCTCATTAGAGTCAAGGTGATCAAGTAAAAATCGAAAATTAATAAAAATTACCAATAAATAAAGGCTCATTCGAGTCAAGGTGTTCAAGTAAAAATCGAAAATGAATAAAAATTACCAATAAATAAAGGCTCATTCGAGTCAAGGTGTTCAAGTAAAAATCGAAAATGAATAAAAATTACCAATAAATAAAGGCTCATTCGAGTCAAAGTGTTCAAGTAAAAATCGAAAATGAATAAAAATTACCAATAAATAGAGGCTCATTCGAGTCAAGGTGTTCAAGTAAAAATCGAAAATGAATAAAAATTACCAATAAATAAAGGCTCATTCGAGTCAAAGTGTTCAAGTGAAAATCGAAAATGAATAAAAATTACCAATAAATAAAGGCTCATTCGAGTCAAGGTGTTTAAGTGAAAATCGAAAATGAATAAAAATTACCAATAAATAAAGGCTCATTCGAGTCAAGGTGTTCAAGTAAAAATCGAAAATAAATAAAAATTACCAATAAATAAAGGCTCATTCGAGTCAAGGTGATCAAGTAAAAATCGAAAATAAATAAAAATTACCAATAAATAAAGGCTCATTCGAGTTAAGGTGTTCAAGTAAAAATCGAAAATGAATAAAAATTACCAATAAATAGAGGCTCATTCGAGTCAAGGTGTTCAAGTAAAAATCGAAAATTAATAAAAATTACCAATAAATAAAGGCTCATTCGAGTCAAAGTGTTCAAGTAAAGAATTGAAAATGAATAAAAATTACCAATAAATAAAGGCTCATTCGAGTCAAAGTGTTCAAGTAAAAATCGAAAATGAATAAAAATTACCAATAAATAAAGGCTCATTCGAGTCAAAGTGTTCAAGTGAAAATCGAAAATGAATAAAAATTACCAATAAATAAAGGCTCATTCGAGTCAAGGTGTTTAAGTGAAAATCGAAAATGAATAAAAATTACCAATAAATAAAGGCTCATTCGAGTCAAGGTGTTCAAGTAAAAATCGAAAATAAATAAAAATTACCAATAAATAAAGGCTCATTCGAGTCAAGGTGATCAAGTAAAAATCGAAAATAAATAAAAATTACCAATAAATAAAAGCTCATTCGAGTCAAGGTGTTCAAGTAAAAATCGAAAATGAATAAAAATTACCAATAAATAAAGGCTCATTAGAGTCAAGGTGATCAAGTAAAAATCGAAAATTAATAAAAATTACCAATAAATAAAGGCTCATTCGAGTCAAGGTGTTCAAGTAAAAATCGAAAATGAATAAAAATTACCAATAAATAAAGGCTCATTCGAGTCAAGGTGTTCAAGTAAAAATCGAAAATGAATAAAAATTACCAATAAATAAAGGCTCATTAGAGTCAAGGTGTTCAAGTAAAAATCGAAAATGAATAAAAATTACCAATAAATAAAGGCTCATTCGAGTCAAGGTGTTTAAGTGAAAATCGAAAATGAATAAAAATTACCAATAAATAAAGGCTCATTCGAGTCAAAGTGTTCAAGTAAAAATCGAAAATGAATAAAAATTACCAATAAATAAAGGCTCATTCGAGTCAAGGTGATCAAGTAAAAATCGAAAATAAATAAAAATTACCAATAAATAAAGGCTCATTCGAGTCAAGGTGTTCAAGTAAAAATCGAAAATGAATAAAAATTACCAATAAATAAAGGCTCATTAGAGTCAAGGTGATCAAGTAAAAATCGAAAATTAATAAAAATTACCAATAAATAAAGGCTCATTCGAGTCAAGGTGTTCAAGTAAAAATCGAAAATGAATAAAAATTACCAATAAATAAAGGCTCATTCGAGTCAAGGTGTTCAAGTAAAAATCGAAAATGAATAAAAATTACCAATAAATAAAGGCTCATTCGAGTCAAAGTGTTCAAGTAAAAATCGAAAATGAATAAAAATTACCAATAAATAGAGGCTCATTCGAGTCAAGGTGTTCAAGTAAAAATCGAAAATGAATAAAAATTACCAATAAATAAAGGCTCATTCGAGTCAAAGTGTTCAAGTGAAAATCGAAAATGAATAAAAATTACCAATAAATAAAGGCTCATTCGAGTCAAGGTGTTTAAGTGAAAATCGAAAATGAATAAAAATTACCAATAAATAAAGGCTCATTCGAGTCAAGGTGTTCAAGTAAAAATCGAAAATAAATAAAAATTACCAATAAATAAAGGCTCATTCGAGTCAAGGTGATCAAGTAAAAATCGAAAAAAAATAAAAATTACCAATAAATAAAGGCTCATTCGAGTTAAGGTGTTCAAGTAAAAATCGAAAATGAATAAAAATTACCAATAAATAGAGGCTCATTCGAGTCAAGGTGTTCAAGTAAAAATCGAAAATTAATAAAAATTACCAATAAATAAAGGCTCATTCGAGTCAAAGTGTTCAAGTAAAGAATTGAAAATGAATAAAAATTACCAATAAATAAAGGCTCATTCGAGTCAAAGTGTTCAAGTAAAAATCGAAAATGAATAAAAATTACCAATAAATAAAGGCTCATTCGAGTCAAGGTGTTCAAGTGAAAATCGAAAATGAATAAAAATTACCAATAAATAAAGGCTCATTCGAGTCAAGGTGATCAAGTAAAAATCGAAAATAAATAAAAATTACCAATAAATAAAGGCTCATTCGAGTCAAGGTGTTCAAGTAAAAATCGAAAATAAATAAAAATTACCAATAAATAAAGGCTCATTCGAGTCAAGGTGATCAAGTAAAAATCGAAAATGAATAAAAATTACCAATAAATAAAGGCTCATTCGAGTCAAAGTGTTCAAGTAAAAATCGAAAATGAATAAAAATGACCAATAAATAAAGGCTCATTCGAGTCAAGGTGTTCAAGTAAAAATCGAAAATGAATAAAAATTACCAATAAATAAAGGCTCATTCGAGTCAAAGTGTTCAAGTGAAAATCGAAAATGAATAAAAATTACCAATAAATAAAGGCTCATTCGAGTCAAGGTGTTTAAGTGAAAATCGAAAATGAATAAAAATTACCAATAAATAAAGGCTCATTCGAGTCAAGGTGTTCAAGTAAAAATCGAAAATAAATAAAAATTACCAATAAATAAAGGCTCATTCGAGTCAAGGTGATCAAGTAAAAATCGAAAATAAATAAAAATTACCAATAAATAAAGGCTCATTCGAGTCAAGGTGTTCAAGTAAAAATCGAAAATGAATAAAAATTACCAATAAATAAAGGCTCATTAGAGTCAAGGTGATCAAGTAAAAATCGAAAATTAATAAAAATTACCAATAAATAAAGGCTCATTCGAGTCAAGGTGTTCAAGTAAAAATCGAAAATGAATAAAAATTACCAATAAATAAAGGCTCATTCGAGTCAAAGTGTTCAAGTAAAAATCGAAAATGAATAAAAATTACCAATAAATAAAGGCTCATTCGAGTCAAGGTGTTCAAGTAAAAATCGAAAATGAATAAAAATTACCAATAAATAAAGGCTCATTAGAGTCAAGGTGATCAAGTAAAAATCGAAAATGAATAAAAATTACCAATAAATAAAGGCTCATTCGAGTCAAGGTGTTCAAGTAAAAATCGAAAATGAATAAAAATTACCAATAAATAAAGGCTCATTCGAGTCAAAGTGTTCAAGTAAAAATCGAAAATGAATAAAAATTACCAATAAATAAAGGCTCATTCGAGTCAAGGTGTTCAAGTAAAAATCGAAAATGAATAAAAATTACCAATAAATAAAGGCTCATTCGAGTTAAGGTGTTCAAGTAAAAATCGAAAATGAAGAAAAATTACCAATAAATAGAGGCTCATTCGAGTCAAGGTGTTCAAGTAAAAATCGAAAATGAATAAAAATTACCAATAAATAAAGGCTCATTCGAGTCAAAGTGTTCAAGTGAAAATCGAAAATGAATAAAAATTACCAATAAATAAAGGCTCATTCGAGTCAAGGTGATCAAGTAAAAATCGAAAATAAATAAAAATTACCAATAAATAAAGGCTCATTCGAGTCAAGGTGTTCAAGTAAAAATCGAAAATAAATAAAAATTACCAATAAATAAAGGCTCATTCGAGTCAAGGTGATCAAGTAAAAATCGAAAATGAATAAAAATTACCAATAAATAAAGGCTCATTCGAGTCAAAGTGTTCAAGTAAAAATCGAAAATGAATAAAAATTACCAATAAATAGAGGCTCATTCGAGTCAAGGTGTTCAAGTAAAAATCGAAAATGAATAAAAATTACCAATAAATAAAGGCTCATTCGAGTCAAAGTGTTCAAGTGAAAATCGAAAATGAATAAAAATTACCAATAAATAAAGGCTCATTCGAGTCAAGGTGTTTAAGTGAAAATCGAAAATGAATAAAAATTACCAATAAATAAAGGCTCATTCGAGTCAAGGTGTTCAAGTAAAAATCGAAAATAAATAAAAATTACCAATAAATAAAGGCTCATTCGAGTCAAGGTGATCAAGTAAAAATCGAAAATAAATAAAAATTACCAATAAATAAAAGCTCATTCGAGTCAAGGTGTTCAAGTAAAAATCGAAAATGAATAAAAATTACCAATAAATAAAGGCTCATTAGAGTCAAGGTGATCAAGTAAAAATCGAAAATTAATAAAAATTACCAATAAATAAAGGCTCATTCGAGTCAAGGTGTTCAAGTAAAAATCGAAAATGAATAAAAATTACCAATAAATAAAGGCTCATTCGAGTCAAAGTGTTCAAGTAAAAATCGAAAATGAATAAAAATTACCAATAAATAAAGGCTCATTCGAGTCAAGGTGTTCAAGTAAAAATCGAAAATGAATAAAAATTACCAATAAATAAAGGCTCATTAGAGTCAAGGTGTTCAAGTAAAAATCGAAAATGAATAAAAATTACCAATAAATAAAGGCTCATTCGAGTCAAGGTGTTTAAGTGAAAATCGAAAATGAATAAAAATTACCAATAAATAAAGGCTCATTCGAGTCAAAGTGTTCAAGTAAAAATCGAAAATGAATAAAAATTACCAATAAATAAAGGCTCATTCGAGTCAAGGTGATCAAGTAAAAATCGAAAATAAATAAAAATTACCAATAAATAAAGGCTCATTCGAGTCAAGGTGTTCAAGTAAAAATCGAAAATGAATAAAAATTACCAATAAATAAAGGCTCATTAGAGTCAAGGTGATCAAGTAAAAATCGAAAATTAATAAAAATTACCAATAAATAAAGGCTCATTCGAGTCAAGGTGTTCAAGTAAAAATCGAAAATGAATAAAAATTACCAATAAATAAAGGCTCATTCGAGTCAAGGTGTTCAAGTAAAAATCGAAAATGAATAAAAATTACCAATAAATAAAGGCTCATTCGAGTCAAAGTGTTCAAGTAAAAATCGAAAATGAATAAAAATTACCAATAAATAGAGGCTCATTCGAGTCAAGGTGTTCAAGTAAAAATCGAAAATGAATAAAAATTACCAATAAATAAAGGCTCATTCGAGTCAAAGTGTTCAAGTGAAAATCGAAAATGAATAAAAATTACCAATAAATAAAGGCTCATTCGAGTCAAGGTGTTTAAGTGAAAATCGAAAATGAATAAAAATTACCAATAAATAAAGGCTCATTCGAGTCAAGGTGTTCAAGTAAAAATCGAAAATAAATAAAAATTACCAATAAATAAAGGCTCATTCGAGTCAAGGTGATCAAGTAAAAATCGAAAAAAAATAAAAATTACCAATAAATAAAGGCTCATTCGAGTTAAGGTGTTCAAGTAAAAATCGAAAATGAATAAAAATTACCAATAAATAGAGGCTCATTCGAGTCAAGGTGTTCAAGTAAAAATCGAAAATTAATAAAAATTACCAATAAATAAAGGCTCATTCGAGTCAAAGTGTTCAAGTAAAGAATTGAAAATGAATAAAAATTACCAATAAATAAAGGCTCATTCGAGTCAAAGTGTTCAAGTAAAAATCGAAAATGAATAAAAATTACCAATAAATAAAGGCTCATTCGAGTCAAGGTGTTCAAGTGAAAATCGAAAATGAATAAAAATTACCAATAAATAAAGGCTCATTCGAGTCAAGGTGATCAAGTAAAAATCGAAAATAAATAAAAATTACCAATAAATAAAGGCTCATTCGAGTCAAGGTGTTCAAGTAAAAATCGAAAATAAATAAAAATTACCAATAAATAAAGGCTCATTCGAGTCAAGGTGATCAAGTAAAAATCGAAAATGAATAAAAATTACCAATAAATAAAGGCTCATTCGAGTCAAAGTGTTCAAGTAAAAATCGAAAATGAATAAAAATGACCAATAAATAAAGGCTCATTCGAGTCAAGGTGTTCAAGTAAAAATCGAAAATGAATAAAAATTACCAATAAATAAAGGCTCATTCGAGTCAAAGTGTTCAAGTGAAAATCGAAAATGAATAAAAATTACCAATAAATAAAGGCTCATTCGAGTCAAGGTGTTTAAGTGAAAATCGAAAATGAATAAAAATTACCAATAAATAAAGGCTCATTCGAGTCAAGGTGTTCAAGTAAAAATCGAAAATAAATAAAAATTACCAATAAATAAAGGCTCATTCGAGTCAAGGTGATCAAGTAAAAATCGAAAATAAATAAAAATTACCAATAAATAAAGGCTCATTCGAGTCAAGGTGTTCAAGTAAAAATCGAAAATGAATAAAAATTACCAATAAATAAAGGCTCATTAGAGTCAAGGTGATCAAGTAAAAATCGAAAATTAATAAAAATTACCAATAAATAAAGGCTCATTCGAGTCAAGGTGTTCAAGTAAAAATCGAAAATGAATAAAAATTACCAATAAATAAAGGCTCATTCGAGTCAAAGTGTTCAAGTAAAAATCGAAAATGAATAAAAATTACCAATAAATAAAGGCTCATTCGAGTCAAGGTGTTCAAGTAAAAATCGAAAATGAATAAAAATTACCAATAAATAAAGGCTCATTAGAGTCAAGGTGATCAAGTAAAAATCGAAAATGAATAAAAATTACCAATAAATAAAGGCTCATTCGAGTCAAGGTGTTCAAGTAAAAATCGAAAATGAATAAAAATTACCAATAAATAAAGGCTCATTCGAGTCAAAGTGTTCAAGTAAAAATCGAAAATGAATAAAAATTACCAATAAATAAAGGCTCATTCGAGTCAAGGTGTTCAAGTAAAAATCGAAAATGAATAAAAATTACCAATAAATAAAGGCTCATTCGAGTTAAGGTGTTCAAGTAAAAATCGAAAATGAAGAAAAATTACCAATAAATAGAGGCTCATTCGAGTCAAGGTGTTCAAGTAAAAATCGAAAATGAATAAAAATTACCAATAAATAAAGGCTCATTCGAGTCAAAGTGTTCAAGTGAAAATCGAAAATGAATAAAAATTACCAATAAATAAAGGCTCATTCGAGTCAAGGTGATCAAGTAAAAATCGAAAATAAATAAAAATTACCAATAAATAAAGGCTCATTCGAGTCAAGGTGTTCAAGTAAAAATCGAAAATAAATAAAAATTACCAATAAATAAAGGCTCATTCGAGTCAAGGTGATCAAGTAAAAATCGAAAATGAATAAAAATTACCAATAAATAAAGGCTCATTCGAGTCAAAGTGTTCAAGTAAAAATCGAAAATGAATAAAAATTACCAATAAATAGAGGCTCATTCGAGTCAAGGTGTTCAAGTAAAAATCGAAAATGAATAAAAATTACCAATAAATAAAGGCTCATTCGAGTCAAAGTGTTCAAGTGAAAATCGAAAATGAATAAAAATTACCAATAAATAAAGGCTCATTCGAGTCAAGGTGTTTAAGTGAAAATCGAAAATGAATAAAAATTACCAATAAATAAAGGCTCATTCGAGTCAAGGTGTTCAAGTAAAAATCGAAAATAAATAAAAATTACCAATAAATAAAGGCTCATTCGAGTCAAGGTGATCAAGTAAAAATCGAAAATAAATAAAAATTACCAATAAATAAAAGCTCATTCGAGTCAAGGTGTTCAAGTAAAAATCGAAAATGAATAAAAATTACCAATAAATAAAGGCTCATTAGAGTCAAGGTGATCAAGTAAAAATCGAAAATTAATAAAAATTACCAATAAATAAAGGCTCATTCGAGTCAAGGTGTTCAAGTAAAAATCGAAAATGAATAAAAATTACCAATAAATAAAGGCTCATTCGAGTCAAAGTGTTCAAGTAAAAATCGAAAATGAATAAAAATTACCAATAAATAAAGGCTCATTCGAGTCAAGGTGTTCAAGTAAAAATCGAAAATGAATAAAAATTACCAATAAATAAAGGCTCATTAGAGTCAAGGTGTTCAAGTAAAAATCGAAAATGAATAAAAATTACCAATAAATAAAGGCTCATTCGAGTCAAGGTGTTTAAGTGAAAATCGAAAATGAATAAAAATTACCAATAAATAAAGGCTCATTCGAGTCAAAGTGTTCAAGTAAAAATCGAAAATGAATAAAAATTACCAATAAATAAAGGCTCATTCGAGTCAAGGTGATCAAGTAAAAATCGAAAATAAATAAAAATTACCAATAAATAAAGGCTCATTCGAGTCAAGGTGTTCAAGTAAAAATCGAAAATGAATAAAAATTACCAATAAATAAAGGCTCATTAGAGTCAAGGTGATCAAGTAAAAATCAAAAATTAATAAAAATTACCAATAAATAAAGGCTCATTCGAGTCAAGGTGTTCAAGTAAAAATCGAAAATGAATAAAAATTACCAATAAATAAAGGCTCATTCGAGTCAAGGTGTTCAAGTAAAAATCGAAAATGAATAAAAATTACCAATAAATAAAGGCTCATTCGAGTCAAAGTGTTCAAGTAAAAATCGAAAATGAATAAAAATTACCAATAAATAGAGGCTCATTCGAGTCAAGGAGTTCAAGTAAAAATCGAAAATGAATAAAAATTACCAATAAATAAAGGCTCATTCGAGTCAAAGTGTTCAAGTGAAAATCGAAAATGAATAAAAATTACCAATAAATAAAGGCTCATTCGAGTCAAGGTGTTTAAGTGAAAATCGAAAATGAATAAAAATTACCAATAAATAAAGGCTCATTCGAGTCAAGGTGTTCAAGTAAAAATCGAAAATAAATAAAAATTACCAATAAATAAAGGCTCATTCGAGTCAAGGTGATCAAGTAAAAATCGAAAATAAATAAAAATTACCAATAAATAAAGGCTCATTCGAGTCAAGGTGTTCAAGTAAAAATCGAAAATGAATAAAAATTACCAATAAATAAAGGCTCATTCGAGTCAAGGTGATCAAGTAAAAATCGAAAATAAATAAAAATTACCAATAAATAAAGGCTCATTCGAGTCAAGGTGTTCAAGTAAAAATCGAAAATGAATAAAAATTACCAATAAATAAAGGCTCATTAGAGTCAAGGTGATCAAGTAAAAATCGAAAATTAATAAAAATTACCAATAAATAAAGGCTCATTCGAGTCAAGGTGTTCAAGTAAAAATCGAAAATGAATAAAAATTACCAATAAATAAAGGCTCATTCGAGTCAAAGTGTTCAAGTAAAAATCGAAAATGAATAAAAATTACCAATAAATAAAGGCTCATTCGAGTCAAGGTGTTCAAGTAAAAATCGAAAATGAATAAAAATTACCAATAAATAAAGGCTCATTAGAGTCAAGGTGATCAAGTAAAAATCGAAAATGAATAAAAATTACCAATAAATAAAGGCTCATTCGAGTCAAGGTGTTCAAGTAAAAATCGAAAATGAATAAAAATTACCAATAAATAAAGGCTCATTCGAGTCAAAGTGTTCAAGTAAAAATCGAAAATGAATAAAAATTACCAATAAATAAAGGCTCATTCGAGTCAAGGTGTTCAAGTAAAAATCGAAAATGAATAAAAATTACCAATAAATAAAGGCTCATTCGAGTTAAGGTGTTCAAGTAAAAATCGAAAATGAAGAAAAATTACCAATAAATAGAGGCTCATTCGAGTCAAGGTGTTCAAGTAAAAATCGAAAATGAATAAAAATTACCAATAAATAAAGGCTCATTCGAGTCAAAGTGTTCAAGTGAAAATCGAAAATGAATAAAAATTACCAATAAATAAAGGCTCATTCGAGTCAAGGTGATCAAGTAAAAATCGAAAATAAATAAAAATTACCAATAAATAAAGGCTCATTCGAGTCAAGGTGTTCAAGTAAAAATCGAAAATAAATAAAAATTACCAATAAATAAAGGCTCATTCGAGTCAAGGTGATCAAGTAAAAATCGAAAATGAATAAAAATTACCAATAAATAAAGGCTCATTCGAGTCAAAGTGTTCAAGTAAAAATCGAAAATGAATAAAAATTACCAATAAATAGAGGCTCATTCGAGTCAAGGTGTTCAAGTAAAAATCGAAAATGAATAAAAATTACCAATAAATAAAGGCTCATTCGAGTCAAAGTGTTCAAGTGAAAATCGAAAATGAATAAAAATTACCAATAAATAAAGGCTCATTCGAGTCAAGGTGTTTAAGTGAAAATCGAAAATGAATAAAAATTACCAATAAATAAAGGCTCATTCGAGTCAAGGTGTTCAAGTAAAAATCGAAAATAAATAAAAATTACCAATAAATAAAGGCTCATTCGAGTCAAGGTGATCAAGTAAAAATCGAAAATAAATAAAAATTACCAATAAATAAAAGCTCATTCGAGTCAAGGTGTTCAAGTAAAAATCGAAAATGAATAAAAATTACCAATAAATAAAGGCTCATTAGAGTCAAGGTGATCAAGTAAAAATCGAAAATTAATAAAAATTACCAATAAATAAAGGCTCATTCGAGTCAAGGTGTTCAAGTAAAAATCGAAAATGAATAAAAATTACCAATAAATAAAGGCTCATTCGAGTCAAAGTGTTCAAGTAAAAATCGAAAATGAATAAAAATTACCAATAAATAAAGGCTCATTCGAGTCAAGGTGTTCAAGTAAAAATCGAAAATGAATAAAAATTACCAATAAATAAAGGCTCATTAGAGTCAAGGTGTTCAAGTAAAAATCGAAAATGAATAAAAATTACCAATAAATAAAGGCTCATTCGAGTCAAGGTGTTTAAGTGAAAATCGAAAATGAATAAAAATTACCAATAAATAAAGGCTCATTCGAGTCAAAGTGTTCAAGTAAAAATCGAAAATGAATAAAAATTACCAATAAATAAAGGCTCATTCGAGTCAAGGTGATCAAGTAAAAATCGAAAATAAATAAAAATTACCAATAAATAAAGGCTCATTCGAGTCAAGGTGTTCAAGTAAAAATCGAAAATGAATAAAAATTACCAATAAATAAAGGCTCATTAGAGTCAAGGTGATCAAGTAAAAATCAAAAATTAATAAAAATTACCAATAAATAAAGGCTCATTCGAGTCAAGGTGTTCAAGTAAAAATCGAAAATGAATAAAAATTACCAATAAATAAAGGCTCATTCGAGTCAAGGTGTTCAAGTAAAAATCGAAAATGAATAAAAATTACCAATAAATAAAGGCTCATTCGAGTCAAAGTGTTCAAGTAAAAATCGAAAATGAATAAAAATTACCAATAAATAGAGGCTCATTCGAGTCAAGGAGTTCAAGTAAAAATCGAAAATGAATAAAAATTACCAATAAATAAAGGCTCATTCGAGTCAAAGTGTTCAAGTGAAAATCGAAAATGAATAAAAATTACCAATAAATAAAGGCTCATTCGAGTCAAGGTGTTTAAGTGAAAATCGAAAATGAATAAAAATTACCAATAAATAAAGGCTCATTCGAGTCAAGGTGTTCAAGTAAAAATCGAAAATAAATAAAAATTACCAATAAATAAAGGCTCATTCGAGTCAAGGTGATCAAGTAAAAATCGAAAATAAATAAAAATTACCAATAAATAAAGGCTCATTCGAGTCAAGGTGTTCAAGTAAAAATCGAAAATGAATAAAAATTACCAATAAATAAAGGCTCATTAGAGTCAAGGTGATCAAGTAAAAATCGAAAATTAATAAAAATTACCAATAAATAAAGGCTCATTCGAGTCAAGGTGTTCAAGTAAAAATCGAAAATGAATAAAAATTACCAATAAATAAAGGCTCATTCGAGTCAAAGTGTTCAAGTAAAAATCGAAAATGAATAAAAATTACCAATAAATAAAGGCTCATTCGAGTCAAGGTGTTCAAGTAAAAATCGAAAATGAATAAAAATTACCAATAAATAAAGGCTCATTCGAGTCAAAGTGTTCAAGTGAAAATCGAAAATGAATAAAAATTACCAATAAATAAAGGCTCATTCGAGTCAAGGTGTTCAAGTAAAAATCGAAAATGAATAAAAATTACCAATAAATAAAGGCTCATTCGAGTCAAAGTGTTCAAGTAAAAATCGAAAATGAATAAAAATTACCAATAAATAAAGGCTCATTCGAGTCAAGGTGTTCAAGTAAAAATCGAAAATGAATAAAAATTACCAATAAATAAAGGCTCATTCGAGTTAAGGTGTTCAAGTAAAAATCGAAAATGAATAAAAATTACCAATAAATAGAGGCTCATTCGAGTCAAGGTGTTCAAGTAAAAATCGAAAATTAATAAAAATTACCAATAAATAAAGGCTCATTCGAGTCAAAGTGTTCAAGTAAAGAATTGAAAATGAATAAAAATTACCAATAAATAAAGGCTCATTCGAGTCAAAGTGTTCAAGTAAAAATCGAAAATGAATAAAAATTACCAATAAATAAAGGCTCATTCGAGTCAAGGTGTTCAAGTAAAAATCGAAAATGAATAAAAATTACCAATAAATAAAGGCTCATTAGAGTCAAGGTGATCAAGTAAAAATCGAAAATGAATAAAAATTACCAATAAATAAAGGCTCATTCGAGTCAAGGTGTTCAAGTAAAAATCGAAAATGAATAAAAATTACCAATAAATAAAGGCTCATTCGAGTCAAAGTGTTCAAGTAAAAATCGAAAATGAATAAAAATTACCAATAAATAAAGGCTCATTCGAGTCAAGGTGTTCAAGTAAAAATCGAAAATGAATAAAAATTACCAATAAATAAAGGCTCATTCGAGTCAAAGTGTTCAAGTGAAAATCGAAAATGAATAAAAATTACCAATAAATAAAGGCTCATTCGAGTCAAGGTGATCAAGTAAAAATCGAAAATAAATAAAAATTACCAATAAATAAAGGCTCATTCGAGTCAAGGTGTTCAAGTAAAAATCGAAAATAAATAAAAATTACCAATAAATAAAGGCTCATTCGAGTCAAGGTGATCAAGTAAAAATCGAAAATGAATAAAAATTACCAATAAATAAAGGCTCATTCGAGTCAAAGTGTTCAAGTAAAAATCGAAAATGAATAAAAATTACCAATAAATAGAGGCTCATTCGAGTCAAGGTGTTCAAGTAAAAATCGAAAATGAATAAAAATTACCAATAAATAAAGGCTCATTCGAGTCAAAGTGTTCAAGTGAAAATCGAAAATGAATAAAAATTACCAATAAATAAAGGCTCATTCAAGTCAAGGTGTTTAAGTGAAAATCGAAAATGAATAAAAATTACCAATAAATAAAGGCTCATTCGAGTCAAGGTGTTCAAGTAAAAATCGAAAATAAATAAAAATTACCAATAAATAAAGGCTCATTCGAGTCAAGGTGATCAAGTAAAAATCGAAAATAAATAAAAATTACCAATAAATAAAGGCTCATTCGAGTCAAGGTGTTCAAGTAAAAATCGAAAATGAATAAAAATTACCAATAAATAAAGGCTCATTCGAGTCAAGGTGTTCAAGTAAAAATCGAAAATGAATAAAAATTACCAATAAATAAAGGCTCATTCGAGTCAAAGTGTTCAAGTAAAAATCGAAAATGAATAAAAATTACCAATAAATAAAGGCTCATTCGAGTCAAGGTGTTCAAGTAAAAATCGAAAATGAATAAAAATTACCAATAAATAAAGGCTCATTAGAGTCAAGGTGATCAAGTAAAAATCGAAAATGAATAAAAATTACCAATAAATAAAGGCTCATTCGAGTCAAGGTGTTTAAGTGAAAATCGAAAATGAATAAAAATTACCAATAAATAAAGGCTCATTCGAGTCAAGGTGTTCAAGTAAAAATCGAAAATAAATAAAAATTACCAATAAATAAAGGCTCATTCGAGTCAAGGTGATCAAGTAAAAATCGAAAATAAATAAAAATTACCAATAAATAAAGGCTCATTCGAGTCAAGGTGTTCAAGTAAAAATCGAAAATGAATAAAAATTACCAATAAATAAAGGCTCATTCGAGTCAAGGTGTTCAAGTAAAAATCGAAAATGAATAAAAATTACCAATAAATAAAGGCTCATTCGAGTCAAAGTGTTCAAGTAAAAATCGAAAATGAATAAAAATTACCAATAAATAAAGGCTCATTCGAGTCAAGGTGTTCAAGTAAAAATCGAAAATGAATAAAAATTACCAATAAATAAAGGCTCATTAGAGTCAAGGTGATCAAGTAAAAATCGAAAATGAATAAAAATTACCAATAAATAAAGGCTCATTCGAGTCAAGGTGTTCAAGTAAAAATCGAAAATGAATAAAAATTACCAATAAATAAAGGCTCATTCGAGTCAAAGTGTTCAAGTAAAAATCGAAAATGAATAAAAATTACCAATAAATAAAGGCTCATTCGAGTCAAGGTGTTCAAGTAAAAATCGAAAATGAATAAAAATTACCAATAAATAAAGGCTCATTCGAGTTAAGGTGTTCAAGTAAAAATCGAAAATGAATAAAAATTACCAATAAATAGAGGCTCATTCGAGTCAAGGTGTTCAAGTAAAAATCGAAAATGAATAAAAATTACCAATAAATAAAGGCTCATTCGAGTCAAAGTGTTCAAGTGAAAATCGAAAATGAATAAAAATTACCAATAAATAAAGGCTCATTCGAGTCAAGGTGTTTAAGTGAAAATCGAAAATGAATAAAAATTACCAATAAATAAAGGCTCATTCGAGTCAAAGTGTTCAAGTAAAAATCGAAAATGAATAAAAATTACCAATAAATAAAGGCTCATTCGAGTCAAGGTGATCAAGTAAAAATCGAAAATAAATAAAAATTACCAATAAATAAAGGCTCATTCGAGTCAAGGTGTTCAAGTAAAAATCGAAAATGAATAAAAATTACCAATAAATAAAGGCTCATTAGAGTCAAGGTGATCAAGTAAAAATCGAAAATTAATAAAAATTACCAATAAATAAAGGCTCATTCGAGTCAAGGTGTTCAAGTAAAAATCGAAAATGAATAAAAATTACCAATAAATAAAGGCTCATTCGAGTCAAGGTGTTCAAGTAAAAATCGAAAATGAATAAAAATTACCAATAAATAAAGGCTCATTCGAGTCAAAGTGTTCAAGTAAAAATCGAAAATGAATAAAAATTACCAATAAATAGAGGCTCATTCGAGTCAAGGTGTTCAAGTAAAAATCGAAAATGAATAAAAATTACCAATAAATAAAGGCTCATTCGAGTCAAAGTGTTCAAGTGAAAATCGAAAATGAATAAAAATTACCAATAAATAAAGGCTCATTCGAGTCAAGGTGTTCAAGTAAAAATCGAAAATGAATAAAAATTACCAATAAATAAAGGCTCATTAGAGTCAAGGTGATCAAGTAAAAATCGAAAATGAATAAAAATTACCAATAAATAAAGGCTCATTCGAGTCAAGGTGTTCAAGTAAAAATCGAAAATGAATAAAAATTACCAATAAATAAAGGCTCATTCGAGTCAAAGTGTTCAAGTAAAAATCGAAAATGAATAAAAATTACCAATAAATAAAGGCTCATTCGAGTCAAGGTGTTCAAGTAAAAATCGAAAATGAATAAAAATTACCAATAAATAAAGGCTCATTCGAGTTAAGGTGTTCAAGTAAAAATCGAAAATGAATAAAAATTACCAATAAATAGAGGCTCATTCGAGTCAAGGTGTTCAAGTAAAAATCGAAAATGAATAAAAATTACCAATAAATAAAGGCTCATTCGAGTCAAAGTGTTCAAGTGAAAATCGAAAATGAATAAAAATTACCAATAAATAAAGGCTCATTCGAGTCAAGGTGATCAAGTAAAAATCGAAAATAAATAAAAATTACCAATAAATCAAGGCTCATTCGAGTCAAGGTGTTCAAGTAAAAATCGAAAATAAATAAAAATTACCAATAAATAAAGGCTCATTCGAGTCAAGGTGATCAAGTAAAAATCGAAAATGAATAAAAATTACCAATAAATAAAGGCTCATTCGAGTCAAAGTGTTCAAGTAAAAATCGAAAATGAATAAAAATTACCAATAAATAGAGGCTCATTCGAGTCAAGGTGTTCAAGTAAAAATCGAAAATGAATAAAAATTACCAATAAATAAAGGCTCATTCGAGTCAAAGTGTTCAAGTGAAAATCGAAAATGAATAAAAATTACCAATAAATAAAGGCTCATTCGAGTCAAGGTGTTTAAGTGAAAATCGAAAATGAATAAAAATTACCAATAAATAAAGGCTCATTCGAGTCAAGGTGTTCAAGTAAAAATCGAAAATAAATAAAAATTACCAATAAATAAAGGCTCATTCGAGTCAAGGTGATCAAGTAAAAATCGAAAATAAATAAAAATTACCAATAAATAAAGGCTCATTCGAGTCAAGGTGTTCAAGTAAAAATCTAAAATGAATAAAAATTACCAATAAATAAAGGCTCATTAGAGTCAAGGTGATCAAGTAAAAATCGAAAATTAATAAAAATTACCAATAAATAAAGGCTCATTCGAGTCAAGGTGTTCAAGTAAAAATCGAAAATGAATAAAAATTACCAATAAATAAAGGCTCATTCGAGTCAAAGTGTTCAAGTAAAAATCGAAAATGAATAAAAATTACCAATAAATAAAGGCTCATTCGAGTCAAGGTGTTCAAGTAAAAATCGAAAATGAATAAAAATTACCAATAAATAAAGGCTCATTAGAGTCAAGGTGATCAAGTAAAAATCGAAAATGAATAAAAATTACCAATAAATAAAGGCTCATTCGAGTCAAGGTGTTCAAGTAAAAATCGAAAATGAATAAAAATTACCAATAAATAAAGGCTCATTCGAGTCAAAGTGTTCAAGTAAAAATCGAAAATGAATAAAAATTACCAATAAATAAAGGCTCATTCGAGTCAAGGTGTTCAAGTAAAAATCGAAAATGAATAAAAATTACCAATAAATAAAGGCTCATTCGAGTTAAGGTGTTCAAGTAAAAATCGAAAATGAATAAAAATTACCAATAAATAGAGGCTCATTCGAGTCAAGGTGTTGAAGTAAAAATCGAAAATGAATAAAAATTACCAATAAATAAAGGCTCATTCGAGTCAAAGTGTTCAAGTGAAAATCGAAAATGAATAAAAATTACCAATAAATAAAGGCTCATTCGAGTCAAGGTGTTTAAGTGAAAATCGAAAATGAATAAAAATTACCAATAAATAAAGGCTCATTCGAGTCAAAGTGTTCAAGTAAAAATCGAAAATGAATAAAAATTACCAATAAATAAAGGCTCATTCGAGTCAAGGTGATCAAGTAAAAATCGAAAATAAATAAAAATTACCAATAAATAAAGGCTCATTCGAGTCAAGGTGTTCAAGTAAAAATCGAAAATGAATAAAAATTACCAATAAATAAAGGCTCATTAGAGTCAAGGTGATCAAGTAAAAATCGAAAATTAATAAAAATTACCAATAAATAAAGGCTCATTCGAGTCAAGGTGTTCAAGTAAAAATCGAAAATGAATAAAAATTACCAATAAATAAAGGCTCATTCGAGTCAAGGTGTTCAAGTAAAAATCGAAAATGAATAAAAATTACCAATAAATAAAGGCTCATTCGAGTCAAAGTGTTCAAGTAAAAATCGAAAATGAATAAAAATTACCAATAAATAGAGGCTCATTCGAGTCAAGGTGTTCAAGTAAAAATCGAAAATGAATAAAAATTACCAATAAATAAAGGCTCATTCGAGTCAAAGTGTTCAAGTGAAAATCGAAAATGAATAAAAATTACCAATAAATAAAGGCTCATTCGAGTCAAGGTGTTTAAGTGAAAATCGAAAATGAATAAAAATTACCAATAAATAAAGGCTCATTCGAGTCAAGGTGTTCAAGTAAAAATCGAAAATAAATAAAAATTACCAATAAATAAAGGCTCATTCGAGTCAAGGTGATCAAGTAAAAATCGAAAATAAATAAAAATTACCAATAAATAAAGGCTCATTCGAGTCAAGGTGTTCAAGTAAAAATCGAAAATGAATAAAAATTACCAATAAATAAAGGCTCATTAGAGTCAAGGTGATCAAGTAAAAATCGAAAATTAATAAAAATTACCAATAAATAAAGGCTCATTCGAGTCAAGGTGTTCAAGTAAAAATCGAAAATGAATAAAAATTACCAATAAATAAAGGCTCATTCGAGTCAAAGTGTTCAAGTAAAAATCGAAAATGAATAAAAATTACCAATAAATAAAGGCTCATTCGAGTCAAGGTGTTCAAGTAAAAATCGAAAATGAATAAAAATTACCAATAAATAAAGGCTCATTAGAGTCAAGGTGATCAAGTAAAAATCGAAAATGAATAAAAATTACCAATAAATAAAGGCTCATTCGAGTCAAGGTGTTCAAGTAAAAATCGAAAATGAATAAAAATTACCAATAAATAAAGGCTCATTCGAGTCAAAGTGTTCAAGTAAAAATCGAAAATGAATAAAAATTACCAATAAATAAAGGCTCATTCGAGTCAAGGTGTTCAAGTAAAAATCGAAAATGAATAAAAATTACCAATAAATAAAGGCTCATTCGAGTTAAGGTGTTCAAGTAAAAATCGAAAATGAATAAAAATTACCAATAAATAGAGGCTCATTCGAGTCAAGGTGTTCAAGTAAAAATCGAAAATGAATAAAAATTACCAATAAATAAAGGCTCATTCGAGTCAAAGTGTTCAAGTAAAGAATTGAAAATGAATAAAAATTATGCGTAGCATACTTTTAACTGCGTAGCATAGTGTACTAACGACATACTTTTAACGGTGCTCGCTACCTCAGTGTGCCTGGTTCGAATCGCTTCCCTGCACGAATTTTTTCGAAAAAAGTTGATAAGAATATTACTGCAAGGAAAAATTATTTCGTTCTCTCTTTCAATGTGGTATAAATGGATTCATTTTCATCATTTTCTCGCGCTACTTTGAGAGATATATACATATATATATATATATATATATATATATATATATATATATATATATATATATATATATATATATATATATATATATAAAATGAAACAACTCACAAAGTATCATGTGAGAGTAGCAAATGAATGCAATGTCCCGCAGGAAAAAATAAAAAGGTGTTTCCAAGTATTTTTGAACTTTATTAAGTTCCTTATCAAGGATAACTACAAGAAATAATACTATATTAGAGGTATATATACGAAAGAAAAGTATGAAAGACCGCCTCAAAAACAAGAAATCACCAATGAGGAAGACGGAAGGGGGAAGGTAAAGAAACACATTAAGAATTACAAGAAGCAGATAGTAAGGTCAAACTAAGCCGAAGGAAATGGTAACAGATTCAAAGAAATGGAGATAGCCTAACGAGGGAGATTATAAGACAAGATGAGCAAAAGGGGGAGAAATACAATGTACAAAACAGAGCAGTGGAGATAGAACCACTGTAATAGGACTAATTTTATATGCGAACCAGGTTTCGACGGAGACATCCGTCATGGTTAGTGGCTGGTTGATAAGTGAAATAAAAAGTTGCTTAAGGTACAAACACACAAATCATTGGGGCTAATGTGAGTGATGCGGGACTGTAGCGGCATCTTTGAGAAGCGAAAGCATAAATTTCTTGCTTATTAAGGTATTAGTATTATATTGGCCGTCGGAAGTATTAAAGTTAGGAATTTCTTTTATAAGTGCCGATTCAATTAAGCGTTGATGTATATAATTGTGAGACTAATAAACTATTTTAGTATTATCAATATCAATTTCATGATTTTCATTGGACATATGTAGAAATAAACTCAAGGAGAGGGCACCACGTCGCATATCGCATTTCTGTTCATTCATTCCCTTGGAAAATGCTGCTTTCACCGATATCTACTTCATTACATGATTTGTAGGGAACAAAATAAACTCCTTGTCTTTTATCGATCGATTTATTTTTGAATAGGCTATTTCTGATCGTATTCTCATACTGAAAGGCAACATTAATGTTGTTGCTCCGTGTCAACCTTTTGAAATTGATTAACTGGGGGAGTATGGCAAGGTAACATAATATTTGTCACATCTGTTTTCCTTATAATTAGCTGGGGAGTAATAGAAGGTTATGTCTTTATAGTGACACTTTTCTATGAACCAAAGGGGATATTGCAGCTCAATGAATGTTTGGATGATTGTATTAATTTCATCTTACAAGAAACAAGGATCACAAATGCGATATGCTTTCGGGAAAATGGAAGAAACTACAGACCTTTTAACGGACACATCGTGACACGAGAAATAATGAATATAGGCATTAGAATTAGTTGGTTTCCGGTAGACGGAACAATATGCTTTGTCGTTTATTTTAGATATTTTTACATCCAGAAACGGCAATGAGTTGTTCAGTTCCCACTCCACTTTTAATGTAATAGTTGGGTGGATCTTATTCAATTTTTCAAATGAAGAATCATATCTTTTATCATTGATAGAATATATAGCACATATATCGTCTACATAGCAGAACCACGTTATGGGATTAGGTAAAATAGGGGAAGAAGGTGCTTTTCAAAATCCTCCCTTAACAGATTGCATAATATCGTGGAACGGGGATTACCCATACTCATGTCATATTTCTGCCTGTAAAAACAATCTTCAGCTCTGAACACATTGTCCGTCATACACAAACGAACCAACGTTACAATTTTATTACACGGAAGGGGTAATTTTACGGTCGCCAAAAGCAAGTTTTATATATATATATATATATATATATATATATATATATATATATATATATATATATATCGCTATATTATACAGGTATATCTCTATATTTATATGTTGCTTGCAATAAATAAGAATGTCACTTGTGGTCGTATCCTTCCTACTGTAAGTAAAATTACGCCTTCTTAGAAGCAACCTTGTTCAATGAATATATATATATATATATATATATATATATATATATATATATATATATATATATATATATATATATATATATATATATATATATATATATATGTATATATATATTCTCACCTTTCCCACCATCCGCCTGGTATATAGCAACTATCTGTCAGTCGGTGAGGTCTTAAGGAACCGTCTCCATTCCATATGATCATCAAATTTTCTTTCTTTCTCCACTTCCTGCAGGGATGTTCATCTCCGTGTCAGTGCCTGTTGTACTTCTTTGATCCATCTTTTTTTCTTTCTCTTCCAGGTGGTCTTTTTCCTTGGGGGATCCATACTAGTGCTCTTTTGGGGGTCTTCCTTCGTTTATTCTCATTACCTGTCCATACCACTGCAATCTTCTTTTCTCAATGGAGTTCAATAAGAGCTCTAACTTAGGGTCTGCTCTAATTGCTGTATTTATTCTATCTCTTTCCGTGACCCCCTTGATCATTCTTAGAACACGCATTTCAGTAGCCTATATTTTTGACTCCGTTCTGGTGGTAAAGGTCCAGCATTCACTTCCATACATAATTATTGGCTTCAAGCTACCGTTATAGATTATTAGTTTGCTTCCCCTGTTGGTATTCCTGTCTTTTAACAGAGGATACATCATGTTTACATTGTTGTTGTATTTTGCAATACGGTTATCAATTTATGTCTCTTGTGTGTTCTTTGCATCCACTTTTACGCCGAGGTATGTGTATTTCGTGACTTGATTTAGTTTATCCGGTCCCATGTACAGATCATACTCTTTACTGGTTCGACTAACAGCCATAAACTCACCTTTTCCTTTATGTGTGTTAATTTCATTCCCTTTTGCCACATACCTTAGTGCGAGTCATTTATGACTTCTTGTATAACAATGATCGAATTTGCCACTAACGCCACGTCGTCCGCATATGCTAAGATTTCCTTATGATGTTCTCCTACTCCTATGTTCCTCATACATTTGTCCATAAATATTATAAAAAGCAGCGGCGAGAAAACATCGCCCTGCTTAACCCCTATTACGATGTCAAACCATTCGCTCTCTGTTTCTGGTCCGCGTACTTTGCTGGTACTCCGTAAATACATGTTCTTGATAACTCACTAATTTTGGTGGTATGGAATAGTACTCATCTAAAATTGCCTCCCACAGTATTGGTCTGTCAACCTTGTCAAATGCCTTCTCTATGTCGATAAATAATGCGAGCTTTTCCTTTTCCCATTCCCAATTTTTTTTAATATCATTTTCATCGCGAAAATCAAATCTGTTGTGCTTATTCCCAGTCTAAAACCATGCTACCATTCCCCAATGATATCTTTCACGTTCTTTCTCAATCTTTTATTAATAATGCATCAATATAAACTCCCTGCATGTGAAAGCAATGGGATGCCTCAGTAGTTTTCACATGCTGTTTTATCTCCCCTTTACCATATTAGGCATATGAATCCTTTCTGCCAGTCATATGGAATTATTTCTGTACTATATGCTGCGTTGAACATTTCCATTAGTACCCCCAAAAGTAGTGTTGCAGCTGCCTTAAAAAGCTCCATAGAGATACTGTCTTCTTCTGCCTTCCTTCCCTTTCACATTTGTGATAAAGCCAGCCTCAATTCCTCCTCACTGATGAGCTCGCCCTCCTCCGGAGTGTCCTTTGGAGTATTTTTTATCTCTTTTCCTTCACCAACATTTAAAAGTTCTTCAAATTATTCTTTTGATCTTCTTACGACATCTTCTGGTTTTACTAACAGGTTGTTGCTCTTGTGCTTAATAGTATTCGTTATTCCTTGTTACCTCTTCAGTAATTCTTTGCCGGGTGGTATAAAAGTTTTCTTAAACCTGAAGATATCTGTTCAAGCCGTCCCCAATTCTCTTCCACATTTCTGATTTTTCCGCCGTTTTTATCCTTTCTGCCTCCCTTCATGTATCAAATCCACTATGGGGTACTTTTGTTCTTTCCTTCGTGCGTTGCTCTAACACCAGTCGTTTGTTTCGCTGCTGTTTCCAAACTATCTTATATCTTTATCCATTTTTCGTCGATAGTGTGTCCTTCGTCTGTGCTCCTTATTTTTTCTGCAACTAACTCTTTGAATCTATATCTACAAACAGGATCTTTGACTTTTTCGATTTTATAGCTGTTTTTTTTGTCTTCGATTTGCATTTTAAATTTTCCAAACTTAAGGTGGATACAACCATTAAATGGTCGGAGTCCACCGATACAGATGGTATAGCTCTTACATTTCTGAATTTCTTCTTGTCGTTTGTTAGGAATAAGTCTATCATGGATTTCTCAGTATAACTCCGTTGTGCCTAGTTCCATCGGTACCATGTCCACTTCTGACTTTCTCAGTGTTCATAAGAAGTATTGATTATAGCCATGTTGTTAACTAAGGCAAAATCGATAATTCTTGTACCATATTCATTTCTCTTTACAACACTATGTGCTCCTATTACTTTTTATAGGGCTCGTCTTTGAACACCGACATATCCGTTTAGGTCTCCACATAGAATAACTTGTTGTTCATTGTACTTGATGACATCAAACCGTGTCCTGCAGTCTTTGATAGAAAGCTTCCTTCTCTGCTACTGGTCTTACTGCTTGCGGTGCATAAACTTGTATTACACCGATGTCAGTATTTTGTAATTTGATGGACATACCTAGGATTCTTTCATCTACCTGATTGATTTCTTCAAGGTGTTGCAACACCTGGATGAAGGATAAATCCAACGCCATGTCTTTCATCGTCTCTTCCACTACCAATTAGTCTATAGTCGTTATGTATGACCATATTACATTTCCCTTTTATACACATTTCGTTGAAGTCCAAGATAGAAAGTCCTCTTCCATTATTTTATAAGTCCTTCCTTTCTATTTGCCGTTGATATATTTATTGTTGCTATTTTAAGTTTGTTCCTTGCTCTTCTTTTGTTACCTCTGGTAAACCCGGGGATTCTTACCATCCCCTGCTCACTTAAGGGCTGCCGGGGACTGGGGGCCGTTTCGTTTGAGCTCTTCACGCGTTTCATGATCATAATGCTAACACAGTGGCTTGCTAGGCCTATCCTTTGGGTCGTATTTCTGTCAGGGCAGGACTCCCTTAGCCTTTAGTTTAAAGGGAACCTCAACTACAAGGCAGTGGTGGTATAGAGGCCTAATTTAAGCCGACCTCCGCTTACCTTATCGTAGGGCCTTGATGGACATTGCAGGTTTTATAAATGATACAGGTTTTCCGCCTGGACCTTCTTGCGTCCTGTTAACACTACTGCTGTATGATCCGCGGCTGCTTATTCGACGAACTGTTGCTCGCTTATATCGTAGCTACCCAGCATATCTGCTGGCCGTTCCACCATCCGCCACCTGCCGGATATATATATATATATATATATATATATATATATATATATATATATATATATATATATATATATATATATATATATATATAATACTCCAGCTTCTATTATTTTATTCAGAGCAAGAACAAAGACACTTAATGATATAAGAGCATTTAAAAGGAAGAAATAATCGCAAAATGTGCTTGATAAATAAGAGGCTATTTTACATTGCATGATTCAATGTCCGGCATTAGTTAACATACGATGTAATATTAATCAAACAAAGGATAAAAGCAATAATGCTAATGTGGTAAATTTCTATTTGAGACTGAAAATATAGAGAAGCAGTAAAAAGAAATATAAATTGTAAAAAGAAAGAGAATAAAATAAAAGAAGCAAATAAGAAATATACCATATTGAGGATAATATGGTATTTATGTATTTCCTAACAAAATCTAGTAACTGATTTCTATATTAGTATCACATATATATATTGGAACTACAGTATATTATATAATACCAGGCAATGGCTTCGCCACTACTTCCTACGAAGGGGAGCTTGCGCTTCGCTACTAAGATTAAAATTTATAATCTTAATAAAAGCAGCCATGGTTAAATTTTTATAAATTGTCTGAACTTCGCTAATTATAATAATTTTGAAAATGAACTCTAAACTAAATTTCACCGTTTTCAAAATATCACGTAGCTAAAATATAGTTATAGAAGAAGATATATAAAAAAATATTTTCTGAACTTCACCATTTGTAATTCTTTGGGTTTTAAAAAATTCACAAAATTTCGATACTTATATTAATTTCTGAACTTCACCATTTTGTTTTTTGATATTATAAAAAAATTATTAGAAATAACTGATAAAAAACATAAGTCATAACCAAACTAAGATGGAATTGTTATTCAAATACTCAAAAATATCCCCTTGTTATATTATAAAGTTAGTGATGATGATGATGATGATGATGATAATGCAATATAAAATGAAAAAAGCATTGCTTATTGCTTGCATAGTAAGAGAGAGCTCTTTGACAAGGTTCAGGGGCGAAGGTGTTTGCATTAAAATCAGGTGTTATATATATATATATATATATATATATATATATATATATATATATATATATATATATATATATATATATCCCTCTATCTATCTACCAATATATGTGTGTGTGTGTGTGTGTGTGTGTGTGAAGGTTTTACCGACGATCATCAACTTAATAACTCACTAGAGTACACATAGTGCCATATAACAATCATATTTCATGCGTATATTAGAAAATATTGTTGATATTAAATCCCTGGAACTAATATGTATATATTCCAGGAAGATCATAAATATTTATTGGGAATTCGAGGCGTTTAAAGGAGACTCTCATCTCAATTTAATCTCTTTGAGGAAATATCTTGTATATTTATGTGTGTGTTTGATGAACGGTGAGTTGTACACAAAAGAGTGCGAGCTAAAATATCCTTATAGAAAATTATGCACAGTAAATCACAAATGCTATCAAGATTTCGGCTTCCGGAGGATACTAAACACAACGGTTTAGTAAAGGAGGATCGGGAGGTTACTTTGAGTGACGTCTATTTTTATTTACTCATATTTTCTTTAATCTTGTGTTTCATCTCTCTTGTGGTACTGCTGAATATGAACACACGAAAGTGTTTTGGGGTTTCTCTTCGATGTTTTTCATTAGAATTTTTCGAAAGAAATACTTTAATTAAATTAATAAAATTTATCTTAGGAATGACCCCCCAAAAAAACCCTGTTGGCTAAAGAAAAAGTATCATAAATTGGACAGCGAGTCATCTTGGAGTCATGTGACGAGTAAATGTCTCATTTACACGAGTTTTTGAATGGTTTGAAGGTCGCAAGATCAGATGATACGAGGGGCGGTCAATAAGTTTTGCAATTCGGATATAATGAAACGAGATATGAGGAAAAGTGTTTTATTATTTTTCAATATAACTACCCTCGACTTCAGTGCACTTGCGCCACTTGTCCCTGAGGCTTCGAATTCCCGTAGGTTTGTTAATTGATAATATCTTTTTTCACTTTTTTTCCAATTTTTAGGAAATAATTAAGAGCATGCGAGTTAGGTCCATTGACCTGTTTTTTTTAAAAATTAATCATATATTCTCATTTCATTTATATTATTTTCTTTTTAATATAACCTAATATTCATATAAAACCAGTAAAAATGGAGAATAGGTTTCAATTTATAACTTTCTAGCGAATTCTATAAATTTGTTGTATGTTATTTTGCATGAAAGCAACTCTATTTTCTTCTAAAGTGAGGTTATATTTCCCTTTGAATCCTGTTTTATTTTAATTTAATTTAGTGGAATATTATTCTTTTTATTCTAGCTTATGATCGTTTATTCTTCAGTTGACACATTTATAGCTGTAACCAGCTGTCGCCTGATTTTAACAATTACCTGATTTAGACAAAAAGAGCACATAAACCTATAGCCAATGTTACTACCTCTGTATTACCAATGTACTGCCATAAAAGTAGAAAGTTTGAGTTATTTTCATCCATTCTTTTTCCCTTTTTCAACAAGTTAACTGTTGAAGAAATGTTGACAATTCTCGAGGAAGAAGACGACTATGATGATCTTAAGCTGGTCTCCATTGAACGTTCTATTTCCAGTATTCAATCACCTGATGTCACTGAGGGTAGTTCACTCAGAAACAATCAATTGTTGTCGTAATGGAAAACGTATAGACGAACAAAATATCCCATACACCAATTTTGAATTCACTAGGAAACAAAAAGGATCTTGGCACTATCGAAGAAAGTTTCCTAATTAGTAAAAATATCATAAGCAATTAACTGAAAACTGCTGAAAAACTTTGAGAGAAGGTATGAAATTTGTTTCAAACAGAGAGCTATCCCTATGCCATTTTTTTAATCTGCCTGATCCAAAAAATTAACAGTAAAAAGTTAAAAAGGTCTAGTGGCGTTCTTATATTGAGTAGAGAAGTTTGAGACGTCTAGTGGCGTTCTTATATTGATTAGAGACAATAGAGTCCCATATAATATTGTCTTGGGACTCAGAAAGTGATGCCAAAAATGACTGGTTACCAAAGCTACAGTTGCGCGCATATCTATTGGTAACACATCTTAAATTTTGTAATTTATTTATTTTTAGACGTTACTAGTTCAAAAGGGACATATTTATATGATATTCAATTATATTAACCTAAAAGCAATATATTATAATGTATAAATGATAATAAAACAAATTATTAACATTAAACATGGTGTTTATTAGAAAAACACAGGAAGCAAAAGTATTGGTAACGTTTACATAATACTGATTGAACAAATCAAATTATTAAAATTAGTGGTGGTAAAGAATATTTGAAACTGACTGATGGAATATTCTAGACTAATCCAGAACAGCAGCATGTTACTTTCAGAACTAACATTTTTGGGGTTTTCATTATAGTTTTAGACACGCCTGAAGTATCATCTCTACAATAATTTGAAATTGCAACACGGTGAGGAATTCCGAACACTCAGAAGCACATAGGAAGTGTATAATTGATCTGCACAACCAAGGGAATGGATATAGAAAAGTTTCGGTAAGTTTGAATATCCAAATTTCATCTGTAAGGAATATTATTGTAAAATTTAGGGCTGTTGGGACTACTGTTAAGGGCGACCAAGAAAATTAACTGACAGATGTGCGTTCGTGTGTTCGAATGGTCAACAACAATCCAAAATTCACTTCCAAGGAGTTGAAAGCAAATCTGGCTAGCAGTGGAACAATTGTGGCTGTGTCAACAGTCTCTGTGGACGTGTACCAAGGAGGAAACCACTGTTGAAGACGCTTCACAAAAAGAGACTTTTAGGGTTAGCCAAAAAACATCTTGATGACACTGAAGCAGAACTTAGTAAAATATTATGGTCAGACGAGACCTGGCTCAAGCTGTTTAGCATAAACGATCACCATCACGTTTGGAGAAAATCTGGAGAAGCTCTGCTGGAAAAAGAACATCATACCTACTGTGATACAGATATGGTTCCATCATGTTGTGGAGGTGTTTTGCTGCTGTAGGTACTGGTTCAATTTGTGCGATATAAGGCACTATGAATTCCGAGGGATATCAATGAATTTTGGATGAACATGTGAAACAATCGGCGAGGAAGCTTAGTCTTGGCAGGATAATGATCTCAAGCACATAAGCAAATCAACGCAGAAAAATTTTGCCAATCCACACTTCAAAGTGATGAAATGGCCTTCTCAAATTCAAGATTTGAACCCAATTGAAAATTTATGGAAATAACTGAAGTATCGCAGCATCGCAGAGTTGAAAAGCTTTTGCAGTGGAAGAGTGGAATAAAAATCTTACTAAAACTAGAAAAGACCTTCATACCTACAAGAAACGTCTGATTGCTGCTAAATTATTAATTAATTACAATATTAATTTATAGTTGCCAATAGTATATATGTAATATATATGAATGTTGCCAATACTTTTGCTTCTTGTGTTTTTCTAATAAACACTACATTAATAATTTGTTTTATTATCATTTATACCTTATAATATGATGCTTTTAAGCTAATATAATTAAATATAATAAAAATATGCATATTTTGAACTAGTAACGTATAAAAATTGGTAAATTACAAACTTTTAGATGTGTTGCCAATAGATATGCGCGCAACGGTAGGAGAAGAGAGATATTTTTGTTGTATATTCAACCTCACCAAAATATGAAAATAATAAAAAAAGGCTAAAAGTGAAGTCGGACGGAACAAGTAAAGAGCAAAAAATGGTATGGATTTTATCACCCTTCTTCCTTCATTTAAAATGCCTTATCTTTATCACTGGAAACCTATACTTTAATATGGTATCCAAACAATGAGTATCTAGACCGTATGGCAGTCGCCGAGAGGGCAACCACAATCGTAAATCCATCCATCGAATTACCACAACTGATGAGGATTAACTTTGCTGCAATTGGAAGAGGTGTTTCCACTTGGCTATGCTGCCTTATTAGGCACTCGCCCTAGTCGGCGACTGCCTACTAAGGCAAAAGTCGCCTTAATCATGTTACAGCCTAATACTAGACTAGATTAACAAAAAACATACAAAAAACTAAATTACCATGATATAAAAAAAAGCTAAAGCAAACAAATAAACCCCAAAAGCCCCCCAAAACAGGAAAGAAACAGGCTCCGGCGTCGGAGGGAGGCCCGCCTCCCCCCAAGTAACCAAAAACCAACTGAAAAGAGCATCAAATATAATGAACTCAACAAATTTAATAAAACCCAACTAAGAGGATAGCATATAAATAAAATTAATGAAAAGAATTTGACAACAAAATCACTCCAAAAAATTAACAATCCCTTAACAATCGGCTAATACAAAACCATAAATAAACACTCAAGGATAAATTAGAGGATAAAATTGCAGTGAAAAGAAAATAAGCAACTTTAAACTTATATCAAGAACCATATGATATCAAAGAAAACAACCAATCAGATGAAAAAAAAATCTAACTAACTAAGGGGAAAAATCTTACTACTATGGAAGGACAAAATTTGGCCTTCCTTTCAAAGCCTGAAAAATGATAAAGTGCCTTTTAAAAACAGGAGTAACAATCGAGCTCAAAAGGAAAGGGAGTGAACGTTTTTCCTGATAAATGCTATTTTACAGTATTTAGAATTGTTTAGTGTAAAATAAGTGTCCACAGGCAAGGCGCAGTGCTTCAGTTATATTTCTTTCTAAAAATGCTGATAATAACGACTTAAAGAACTATAAGCCAATAAATTTGTTATGAGTACCATACAAATTACTTACTACACACAAAGGCAATCAACTTTAATCAACTATCCATTCAGGCCACTTTCAGAGGTAACTGTAGGAATATATATTATTTGAAGGCTGTAAAAGGTTTAGTGTATATAACTCATGGATGCAAAACATATACCAGTGATCATGACTTTCCTAGACTACGATTTTTTTTTTTTTTTTTTTTAAGAGCTCATCTGGCGCCTGCCTACTTGGGCATTAGTCGCCGTATTAAAACTGGCCTAGTTCTAGGCTACTTTAAAATAAAATTAAAGAGAGAAAAAAAAAACAACACCCCAAAAGGGGGAAAGGAAGCAAGCTGGTGCGTCGGGTAGAGGTCCCCCCGGCGCAGGAGCGTGCAACTAAAGGAAAAAAAAAAAAAAAACCTTGCTTAAATAATAGGGAGAAGGCCGGCCTCCCCCAAGAAGTCAACAAGTCCACAAGTCAATGTGCACGAATCTGTCCCGAGCACAAGGGACAGGCGGTAGCGACCCCGCCCATCCCGGTACTGGGACAGGTATCGTGCGCGAAGATCACCCAGACTGGGACATTCGACAAGAATGTGCCGAACAGTCTGGGGGACGACGCAGTCGTTGCAATAGGGCGCAGGCGAGCGCTCCATCAGATAGCGATGCGTCACACGAGTGTGTCCGATTCGGAGACGACAGAAAGGAACCTGAAGCCGCCGCGGCATTGGGGGATAGGTCCATGGGAACAGTCGCGACGCAATGGCACGCAACTTTAAGTTCCCTTCGACCGTCTCCCATCTTCTTTGCCAAGCAGTCCGAAGAGCTGCCCGTATTCCTGCCATGTAGTCTGTGTGAGGAAGAGCGAAACGCTGGTCTGGTTGCAGAGTTCTCGCGGACTCTTTGGCGCCCTCATCGGCGCGCTCATTCCCCGCAATTCCTACAAGGAGATAAAAAGATCCTGGGTGAAACGGTATCCCTATATTCGTGTTGTAACCTTATATTTTGGGGGGGATCGTGGGGAAACAAATGTAAAAGAAAAAGGAGATAAAAAGATCCTGGGTGAAACGGTATCCCTATATTCGTGTTGTAACCTTATATTTTGGGGGGATCGTGGGGAAACAAATGTAAAAGAAAAAGGAGATAAAAAGATCCTGGGTGAAACGGTATCCCTATATTCGTGTTGTAACCTTATATTTTGGGGGGGATCGTGGGGAAACAAATGTAAAAGAAAAAGGAGATAAAAAGATCCTGGGTGAAACGGTATCCCTATATTCGTGTTGTAACCTTATATTTTGGGGGGATCGTGGGGAAGCAAATGTAAAAGAAAAAGGAGATAAAAAGATCCTGGGTGAAACTGTATCCCTATATTCGTGTTGTAACCTTATATTTTTGGGGGGATCGTGGGGAAACAAATGTAAAAGAAAAAGGAGATAAAAAGATCCTGGGTGAAACGGTATCCCTATATTCGTGTTGTAACCTTATATTTTTGGGGGGATCGTGGGGAAACAAATGTAAAAGAAAAAGGAGATAAAAAGATCCTGGGTGAAACGGTATCCCTATATTCGTGTTGTAACCTTATATTTTGGGGGGATCGTGGGGAAACAAATGTAAAAGAAAAAGGAGATAAAAAGATCCTGGGTGAAACTGTATCCCTATATTCGTGTTGTAACCTTATATTTTGGGGGGGATCGTGGGGAAACAAATGTAAAAGAAAAAGGAGATAAAAAGATCCTGGGTGAAACGGTATCCCTATATTCGTGTTGTAACCTTATATTTTGGGGGGGATCGTGGGGAAACAAATGTAAAAGAAAAAGGAGATAAAAAGATCCTGGGTGAAACGGTATCCCTATATTCGTGTTGTAACCTTATATTTTGGGGGGGATCGTGGGGAAACAAATGTAAAAGAAAAAGGAGATAAAAAGATCCTGGGTGAAACGGTATCCCTATATTCGTGTTGTAACCTTATATTTTTGGGGTGATCGTGGGGAAACAAATGTAAAAGAAAAAGGAGATAAAAAGATCCTGGGTGAAACGGTATCCCTATATTCGTGTTGTAACCTTATATTTTGGGGGGATCGTGGGGAAACAAATGTAAAAGAAAAAGGAGATAAAAAGATCCTGGGTGAAACTGTATCCCTATATTCGTGTTGTAACCTTATATTTTGGGGGGGATCGTGGGGAAACAAATGTAAAAGAAAAAGGAGATAAAAAGATCCTGGGTGAAACGGTATCCCTATATTCGTGTTGTAACCTTATATTTTGGGGGGGATCGTGGGGAAACAAATGTAAAAGAAAAAGGAGATAAAAAGATCCTGGGTGAAACGGTATCCCTATATTCGTGTTGTAACCTTATATTTTTGGGGTGATCGTGGGGAAACAAATGTAAAAGAAAAAGGAGATAAAAAGATCCTGGGTGAAACGGTATCCCTATATTCGTGTTGTAACCTTATATTTTGGGGGGGATCGTGGGGAAACAAATGTAAAAGAAAAAGGAGATAAAAAAATCCTGGGTGAAACGGTATCCCTATATTCGTGTTGTAACCTTATATTTTGTGGGGGATCGTGGAGAAACAAATGTAAAAGAAAAAGGAGATAAAAAGATCCTGGGTGAAACGGTATCCCTATATTTGTGTTGTAACCCTATATTTTTGGGGGGATCGTGGAGAAACAAATGTAAAAGGTGACGAGGAGAGAAAAAGATCCTTGGTGAAACGGTATCTCTATATTCGTTTTTTACCTTCATATTTTTTCGAATCGTGCATAATTATATACTCTTCTATATAATTATGTAACATTTTCATTTTCAATGAATCGGGCAGTAAAAATACCAAGTGAGATCTGGTGATCCAATCTCCTCCAAACGTTTTACGGCCGTTTTCTGTAGATTTCGATCATTTTGGAGTGAGAGTTAAAGGGGAACATAATTAATTGTAAGTATTTAATTTAAATTCGTTTACCCATGAAAAAGTATTATTTACTTCAAAATCCTGTGAATTCGACTGTAAGATAAGACGATAGATATAAGCACGACATACATTTAATATTAAAATAATAATTTTGCAGAAAATAGAGCTATTATAAGTGACGACCAAACTTCGAAACAGGTACCAGAAATTTGTACTTAGGGAAGCTGGTGACTTCTGGTGGCAGCGGAACAAAGGAAATTAGTACAAAGATTTATGCCATAAGTGATAGGAAAGCTTAGCTGCATCTTCAGAAGAGAGGTTAGATACCATAAACGCCAAGTAAATAATTAATTAATGCACCTAACCGCGTATTAATTATGAAGGAGAAACTTGGATATATAAAGCACGAAGGAATTGAAGAAATATTAAAAGATACGTTAAGAATAACCAACAATGAGATAAAAGAAAACCGGTTAAGAACATAAATATGCCTGAGAGATCTAATAAAAAGAGGTTGTAATGACAAATGTGCACGACACATTGTTAGAAGAAACAACAGAAAATGGACGAATTAAATCCTAAGATATATATATATATATATATATATATATATATATATATATATATATATGAATGAAATGTCCCGCTGGAAAAAATGAAATTGTGTTTCCGAGTACTTTCGAACTTTATTAAGTTCCTTATCAAGGATGACTACAAGAAATAATATTATATTAGAGGGGGGGATGGGGATAGAGAAATTTAAACCATATGGTTTAAATATCTCTGTCCCATCCCCCTCTTCAAGTGTTTCTATTGCTAAAAGTTTTGCCAATTTAGAAAAATTCAGTGATGTACCTAGTGATTTAATTTCTATTGTAAAAGGTTGTGTTTATCAATGCTTGGCTAAGCCTGTCCACCTCAATTATCTCCCTTCGTTTTAGTCGTGCTTTATCGACTCCTCAAAAATATTCTTTCCTCCATATCACTAAGGCCGGATAAATCTGGTAATATCGTAATCATGGATAGAAATTCCTATCTTAATAAAATGAATGTAATGCTTAATGACCAAGATACTTACCTACCTGTATTAAAAGACCCCACTCTTCAAGTTAACAGTGACTTCCATAAAAATGTACGGCGTTTACTTAAAAACTTTCCTGATTTAATTTCAAAATTCAAGTCTAGTAACGACACTCTCCCTTATTTGTACGGCTTAGTAAAAACTCACAAACCAAACTTCCCATTACGCCCTATTATAAGTTCTGTTGGGTCTGTTTCATATTCCCTGTCTAAATGGCTTACTTCATTTCTTACTCCACTAGTTGGTAGCATTTCTCATTTTCATGTCGCTAATAGTTACGATCATATTTCTAAACTTAATGCTATTCATTATTCTAATGATTTTACTCTTGTTAGTTTTGATGTATGTTCATTATTTACCAAAGTACCCGTTGAATATCTTTTCAATTTCCTTAATGATCATTTGCAAAATTATGACTTGCCGGTATCCGTTACTACTTTTATAAACCTCATTTCCCTTTGTACCAAAAACTGTAAGTTTTCGTTCGAAAGCAAATATTTGCTCCAAAATTTAGGATTAGCCTGTCCTTTCTAACTTATATATGGAGTTTTTTTAAACAAAACTTCTCCCTACTATTCTTGACACCCCGATCGTTTGGTACAGGTATATTGATGATGTCATTTGCTTGTGGTCTGATTCCAAAGATGCTATTTTTTTTTCTTACCAGACTCAATTCTCTCGTCCCTTCAATTAAATTTTCCCATGAGATGGAAAATAATAGAACCCTTCTCTTTCTTGATCTTCCTATTCATAGAACTTATATATGTTTTAAATACTCATCTTTACTCTTCTCACAGCCCTAATTTTAAACGTTCTGTTTTTTTCTTTTATGTTTCTACGGGCATTACGAGTTGTGAGAACGGAATATATGGATTTGGAATTTTCTAATATTTTTGAAATTGGCCATAAGCTTTGTTACCCTTACCCGTTTCTTCAAAAATATTTTTCTTCTGCTAAAAAGACATTTGATCAAACTGTCCCTACTCTCCCTTTTAATAGTAATAACCTTTTAGTTTTACTATTTTCTCTTTGTTTTAGTGATCTTCCCCGTCTTTTGAATAATTTAACATTTCTGTTGCTTTAAAAAAAGCGACCATTAAGAATTTATTAGTACGTAATAGTTATAATAGTTTGGGGGGGTTTATTCAGTTGAGTTATCTGGTTGACTAAGTAAATATTATGGACAAACAGGTAAACAACTTTCTGTTCCCAAAAATCAACATAAATATAATGTCCGAAGAGGGGAAAATAACAGTGCTTTCTTTCTCTACATGTCAGATAAAGACCATCTAATTAACTGGAACTCGGCTAAATTTATTTATCGTTCCAATGACCCTATAAAAAGGAATAGCATTGGATGTGCTTTTATAGGCCAATATGATAATTTTAACCTTTTCCCTGGTATATATAAAATAGATGCTATAATTAAAAAACTAATAGTTAAAGAAATTAGTTCTGACTTTTTTCTTTAGTTTTATATACAATCTTTAGTTATGTGGACCCATTTTTTTTTAATTATATCACTGCTCTGTTATGTACATTGTATTTTCCCCACTCTTTTGCTCCTTATTTCTTATAATCTCCCCCTCGTTAGGCTATCTCCATTTCTTTTAATCTGTTACCCTTTCCGTCTTCTCAGTTTGACCTTACTACCTGCTTCTTGTAATTCTCAATGTGAATCTTTACGTTCTCCCTTTCGTCTTCCTCATTGGTGATTTCTTGGTTTTTGAGGCGGTCTTTTATACTTTTCTTTCGTATATATACCTCTAATGTTATATTATTTCTTGTAGTTATCCTTGATAAGGAACTTAATGAATCCGAAAGTATATATATATATATATATATATATATATATATATATATATATATATATATATATATATATATATATTAGGTAAGACGCCATGTTGTATACAGGTACTGTTGAAGCCCACAGAAGTGGCAGCGTTATTGATTTTAACCTTGTATTCTTTATTTTTCTTACAAGTTTTTTATCTGGGTCTTTTAGGCGAGAAAAAATATTCGCAAAAGATATTTTATTCCGAGATGTCTTTCGACCGTGGTCGGACATCTTTAGGGAATGAACAGAAATGGAATGACTTACAGAATGCTGCACTATGTATACTTTTCTACTTAAACATAAGGGATACAAAATTGAAGAATCACAGTTTAGGAAAATTTTAAGGACAAACTCAAATTCAAAATATAAGCACTGTTTGTTTTTATATTTGATCACAAGGGATACAAAATTGGACAATCATAGTTAAGGAAACAAATTTAACGACAAACTAACGTTTAAATCATAGGCGCTACAGAATAATTTACTTCGAAGCGGCGGCGACGGCTACAACGACCATCTCTGGAACCGCAGCCCCGAAGCTAGTGATGCCAGGTGAAAGCAAAGAAATAATGACTATGGTCATTGTTGCTCACCTGGCCAACCTAGCCAACCCCGGCATTTTTCGGATGAATAACATAGTCTCCTACAAAAGAACGGGGTTAAAAAAGCTGTGATTCCCGTCCAACCCCGGGGCGCAGGAAATATTAAATATCCAATTTGTAGACGAAAAACAAAAGGACGCGAACAAAGAAGATGAAGCATCCAAAAAGCAACAAATACACACAGAGGGAGAAGTAACAAAGTAAGAAGTAGAAACTGAACAGAACGGGAACTCTTAAAAGAGCCCGAAAAAAAATATCAAAGAAAAAAAAGAAGGCGGAAGTAGGATACGAAACACAAGGAAAAGTAAAGAAATGGAAAAAAAAGCCAAATTCTACAAAGTTCAGAAGAAGATGAAGACGAAATCCTAAAGTATCCTGGAGTATCCCTCACGGAGAAAAGGAATATCCTACTGCAAGGTTTCTTCTTCGACGCCCAGGACGTGAATTTCAAAGTCTTCGGTGCAGACCCCCAAAGGGAAACATAGAAAAACTGCTCGAAGGTATCTACCGTGGCGACTACAAGTGGACCTACGAAGGACCGTGTTAGCTGAAGGAAATAGGGGGACTACTGGTGGAGCGCGCGATGTTCATCCGGGACTCGTGCATTCACAGCGTCCACCGAGAAGAAGATAAAAAGTAGCCAAAAAACATAGGAGATCGAGTAATTGGCTAAAGTACGAAATAGTGTAGAAAATAGCAAAAAGCGAATAAATAACGATAATAAAGTGATGAGTGCGAAAAATAAATAATAACGGAAAGGGAATAAATAGCGCTAATAAAGAGAATAAATTATTTGTCCAAACAAATTATTTTATAATAACGAAAAATGAAAAATAAAGTAGAAAAGCGATTTTTAAAAGTTTTTTTTAGGAGCCCGTCTGGCGACTGCCTACTTGGGCATAGGTCACTGTAATCAAGACAGCATGGGACTAGGCTATTTTAAAACAACAATATGCAAGGTATAAAAAATAAATGAAATAAAAACAGCAATAATAAAAAAGAAAAGAAAAAGGGCAACAAGCAGGAAGCAAGCTCTGGTGTCAGGTTGAGGTCCACCTCCCAACGGCGCAGGAACTTGCGACCAAAGAAGAAAACTAAAAAAAACTAGTTCAAAAAAGGTCAGAAGGCCAGCGTCCTCCAAAAAGTCATTGTGCACCAATCCACCCATCCCGAGTACGAGGGATAAGTAGTAGCAACCCCGCTCGTCCCGGTACCAGGACAGGTAACGTACGCGAAGATCGCCCAGACTGGGAGATTCAACAAGAATGTGCCGAAAAGTCAGTCAGACAATGCAGTCTTCACAGTAGGGCACAGGAGAGCGCTCCATCGAATGGCAGTGCCTTCCGCGAATGTGTCTAAATCGAAGACGACAGAAAGCAACCTAAAGCCTTCGCGGAATTGGGGGGATGGAGGTCCATGGAAGCCGACCGCCTCTTGGTACTTGGAGCCATCCGTATACACTGGCTCAGTTCCAGCGTGAAACGAGGTGTGCTCCAAAAAGGTCGAACGCAATACTCCTGGCACTGTAGAAGCTTTGGGTGCAGAGGCGTGGCGAAAAAATGTTAAAGGTGGTACAAACCAGGGTGGCATGCTGAAGAGAAACAGGGGCGCCACCGGCCTGAGAGCTATATCTAGCTCTCGAACGAGTTTCCTAGTCCTAAACCCTAAGGAGTTTGGGTATGAGAGGCGTCTCTCGGCGGCATAGGCACCGTCGAAATCAGCTGCAGATGCAGTTAGAGCTGTTGGTGACTGAGGGAGGTGCCGGGCTCGTGTGTACAGGAAAATAATGTACTGTGAACGTCGTCGAGCGTGTGGCATCTACTTAACATCGAAAAGTAAGCTCTCAATGGGGGAAGTGCCAAAGGCACCGGTCGCCACGTGAACACCGGTGTGGTGAAGCAAGTCCACCTTCCGCAATACACGCTCAGCTGCGGAAGCATAAAACTCACATCTGTAGTCGAGCTTCGAACGAACTAAGGATCGATAAGAAAGTAAAGCAGTACCCCTCTCAGCGCTCCAAGCGCTGAACGTCACAGAACGAAGAATATCAATTGTGCAGGTACAAGAGACCCTAAGGATGCGAATTTTAGCCTCCAAGGTGAGGCGTCGGTTAAATACAAGACCAAAGAAAGGGTGCGATTCAATCATTTTCACGGGGAACCCCAATGAGAAACAAACCTGGGTCAGGTTGGAGTCGTGGATGGCGGCAGAATCGCACCACCTTAGTCTTGGCCAAAGAAAACCGAAACCTGTGCCTTTCGGCATAGCCAGAGACGCGGTTCATTGCCTGTTGGAGTCGACGCTCCAGAGTTGGCATCTGGGCCACACAAAAAGAGATTAAAAGTTCGTCCAAGAAGAACGTAGCTAGAACATCTTTCGGCAGCACCGAGGTTATGTTGTTGATGATCAGAGCAAAGAGTGTGAAAAGACTTTGAAATACCGTATCACCATGCGGTATCATATTCCTTCTCCAGTTCGAAAAACAGCGTGGTGTAGTGCTGTCTACGAAGCAAGGCCTCGCAGACGGCATTTTCCAATTGGAACAAAGCATACTACGTGGAATGGAACTTGGGGAAACCGCACTGCGCAGAAGACAGATGGCCGGGCTGTCCAAAAAAAATGGTAATCTAACATTTACCAATTGCTCCATCAACTTGCACACATAAGAGGTTAGAGAGATTGGGCGGAAATCAGCTGTGGTAGAGTGATCTCTCCCCGGTTTGCGAAAATCGAGCACAGTAACGATTCAACAGGAATCTGGGAAGAGACCTTGTTGAATAAATATAGTTCAGTCAGGTGTCGAAGCAAGGCGTACTGGAAATCGTCATGACGATGGGTGGTGTCCGCGCGCGTAGTAAGAGCAGAACGCAACTCCCTCAGAGTAAACCTATGGTTAAAGGGTTCTCTGCCTCTGGAGGTAAAGTCCAGTCGGCGGCCCTCCGCGACATCACGACGCGCAGTAAATGCTAGGGGAGGGGCAGCATCCAGGCTAGAGAATGCGGAGAAAGCGGTCACAAAGGATTCGGCTACGGATGCGGGGGCAGAAATTGCGGTCCCATTCTCCTAGAGAATGGGAGGGCAGTCCTGCAAGAACTTGCCCCGAATCCTTTTGACTCGCCTTCACACCTCTGCTAGAGGGGTCTTTCCCGTTAACTGAAGACACGTATGCTTGCTAAGAAGAGCGGGGGGCGTGCTTCGAATTATACCGGAACCTAGCACTAGCCCGACGAAATTCACTGGCAGTGAAAACGTTTGGGCAGTGCTTATAGCGCATTATGGGCATAACGCTTCTGTTGGAGGGCCGTCTCACACTCGGCTGACCACAACGGGAGTGGTTTGGGTGCAAAACGGCCAGACCTTCTAGAAATAGTAGTCAGGCCTACGGTGATGAGGTTACCGGAGAAGAACTCAACGGCCTCATCTAACGACCTGAACTCCTCGACTGAGATAGAGAAATCAGTCATTTCCTGAAATGAGGACCCACACGCCCCCGCGGGGCACTTCCAGGGTGGGCTCTCAGGCGGCAACGGCTCAGAAAATGATATTTGAATGGGAAAGTGATTGCTACCATTGAAGTTATCAACCACCATTCAAACAGAATCAGGCTGTGCATCGGAAGAGCAGAAAGATAGATCGAGATAGGAAAATGAAGCAATTCTCAGGCAGTGATACGCAAACTTCACACTTAGGACACCTATTTCCTGCTTGTTGATCAGATCTTCAAGGACTTGACCCTGTGGATTAATCGATTAGTCTCCCTAGAGGGCGTGTCTAACGTTTAGATCTTCGAGCAAGAGAAAGAGCCTCGGCACCCGTGCCACGACGCGGCGTATGTCTCCCACAGCGAAGTCGACTGACGGTGGAATGTACGCAGAAATAACAGTATACCTCCTATCCAGGTGCAGCTGCACAGCTACTGCCTGAAAGGAGGTATCTAAAGCCAAGAGAAGAACCGAGACATCATGCCGGTTGTAAATCGCACATTCTCCCGCCCGACCCCTATCTCGTAGTGTTGGAGTTGAAAGAGCCTTATACACCGGGAGGGTGGGTAGGGGGCATGCACTCAGCATGTTCTCCTGAAAAAAGATTAACGGGGAACGGGAGGAGACTAGCCTCTGCAACTCCTCCCAGTTGGCCCGGAGTCCGTGGCAATTCCATTGAAGGAATATGCCCTCCAAGACTAGCTCGAAGGAGACGCGGGGGCTCTCTTCAATGAGAAGAACCTCACGGGAATGGCCGTTGGCTTCCCAGGGGCAGATCTCCGGGCGTTTTGAGCGGGCGAGGCGTTGAAGGCGTTGTCGCCTTTAAGGACCTATTGGGGAAGTTTGGGCTCGCCATGCGAGTCTTTTTCTCCCTCCGCCTCGAAACCTTAGGCGAGCGGGGCGAGCGAGGTGGGTTCCGACGCGGAGTGGCCCTCTTTTAGAGGATAGACAGTCTCCGAGCTACCTAGCCTACGACTGGGTGTGGGTGAAGAAGCCTCAGCTCCTTTAGTACTGTCCTCCTTTCGTGGGACAGATTTAGGTACCTCGGAAGAAGGACTTACGACCCACTTCAGGGATGTTGCCTCCTGTGAGTCTAACGACTCGTGGAGGCGCGCGGACGTTTCGTCTTATGCGAAACAGTCAAACTACGGGAAGGGATGTGAGCCCTGTTTTTAGCCGTGGCTGGGTGTGAACCCTTTCTGCGGCCCGCTTTACCAGGCAAGCACCCGAGGTGGACAGAACCGGCAGAACGATTCCGAATGGGCACGGAAAAAACCGTGCTCGTAGTCCTGAATGGGCCAGGATCAGAGGGTTGTCTTTCTCAACATTTAAGCATAGGATTCCCCGGGCAGCGCCTGGCGCGCCAGGACCAAGTTCTTAGCCTAGCAAAATGAGAGAAAATCCTGAGCTTGAACGGCCAGGATTTTCTTCTCAAGTAAGATACGCACCACATTGCTTCAAAGAGGCGGGGTGCGGCTCTCTACAATTGACACATTTTGCCACACACGATTTAGAATTATCGGGAGCAGCCTTGAAGCAACTTACACAGATTTCGGGTAACTTTGACTTTGCATGTCGACAGGAGCGATTAGTATGACCTAAGCGGTGACAGTAATAGCTCATCCACGGCAGTATCACGAATGCCTTTATGCGGTAGCGTTACCAACCGGCACGTTCCGACTCAGGTAGCTTGGTAGCTTGTCTCAGTCAAACGTGACGAAGAGTGTACGGGTGGGTCTCGAGGCCCCTCCCTGTTTTCTCATCACACGTTCAACCATGACACCCCCATGGTTAGCCAGCGGTGACAGTAATAGCTCCTCTGTGGTGGTAGCACGAATGCCTTTATGTGGTAGCGTTACCAACCGGCACGCTCTGACTCAGGTAGCTTGGTAGCTTGTCTCAGTCGAACATGACGAAGAGTGTAAGGGTGGGTCTCGAGGCCCCTCCCTGTTTTCTCATCACACGTTCAACCTTGACAGCCCCATGGTTGGCCAGCTCTAAGGTGATGCCATCTATGGAGTAGTCCACGAGTTGCCTCGCATAAACTACTCCTTTCACGAAGTTCATGGTAGAGTGCGGCGTCACACTCACAGGCGTGCCATCAACTGTCCGAACAGCCCTAATCATGGTTGCTTGGAGGGATTCGACGCATTCGCCAAAACGCTCCCCTCATATAAACTGGCTACTTTTTGCTCTATACCAATCACGCTAACTAAAGCTCTCCTCTGATGGACCATGTTGCCCTTAACCAACATGCTGCCATCAGTGGATCGATAAACAGGAAGCGTTGCAAGCCAGCGGGCTTGAAACGCCGGATAGTCTCTGAATGAAGGGCCCCGATCTAATAGAGGCTCCGCTTTGCCCAATAGCACTTTTGGTCTTAGTCAAAGACTCCCTAATCGGAGGAGGGGGGGGGGGGTCAGAGAAGCCGGACGTGCCGATCTTGGTTTGGTCGCTTACCGAAGCAGCAGCAGACCCATCCGTCCCCGCAGCCTGCGGATGGAGAGCAACCCCGAGTCTTTTTCCTCTTGTTTTTTTTCTTTTTGGGAAAGGGGGATAGGAAATGAACCCCAGAGACAGATGGACCAGCCTCAACAAGGTCCTTCTCCCAGACCGAGAAGGTCCTAGCGGCTGCAGGAGCACCAGCCGGAGTAGGAGATCGCTTCCCTTCTAGTACTGCCTTGGAGACCCGAGCTATCTGGGGCTAGGTTGCCTCAAGGACCTTGCCTATCTCGGGGGGAGTGCTCCATTTGGCTATCCCCCCCGCAGTACATCACAGGTTCCATTAGCAGCGGTGTAGCTATTCAGGGTATTTGAGGGCATGTGCCTTGACCCCCACTAAGGTCAATATCGGAGCCAGCAGATCTTTCGAGGGAACGGGCCGATGGGCCCTGTCTTCTATTCCCCCCCTAAGGAGGTTTGCCCTACCGAGCCGCTTCAACGGTGTGCGGTCGGTTATGGGCTGCCTGCTGGCTTTCTTGGCAGTCCCCTTGGAAAGTAAAGGGGGGACTACCGCTGAAAGAGGGAGGTGCTCGAAGGCACCTCTAGAAAAGGGGGTGAGGGGTAGTACCCTACTTCCGTAGGCAAAGGAGAGGAGTAAGCCTATTATCCGATTAAAGAGATTTGGAGGGTCCCCTGCGAGAGCACATGGGGGCAGGGCCTCCATTTTTTCAGTGGAGATATCCGAAGGCGACTCCGTCGATCGTGAGGGGGAGAGGAGAAGATGGTTTTTATTACCTTTTTATCATCGGGGCAAGGGGACCCTATTTTTAGTGCGGGAAGCAAACGCTAATCACCCCTTGCAATAGCCCGCTCTGCGCGGGGTACATACGGGGCAGGCAGAGCCAGGTGCTGCCATTTTAGGCCACCCCTTCCGCCTGGTGACCTGGCAGCCCTTCGGCTTCGCAGCTCCACCTTGGGCATGGCGTAAAAAAATAGATAGTGAAGTGAGAAGGAAAGGGGGTGTGAGGAAGAAATGGGTGGAGATGAAACAGGTTGTTAAAAACCCACCATCCCAAACCGGAGCTCAGGGGTTAGGGAACATTCTCCCTTCCCTCCTCAGCCCCGATCTGAGATAGCTGGCTGAGAATAAGGTTAACATCTACCCTGTGAAAATAGAGGCCGGCCAGAGAAAGAGGTGAGGGAGGTTGTAGGGGAAGTGAAGAAGTAGGGAAGAAACACAGGCTGTCTGAAAGTAGGAGAAGAGGCTAAGCTGGGGCCGGACGGGGCGCTGAGTCCCGGCAGCATGGCGGCCAGGAGAGCAAATCGCCGTGCACCTTTCGGCGGTCGAAAAGCCAATAAATAATGATAAAGTGATTAAAACAAGTGACTAAAATAAATAATGATAAAAACAAATTATTGATAAATAACCTAAAGTGAGAAAAATAAATAATATTAACGAAAAGTGAATAAATAATGACACTAAAGTGATTAAAATATGTTTACAATAAATAACCAGACATGACTAAAATAAATATTAACGAATAAAAGAAATACTCAAATTAGAAATATGTAAATACTATAGTACAAATTACAAATTAAGTTAAAGTGATGAAATTGTGTGGTAGGTATATAAAGGTGTGAAAATGTTTTCTAGTTTGACCTGGTGTTAGGGCATCACTAGCATTCTTCTTATTTGTATTTTTTAATATTAAAAATTTCCACCGTCATTAAAGTAGCTGACTGTCGTTGACAGCCAGTTTCCTCCATTATAATATATATATATATATATATATATATATATATATATATATATATATATATATATATATATATATGTATTTGATTATTTGTGTTTTTCCGTCGAAGCATTCAAGCCTTTCAAAGGTTACTCTTATGCTGAATCTCCTAAGTTTTGAGTCTTAGTTTATCTCTTTTATTTGGGCACTTCGCCTCTTGTTATCGTTTATTTTTAGTTGACATGATTTTACTTTCAAATGGGAATTGGGAATTGGGCACTTTCCCTCTTTTTATTCTGAAATGTTAAATATTTTTTCGATCATTTAGTTTGGGCACTTCGCCTCTTTTATAGTTAAAGTTAGTTAAATTTTTACTTTATACTATATTTATATGGGGGGGGGGGGGGGGGGTCTTTAGTGTGGGCACTTCACCTCTTTTTTATTGGTTTATAATTGTTGAATTTATGCTGTCACTATTACATCGGAGTAGTGGACTACTACTACGTGTACATAGGTAGTACCACTTCTCTCGCCCAGGTTCTACTATTAGGGAACAGAGCAGTTTTACCTATTGCGCGTCTACGGTTCGCACGTATATTTAGGTTAAGGTTCATAGTCGGGAGTATCACTCGGTCTATTCTATCCCAAGTCTTTCTCCCTAGCCTTTGGATCTCAGTACTATAGTATATGGTTATAATAAAGTTTAATAATGTGAACAACCTATTCTAAAAATTAGTAATATGTTTTTATACATAAACAAACCCAATAAATGTAGAATATCAAAAATAAAATTATCTAACGTTAGATTTTAAAAAAATAAAAAATTATCCCCTGACAATTCCGGGGGAAACCCCTTTATTTTTAACTCATATCTTACTCCTCTCCGCTGATTTAACAAAACCTTTCACCACTATTAGTATTTAATTTGGTAATTGTGTAGACTATGGGCCGATCGTAGGCCTAGTTTTTTTGGGCTATTTTGGGCTACTTTTCGTTGTTAGTTTTTTAGAGATGAAATCGAAGAATTTTATGGCGATTTTCGATTTATACTGGGGGGCTGTGCCCCCCAGACCCCCCCCAAGGATTGAAACTCAGGGTCATCGCAGTGTTATCCCCGCGGCGAGCCGTACCCAACAACGAGCCGACGCTCAAAATAATGGTTAATACTTACGCCAGACGGGTGGGTAGAGTTTACCGGCAGCAAGCCAGAATTCGGTAAGATGTTCGTATCCTTCAGATGACAAATTTGAATAGGCTGCCCATCCGTCAGATACGACTGTCGTGCCCGGCAAAATCCACTTTTTTATCGCTGCGAGGAGGGTTTCTCGATTTCGATTTGCCACCGAAACAATGAAAATTCTCTTTGTTTCACATTCGAACCCTCCCAAAACCCACTGCCCTTCCACTACACGGCCCATGGGCTTCGAGAAACGCAACATATTTCTCGTTGTCGGTTAAAATAGCACCGAAACGTTGAATAGGTAACAAACAAACTTAACACGAAAATGAAAATTTGACAAATGAGCGGGAAACGGCGTGGGTGGTCGTTTAAATATGAGAGATGCGGACGGAAAAGTAGAGCATTGTTCCCGGAAATTTCGTGACTTTTTTTTTTACTGGAATTGACCATTTGTGTTTCTTGAACTACACATATATAGTAATAAAAACACTAATACTGCACGCACCAATTTGGAACAATAAGCAAAATGAAGGTCTTAAAATAACCTTTTAAACAAATCAAAGCAGAGAAATCAATACGGAACAGAAAATATGAAAAAATCGTGTTTTCGTCAGAATTAAGACGTGACACTTGATTAACAACACCGAAATATGGTTTAATTGAACATTAAACAATGGGAAATTAAATAAAAACACTAAAGAATGTCAGGCATAGGGTAGGTAGGATATATAGAAAAGAAACGAGGGGGAAAAAACATTAAAATATAAGATAAACCAATTTTTGATTATTATAAAAAACACAAAAAGCCTTGAAACAAATAGAGCTTTCTGATTGGTCATTTATGAAAATGAATCCAGATCTGTGATTGGCCAGTGCGATAGCAGAAAAACAATGAAAATAGCCCAAAAAGGAACTAGAGTCGCATCGGCCCATAGTCTACACAATTACCTTTATTTTTTTTACATATGTGTATTAAATTTTAAATATTTGTAAAACTTATTGTATTTCTGTACCTAAATATATCTTAATTATATCTTAATAATGACTTTTTCGACGTAAACCCTGCAAAATGACCAAACACAGTCAAGGAAAAATTTTAGTTCAGATAATGTTCAATAAATAAAGAGAATCTGCCAAGTGTAGGCCATGAATGGTCTTTTGCAGTCTCCTTCTTTTCTTATTTTGTATTAGCGGTGGTCGAGGCGGTGACACCGAGTTGTCGAGAGTATGGTTTCGGGCTGGAGTTGCCGAAGTACTCATTATCCAAATGAAGAAACCAACAACTTATGTGCAACTCCAACCCGAAACCATACTTGTAAATTAAATAAGTATATATATATATATATATATATATATATATATATATATATATATATATATATATATATATATATATATATATATATATATATATGCTTCTAGAGAGCCTAAATTTAATGTTTAACAGAAATCTCAAGGCGAGGAAAATAGCTGGTATAATCCTTTTTATTTACCGGCGACGATTCGACCACAATACGGTCATCTTCTTAGGCCTAAAATACAAATAAACGAAACAAAATATTTTGAACTGTTAAGAGAGCACACTACTAAATGTACATCTAGAACTTTACTAGCTATTATTAGCTTTGAATTGCAAAGTTAGATTTAAAGGGAATATTTTGAAATGGGGCTCAAATTTACAATAGAGAGACTAGGGAAGGATTTTAAATATTTAAATTAGTTAGCGAGTGTATAATTGCTAAAATCTATTAAGGAAGGGGAGATTTGATTTATGAATCTAATAATTATATAAAACTGTTTTCAAATGAATTTTAAACGAATAATTGAAGGAAAAATTGGCAAAACCTAATATACAAAATCACAAACCTTGCCAACGAGCGTGTTACGTGCTCGGCCGACCCAAACGTACCAAATCCGCGCCCCGCAACCCACATCCAAACGAATTCAGGTAACAAGGAGGGAAACCGACGAGAGATTATTATTTAAATTCGGGGAGAGCTGTTTTATATCAGTGTGTTTCTAAGATTCGAAGGGTAATAGGGCATTTGTGCGAATTCAGAATTTCAAAGTTTTCTAAGGAGATATAACTTTTACACTTTATTACGTGATATCTTATTGCTGAATTTTCTTTGGTTTCAATATCTTGCTGGTTCTATTACTTATACCCATATGGGAAGAGAATCTTGCCTTCAGAGTTCTCACGGAGCTTCCGATATATTTGCCTTGGGAACACCTAGGACATTTAAATAAGTATATAATCAAATGTCGAAGACTCTTTGGAACTGGATCCTTTATTGTAAAGAAAGATTTTATGTTTATTTTGTTGACAAAGGCAATTTGAAATTTGATTTGACAGAAGTATTTCCTTAGCAATATGTGTAATTTTCGGCTAAGGACTTTATTGTGAATACCCAGCTCTGGCATTATTAAATAATGTTTGTCTTTTGCCACTGTTATCTCAGGGTGGCTTGGTTGATACAGTCCACTTAAAAATGTGCGGATTAACTCTTCTACAATAAAAGAAGGAAAAACATTGTGCATAAATAAAGATTTAAGGTACTGAAATTCTTTGTCTATAAAATTGTAGGATGAACAGAGATTGTATGCGCGGTGAAGAAGGGTCTTAATGGATGAGATTTTGTATTTCAAATCTAAGCAACTAAAAAAGTTTAATCCTAACCTCGTATTAGTCGGTTTCCTATATACTGATGTTTCTAGATCATTTTGATTTTTTCTTATTAAAAGATATAAAAAGGGGAGAGTGTTATCATTCTCGGTTTCCATTGTATATTTAATACCGAGGTGGATGGTGTTTGAAAAATTAAGAAATTCTAAAGCTTGATCTCGTTGTTTAAATATAGCTATGGAGTCATCTACAAAACGTCTATAGAAAGTTGGCCTACATGAATCAGGAACTTCAGAAAAAAACCCTCTTCTCCAAATGAGTCATGAAAAATTCGGCTGCCAAAGGGCCGATTAGGGACCCCATACCAACTCCATCGATTTGTTGGTAAATCTGGCCATCAAAGGTAAAAACCGACCCACGAAAAACAAGGTCCAACAAAGAATTGAATTCTGATTTACTGAAACGATAGAAGGTTGGTGAATCCTTAAAAATTCTGTCTAAAATAATAGTCTTTGTTTCATTAACTGGTATGTTTTTAAACAGTGACTGAATATCTTAATTCACTAAAAAACTACTGGAATTTGCTTTATATGCAATTAATTCTGTTTGAAAACTGTACGAGTTGGTAATTTTTCCCTTAATTACTCGTTTAAAATTCATTTGAAAACAGTTTTATATAATCATTAGATTCATAAATTAAATCTCCCCTACCTTAATAGATTTTAGCAATTATACACTCGCTAACTAATTTAAATATTTAAAATCCTTCCCTAGTCTCTCTATTGTAAATTTGAGCCCCATTTCAAAATATTCCCTTTAAATCTAACTTTGCAATTCAAAGCTAATAATAGCTAGTAAAGTTCTAGATGTACATTTAGTAGTGTGCTCTCTTAACAGTGCAAAATATTTTGTTTCGTTTATTTGTATTTTAGGCCTAAGAAGATGACCGTATTGTGGTCGAAACGTCGCCGGTAAATAAAAAGGATGATACCAGCTATTTTCCTCGCCTTGGGATTTCTGTTAAACATTATATTTATATATATATAATTTCACCAGAAATGAGAGCACATAGAATGCGGAGAAATTCCTCTTCTTTTATTGGGTATAAACAACGTTTCGAGCTGTCTGCTCATCCTCGGGTTCCATGATATACAGGAATACATAATTTACAATCAATTATATTAAAAAAATGTCTAGAAATTAGAATATTAAGAACGTTGACAAATATCTACAAAATGAGTGCCTTTTTTCTACAATGCAAAACCTAAGAAAATACATAATTTATAATGAGTTAGGATATTAAAAATCCTAGAGGAATACGAGGGAGAACCATCAAAACACTCACCATTTTTGGTCTGACTCCAGAGAGAAGTCGGGAGGGGGGATTGAAGTGGACATAGGTAAGATTTTATTGGTAGTAGAGTTATTTCATCAGTAGTGGAGCAGCGGACGAGTCAGAAATAAGACTAGGGGCACAGGATTTAATATAAAGGGATTCTGAGAGCAAGGTTCTCCTCACACATGGGCATCAGCGCCCGTACTGAAAAACCACTTAATCGTAAAGAACCACCCCCTATCAGAGCACATGTAATCAAATGCAACGTAGATATAACTATAGATAATTATACAATAATTGATCAAGATAACAATGAACAAAGCTTAAGAATACTAGAATCCCTCTATATTAAATCCCGTGCCCTTAGTCTTAATTGTGACTCTTCCGCTGCTCCACTACTGATAACATAACTTTACTACCAATAAAATCAAATGATGTAATTGCCCTGGTCCTTCCAAGGATAGTCCTGGAATTATTGAAAGTTTTAAAGGTCATAAGTGAGAACAATTGAAAGCACCCGACTTAGGCCTGTTGACCTCGTTCTGAAATTGAAGCTTCACTCAAGGCAAGGATGATCGATCTCTCCGTCTTCTCTAGGTGGTGTATCAGGTTTTCTATTTCTTAATACAAAACTCTTTGTCTCTTAATATCACTGTATCGTTTGGACAGCTTATCTCATGACTGCTTGTCTCATGACAGATAATCTCATGACAGCTTATCTCATGACTGCTTGTCTCATGAGAGCTTGTCTCATGACAACTTATCTCATGACAACTTATCTCATGACAGCTTATCTCATGACAGCTTGTCTCATGGGAGCTTGTCTCATGGGAGCTTGTCTCATGACAGCTTGTCTCATGACAGCTTATCTCATGACAGTTTGTCTCATGACAGCTTGTCTCATGACAGCTTATCTCATGACAGCTTGTCTCATGACAGCTTATCTCATGGCAGCTTATCTCATGACAGCTTATCTCATGAATGCTTGTCTCATGACAACTTATCTCATTACAAGCCTGGATATTGAGAAGTTAGAATTTGGCTCTCCGTGCTTCTGTAAAGTTCTTTAGTTTTAGTAATATAACTTATTAAGAGCAATGCTAAATGCACAAATAGTTATAAATTTAGGATGATACAAATAATAGCGATTAAATTATGATTTTTTATAACATGCAATTTTATTAATTATAAACCATTTAGTAAAATACTAAGTAATTCAAAAATATTCGCAAAATATACATTATCATTATTATACATATTTATAAAGGATTAGATAATTTTAAAACAGATTGATTAAATATGTAAATTAATAAGGGGTTCTTTATACTATTGGCCAAGGCTGTAGTAACAGAAAGTGTGGGTATAATTTTTTTTTAGTTTTTTTTTTAATTCTATAGAGCCCATCTGGCAACTGCCCACTTGGGCATAAGTCGCCGAAAAACACGACAGCCTAGAACTAGGCTACTTTAAAATAAAAATATGTAAACTTAACAATGATATAAATTGGAAAAACTTAACAATCAGGAGGCAATCTCCGGCAGCGGAGGGAGGTCCTCCTCACCCCGGTGCAGGAGAGTGCAACGTACAAACAAAACAATAACAAAAAAACAACCTTAAATAAAGGGGAAGAAGCCCGGCCTCCCCCAAAAAATCACCATTCAATGTGCACGAATCTGTCCCAAGTACAAGGGACAGGCGGTAGCGACCCCGCCTTTCCCGGTACCAGGACAGGTATCGTGCGCAAAGATCACCATGACTATGACATTCGAACGGAATGTGCCAAACAGTCTGGGCGACGACGCAGTCGTTGCAATAGGGCGCAGGCGAGCGTTCCATCAAATAGCGATGCGTCACACGAGTGTGTCCAAATCAGGGACGACAGATAGCAATCTGAAGCCACCGCGGCATTGGGGAATAGGTCCATGGGAACAGTCGTGGCGCAATGGCACGCAACTTTAAGTTCCCTTCGACCGTCTCCCATCTTCTTTGCCAAGCAGTCCAAAGAGCTGCCCGTATTCGTGCCATGTAGTCGGTGTGAGGAAGAGCGAAACGCTGGTCCGGTTGCAGAGTCTTCGCGGACTCTTTGGCGCCCTCATTGGCGCGCTCATTCCTAGCAATTCTTACATGTCCATAAACCCAGCAAAAGATAATATCGACATCCGCCTGGCTCGCCATTCCGTGGCATTACGGATTTCGCGAACCAGGAAATGCGGAGATTCCAATGCCCCGAGGGCACTTAGGGCACTTTGTGAGTCGGTATAGATCACAATTCGGTCTCCAAACCAGGCGCGTCGCGTAATCTCCCGTACCGAGTGGTGTATTGCCACCAGCTCGGCCGTGAAGACAGACGCAGCGCCTGGTAGAGCCCCGCTGACTTCAAACAGAGGGGATACGGCATGGAAGCCGACCTCCTCTTGGGACTTGGAGCCATCCGTATACACTGGCAGGGTTCCAGCGTGACACGATGTGTGCTCCAAAAAGGTCGAACGCAATACTCCCGGCGCAGTACAAGCTTTGGGAGCAGAGGCGTGGCGACAAATAGCCAAATGAAGTACCCTCCAGGGTGGCATCCTGGGCAGAACCAGGGTCGCCACCGGCCCGAGAGCTATACCTACCTCTCGAAGGAGTTTCCTGGCCCTAAACCCAAAGGGCTTAGGGTATGACTGGCGTCTCTCTGCGGCATAGTCACCATCGAAATCAGCTGCGGATGCAGTGAGAGCTTTTGGCGACTGAATGAGGCGCCGGGCTCGCGCGTACAGGCGAGTAATGCACTGCACGCAACGCAGAGTAAGTGGCATCTCCCCAGCATCGACCAACAGGCTCTCAATGGGGAAAGTGCGGAAAGCACCGGTCGAAAGGCGAAGGCCGGTGTGGTGGATCGAATCCACCTTCCGCAATAAACGCTCGGCTGCGCATGCATAAAACTTGCATCCGTAGTCGAGCTTCGAACGAAAAAAGGATCGATCAAAAAGTAGGGCAGTAGCCCTATCAGCGCTGAACGTCACGGAACGGAGAATGTCCATGGCATGAGTACAAGAGACCCTAAGGCTGCGAATATGAGCCTCCCAGGTGAGGCGTCGGTCGAATACAAGACCAAGGAAACGGTGCGACTTAACCACATCCAGGCGCACTCCATTAAGAAACCGCTCTGGTCGGGGGTAAAGCCGTGGATGGCGGCAGAAGTGCACCACCTTAGTCTTGGCTAAAGAAAACCGAAACGTGTGCGCTTCAGCATAGCGAGAGACGCGGTACAATGCCTGTTGGAGTCGACGCTCCAGAGTTGGCATCTGGGCCGTGCCAAAAGAGATCGAAAGGTCGTCCACGTAGAGCGTAGCGAGAACATCTCCCTGCAGCACCGAGGTGATGCAGTTGATGCTCAGGGCAAAGAGTGTGACACTGAGGACACTTCCCCGCGGGACACCCTCTTCCTGCTCCTTTGGGCCGGAGAGGGCTCACCCCACCCGTTCGCGGAATCGACGATCTCGCAAAAATTCAGATATATACATTGATAGGCATCCCCTCGTCTCCATCGTGTGGAGAGTCTCCATGATACCGTATCGCCATGCGGTATCATATGCCTTTTCCAGATCGAAAAAGACCGTGGCGTAGTGCTGTCTACGAAGGAAAGCCTCGCAGACGGCATTTTCCAGTCGGAGCAGAGCATCCGACGTGGAGTGGAACTTGCGGAAGCCGCACTGTGCGGAAGACAGATGACCTCCGCTGTCCAGGAAATAGGCTAATCTAACATTCACCAATTTCTCCATCAACTTGCACACGCAAGAGGTTAAAGAGATTGTGCGAAAACCGATCGGAGTAGAGTGATCTCTCCCCGGCTTGCGAAAGGCGAGCACAGTAGCAATTCGTCAGGAGTCTGGGAGAAGATCTTCCACCCAGATCCTGTTAAACAAATATAACAGGAAGGCCATGCCTCGCTTACCCAGGTGTCGAAGCATGGCGTACGGGACATCGTCCGGACCATGGGCGGTGTCCACGCACAAAGCGAGAGCGGAACGCAACTCACTTACAGTAAACTTGTCGTTGAAGGGTTCTCCGCCTCTGGAAATAAATTCCAGCGGGCGGTCTTCCGCGATATCACGACGTGCATTGAATGCTGGCGGAGCAGCATCACGGCTAGAGAATGAGGAAAAAGCGGTCGCTAAGGATTCTGCCACGGACGCGGGGTCCGAGATTTCGGTCCCATTCTCCTGGAGAACGGGAGTGGGGTCCTGTGAGAACTTGCCTCGAATCCTTTTGACCTGCTTCCACACCTTAGCTAAAGGGGTCTTCCCGTTAAGTGAAGACACGTATGCCCGCCAAGAAGAGCGGCGGGCGTGCTTCGAAATATACAGGAACCTAGCCCTAGCCCGACAAAATTCAGCGACAGTGAAATCGTGCGGGCGGCGCTTATAGCGCATGTAGGCTTAACGCTTTTGTTTGAGGGCCGTCTCACACTCGGCCGACCACTATGGGAGTGGTCACGTGCAAAACGGCCAGACGTCCTAGGAATAGTAGTCAGGCCCACGGTGATTAGGTTGCCGGAGAAGAACTCGACCGACATAAACTCCTCGACTGAGATAGAGAATTCAGTCATTTCCTAAAATGCAGGCCCCCACGCCCTCGCCAAGCACCACCGAGGTGGTTTCTCAGGCGGCAGTTGCCCTGAAAATGATATTTGAATGGGAAAGTGATCACTACCATGGAGGTCATCGACTACAACCCAATCAAAATCAGGCTGTGCATCCGAAGAGCACAAAGATAGGTCAAGGCAAGAAAATGAAGCGGTTCTCAGACAGTGATGCGTAAACTCATCCACGTTTAGGATACCCATCTCAAACTCTTCGATCAGATCGGCAAGGACTTGTCCCCTACGATTTATGGAGTAATCTCTCCAGAGAGGATGCCTGCCGTTCAGATCTCTAAGCAAGAGATAGGGCCTCGCAACCGTGCCAGGACACGGCGGAAGTCCCCCGCGTCGAATTCAGCTTACGGTGGAATGTACGCAGAAATGATAGTATACCTCCTATCCAGGTGCAGCTGCACAGCCACTGCCTGAAAGGAGGTATCTAAAGAGAAAGGAAGAACGGAGACATCATGCCAGGTGTAAACCGCGCATCATCCAGCCCAGCCATCCCGGGGCGGTGGGGTCGCAAGCCCCTTATACCCCGGGAGAACGGGCAGGGGGCACGCGCCTAGCATGGTCTCCTTCAAAAAGATAGCTAACGGGGAACTGAATGAGACGACCCTCCGCAGCTCCTCCCAGTTGGCCCGGAGTCCACGGCAATTCCATTTAAGGAATATGCCCTCCAGGCCTAGATTCGGAGGAGTCGCGGGGGCCTTCCTTTAACAGAAAACCCTCACGGGAATGTACGTACGCTTTCCGGAGGCAGAACCCCAGGCGCTGTTGGCCGGACAAAGCGCTAAAGGCGCTTTTGCCTTCGAGGACTTATTGTGGGAGGTTGGGCTTGCCATGCGAGTCTTTTCCTCTCTCTGCCTCGAAACCTTAGGCAGGCGTTGCGGCTTGGGAGGCGAAGGGCCCTCTTTTCGAGGAACCACCGTCTCCGAGCCGCTCGCTCCACCTTTGGGCGTGGGCGAAGGTGTCGAAGCTCCTTTGTTGCTGTCCTCCTTTGGGGGGACAACTTTAGGAACCCCCGAAGATGGCCTAGTGACCATCTTCAGGGGTGTTGCCTCCTGTGAGTCTAACGACTCGGTGGAGGCGCATGGCTGTTTCGCCTGACGGGAAACGGTCACGCTAGGGGAAGAGATCGGAGCCCTGGTTTTAGCCGGGGCTGGGTAGGAACCCTTTTTGCCGCCAGCTTTACCAGGAAATTGCCCGGGTTGGGTAGAATTAGCATAAAGGCTCCAAATGGGCGCGGAAACAACCGTGCTTGTTGGGCTGGATGGGCCAGGAGCAGAGGGTGCCTTTCTAACTATTGAGGCATATGACGTCCCAGGCAGAGCCCGGCAAGCCAGGACCAAGTCCTAGGCCTCGCGGAATGGGAGTCTATCCTGGGCCTGAACTGCCATGGATTCCTTTCTCAAGGGGTTATGCACCACATTGCTTTAAAGAAGCGGGGTGCGGCTCTCCGCAATTGACACACTTGGCCACACACGGTTTGGACTTATCGTGAGCGACCTTGGAGCAATTTACACAGACTTCGGGTGACCCCGACTTTGCACTTCTACATGAGCGATTCGTATGGCCGAAGCGGTGACAGTAATAGCACCACCGCAGCAGTGGTACGAATGCCTTTAACGCGGTAGCGGTACCAACCAGCACGCCCCGACTCAGGGAGCTTGTCACAGTCGAACGTGACGAAGAGTGATCTGGTCTGTCTCGAGGCCCTTCCCTGTTTTCTCATCACACGTTCGACCTTGACCACCCCATGGTCGGCCAGAAGGCTCCCGTCCGAGAAATTGGTTCACCTTCGGCTCTCTACCAATTGCACTAGCTAATCCTCTCCTCTGATGGATCATGTTGTCCTTGGACAACATGCTGCCATCAGTGGATTGAATAACCAGGAAGCGTTTGAAGCCAGCGGGCTCGAAAACGCCAGGTAACCTCTGAATCAAGGGCCCCGATGTCATCGAGGCTCCACCCTGTGCACTTTTGGTCTTATTCAGGGGCTCCACTACCGGGGGGGCAGAGGGGCCGGATGGGCCAAACTTGGCTTGGTCACTCGCCAAAGTGGCAGCAGACCCATCCGTCCATGTAACTCCCACGGATGGAGAGGAGCCCCTATTCTTTTTTGTCTTTTTAGTCCTTTTTTTGGAGAGGAGGGCGGGGAATGAACCCGCTTCTCACCTCCGCCGAAAAGAGCCCCCAGGCCAGATGGCCTGGCCTCAGCCAGGTCATTCTTCGAAACGGAAAAGGTCCTGGTAGTCGTGGGAGCACCGGTCGGAGGAGATCCCTCCCCTCCTTGTACTGCTTCGGAAACCACAGCCGTTTGAGGAGGACCCTGCATAGGGGCGGATTCGGGTTCGGTGCTTGGCGCCGAGCCCGGATTCCCCTCCATGGAAGTCCCTACCGTCTGAGGCTGATTTTCCTCCAAGACCATGTCTATCTCAGGGGGGTCTCCAGTTGGCCATCCCCCCCCCCAAGACATCGCAGGTCTAGTTGGCAGTATCATCACTAGTCTTGCGTGGGAAGGCTTGGGCCTTGACCCCAGCAAGGTTCAATATTCTTGCCAGGAGGTCTTTTGAGGGAAGCGACCGAAGGAGCCTGGCTTCCCTCTCCCCCCTAAGGGGGTTTGCCCTACCGGGCTGCTTCGATGTAGAACGGCTGGCTAAGGGCTGCCTGCTGGCTTTTTTTGCAGTCCCCTTGGAAAGAACAGAAAGGACTGCCGCTGGTAAGAGGGTGGCGCCCGAAAGCCCCTCCAGAGAAGGGAGTGAGGGGGAGTCCCCTTTACTCGTAGGCGTAGGAGAGGAGTTTAGCCTCCTTTCCGGTTAAAGAGATATGGAGGGTCCCCTGCGCAAGCACAGGGGGGAGGGACCTCCATTTTTTTGCTGGAGCTGCCCGAGGGCGGCTCCGTCGCTGTTTCAGGGGAAATTGAGGGGTGGGGGTTTTGGGGGGGTTTTTATACATGGGCATGGTGACCCTTTTTTATGCGAGACGCAATAGCTCATTACCTCTTGCAGTTGCCCACACTGCAAGAGGTGCTTACAGGCCTGGTAAAGCCAGGCCCTGCAATTTCGGACCACCCCTCCCGCCTGGTGGCCTGGCAGTCCATCGGCATGGCGGCTCCACCTTAGACACGGCGTAAAAATGGATAGAATGTGAAGAGGAGAGGAGAAGGGATGTGAGGAAGGTATGGGTGGGGATGAAGCAGATTGTTTAAAAAAAACCCATCCCGAACCGGAGCTCAGGGGTTAGGGAACATTGTTCCCTTCCCCCTCAGTCCCGATCCGGGATGGTTGGCTTGAGAAGAAGGTCAGCATCTACTGTGTGAAATTAGAGGCTGACCAGAGAAAGTTGTGGGAGAGGTTGTGTGAAAAGAGAGGGAACAAGTGTTTTGAAGGAAGGAAGAGAGGCTAAGCTTGGCCCGGACGGGGTGCTGAGTCCCGTCAGCACGGCGGCCAGGATAGCAAATCGCCGTGCCCCTCACGGGGTGGAGTGTGGGTATAGAAGCAGGTGGGTAATTTTTCGACAACTTCAATATAAAAGAAAATAGTTTATTTATAGAAATATATTTACCAAAAATACATGTTAAAGACTTGAAGAATTGTACTATTTTTATTTATTGAAGTGGCCTTCGGCCATAACCACGGCCAACAGGTGGCGTCGCATCCTACTGAGGCCTTCTCGGCGGCTTCCCCGTTTAACTGGATGAAAACTGTAGTGATCCTGGATCGAAGCCCCACCTTGGTAGTGAACAAGGACTTGTTTATATCTCTATCAATGACACCCCACATATACTAGTCCCGGGTGTTGCAGTCTGAGGAGTTAAGAGGCCAGATGTTCGGAGTGATGAGGTGAAAGGAATTGTACGACAGCCCCGACTTAGCCTTCCTGCTGGTGTGGCATGGTGCAACCTTTAGCCATCTATGGGAAGCGATAGGTCGACTGGAAGCTGTGAATGGTCAAAGTGCCGCAGCCAACTGGCTGAGATTCAAAGACCATTTCATGGAGCAGCCTCGCGGGACGCACTGTCATTTGATGGAGCGCTCGCCTGCGCTTTATTATAACGATTGCGTTGTCCCCCAGACTGTTCGGCACATTCTTTTTGAAGGTCACAGTCTTGGTGGTCTTCGCACAAGTTACCTGTGTCGAGCGAGCTCACTACCTCTTGTCCCTTGTACTCGCGATGGGTTCGTGCACACTGACTTCTGGACTTTACAGCTTTTTGGCGGAGGCTGACCTCCTCCAGTTCTCAGCACCCTTTTTGTCTGTTTTTGTAGGTCGTATGTTCCTGCGCCGGGGGGTAGGCGGGCCTATCCACGACCCCTGAGCACGCATCCTTCTTGTTAAGTTTTTTCTTTGTTTTCTTTTGTTGTTTTTTTGCCTTTGTCCTTTTTTATCTTTGTTGTGGGTTATTTGGATATTGTTTTTTTGTTGTTATTTTGTTTTAATTCAGCCTAATAAAGCTGTTGTATACGGCAACTTATGCCCAAGTCGTGAGATGGTCTACTACAATGAAAAACTAAATCATGGAGCAGCCATTCATGTTCATTCCCCCAAAAGGAATGAATGAAAAATCCGCTAACCAGAAATGGATCAAGCAAGGCATCGCCTCAGCAATTTTCAACAGAAAACAGAACTAGGTTAATCGGAAAAGCACTGGTAGCAACAAAAATCTTATGCAATACATAAAAATACTAGAACTTCCAAAACACTTGAAGCGCAGAACTAAGTGCAACGAAGAACTTCTGGTCACGTCCCTCCCTTTTTTTAAGAGCTCATCTGGCGACTGCCTACTTGAGCATTAGTCGCCGTATTAAAACTGGCCTAGTTCTAAGCTACTTTAAAATAAAATTAAAGAGAAAAAAACAAACAAAACCCCAAAAGGGGTAAAGGAAGCAAGCTGGTGCGTCGGGAAGAGGTACCCCCGGCGTAGGAGCGTGCAACTAAAGAAAAAAAACAAACAAAAAAAACAAATGCAAAAAAACAAAAAAAACAAAAAAAAACCTTGCTTAAATAATAGGGAGAAGGCCGGCCTCCCCCAAGAAGTCAACAAGTCCACAAGTCAATGTGCACGAATCTGAACCGAGCACAAGGGACAGGCGGTAGCGACCCCGCCCATCCTGGTACTGGGACAGGTATCGTGCGCGAAGATCACCATGACTATGACATTCGAACGGAATGTGCCAAACAGTCTAGGGGACAACGCAGTCGTTGCAATAGGGCGCAGGCGAGCGCTCCATCAAATAGCGATGCGTCACACGAGTGTGTCCGATTCGGAGACAACAGAAAGCAACCTGAAGCCGCCGCGGCATTGGAGGATAGGTCCATGGGAACAGTCGCGGCGCAATGGCACGCAACTTTAAGTTCCCTTCGACCGTCTCCCATCTTCTTTGCCAAGCAGTCCGAAGAGCTGCCCGTATTCCTGCCAGGTAGTCGGTGTGAGGAAGAGCGAAACGCTGGTCCGGTCGCAGAGTCCTCGCGGACTCTTTGGTGCCTTCATCGGCGCGCTCATTCCCCGCAATTCCTACATGTCCAGGAACCCAGCAGAAGATATTCTCGACATCTGCCCGGCTCGCCTATACCGTGGCGTCACGGATATCGCGAACCAGGGGATGCGGAGATTCCAATGCCCCGAGAGCACTCAGGAAACTTTGTGAGTCGCTATAGATCACAATCTGGTCTCCGAACCGGGCACGTCGCGTAATCTCCCGTTCCGAGTGGTGTATTGCCACCAGCTCGGCCGTGAAGACAGACGCAGCGCCTGGTAGAGCCCCGCTGACTTCAAACAGAGGGGATACGGCATGGAAGCCGACCTCCTCTTGGGACTTGGAGCCATCCATATACACTGGCAGGGTTCCAGCGTGACACGATGTGTGCTCCAAAAAAGTCGAACGCAATACTCCCGGCGCAGTACAAGCTTTGGGAGCAGAGGCGTGGCGACAAATAGCCAAATGTGGTACCCTCAGGGTGGCGTCCGGGGCAGAACCAGGGGCGCACACGGCCCGAGAACTATATCTAGCTCTCGAAGGAGTTTCCTGGCCCTAAACCCGAAGGGCTTAGGGTATGACTGGCGTCTCTCGGCGGCATAGGCACCATCGAGATCAGCTGCGGATGCAGTGAGAGCTGTTGGCGACTGAGGGAGGCGCCGGGCTCGCGCGTACAGGTGAGTGATGCACTGCACGTGGCGCAGAGCGAGTGGCATCTCCCCAGCATCGACCAACAGGCTCTCAATGGGAAAAGTGCAGAAGGCACCGGTCGCAAGGCGAAGGCTGGTGTGGTGGATCGAATCTAACTCCTGCAATAAACGCTCGGCTGCGAAAGCATAAAACTCGCATCCGTAGTCGAGCTTCGAACGAACAAAGGATCGATAAAAAAGTAGGGCAGTAGCCCTATCAGCACCCCAAGCGCTGAACGTCACGGAACGGAGAATGTCCATGGCGCGGGTACAAGAGACCCTAAGGCTGCGAATATGAGCCTCCCAGGTAAGGCGTCGGTCGAATACAAGACCAAGGAAACGGTGCGACTCCACCACATCCAGGTGCACCCCATTAAAAAACAAATCTGGGTCAGGGTAAAGCCGTGGATGGCGGCAGAAGTGCACCAACTTAGTCTTGGCCAAAGAAAACCGAAACGTGTGCGCTTCAGCATAGCGAAAGACGCGGTTCAATGCCTGTTGTAGTCGACGCTCCAGAGTTGGCATCTGGGCCGCGCCAAAAGAGATCGAAAGGTCGTCCATGTAGAGCGTAGCGAAACCATCTTCCGGCAGCACCAAGGTGATGCCGTTGATGCTCAGGGCAAAGAGTGTGACACTGAGGACACTTGCCTGCGAGACACCCTCTTCCTGCTCCTTTGGGCCGGAGAGAGCTCCCCCCACCCGTACGCGGAATCGATGATCTCGGAATCGATGGCCTAGCGACCATCTTCAAGGGTGTTGCCTCCTGTGAGTCTAACAACTCTGTGGAGGCGCGTGGCCGTTTCGCCTTACGGGAAACGGTCACGCTGGGAGAAGAGGGGGGAGCCCTGGTTTTAGCCGGGGCTGGGTGTGAACCCTTTTTGCCGCCAGCTTTACCAGGGGAGCGCGCGGGTGTAGTAGAGCCCGCAGAACGGCTCCGAATGGGCGCGGAAACAACCATGCTCGTTGGCCTGGATGGGCCAGGAGCAGAGGGTGCTTTTCTAACTATTGAGGCATATGACGTCCGAGGTAGAGCCGGGCGCGCCAGGACCAAGTCCTTAGCCTCGCGGAATGGAAGTCGATCCTGGGCCTGAACGGCCAGGATTTCTTTCTCAAGGAGATATGCACCACATTGCTTTGAAGAAGCAGGGTGCGGCTCTCCGCAATTGACACACTTGGCCACACACGATTTGGACTTATAGTGTGCGACCTTGGAGCAATTTACACAGACTTCGGGTGACCCCGATTTTACACGTCTACATGATCGATTCGTATGGCCTAAGCAGTGACAGTAATAGCACCGCCGCGGCAGTGGCACGAATGCCTTCACGCGGTAGCGGTACCAACCAGCACGCACCGACTCAGGGAGCTTGTCACAGTCGAACGTGACGAAGAGTGTAGGGGTGGGTCTCGAGGCCCCTCCCTGTTTTCTCATCACACGTTCAACCTTGACCGCCCCATGGTCGGCCAGCTCTAGGGTGATGTCCTCAATGGAGTAGTCAACGAGTTCCCTTGCATAAACTACTCCTTTCACAAAGTTCATGGTAGAGTGTGGCGTCACACTCACCGGGGTGCCATGAAGTGTCCGAAGAGCACTTATCTTGACGCCTCGGCGGGATTCGCCGCATTCGCCAGAAGGCTCCCGTCCGAAAAACGGGTTACCTTCGGCTCTCTACCAATTGCACTAGCTAATCCTCTCATCTGATGGATCATGTTGCCCTTGGACAACATGGTGCCATCAGTGGAGTGAATAACGCGGAAGCGTTTGAAGCCAGCGGGCTCGAAAACGCCAGGTAACCTCTGAATGAGGGGCCCCGATGTCATCGAGGCTCCACCCTGTGCATTCTTGGTGTTAGTCTTAGTCAGGGGCTCCGCACACGAGGGGGTAGAGGGGCCGGATGTGCCGATCTTGGCTTGGCCGCCTACCAAAGTGGCAGCAGACCCATTCGTCCCCGCAGCCCCCGCGGATGGAGAGGAGCCCCGAGTCTTCTTCGTCTTTTTAGTCTTTTTAGTATTTTTCTTTTTAGGAGAGGAGGGCGGGGAATGAACCCGCTTCTCACCTCCGCCGGCAGAAGCCCCCATGCCAGATATGCCGGCCTCAGCCAGGTCCCTCTCCAAAATGGAGAAGGTCCTGGTAGTCGTAGGGGCACCTGTCGGAGGAGATCCCTCCCCTTCTTTTACTGCCTTGGAGCCCTTGGCCGTTTGAGGGGGACCTTGCTTTGGGGCGGATTCGGGTTCGGTGCTTGGCGCCGAGCCCGGATTCCGCCCCATGGAAGGCCCTACCGTCTGAGGCTGGGTCTCCTCAAGGACCATGTCTATCACAGGAGGGACCTCCAGTTGGCCATCCCCTTCCAGGACATTGCAGGTCCCCTTGGCAGTATTGTCACTAGTCAGGTGGTGTGGGGAGGCACAGGCCTTGACCCCAGCAAGGTTTAAAATTCTTGCCAGCAGGTCTTTTGAGGGAAGCGACCGAAGGGGCCTGGCTTCCCTCTCCCCCCTAAGGGGGTTTGCCCTACCGAGCCGCTTGCACGAGGGGCGGTCGGCAATGGGCTGCCTGCTGGCTTTCTTGGCAGTCCCCTTAGAAAGCAAAGGAGGGACTGCCGCTGGAGATAGGGAGGTGCCCGAAAGCACCTCCAGAGAAGGGGGCGAGGGGGAGTCTTCTACACCCGTAGGTGTAGGAGAGGAGTAAGCCTCCTCTCCGGTTAAAGAATTATGAAGGGTCCCTTGCGCAAGCACAAGGGGGGAGACCTCCATTTTCTCGGTGGAGCTGCCCGAGGGCGGCTCCTTTGATTTTCTTGGGGAAGTTGAGGGTTGGGGGTTTTTTTTGTCATACATGGGCATGGTGACCCTCTTTTTAATACGGGACGCAATAGTTCATCACCTCTCGCAGTTGCCCGCACTGCGAGAGGTGCTTACATTTTTTTTTTTTTTTTTTTTTATGAGCTCATCTGGCGACTGCCTACTTGGGCATTAGTCGCCGTATTAAAACTGGCCTAGTTCTAGGCTACTTTAAAATAAATTAAAGAGAAAAAAAAACAAAAAAAAAACAAACAAAAAAAAACAACACCCCAAAAGGGGGAAAGGAAGCAAGCTGGTGCGTCGGGGAGAGGTCCCCCCGGCGCAGGAGCGTGCAACTAAAGGAAAAAAACAAACAAAAAACAAACAAAAAACAAAAAAAAACAACAACAAACAAACCTTGCTTAAATAATAGGGAGAAGGCCGGCCTCTCCCAAGAAGTCAATAAGTCCACAAGTCAATGTGCACGAATTTGTCCCGAGCACAAGGGACAGGCGGTAGCGACCCCGCCCATCCCGGTACTGGGACAGGTATCGTGCGCGAAGATCACCCAGAATGGGACATTCGACAAGAATGTGCCGAACAGTCTGGGGGACGACGCGGTCGTTGCAATAGGGCGCAGGCGAGCGCTCCATCAGATAGCGATGCGTCACACGAGTGTGTCCGATTCGGAGACGACAGAAAGCAACCCGAAGCCGCCACGGCATTGGGGGATAGGTCCATTGGAACAGTCGCGGCGCAATGGCACGCAACTTTAGGTTCCCTTCGACCGTCTCCCATCTTCTTTGCCAAGCAGTCCGAAGAGCTGCCCGTATTCCTGCCATGTAGTCGGTGTGAGGAAGAGCGAAACGCTGGTCCGGTCGCAGAGTCCTCGCGGACTCTTTGGCGCCCTCATCGGCGCGCTCATTCCCCGCAATTCCTACATGTCCAGGAACCCAGCAGAAGATAATCTCGACATCTGCCCGGCTCGCTAAAACCGTGGCGTCACGGATTTCGCGAACCAGGGGATGCGGAGATTCCAATGCCCCGAGAGCACTCAGGGCGCTTTGTGAGTCGCTATAGATCACAATCCGGTCTCCGAACCGGGCACGTCGCGTAATCTCCCGTACCGAGTGGTGTATTGCTACCAGCTCGGCCGTGAAGACAGAAGCAGCGCCTGGTAGAGCCCCGCTGACTTCAAACAGAGGGGATACGGCGTGGAAGCCGACCCCCTCTTGGGACTTGGAGCCATCCGTATACACTGGCATGGTACCAGCGTGACACGATGTGTGCTCCAAAAAGGTCGAACGCAATACTCCCGGCGCAGTACAAGCTTTGGGAGCAGAGGCGTGGCGACAAATAGCCAAATGTGGTACCCTCCAGGGTGGCGTCCTGGGCAGAACCAGGGGCGCCACCGGCCCGAGAGCTATATCTAGCTCTCGAAGGAGTTTCCTGGCCCTAAACCCAAAGGGCTTAGGGTATGACTGGCGTCTCTCGGCGGCATAGGCACCATCGAGATCAGCTGCGGATGCAGTGAGAGCTGTTGGCGACTGAGGGAGGCGCCGGGCTCGCGCGTAAAGGCGAGTGATGCACTGCACGCGGCGCAGAGCGAGTGGCATCTCCCCAGCATCGACCAACAGGCTCTCAATGGGGGAAGTGCGGAAGGCACCGGTCGCAAGGCGAAGGCCGGTGTGGTGGATCGAGTCCACCTTCCGCAATAAAGGCTCGGCTGCGGATGCATAAAACTCGCATCCGTAGTCGAGCTTGGAACGAACAAAGGATCGATAAAAAAGTAGGGCAGTAGCCCTATCAGCGCCCCAAGCGCTGAACGTCAAGGAACGGAGAATGTCCATGGCGCGGGTACAAGAGACCCTAAGGCTGCGAATATGAGCCTCCCAGGTGAGGCGTCGGTCGAATACAAGACCAAGGAAACGGTGCGACTCAACCACATCCAGGCGCACCCCATTAAGAAACAAATCTGGGTCGGGGTGAAGCCGTGGATGGCGGCAGAAGTGCACCACCTTAGTCTTGGCCAAAGAAAACCGAAACCTGTGCGCTTCGGCATAGCGAGAGACACGGTTCAATGCCTGTTGGAGTCGACGCTCCAGAGTTGGCATCTGGGCCGCGCCAAAAGAGATCGAAAGGTCGTCCACGTAGAGCGTAGCGAGAACATCTTCCGGCAGCACCGAGGTGATGCCGTTGATGCTCAGGGCAAAGAGTGTGACACTGAGGACACTTCCCTGCGGGACACCCTCTTCCTGCTCCTTTGGGCCGGAGAGAGCTCCCCCCACCCGTACGCGGAATCGACGATCTCGCAAAAATTCAGATATAAACATTGGGAGGCGTCCCCTCGCCCCCATCGTGTGGAGAGTATCCATGATACCGTATCGCCATGCGGTATCATAGGCCTTCTCCAAATCGAAAAAGACCGTGGCGTAGTGCTGTCTACGAAGGAAAGCCTCGCAGACGGCATTTTCCAGTCGGAGCAGAGCATCCGACGTGGAGTGGAACTTGCGGAAGCCGCACTGTGCGGAAGACAGATGGCCTCCGCTGTCCAGGAAAAAGGCTAATCTAACATTTACCAATTTCTCCATCAACTTGCACACGCAAGAGGTTAGAGAGATTGGGCGGAAACCGGTCGGAGTAGAGTGATCTCTCCCCGGTTTGCGAAAGGCGAGCACAGTAGCGATTCGCCAGGAGTCTGGGAGAAGACCTTCCACCCAGATCCTGTTGAACAAATCTAACAGAAAGGCCATGCCTCGCTCACTCAGGTGTCGAAGCATGGCGTACGGGACATCGTCCGGACCATGGGCGGTGTCCGCGCACGAAGCGAGAGCGGAACGCAACTCACTCACAGTAAACTTGTCGTTGAAGGGTTCTCCGCCTCTGGAGGTAAAGTCCAGCCGGCGGCCTTCCGCGACATCACGACGTGCATTGAATGCTGGCGGAGCAGCATCACGGCTAGAGAATGCAGAAAAAGCGGTCGCTAAGGATTCCGCCACGGACCCGGGGTCCGAGATTGCGGTCCCATTCTCCTGGAGAACGGGAGGGGGGTCCTGCGAGAACTTTCCCCGAATCCTTTTGACTCGCTTCCACACCTCAGCTAAAGGGGTCTTCCCGTTAAGTGAAGACACGTATGCCCGCCAAGAAGAGCGGCGGGCGTGCTTCGAAATATACCAGAACCTAGCCCTAGCCCGACGAAATTCAGCGACAGTGAAATCGTTCGGGCGGCGCTTATAGCGCATGTAGGCATAACGCTTCTGTTTGAGGGCCGTCTCACACTCGGCCGACCACCATGGGAGTGGTCGGCGTGCAAAACGGCCAGACGTCCTAGGAATAGTAGTCAGGCCCACGGCGATAAGGTTGCCGGAGAAGAACTCAACGGCCTCATCTACCGACCTAAACTCCTCGACTGAGATAGAGAATTCAGTCATTTCCTGAAATGCAGGCCACCGCGCCCGCGCCAAGCACCACCGAGGTGGTCTCTCAGGCGGCAGTTGCCCTGAAAATGATATATGAATGGGAAAATGATCACTACCATGGAGGTCATCGACCACCCCCCAATCAAAATCAGGCTGTGCATCCGAAGAGCACAAAGATAGGTCAAGGCAAGAAAATGAAGCGGTTCTCGGACAGTGATGCGTAAACTCATCCACGTTTAGGACACCCATCTCAACTCTTCGATCAGATCGGCAAGGACTTGTCCCCTGGGATTTATGGAGTAATCTCCCCAGAGAGGATGCCTGCAATTCGGATCTCCAAGCAAGAGATAGGGCCTCGGCAACCGTGCCACGACGCGGCGGAAGTCCCCCGCGTCGAAGTCAGCTGACGGTGAAATGTACGCAGAAATGATAGTATACCTCCTATCCAGGTGCAGCTGCACAGCCACTGCCTGAAAGGAGGTATCTAAAGAGAAAGGAAGAACGGAGACATCATGCCGGGTGTAAACTGCGCTTCCCCCAGCCCGGCCATCCCGCGGTGGTTGGGTCGCAAGACCCTTATACCCCGGGAGGGCAGGGAGGGGGCACGAACCTAGCATGGTCTCCTGCAAAAAAATAGCTAACGGGGAACGGGACGAGACGAGCCTCCGCAGCTCCTCCCAGTTGGCCCGGAGTCCACGGCAATTCCATTGAAGCAATATGCCCTCCAGGCCTAGCTCGGAGGAGACGCGGGGGCCCTCCTCGAATTGAAGACCCTCACGGGAATGGCCGTACGCTTCCCGGGGGCAGAACCCCGGGCGCTGTTGGCCGGACAAAGTGCTGAAGGCGCTGTCGCCTTCGAGGACTTATTGGGGGAGGTTGGTCTCGCCATGCGAGTCTTTTCCTCCCTCCGCCTCGAAACCTTAGGCGGGCGTTGCGGCTTCGGAGGCGGGGGGCTCTCTTTTCGAGGAACCACCGTCTCCGAGCAACTCGCTCCACCTCGGGGCGTGGGCGAAGGAGCCGAAGCTCCTTTGTTGCTGTCCTCCTTTCGGGGGACAGCTTTAGGAACCCCTGAAGATGGCCTAGCGACCATCTTCAGGGGTGTTGCCTCCTGTGAGTCTAACGACTCGGTGGAGGCGCGTGGCCGTTTCGCCTTACGGGAAACGGTCACGCTGGGGGAGGAGGGGGGAGCCCTGGTTTTAGCCGGGGCAGGGTATGAACCCTTTTTGCCGCCAGCTTTACCAGGGGAGCGCCCGGGTTGGGTAGAGCCCGCAGAAGGGCTCCGAATGGGCGCGGAAACAACCGTACTCGTTGGCCTGGATGGGCCAGGAGCAGAGGGTGCCTTCCTAACTATTGAGGCATATGACGTCCCAGGCAGAGCCGGGCGCGTCAGGACCAAGTCCTTTGCCTCGCGGAATGACAGTCGATCCTCGGCCTGAACGGCCAGGATTTCTTTCTCAAGGAGATATGCACCACATTGCTTCGAAGAAGCAGGGTGCGGCTCTCCGCAATTGACACACTTGGCCACACACGATTTGGACTTATCGTGTGCGACCTTGGAGCAATTTACACAGACTTCGGGTGACCCCGACTTTGCACGTCTACATGAGCGATTCGTATGGCCGAAGCGGTGACAGTAATAGCACCGCCGCGGCAGTGGCACGAATGCCTTCACGCGGTAGCGGTACCAACCGGCACGCACCGACTCAGGGAGCTTGTCACAGTCGAACGTGACGAAGAGTGTAGGGGTGGGTCTCGAGGCCCCTCCCTGTTTTCTCATCACACGTTCGACCTTGACCGCCCCATGGTCGGCCAGCTCTAAGGTGATGTCCTCAATGGAGTAGTCAACGAGTTCCCTCGCATAAACTACTCCTTTCACAAAGTTCATGGTAGAGTGCGGCGTCACACTCACCGGGGTGCCATGAAGTGTCCGAAGAGCACTAATCTTGGCCGCCTCGGCGGGATTCGCCAGAAGGCTCCCGTCCGAGAAACGGGTTACCTTCGGCTCTCTACCAATTGCACTAGCTAATCCTCTCCTCTGATGGATCATGTTGCCCTTGGACAACATGGTGCCATCAGTGGAGCGAATAACGAGGAAGCGTTTGAAGCCAGCGGGCTCGAAAACGCCAGGTAACCTCTGAATGAGGGGCCCCGATGTCATCGAGGCTCCACCCTGTGCACTCTTGGTATTAGTCTTCTTTGTCAGGGGCTCCGCAACCGGGGGGGCAGAGGGGGCAGATGTGCCGATCTTGGCTTGGTCGCTTGCCAGAGTGGCAGCAGACCCATCCGTCCCCGCAGCCCCCGCGGATGGAGAGGAGCCCCGAGTCTTTTTGGTCTTTTTCTTTTTCGGAGAGGAGGGCGGGGAATGAACCCGCTTTTCACCTCCGCCGGCAGAAGTCCCCAGGCCAGATGGACCAGCCTCAGCCAGGTCCCTCTCCGAAATGGAGAAGGTCCTGGTTGTCGTAGGGGCACCTGTCGGAGGAGATCCCTCCCCTCCTTTTATTGCCTCGGAGCCCTCAGCCATTTGAGGAGGACCTTGCATAGGGGCGGATTCGGGTTCGGTGCTTGGCGCCGAACCCGAATTCCCTCCCATGGAAGGCCCTACCGTCTGAGGCTGGGTCTCCTCAAGGACCATGTCTATCACAGGAGGGGCCTCCAGTTGGCCATCCCCTCCCAGGACATCGCAGGTCCCCTTGGCAGTATTGTCACTAGTCAGGTGGTGTGGGGAGGCACAGGCCTTGACCCCAGCAAGGTTTAAAATTCTTGCCAGCAGGTCTTTTGAGGGAAGCGACCGAAGGGGCCTGGCTTCCCTCTCCCCCCTAAGGGGGTTTGCCCTACCGAGCCGCTTGCACGAGGGGCGGTCGGCAATGGGCTGCCTGCTGGCTTTCTTGGCAGTCCCCTTAGAAAGCAAAGGAGGGACTGCCGCTGGAGATAGGGAGGTGCCCGAAAGCACCTCCAGAGAAGGGGGTGAGGGGGAGTCCCCTACACCCGTAGGCGTAGGAGAGGAGTAAGCCTCCTCTCCGGTTAAAGAATTATGGAGGGTCCCTTGCGCAAGCACAAGGGGGGGGACCTCCATTTTCTCGGTGGAGCTGCCCCAGGGCGGCTCCGTCGATTTTCTTGGCGAAGTTGGGGGTTGGGTTTTTTGTTGTTTTTTTTTCATTCATGGGCATGGTGACCCTCTTTTGATTACGGGACGCAATAGCTCATCACCTCTCGCAGTTGCCCGCACTGCGAGAGGTGCTTACAAGCCCGGCAGAGCCAGGCGCTGCCATTCGGGACCACCCCTCCTGCCTGGTGGCCTGGCAGTCCATCGGCATGGCGGCTCCACCTTGGACACGGCGTAAAATTGATAGAATGTGAAGAGGAGAGGAAAGGGGATGTGAGGAAGGTATGGGTGGGGATGAAGAAGGTTGTTAAAAAAAAACCCATCCCGAACCGGAGCTCATGGGTTAGGGAACAATGTCCCCTCTTTCCCCATCCTTGATTCGGGGTGGTTGGCTTGAGAAGAAGGTCAGCATCTACCCTGTGAAATTAGAGGCTGACCAGAGAAAGTTGTGGGAGAGGTTGTATGAAAAGCGACGAGGTAGGGGAGAAATCGGGCTATCTGAAGGAAGGAAGAGAGGCTAAACTGGGGCCGGACGGAGCGCTGGATCCCGTCAGCACGGCGGCCAGGATGGCAAATCGCCGCGCCCCTTACGGGGTCTGCAAAAAGAACCTGAATCAATTCTACTATGATAGTAAAATGAGAGAACCGACGCCAATGGTGACAAATTACCCACCTTACCCTGTATATTGAGATTTTGAGAGTATGTATATTAAGATAATTATTAAGAGAGTATTTAATACCTGGCAGGCTGTATTGAAATGTAAAGAAGTAGAAGAAGGTTGCTAGATCGGGTGTTCTCTCTGTGGGAATTATTCCATACCACCATTATGACGAACCTCGTGATATATTTAGGTTTCACTAATCTAATTTAGATCTCTAGAATGATTATAGAAACGGTACCGAGAACTATGCGATTGCATAGCAACAATAGTTGAACCGTTCCAAAACGGATTGACTGATTGCAAGATTAAGAAGATGCATCGCCTCGCAATTAGGCATAATCGTGTATAGTTAGCATTCATGGATCCCTGAGGTCCTCCTGATGAATCCCTCACAAGTTCTCTACTTCATTTCCAAATCCCATCTCTATTATGACTCCACCCATTTTTTAATTATTTTTTATTATTATCATTAATATAATTTTTTGTATGTATGGCTGAAAAATACCCACACCGCCTTCCAGCACGTATCGTGGAAAAGAACTAAGCCCGATAGGGGTCACTGGCCTCCGAAGCGACACGCACCAGAAACATTTATTCCCTTAAGAGCAATACGTATGTGGAGAGATGACAAAGACCTCTTCCGGCCATGCCGGTTTGCGTTGATGCACGCCGACTTCTCTATTAGGGAAAGTGGATTATTTATTAATAATATTGATCAATGCGTTAGGTTCCTCATCTGTTTTCGCGTCTTAGCTTCAAGCCTCTAATATTCAATGGGTGGGAACAGGTTGGCAGTTTTTTGGCGTTGATGCACCCCGATCAGCCTTTATGGGTAAGCGGTTAAGAATAGTGATGGTAATAATGATGCTTATTATTATTCAACTTCGTTTCATGGAATCAAATTTTGTTTTGTTTCTTTTCGTGTGCACAGGACCCCTATAGGATTGGAGGATGTCAGCAAGTACCCGCAACTCATCGCTGAACTTTTACGAGACGACACTTGGACAGGAGCCGACATTAAGAAACTCACGGGGGAGAACATCATCCGGGTTTTCGCCGAAGTCGAGAAGGTAAATAAGATTGAAACAGTCGTCCCGTTTGCCAAACCGGCTTTATCTTGGCGCAATCCGAACTCGAAAGATTTTCCCTCGATCCACAAGGGCCGAGATATGAGTAGCGAGACTAACCCTCTAGGTTTCCGTTGCTATAACTCCGGTTTTGGCCACCTTCACAAGATCTTAATAAAGGATCTATCAGTCTCTCATATTCTTCTTTTGTATACGCATTTTTATATTTACCTACCAGACATATTTTTCTGGTTGCTACGGTTGCTCAGCAACTCGGCTCTGCACAATGTCTAGGCCGTGAATATCTATTAACACAATGTTTGAATTTTTGGCAGCCTACAAGGAGAGAATAAACTATATGGAGCTGCAAACCTTGTTTGAAATGTAATTTTCAATTCATTGGCAGATTCTTCAAAATACTGCCAGAATAAATAGACTCATTACATTCGTTATAATACTCTGGATATTATGAAAAATTTAAATTTATAAATTGCTATGATTGATTTCCAATAGAAAATAAATAATAAACTTACTTCTTCCTTCATATATATATATATATATATATATATATATATATATATATATATATATATATATATATATATATATATATATATATATATATTTAGGTGGAGAGTTTCAAATATATACAAGAGCTAAAGAGAGCTTATAGTGTTTTCATTAAATGTAAGTTGGGGTAGGGTATGGTAGAGTTGCCCCCCTCCTGATTATGAAAATATCAAGCAGTTGACTTTTTACTACTTGGGGTATATAACACAGATTTTTACTTTACCTAATTTGAGCACTTTTTCCGAACCTCTCCTCACAAACATTTTGGCGCTATTCTCCTCGTCGCTTTTCGCGTCTTAGGATTAAGCTAGTAAGAATCCATGACCTGATTTTTCTTCATTTCCTCTGCAGGTCAGGGATGACCTGCAGGCCAGAGGCTACGAGCCTTTCGAAGAGGAGATTCACCCGGACTACCTTCGAGGGCGAACCAATTGCAGTTACTTCTTCGACACGTCGTCAGGGAAGACCAAATAACGGATCCTCGCAAGGACGTCCAACATTTAGCACTGCTCGCTCCTCTGCCATTACCCACACTATTGGTCCTTCTGCCATTACTGTAACTATTGGTCCTTCTGCCATTACTGGCACTATTGGTCCTTCTGCCATTACCGGCACTATTGGTCCTTCTTTCATTACTGGCACGGTTGGGCCATCCTGCCATTTATTCTACTATTGACTCTTCTGCTATTACTGGTACGGTTGGTCAATACTGCATTTTTTGGCACTATTGGCCCTTCTGCTTTTGTGGTACTGTCGGTCCTTTTGCCAACACTGGTCGGTCGGTCCTTCTGCCATCACTGATCCGTCGGCCCTTCTGCCATTAATGGCACTACTGTTCAAGCATGAAATTATATCACCGCTTCAATTACATTTAAATCAGTCAAGAAATTTTCCGCAAGAAACAGAATGCCAATAAAGCCATTTAATATTATGCTGATATTGCAATTATTATTCTTAATTAAAAAATCAGTTTAATATTTAATATTATGTTTACCTCGAAAATGACTCTTATTTTATACAATTTTTAAAAATATATTTTCTACAAAAAAATTAAAGAACCCCCAAAATTATGAATTTCTTTAAATTTTGTTTTCCTACATTGCATTTAAGCCATTTTTGCATTAACCCATTTAATATATTCCCGCTTTGGTTTTAATTTACCATTTTAAAATTAAATTGGTTGATTGATAATTTTCGTAAATATAAATCAACGTAATTAGAAATCTTGTTTTTCTATGGAAAAAAAAATTGGCCCATTGAACTACAATTCAACGAGGTAAGCTTGGGTTAACGGTAAATAGGTAATTAAATTTACTTCGCTTATATTCAAATAGGGAGGTGATTAATAGTGGCGCTGGTGTTTATTTCACGCCATATCAAATTATAACCAAAAAACTAACAATACCACCATAATTCCCCTTTAAATTAACGAAATTTAAGTTAGTGATCCATTTGGTTCCCTAAATCGGAGGCCAAAGGAGCGAAAATCTCCGTTAAGTGGAGCAGTACAGATGTTACTCTCACGGCGTTACTCTCCCCATTAATTCGTCCCCATATTACTCTCATTTCCGGCTATGGTGTTGAATCATATGGGCACGTGTTAAGAGTGCTATGGGGCAGCGTGCCTGAACACTAAGTGCACATTCAAAAGATAAATGTTGTAGAGAAGACGTGGCAAACATATTACAAACATAATCTCCATACTAGGATTCGATTACAAGCTCGCCCAGTAACAACTTATCATCCTTGTAAAGTATCAAGTACGTTGTATTTATACTATTCGAGCAACCCAACTATTCAATCACTTTACCTTTTCTATGTTCATGAACAAAAACACTTTTGTAACTACCATCATAAAATTAAAATAGTATTTTTTTAATGTTGTATTGAGCACGATCTGTCATCTCTTCAACCATTCAAAACCTCTACACTGATAGAATCATATTATACAGATCACACATTCGTTTCATCGTATCTGTGTATTTAGAATAAATATATGTATATATATATATATATATATATATATATATATATATATATATATATATATATATATATATATATATATTCTCTCTATTTGTGTAGTAGACGACTGTGAGAATAGGCACAAGGTGTGGAAAACTATTGATAATTCAATTCGTCTTCAACTAGAGGCAGAAATATTGTCAAAAATTATATTCAGTCCCACTCGCCTCCTGTTGTTGTCATTACTTGTACATTAGTACTTTTAATTATATTTTTATTATTGTAGAAAAAGGTAGGTTATAAAAGTCGAACTGGTTTCTACCAACACACCAAAGTCTAGCAATATTCAGTAATGAATTTCTTCATCCGTTCGCCAAAACTTTCTTTGGGGGATTTAAAAGGAAGTCTTGGCTACGAGAAGAGCAACAAGAACACGTTTATTTATTAGCATAGAATAGGTTATTACGTTCACGTCTCCTACAACTTCTTTTAGTCAATAGAAACAGATGTACATACATAGGCACATCAACGAGTAATAAAGCAGACATAGAAAATTATAGGTATTTCGCCCGCACAACACCTAATGATAGACACAATCCTCACAAGCACATAAACAGTCTTCTTTTGTGAAAATATATTCTTTGTTATATAAATGTATACTCTAATTATGTGATAAGGAAAAGTATTTATGTTTGCTCATAGTAAAAGTAAGAATATATATATATATATATTCATTATATATATTATGCATACATATTAGTAAGAGCAGGCCTCAAAGAAAAATTTTAATTGAGAAACTTATTTCCCATTTGTAAATAACATGTCTCAATTAATATAAAATTATTGTGCCAATTTAGCCATTGTAAATAATGTCTACATCTTTTACTTTTATGTCCTAGTGGTAAGAATCTCTATATAAGAGAGAAGAGATTTAGAGCAAAGTTTATTGTTTTATATGTAAATGTTTTAGATAAACATTTTGCACAGTTTTACAAACTAATCCTGGAGTTTCTGTTCAACCTTTTCTCCTTTGCTTTTAAATCTTACTTTATCAAATAAGTACTCTACCTGCATTCAGAAATTGTCTTTCTCCCATCCACAAAAGTGCATCCTATTTCCCTCGTGGTTTACCTCTTCCCGCCTCTTATCTCAGCAACCCTCTCTAACTAAGTGCCTTTCGATTTTCTAGGACGAGCAAGCTACGCGATATGCTCCTTATAACTAGACATTGCATAAAATTGCCAAAGGTTAGCTGCTATTTTGAAATATAAATAACCGTTATTTATGAGGAAGAGGACCAGACATCATATATATATATTAGAAAATCGTACGTTATATTAAATTTAAGAAAAAATATTTAAATATTTTTGCAAATCTGTTCAGGGGGAGACATGATTTGAAGATGACGTAGGCTGCTTTCAAACTAGGCTTTGTTTTCTCTGAGGTAAAGCTCATTATGTACATAGAATTTTATTTATCTGTAATCTCCTAGAGAAGTATTTTAGTAATAGGACTATTTGCTTAAAATGAATACTCGAAGCTGTCAAATACAGTAGTGGTAAAGTTTGGAACATTATTCTTAAGTTTATTAGGAATATAATAGGAATATTTAGGAGTATCATGAGTCTTTAATAGGAAACTTTCTATTCTTGGTTAATTTAAAAAAAAATGCAGAACGAAATAAAAAAAATATATCGGTTTACCCATATAAATATAGGTAAAGAAAACTTCGTTAGAACGTTGATTCATTCGGAAATATATATTTCGTAATAATTTTCCTCTGTATTTATTGTTATGAAAATAACTACTCATTATTTTAGCAGCACTAGATAATTAACCGACTGTAAAATACGGACCATGTTAAAAATTAATGCGACTCTTTACTTCGCAAAACTTTGTTTACTTATTTAACTCTGGTCTGCGCCTATTTTTCATAATTAATTTATAAATTTAAAGACATCATGAGACATATATTTACTGCTCTATGAAGAAGTAGATCATTTTACTACTAAAAACTCGGCGTTTATGATGTGAGAACTCATAACGTACCAAAACGGAGTTTGAAAAATAGAAGAAATATATAACAAGCTGTAACTACGATCCCTTCCTCATTATATATAGAAAACTTGCAGCTCAGGATACATGTTTGGAAGAGTCACAAATGACCGAAGGATGAATACTTAAAAAGCTTTCAGTCCTGACAATAAATTTTCTTTAAGATTGAATAAAGTGTAGAATATCTGCTAAAAACCTTAAGTATGATTCAAAAAGGACAATTGCGTACATATCAATTTTAATCGTGTATATGACTCCTTGGCTTGCATTTACTAACGTTTTTCTTATAACCTTTTCGTCTTTTAGTTGCATTATCTGCCCTATAAGTCAGCTACGAATTTTTATTGACCCTTGTTTTTAACAATTTATTAAAATTAGAAAACTTTCTTGCTGTCATTTAACTTTTTTATAAATATATTAAAATAACCTTTTTTCCTGTACTCCATTACCACTAATAAAAAATTTATTTTAGCTGTGTGCTGTATATGTCTATTATAATTGACAAAATATTCCATTATGATTCATAGTTTTTATTCCAAAAGGTTTATCTAACACAATATAAAGAAGAAAAATTGGATATATTGTTTTTATTAGGCACAATTTCAAGTAGAATATATGATAAAACATCTAATGTTTGTAAGAGACATACCTTACCCATTATACTTGACATCATGTTTCCTTGTTGAAGTACGATAATATCAAAACTATAGCTGATTAACCTGCCTTATGCATGTTCAGTATGAAAATTAGGCAAATATTAGCATTCTTTTATAAAAAGATTGGTTTTGTTCAATTCTGGGGCTTGTTGCTTGTCAGAGAACGAATTAATTTTCTTATTACCAGTCTATTAAAGTTTGTTTCTACCTAATTTCATGTCAATAATTAGTAAGCTGATAAAATATTGCTGTTCTTAGAGTTAGTTGGCATTTTTGCCACATGATTTGACTCGACTTAAGAACATAGGTCGTAACGACCCCTTGCTCTGCGTCTGCCAGCTATAGCAGGCATGAAACAGAAATTGAGCGGGGTATACTTGGGCACTTGCGAAAGACTTCCCAAGCGCACTGCTCTACTAACTTAAGCGTGTTCCCTCTCTCAATGAAGAGAGGCAGAGTAGACGCAACAACCGAGCTATAATTGTGTTTATACTCGCCCTTTCCCTCTCATCTCCCTGCCTCCATAGATGAGTTCCCTTTACATGGTTTAGCCCACCTGCTAAAGTGGTTACCAGGTGTGGCACTTGGAGCCAGGATGTGAGAGTTGGGAAGAGAGTGATGACTAGTCAACCTGGCCATCGCACACTCCAGTGAGATGAAGCAATCAGAAGTCAAAATGTGTTACCTCTACTCAGCTTCCCTACACATGAAGATATTCTAAAGGCATTTTGGCCTCTACAAAAGTTCAAGGGAAGGACAGCATTTCTCGGAAATCAGATATCAACCAGATTTTATTAAAACTTTAAAACTTTTATTAATCGACATATGTTGTCTACAGAATAGAATATTCCAAGATTTTACCTTTTTATATCTGAAACAGTACTGATAAGTCACAAATAATCTCTTCTATTTGTGGTGTTTTAGGCATATACCATGTTCAAGTAAGATTATATTTCAATTGTCATAAAAAGAAAAGAAATTATTCACAATAAAGACATAAAATATTAATAGAAACAAGAAATGTGTTTCAGACTGTAAGGGATACGAGTCATGGATTATTCCTGATGATGCCTAATTATAACACTTAATTTATTGGTGTAAGCCTGTAGAAAATGATTGAGTACATTGTCTACAGTCTTGCACTCACTACATAGGAAATAATTCCAAGTGTTTGGTTAGCATGAAATCCAAGACCTTTACCTTACTTTATTTTATGTTTCTTTTTTTCTAAATATTTGCTAGTGAGAGAAGTCAGCATGATTTTTTTCTTTGTTTATTGAGTCTTGACTCTCTCTCGCTCTCGAATATATTTCACAATAATGGGTATTACAATCCTGACCTATTCATATTTTTAATGAACATTCCAGTGATCTCAGAGGTCAGGATTGAAAAACCAAGGTAGAATAAATACAAATGTTCTAAAGACTTGACTCAAACGAAAATAGATACACAGACATAAACATAAGGTTACATAGATGCACAAAAAAAATAAATAGTTTATTATGATTAATATAAATATTTACTCTCACATTAAAAGTTTCGACATTGCATTGTGAATATAATTCAAAAAATAACTATCGGGTTTATATAAGCCAGGACTTTAATTAAAATTTGTGAATTTACCAATAAAGGTCGATTCAATGATATTCCTTGAAATTTTATTATCGTTATTATGACAGATGATTGAAACAGAATTCCAATCAATATTGTAATTAAGATATGATATGTGAACATAAAATGAGCTGCTTTCTTCGCTAGGACGGACATTATATTTATGCTGAGAAATTCGTTTTTTTAAACATTTACCTGTTAGGCCAAAGTAATATTTAGAGCAATCGATACATTTTACGCAATATACATTATCAATAGGGAAAGGAGCGTTCTTGACTAATAGATTAGAGATAGTATTATTATAGTTGAATACTACACAAATGCCTAGAGATTTTAAAATATGAAGGAGAAAAGCAAAGGATGGATTAAAAGGATTAATTTAAGTCCTGGCTTATATAAACTCGATGGTTATTTTTTAAAATTATATTCCCAATGCAGTATCGAAACTTTTAATTTAAGACTAAATATTTAGATTAATCTTAAACTATTTTTTGGGGTGTGTGCATCTATGTAGTCTTATTTTTATGTCTGTGTATTTATTTTCATTTGAGTCAAGTCTATTGAACATTTGTACTTATTCTACCTTGGTTTTTCAATCTTGTCCTCTGATGTTAATCTCTCGCTCAGATTTTCTCCATCCCTAATTGCTTAGGCAGTATTTTAATCCTCTTGTCAACCTTTAGTCTTTAGAATTTACCTAATGTTTACATTTCATATTACTTTATTTTGTTGATTGCTTTTTTGCCTTTTGTGGGCGTTCCCTCTCCTCTGTATCATCCTTATATATATATATATATATATATATATATATATATATATATATATATATATATATATATATATATATATATATATATATATATATATATATATATTATAATTTTCAATACTTTTGTTATTCCTTGATAAAGAACTCGAAATAATGTACAAAAGTACTTGGAGTCCTCGTATTAATTTTGCACATATATATATATATATATATATATATATATATATATATATATATATATATATATATATATATATATATATATATGGCCATAAACAGATTCACCTAAACAACGTCGATTAAACTTCTTTTTTTTTCGTTCTTTTCAATATCTCTTCGCATCATTCTCACTCCTTCCCCCTGAACCCTTTCTCATTAATGAACTTGTTCTTGGTTTCAATCCTCATAAAATACGAAATATTTCTCATGATACCAAGACATACACGAGAACATTAAATGCCGCCATATGAAAGAAAAAACAAAAATAGATACAACAAGCTTAACGTAAAGAAAATGTAAAAAGTATAAAAATTTACAAATAGCGCACAAAAACATTTTTTTGCACTTTATATATATATATATATATATATATATATATATATATATATATATATATATATATATATATATATATGAGAATTTAAGTTCTTAAGTTCTTCAGTTATCTGTTATTGATGTCAAGTTTTCTATACATATTAGATTTTTTGCGAAAATATATCCGAAAATATTTATTTTTAGGTATAATATTCAATAATGAGGAAATCTTTTATTCTATCCTACGATTTGTTTTGATGAAGGAATTTTATTGGTTTTCAAAACCAACGTTTAAATACATGTGTAAATATTTATACTGAAATATACGAGTTGTTGGTCGTTTGAGTTTAAATTTTCCTTATTTTTAAGAGAAAAACGTTATTAATACTAAATGTGTTTTTTAGTTTTTGAGAAGTTTGAAGTTTGTGATTAACACAAATAAGAAAAGGAGAGGTGAAACAGAATCGGAAGAAAGATTTAGAATGATTAGGTCAATAACGGTTCATATGTTGTCGATTTCAACCAACTGCTACACATAGGCCTACCAAGAAAGGTTCGTCTCATTAGGGTACACCGCTAAGGTTAGCCACGTTCTCCTGCCATTAATTATCTATGCCGATCTCTTTTATGCATAAAAAGGTTCAGTTTAAGATTTCTCTCTTACTTCTGTCGTTTCCTCAAGCCATTTTTACTTGATAAATGTCACCGCTTTCATTATATCCGCCATCCCTTTTTCTGTTATCATGCAAGTATTTCTTTTATGACTCAGTTTCTAACTGTAATAAGACATGTATGGCAGAAAGAGATGCATTTGCTATAGTGTAGTAGAGTCCCTTGTTCAGTTTGCCATTTCAAGTTGCAACTTGCCTTTCCTCCGAAGAAGTTATAGCGATATCCTTCCTTCGCTAGTGGGAGCGCCTTGCACATCATCGCACTCCTTATGTCGAATGTAAAATGAATCATTGGATTGTTTTTCATGGATGCTGAAAAGTCTAAATTTGAAGTGATTGAATATGAAAAAGAAATAATGGATTGCTATCAAATGTTATATTTTGGTATAATTAAGGAGTGTGGATAAAAGAAAAAACGTGAAGTCTAAACTTACTAATTTTATTACGAATAAATACGTAAAGAGTGCAGTGATCTTTGGCCACGGAGATCATTTGCCCCAGAAAGTTTTGCCACCATCGCAAAGGGAAGATATTTACCCGATTATAGCAATGAGAATTGTTGAAAGAGTCTTATGCAAAAATCAGTATAATCCCCCCAAACTCGATAATTTTCAAGGGTTGTGAGCTTAAATCAGTGAACTTTATCCAAACTTAATTGGGATTACTTAAATTCAGTGTTATATTTTCGCGTGTTTGAGGATAGTTTGTAGAATTAAATATAAATTTGGAGCAGTTTAATATTTAACGGAGATGTATCATGGTATTTCTCTTTAGAAAACTATACTGTACCTACTGTACTAATACTGTACTAACAAGCGATTGGAACCGAGTGTGGGAAATAAATGTAAATGGGTCCAATTATTACTTAATAAATGGGGCGTAAGCAAATAGAGTTTATTAAGCCCCCTAACCAAAAGGAGGACCCTGGCTATTAAGACTTTGGTCATTGGCCTAAGGAAAAGATTAAAATGAGAGGCGGACAAGAAAATTGAGTAGAACTTCAATATATCACTGAGACACCTAACTGAAGTGTATGGTGGGTTCATGAAACTATAGAAAACTTAAGATCGTTTAGATATAAAAATATTCACATGTGATAAGAATGTAAGAAAGTGGTGGTAAAGAATTTGATGGTTTCAAAAGAATGATGAAAGTAAGGATTACTTTCAAGTGCAAGATGGCCGAAGTGACTCGTTTGGCATGCGAAAAAAGTAGGAACAAGTGTCTGATGGCACCTTAGCTGTTTAATCTCTTTTATGGATGAAGTACTGATAGGAGTATGTATCGGAATGAGGAGAAATTAGATGTAAGATTGATGAGGAATGGTGAGTGAAGGGTTTTATCTATTTTCGTATAGGTGGTTGAGAAGGAAAGAGATTAAGAAATGCTGATCTTGGTCTATGATAGGGTGTGTGTGAGAAAGGGTTTAAGTGAATTAATAAAAGATGGAAGTAATGATATATTTGGGTGAGAATGGTAAATGAGGTGCTAAAGATGAAAGAAATTGCAACCCCGGTGTGTACTGGTGCAAATATGGGAGTATAACTTTGTTATGGAAGGAGGGGAAAGATCTTGAATAAGAGCTTGTCTGTGAGGGCAAGTTAGAAAGAAGAGCGAATTGGTATAGGTTGGTTTCTGGTATTAAGAAAGGTGTGTATGAGGTTGTGACTGAAAGTGTTGTGATGTGGTATGGACATGTAATAAAAATAGGTGCAAATAGAATTGTAAATGGAATCTACGAGAGTAGGTGTGAAGGTGTGAGAAAGTTTGGAATTCCGCGAAAAATATTATTTGAATGTCAGAGAGAGAGGATGAAGTGGATAATTTTATGAGTGATAAATGTGCATGAAGGGGGTTTTTAAGGAGGTGTGCCCTGGGCCATCTACCCTTGGATTAACCCTGCCTGCCTGCATGAGACTTGTGAAGAGAATATACGAGAGTGAAAGTCAGGTTGTGGGAAAAGTGGAAGACGGTGCAAAGGGTGGCTTGCCTATGTGAAAGAGTGTATAAAAGAGATATGGTATTGCCAAACAGTACCATATTCCTTCTCCAGATCGAATAAATCCGCGGCATAGTGTTGTTTACGAAGTAAGACCTCGGAGACAGCATTTTTCAGTCGGAACAGACCATCTCACGTGGAGTATAACTTGCCAAAGCCGCACTGTACGGAACACAGGTGGCTCCACTGTCCAGAAAACCCTACTCAAACATTTACTAATTCCTCCATTAATTTGCTCACGCAGAACGTTAGAGAGATTGGTCCGAAACCGACATGATTAGAGTGATCTCTTCCTGGTTTCGAAAGATGAGCACTGTAACCATTTACCAGGAATCTGCAAGGATATCCTCTGTCCAAATCAGGTTAAAGAAATCTAACAGAATGCCATGTCTTGGCCACCTCTATGTGAAAATATGGCATAAGGGACATCGCGAAATACTCCGCCATGGACGCGGGGTCCAAGAATGCCCTCTTGTTTCCCTAAAGACGGGAGAAAAGTCCTGTTTGAGTCGATTCCACACCTCTGCAAGAGGGGTCTACTCGCTAAATGAAGACATGTATGGCTACCAGGAAGAGCGAGGGCGTGCTTCGAAACATACCGAAACCTAGCCCGACGAAATTCACCGACGGTGAAATCGGTCAGGCGACACATGGGGCATATAGCTATAACGCTTCTGTCTGAGGGCTGTCTCACACTCGGCTAACCATCAATTGAGCGTCAGTGTATAAATCGGCCAGACGTGGTGGGAATAGTAGATAGGCTCAGGGTGATGTGGTTGTCAAGAAATAACTCTACGGCCTCATCTAAATACCTACCTAAACTCCACGAATGGGACAGAGAAATCAATCTTTTCCTGATTTTTTTTTCATAGTGGTAGCCCATCTGGTGACTGTCTAGTTGGGCATAATTTGCCATACACAACATAGTCTACTACTAAATATATTAAAAAACAAAGAACAGAACAAATAATATGTAACTAACAAATAACCACGATAAAAGAGAAAAAAAAAAACGAGAAAAAGGAAAAGAGGGAAGCATGCTTCGGAGGCGGGGGTAAGCCCGCCTCCCTTCGGCGCAGGAAAATACAACCTACAAAAAAAGGTCAAATAAAGTGAAGAAGGCCAGACTCCTCCAAAAAGTCGTGGAGCTCACAAGCCAGTGTACACAAACGCGTCCCGAGTAAAATTGACAAGCTGTAGCGACCCCGCCCATCCCGGTACCTGGATAAGTAACGTGCGCAAAGATCACCCAGACTGGGACATTCAACTAGAATGTGCCGAACAGTCCGGGGGTCAAAGCAGTCGTCACAGTAAGGCGCAAGCGAGCGCTCCATCAAATGTTGGTGCGTCTCGCGAGTGTGTCCAATTTGGAGACGACAGAAAGCTCCCCGGAAGCCGGCGCGGCATTAGGGAGTAGGTTCATGGGAACAGTCGCGGCGCAATGGCACGAAACTTTAGGTTCCCCTCGGCCCTCTGCCATCTTATTTCACAAGTATTCCCGAGAGCTGCCCGTATTCCTGTCATGTAGTCGGTGTGAGGAAAAGCGAAACGTTAGTCTGGTCACCCAGTCCTCGCGGACTTTTTGGCGCCCTCATAGGCGCGCTCATTCTCGACAATTACTGAATGTCCAGGAACCCAGCAAAAGATAATCTCGACATCCGCCCGGCTCGCCAAAACCGTGGCGTCTTGATATCGAGAACCAGAAGATGCAGAGTTTCCAAAGCCACGATATCAGTCAAGGGGCTTTATGAGTCTCTATGAATCATAATCCGGTCTCCGAACCGGGCATCTCGCGTAATCTCCCGTACCGCACAGTGTACTCCAACCAGTTCAGCCGTGAAGACAGACGCAGCGCCTGGCAGAGCCACGCTGACTTCAAACAGAGTGGATACGGCGTGGAAGCCGACCAGCTCTTGAGACTTGGAGCCATCCTTATACACTGGCACGGTTCCAGTGTGACACGAAGTGTGCTCGGAAAAAAAGCCGAACGTAAAACTTCCGTCGCTGTACAAGTTTGGGGAGCAGAGGCATTGCGACAAATGGTTAAAGGTGGTACCCTCCAGGGTGGTGTCCTGGGCAGAACTAGGGGTACTACAGGCCCGAGAGCTATACCTAGCTCTCGAATAAGTCTCTCGGCCTTAAAGCCGAAGGGAATAGGGTATGACCTGCGTCTCTCGGTGGCACTGGCACCGTCGAAATCAGCTGCGAATGCGGTCATAGCCCTTGGCGACTGAGGGAGGCGCCAGGCTTGCGCTTACAGGCGAGAAATGTACTCTGCACGGCACAGAGCGAGTAACATCTCTCCAGCATCGAGAAGTAGGCTCTCAATGGGGAAAGTGCGGAAGGTACCGGTCGCCAGGCAAAGGCCGGTGAGGTGGATAGAGTCCACCTTCTGCAGCACACGCTCAGCTACAGATGCATAAAACTCACATCCGTAGTCGAGCTTCGAGCGAACAAAGGATCGATAAAAAGTAAGGCAGTAGCTCTATCAGCACCCCAGTCGCTGAACATCACTGAGATAAGAATATCCATTGCGTGGGTGCAAGAGACCCTAAGGCTGCAAATATGAGCCTCCCAGTTGAGTCGTCGGTCAAATACAAGACCAAGGAAACGTTGTGAGTTTACCACTTCCAAGCATACCTCCTTTAGAAAAAAGTCTCTGCCAAAGTGGAGCCGTAGATGGCGGCATAAGTGCACCACCTTAGTATTGGAAAGCAAAACCCAAGCCTCTGCACTTCGGCCTAACAAGAGACGCAGTTCAATACCTGTTGGAGTCGACGCTCCAGAGTTGGTATCTGGGCAGCGCCAAAATAGATCGAAAGGTCGTCCACGTAGATCGTAACGAGAATATCTTCCGGCAAGACCAAGGTAATGCTGTTGATGCTCAGAGAAAAAAGGGCGACACTGAGGACACTTCCTAACCGGACACCCTCTTCCTGCTCCTCTGGGGCGGAGAGGGCTCTCCCCGACCGTACACGCAGAATCGACGATCTCGGACAAATTCAGATATAAAGATTTGAAGGCGTCTTCTCCACCCCCCCCTTATCGTTTGGAGCGTCTCAATGATACTGTATCAACATGCGATATCATACTTCTTCTTCAGATCGAAAAACACCATGGCGTAGTGCTGGCTACGAAGAAAGGCCTCGCAGACGACATTTTATAGTCGGAGCAGAGCATCTGACGTGGAGTTGAACTTGCGGAAGCCGCACTGTGCAGAAGACAGATGGCCTAGGCTGTCCAGAAAAAAAGGCTATTTTAACAATTAACAATTTCTTCATCAACATGCGCATGTAGGAATTTAGAGAGATTGGGCAGAAACCGACCTCGTTAGAGTGGTCTCTCCCCAGGTTTCAAAAAGCGAACACCGTAGCAATTTGCCAGGAATCTGCTACGATACCTCCTACCCAGATCTTGTTGAACAAATCTAACAGAAACGCAATGCCTACTCATCCAGATGTTGAATCATGGCGTACGGGACATAGTCTGGACCAGAGGCAGTGTCTGCGCACGAAGCGAGAACGGAGCGCAACTCACTCGGAGTTAACCTGTCGTTAAAAGGTTCTTACCCTCTGTAGTTAAAGTCCATTCGGCGGCCTTCCGCGACATCACGACCCGCATTGAATTATGGCGGAGCAGTATCTCGGCTAGAGACTGCCGCGAAAGCGATCGTGAAAGATTAATCACGGACGCAGGGTGCGAGATTGCGGTCCCATTATCCTGGATCACGTGAGGGACATCCTCTGAGAACTTGGCCCGAATCCTTTTGACTGGCTTCCACACCTCTGCTAGAGGGGTCATCCCGTTAACTGAAGACACGTATGCTCGCAAAGAAAAGCGCTTGGCGTGCTTCGAAATATACCGCAACCTAGCCCCAGTGAACTTGTTCGGGCGGCGCTTAAATGGGCATGTAGGCATAACCATTCTGTTTGAGGGCCGTCTCGCACTAGGCTAACCACCATGGGAGTGGTTGACGTGCAAGACGGCAAGACGTTCTAGGAATGGTAGGCATGCCCAGGGCGATGAGGTTGCCGGAGAAGAACTCAACGGCCACGTCAACCTAAACTCCTCGACTGTGATAGAGAAACCAGTCATTTCCTGAAATGCCGAACACGATGCCCACGACAAGCACCCCCGGGGTGGGCTCTCTGGTGGCAGCTGCCCCTAAAATGTTAGTTGGATGGGAAAGTGGTCACTACCATGGAGGTCATCAACTACCCCCCCAAACAAAATTAAACTGTGCATCCGGAGAGCACAAACATAGATCGAGGCAAGAAAATGAAGCGGTTCTCGGCTCGGACAGTTATGCGTAATCTCATCCACATTTATGACACCCATCTCAAGCTGGTCGATCAGGTCGGCAAGGAATTGACCTCGGGGATTAATTGAGTAGCCTCCCCAGAGGAGGTGTCTACCGTTCAGATCTTTGAGCAAAAAAGGGCCTCGTCAACCGTGGTACGATCGGCAGAATTTTCCCCCGTCGAAGTCGGCTGACGGTGGAATATACGCGGAAGTAACAGTGTACCTCATATCCAGGTGCAGCTGCACAGCTACCGACTGAAATGAGGTATCTAAAGCAAAGAGAAGAACGGAAAACACATGCCAGGTATAAATGGTGCATCCCCCGGCACGGCCCCTATCCCGTGGTGGTGGGGTGGCAAAACCCTTATACCCCGGGAGAGTGGGCAAAGATCACGTGCCCTGCATGGTCTCCTGCAAAAAGATACCTAACGGTGAACGGGACGAAACGAGCCTCCGCAGCTAATCTCAGCTGGCCCGTAGTCCACGGCAATTCCATTGAAGTAATATGTCCTGCAGGCCTAGCTCGCAGTAGATGAAGGAGCCCTCTTCTAAGAGAAGACCCACACGGGAATAGCCGTACGCTTCCTGGAGGCTGAACTCGCGGCGCTGTTGGACGGACAATGAGCTGAAGGCGCTGTCGCCTTCGAAGACTTACCGGGGGAGGTTTAGCTCGCCATAAGAGTCTATTCCTTCCTCCGCCTCGAATTCTAGGCGAGCGGGGGGAGGGGGCTTCGAAGACGGAGGTCCTTCTTTTGGAGGATCCACCGTCTCCGCGCCAATCGGCACGCCACTTGGTGTAGGCAAAATATCTGAAGTTCCTTTAGTGCTGTCTTCCTTTCCGGGAGCCGTTTCGACTTAAGGGAAACGGTCACGCTGGAGGAAGGGAGGGGAGCCCTGGTTTTTGCCGGGGCTGGGTGTGAACCTTTTGTGCCACCAGCTCTACCAGGGGAACGCCAGGGGTGGGTAGATCCATCAGAAGGGTTCCGTATTGGCGCGGAAACTACCGTGTTCGTATGCGTGGTTGTGCCAGGAGCAGATGGTGTCTTTCTCAATATTGAGGCATATGACGTCCCGCTCAGCGCCCGGGCGCGCCAGGGCCAAGTCCTTAGCCTCGCAAGATAAGAACCGATCCTGTGCATGAATGGCCTGTATTTTCTTTCCAAGGAGATACGCACCACATTGCTTCGAAGAAGTGGAGGGCGGCTCTCCACAATTGACATGCTTGGCCACACACGATTTGGACTTATCGTGTGTGGCCTTGGATCAACTTAAACAGATTTCTGGTAACCCTGACTCTGCACGTCAAAGCAGCGATGAGTATAGCCGAAGCGGTGACAGTAACAGCACCTCCGCGGCAGTGGCACGAATTCCTTCACGTGGTGCCGATACCAACCGGCACGCACTGACTCAGGTAGCTCGTCACAGTCGCACGAGACGAAGAATGGTGATTTCGAGGTCCTTCCCTGTTTTCTAATCATACGCTCCACGTTAAACGCCCCATGATCAACTAGCTCTAAGGTGATGTCATCTATGCAGTATTCCACGAGTTCCCTCGCATAAACTACTCCTTTCACGAAGTTCCTGGTAGAGTATGGTGTCACAATCACAGGCATGCTATTAAGTGTCCGAAGATGACTAATCATAGCCGCCTCGTAGGGGTTCGACGCATTGCCCAAAAAGTTCCCATCCGAGAAACGGGTCTCCTTCGGCTCTCTACTAGTCACACTAGCTAGAGCTCTTCCCTGATCGATCATGTGGCGCTTAGCCAACATGTTGCCATCTTTCAAGCGAATAACGAGGAAACGCTTGAAGCCAGCAGGCTTGAAAAATCCAGGTAGCCTCTGAATTTGGGGCCCCAACGTTTTCGAGGCTTCGCTCTCTGCAGTTCTGGTCTTTGTTTGGGACTCCCCACACGGGGGCCAACTGGGTCCGGACGTGCCGATCTTGGCTTGGTCACTTACCGAAACGGCAGCGGCCCCGTTCGTCCCTGCGGCCCCCTCAGAAGGAAAGGAGCCCCGAGCCTTCGTCTTTTTCTTGTTTTTTTCTTTTTAGGAGAGGAGGGCGGGGAATGAGCCGCTTCTTCCCTCCTCCGGCAGGAGCACCCAGGCCAGATGGACCGGCCTCAGCAAGATCTTTCTCCGAAATGGAAAAGTCTTGGCTTTCACAGGGGCACCAGCCGGAGGATGAGATCCCTCCTCTCCTTGTACAGCCTTGGAGACCAGAGCCGTCTGAAGAGGACCTTGTACAGTGGCGGACTCAGGTTCGGTCCCATGGAAGATCCTACTGTCTGGGGCTGGGTTGCCTCAGGGACCATGTCTATCTCAGGAGGGGCCTTCATGTGGCCATCCAGACAAGGGCACCTCCACACAAGGGGGTGAGGGGTAGTCCCCTACACATATAGGCAAAGGAGAGGACTAAGGTTCTTCTCCGGTTGAGGAGTTGTGGATGGTCCCCTGCAAAGCACAAGGGGGACCACCATTTTTTTTTCAGTGGAGCCACCGAGGGTGGCTCTGACGATTGTCGAGGGGGAGATAAGGAAGTATTTCTTAAATTTCACCATTGGGCATTGCTACCCTGTTTTAAATACTGGATGCAAATGCCAATCACCCCACGCAGTATCCCGCTCTGCGAGGGGCGAGTACGGGGCGGCAGAGCATGCTGCTGCCATTTGGGGCTACTCCTCCCGCTTAGTGGCCTGGCAGCCCATCGGCATGGCGGCTCCATCTTGAGTACGGCGTAAAATGAATAGAAATTGAAAGGAGAAAGAAAAAGGAAGTGAGGAAGGTGTGGATGGGGATGAAGCAGGTTGTTAAAAACCTACCACCCCAGACCAGAGCTCAGGGGTGAGGGAACGTTGTCCCCTCTCCTCTCAGCCCCGATCCTTGATAGTTCAGTGAGAGGAATCCTGTCGGCATCTACTTTGTGAAATTAGAGGCTGACCAGACAAAGTTGTGGGATAGGTTGTAGGGAAAGTGAGGAAGTAGAGTAGGAAACACAGGCTCTCAGAAAGAAGGGTAAGAGGCTAAGCTGTGGCCGGACGGTACGCGAAATCTCGTCTGCACGGCGGCTAGAAAGGCAAATCGCCGCACCCCTTACGGGCGACTCTTTTCCTGAAATAGGGACCACCGCGCTCGATCCAAGCACCATCGGGGTGGTCTTTCAGGCGGCAGCAGAACAAAAAAAATTATATTCAAATGGGAAACTGATCACCATCATGGAGTTCATCAATCACCTTCCATCCAAAATTAGGCTATGCATCAGGAGAGCACAGGGATAGATCAAGGCAGAAAAATGAACCGGGTCTGAGGCTTCTGATAATGAAGCGTAAACTCATATGCAATTAGGAGACACTGAGAACATATAACGGGAAAGATCCAAGCGTATAAATATCTCAATGGCTTAAATTTTATACAATCAAAGTCAAGTAGTCGGCCAATGCAATAGTGACAACTGTGCCAAGAAGGGAAGAGAATTCCAAAGTATCCACTGCTTATATTTTTAACATTTAAAAAAAGTTAAAGTGACCCACACAACAATAAGAAGCAATATGTTTCCGTTTGGCTGAAGCTGAAGTTAATGATTCAGAGACGATAATGAAAATATCCATGTACCAAAACGAGTTCCAATCCTACGAGGGAATAAATAGGCTATAGCATCATAAAGCTCATGTTGCATCAAGGTTCTGAGTATTTCCAAAGAGCTCATTTATTCTGATATCCATTTACCAATTAACATGAATGATGTAACGAAAATACAACCGTTTTTCCATGAATTCAGACATGTTCGAAGAAAGGCTGAAAGCATTTGAAGCATTTTTTTTCCGATAAAAACATACCAACCGTAAAGAATATTAGAAGAAGCAAAGCTTTATGAGGTTTCTTTATTGCAAATAGACAAAAATAAAAAAGAAAATTGCTTGTCTATTTTGAAATAAAACCCACTAACATCGGCAAAAATATTAAAAATAGGTAGTCGGTTTTATTTATAACAGCGCACCGATTAAGGACCCAGAAATGGTAGAAAGATTAAAAAAAAAAAAAATAATGTTTCTTATTATAAATATGTAGAAGAATTTCCAAATTTGCGTCCACAGAATAACCTTTGTATAGTCCCTTTTAGCGGCCCTAATACGAACACAGCCGCCGAAATTACTAGAAGGTTATCTTTAGGTAAAGTTGATCGATTAGACTAATGATCACGAACAACAAAGTAGAGTAAAGAACAAAATTTGCATAATAAGAGATGCGATCCAGAGCCTGTTAGAATCAGAGCCGCGCCTAAATGGATCTTAAATAGTCTATGTAGAACGTAACTAGAACAACTTGATGTGGCGCCAAACGATACGGTTGAGCTGGTCAGTGAAGAAACTTTCCTACATGGTTCACTTTTCTTGCCATGCCGAATTAGAGAAAACTACCACTACCATTATTGAGAAACGACAAACCTATATGAACCCAGCCTAAAAGTTTAGGAGGTTTCCACTTGACCACAAAGAATCATGCGGTATCATATATGTACCTTTCCCTAATCGAAAAACAAAGTCGCGAAGTGTTCTCTATGGAGGAAGGGCTCGCGGATGTAATAAGGGTACAATACTGAGCAGACACTAAAGTGGAATGGAACTTAAAGAAGCTGCATGGTACTGAGAAGAGGTGACCACTGTTTTCTAAATAAACTACCCTAACACTTATCAATTTCTTCATCAACGTACAAACCAAAAATGTTAGAGAAAGTGGACGTAACCTAGCTTAGGTGGAGTCATCTCACCTTGGTTTGCGAAAGTCAAGCACATAGCCATTCGCCATGATTCTAGGAAAATACTCTCCCACCAGATCCCTATGTTTTCCCCTTGTCACCACTGGGGGAAAGATCTGCGCACGATGCAAGATCAGCGGAAAGCAACCAGGTGAGTGAAATGCTTTAAATGCTGGTATAGCAGTATGTCATTTAGAATATTGGGAGAAAGCTGTCGAAAAGGACTACACCTCTAATACAGAGCGGATAATAGAGGGATGCTTTTCGGCCTTGTGTTGAATCTTCTTAACACGTATCTAAACCTCTAAAATAGAGGTCCTTCAATTAAAACTAAGCACGCAAAGCCGCCCAGAAGAGTGGCAAACGTGATTCATATTGAAACGAATTAATATTCTCTGCCCAGTGGAAGCTCAAGGAAGGCACTTGTAGGGCTTAAAGGCATCAGTTCTTTTTTGTGGATGGAGTCTCATATTTTGTCGACCATCACAAAATCGGTTGACTTACGAAATGGCCAGGCGTTATGCAGAATAGAAACCAAATACGCCGTTATGAGAATACTGGAGTAAAACACAACTGCCTCGGCTACCGACCTAAATTACACAGGTGAGACAGTGAGGTCAATCATTTCGTCAAAGATAGACTAATATGCTAGATCCGAACACAACCAAAGTGGTGAGTAACGAAAGCAGCTAATCAAAAGAGATCTGAATGAGAAAATGATCGCTTCCCCCCAAAGTTTACTTGTCATCGGGAGAGCATTTAGATAGAACTGCAAAAGAACAACCTCTGACCCCCCGCCTATTTATTGGAGTCCACGTGCGATGGTATCCCGCCCGGAAAACGTCACTTCCTGTTCGAACATTCATGAATTTTCGACTACTGACAGCATTGGGGAAATATTCCCCAATCCTGCAAACTCGTACCAAGCCTCCTTCGTCACGGTAACGAGGCAAGGAAGAGCTGCTGTTTCTCGCACCTTGCTGCTAAATGATGAATCAACTCCGCCTCCGGATTAAGATGTCTAGAGCTTGTGACTCCTTTCTTCAAACTCCCCCTTTCCCATCAGAATCGGGTATACAAATACTCGGGTTATATTGTAGTTCGATGAGTCCAAGCACACCTCAAGAGCATCTTCATCGTCTAAAGTCTAAGTCCCGTAAGCGTTCGGCAGACAGCAGGACTTTCTCCGCTGTGATTCTACCCCAGTCATTTGGTAGCTTCTGTGAACGGCAAGCCTTTGAATTTGCGCAACAGTCTTCCTTCGTTTACTCGAACCGAAGAAAATCTCCATCAATTACCTTTGAGGGAATGAAGTTTCTTCTTCCAGTAGAATTACCTGTAGTCCCAGATTTCCCGTCGAACGTCATCTTTGAAGATTAAGATTGGCTATCTTCATCGGAAGGTTGGTTCGGATCGTGCCCCACCTGCCTCTTTCGGACCATGACTCACTTGCCTCATCTGATCGTGCCCCACTTGTCTCATTGGATCGTGCCCCACTTGTCTCATCGGATCGTTCCCTATTCACCTCATCGCAAGAAGGACCGTCCTCGAAGTCACCGACCCGTAAGACTTAAACCACCTCCATTATTAGTATTGTCAAGTTCCCCCCTTTTTGTTCTGAGCCTAGTAACATTAATTAATTGATTCTATTTGAGAATCCCTCCTTATAATAATTATCAAGAGACTATTTTAATTTAAATAATTCCCTTTTGCCTATTATTATTATTCTTTTTTTTTATCTTTGTAAATAAAATTATGTTCTTGTTGTTTCATCTTTAACTAACCTTTAACGATACTCTCGGCCTATTCAAGTAAATCTCGGAAACCAATTATGCGTTCTGTCTGATTAATAAAGATTTTGAAACCCAACGCCTTAAGCTTGACCTCCTACTTGGTCAATAATCCCTGCAAACAGTCCTTCGACTCTTCGCGTTGCAGTAGGTGATTAAGTCACCCCCCCCCCCACATAATATAGGAGTCGTATATGGTATAGAGTTGTGTTCCGTGACAAGAACAATTATTGAAAATGAAGCAGGTTTAGGCTCGAGGTGCGTCAAGTCTTCCACATTAAGTAGCTCAATCTCCAGCTTTGCGGCCAGGTCCAATACGACTCAGTCCCTTGAACTGACCGTGTAGTCTCTCCAGAGTGGATATTTACCATTCAGGTTGCCGATCAGGAGATAGGGCTTTGCCAACAGAGGTACGACGTAGCGAAACTCAGCCACATCTAAGTTGACTGACGGTGGAAGGTACAACAGAATACCACCTGTTCTGGTAAAGTTGAACTGAAAATAAACCTTCAGGATGTAGAGGAATAGAACTCGTATCCATTGTCAACTGAGGGGCAGGAAGGGCTAGCGCATACAAGCGAATACTTTATTGTGTACGACAAGTAGGCTCTTGCTGCTGGGAGACGTGCGGAAGGCACCGGTTGCGTGGCGGATATCTGTATGGTTTATCGAGTCTACCTTTCGCAATATATAAATGGTCTTCTGTGGATATGTAAAATTCGGCCCCTAATTGCTGAACGTCACGGAACGAAGAATGACCATGACGAGGGTGTAAGAGAACTTAAGATTGCGAATATGAGCTTCTTAACTGAGGCAACTCTCGAAAACAAGACCAAGAAAACGATGCAAATCCACCACTTCCAGGTTGACCCCGTTGAGTAATAAGCCCGGATCTGGATGAAGCCGTATATGGCGGCAGGAGTGTATCAACTTAGTCTTGGCCAAAGTAAACCGAAAAATGTATGCTTCGGCATAGCAAGAGCTTAAATTAAATGCCTGTCGGATTTGCGCTCTAGAGTTGGCATCTGGGCTGCATCTAAAAAGATCGAAAGGTCCTCCATGAAGAAATTAGCGAGAATATCTACCGCCAGCAGAAAGATAATACCGTTGATATTTAGGACCGCGTGTGACACTGAAAATCTCTTCTTGCTCCATTGGGTAAGAGAGAGCTCCCCTACCTGTAGACCAAATCAACGACCTCGCAGAAATTCAGAAATAAAGATTGGGAGGCGTCTTCATGATCTTTCCCCGCTGTGCAAAGAGCGAGAACAGTTAAACACTCCTCAGGAGCCAGCGAGAATACCATCTGTCCAGATACTGTTGAACAAATCTGACAGAAAGGCCATGGTTTGCTCAGATGTTGAAGCATGGCATACGAGACATCGTCTTAACCAGGGGCAGTATCAGTGCATAAAGAAAGAGAAATTAACTGACTCAATGTAAACCTGTCGACCAACGGTCCTCCACTTCTGGAAGTAAAGTCCAGTCGACGGCCTTCAGCGACATCACGACGTGGATTGAATGCTGGCAAAGCAGCATCTCGGCTAAAGAATGCGGAAAAAGCGGTCGCGAAAGACTCCACCACGAACGCGGGTCCTTTTGAATCGCTTCCACACCTTTGAATGGGAATCTTCATGATAAGTGAAGACACGTGTGTCCCACAGGAAGAGTGGGGAGCTCAATGAAAGTCATCGAGAGTGAAATTGTTCTGGCGGCGCTTAAGGTGCATGTGTCCCTAACTCTTGTGTTTGAGAGCCTTCTTACACGCGGATGATCACAAAGGAAGCGACGGCGTGCAAACGAATAGAAGTTCTAGAAATAATAGCTCGGCCCACGGGGATGAGACTGCCTGGGAAAAACTCAACGTCTTCATCCACTAACCTAAACTTCTTGACTGAGACCGAGAAATTTATCATTTCCTGAAATGCAGATCACCGCGCCGGATCCAAGCACCACCGGGGATGTCTTTCAGGCGGCAGAGGACCAGAAATTTATACATGGTTGAATGGAAAAGTGATCAATACTATGGAGGTCAGTGAGCACACCTCACCCAAAATCAGGATGGGAATCCGGAGAGCAAAGAGATAGATCAGGCAGGAAAATCAATCTGTTCTTGGACGTGATACGTAAACTTATTCACATTTATGACACGTATCTCCAGCTCATTAAGGAAATGACCCCTTGGATTTAATGTATAGTCCCCCATAGGAGGGGGGTACGGTTCAAATTACAGAGTAATATAAATAGCATCAACAACCTTGCCCCGACACGGCAGAAATTCCCCGTATCAAAGTTGGATGATCGTGGAATGTACATAGAAATTACAGTATACGACCTATCCAGGTGTAGCTACACAGCCACTGCCTGAAAAGAGATATTTATAGAAAATATAAGAACAAAGACATCATGCAGGGAGTAAATCACGCAACCTACTGCCATGCCCCTATCCCATACTGATGGAGTCGCAATATCCTTATATCCCTGGAAGATGAATAGGGGACAAGCTACTATCATGGTCTCGTGCAACAAAAAATAGCTAACGAGGTACGATAGGATACAAACATCCGTAGCTCCTTCAAACTTTGCCCTGAAACTGCTGATATTACATCGATAGAATATGGCATCTAGCCCTAACTTTTAGGAAATGTAAGGTCTTTTTTCGAGGAGAAGACCATCACTGGAAAAGCAGGACGCTTCCCACACACAGAACTCCAGACGCGGTTGGCCAAACAAGGCGCTGAAGCGATGTAGCTATCGATGACGTATAGGGGGAGGTTTGGATCCCTATGAGTGTTTTCCTCTATCCGCCATGAAACCTTCTTTTTAGCCGGGGCTGGATGTGAACCCTATATGACGCCAATTAAATTATGGGAGCGACAGAGGTGGGTAGAACTCGCAGAAGGGTTCTGAATGGGTGTGAAACCGAGAGTGCTTTTAGGCCTGGAATGGACAGGAGTAGAATTGTGTCTTTATTAAGACTTCCCAGGCGGAGCCGGGCGCACCAGGAGCAAATCCTTAGCCTCGCGAAATGAGAGACGATCCAGGGCCTGAACATCAAGGATTTTATTCTCAGAGAGATACACATCACATTACTTAGAAGAAGCGGGGTGCAGCTCTTTGCAATTGACACACTTGGCCACACATGATTTGAACTTATCATGTGAGGCCTCCTGAGCAACTTACACATACTCCGGGAACCTGGAATTTGCGCAACTATAGGAGCGATTTGCATGACCAAAGCGGTGGCAGAAGCAGCACCTTCGCTGAAGTGGCACGAATGCCTTCATGCGCTAGCGATACCAACCGGTACGCATTGACTCAAGGAGATTGTCACAATCGAACGTGACAAGAGTATAGAGGTGGGTCTTGATGCCCCTCCCTGTTTCTCATTATACACCCTACCTTGACCGCTACATGGTCGTCCAGCTCTACGGTGATGCCAACTATGAAGTAGTCCACGAGTTCCCTCGCATAAACTACTCATTTCACAAAGTTTATGGTAGAGTGCGGCGTTACACTCACCGGTGTGCCATCAAGTGTCTTCAGGGTACTAATCATGGCCGCTTAGGAGGGAATCAACGCATTCGCCAAAAGGCTACCCTCTGCTAGCTAAGGCTCTCCTCTGGTGGATAATATTGCCCTTAGCCAACATGCTGTCATCATTGGAGCCAATAACGAGGAGGCCTTTGAAACCAGCGGGCTTTAACACGCCAGGTAGCCTCTAATGAGGGGCCCTGACATAATCGAGGCTCCGCTCTGTGCATTATGGTCTTTGTCTATGGCCTCTCCACCCTGAAGAGCAGCGTGGTCGGACGTGCCGCATACCGAAACGGCAGCGGCCCCGTCCATCCCCGTGGCTCTCTCAGAGGGAGAGCCCCCCCCCCCCCCGAGTCTTTTTCGTCTTTTTTCTATATTTTTTCTTTTTAGTTGGCGAGGGTTGGGAATGAACCAGTTTCTTCCCTCCGACGGCAGAAGCCACTAGGCCAGATAAACCGGCCTTAGCAAAAATCATTCTCTCAAATGGAGAAGGTCTTGGCTGTCACAGAGGTAACAGACGGGGTAAGAGATCCCTCTTCTCCTTGTGAAGCCTCGGGGATCCGATTCGTCTGAGGTGGAACTTGCATAGGGGCGGACAGGGTTTTTGTGCTTGGCACCGAACCAAGGGGTTCGACCCCTTGTAAGATCCTATTTTCTGGGGCGAGGTTATCTCGGGGACCATGTCTATCTTAAATCCTGGCCTCTATGTGCACCTCTCCCCCCCCCCAAGACATCACAGATATCTTCGAGGTTCCTTTTTAACCTAATGCTGGCGAACTGGCATCCGTCCAGGAAGAGAGGCGGCGCACGTACAGTGACCCCCTGTGTGCTCTTAGCGCATGAGTCCAGGATGTTAGGGGGCAATGACCGACGGGCCGTTCCATCCCTTGCCCCCTTGAGCGGGTTGGCCCTATCGACGAGCTCCCACCGGGAGCTGTCAATTTTCAGCCGCCTGCATGCTTTCTTAGTAGTCCCGCGTGAAAGAAAAAATGGGACTGCGGCTGGAAAGAGGGAGGCACCCAAGGGCGCCTCCAGAGAAACGGGTAAGGGGGAGTCCCCTACACTCGTAGGCCTTGAAGAGAATCAAGCCTTCTCTCCGGTAGAAGAAATTCAGAGGGTCCCTTGAGAAATTATGAGGGGGGAGGGGGTGACCTCCATTTTTTCAGTGGAACTGGGCATAGGATCGGTAGAAAAGCTAAGCAGTATCCATATCAGCAGCTCTCCATAGGGTAGTTTAAGACCAGGAAAACGGCACGAATCCTCCACCTCCATGCGAACTTAGTCTAGGAAGAAACCTGGTTGGGTGTGAGCCGTGGAAAGCGAGAGTAGTACAATACCTTAGTTTTGGCCAAGAAAACGGAAACCTGTGCTCTTCGATATAGAAAAAGATGAGGTCCAGTGCGTGTTAAAATAGACGCTCCAGAGTTTGCATCTGGGCGGCACTAGAAGAGATCGATTGGTCGTCTACGTCGAGAGTAGCCAGAACATGTTCTGGCAGTATAGCGGTAATACCGTTGATGCTCACGGTAATGAGTGTGACAATGAGGCCACTTACCTGCGGAACGCTGTAGATGGCCCCCTTTCCCGTATGCGGAATCAAAGATCACTTTAGAATTCAAAAATGATAATAGGGATAGGACCCCTTGCACCCATCGTGTGGAGGGTTCCCACTATGCCGCATCTCATTGCGATATCAATGCCCTTCTCCAGATCAAAAAACACCGTGGTATAGTGGTGTATACTAAGGCCTCGCAGATAGCATTTTTCAGTGCGGCGCACGAATAAGGAACGTAATGACACCCTCAGCGTAAAACTGTCATAGAAGTGTTCTTTCTTTCTAGAGGTAAAGTCTAGTCGGAGGCTTTCAGCCACATAACGACTTACATTAAGTGCTAGTGGAGCATCATTCTGGCTAGAGACTCTGGAGCAAGCAGCACCGAAAGAATCTGCCACGGATACGGGTTACAAGTTAGCGGTTACGTTCCCCTGAAGAGCGCGAGAGAGTCCTGTGATAACTTTCTCCGAATCCTTATGCCTCGCCTCCAAATCTCTGCAAGAGTTTTGGAAGTTAAGGGAAAACACGCATGCCAGCTAAGAAGAGCGGACGGATCTTCGATACATATCGGGAAGTATCCTTAGGTAAAAGAAATTACCCTACGGTGAAATTGTTCGGACAGCAATTATACCGCAAGTAGGCGTATCGCTTGTGTATAAAAGAAATCATGCACTCATCTAACAACGGCACCCGTCATCATCAGTTATTTACTGAAATACAGACAACCGTGCCCACTCCAAGCAAAACCGATGCTGTTTCTCAGGCATCAATGGTCTAGAAAATTATAGTTGAATGGGAAAGTGGTCACTTCCATGAAGGTCATCGACTACCTCTCATCTAAAATCATGCATTTCATCCGCAGAGCCCAGTGACAGATCAAGGCTGGAAAAAATCGGCTTTTGAGCTGTGATGCGGGAACTAATTCACAAGTAGGACACCTATCTCCAACTCGTCGCTCAGGTTGGACTCAACCCGCCTCTGATATTGATTCTATACCTCCCCCAGAGGGGTTGACTACCATTATAATCCTCCGGTCTCACAACCACCTTGCCTCCTGTGAGTTAAATGATTCAGTGTACACGCGCCAGTTCGCCTTACGGAAAACGGTAACGCAGTTGGACGGGGAAGACGCCTAATTTCTGCCGAGGCTTGGTGTGAGCCAATTGTGTATCTAGCTCTACCAGGGGAGCTCTCGAGAGTATAAATTCGCAGAAAGGTTCCAAATGCACGCGGAAGCGAACATGTTCGTATGCCTGGAGTGGCCACAAACAGAAGATACCTTTCTATCAATTGATCAATAGGATATCTCAGCTAGCGCTGGGCGTGACGCGACAAGTCCATAGTCTCACAAAAGGGAGTTAAATCCCAGATCAACGGCTAGGACATCCTCCTCAAAAATATACGATCGACATTGCTTCGCGGAAGCAGTGTGCGGCTCGCCACAATTGTCAAACTAGGCACTGCAAAATATGTATTTATCATGCAATACCTTTGAGCAGTTTGTGCAGATTTCGAGTTGTCCTGACTCTACATGTGTGTAGGTACGATTTGTACGGCCGAACTTGTAGCAAAAGTACAATGCCTCGACACGGTAGCGATACCAAACAACCGGAATGCACAGATACAGGGAGCCTGCCACGATCAAAAATGTCGAAGAGTGTAGTTGTGGGTAGTGAGTCTCCATCCTATTTTCTCATCTCACATTCGACTTGACCACTCCTTGGTCAGCAAGATATTCGCTGATATCTTAGTCCACGAGTTTCCTTGAATAAATCACTTTTGTTTAAAAATCAATGCAGAGTGCGGTCTCACCTGCACAGGTGAGCCATCGACTGTACGAAGAGCACCCTCCAAGGCCGCCTTGGCAAGAACTGTTGCATTCAACAGAAAAGTCTCTTCCGACAAACCAGAAACGTACTTTTCTCTTCCAAGAAACATAAAAAATGCCTGATAATGATGTACCATGGGTCTTTTAAACAACATACTCCCACCAGTAGAGCGAAGAAGGAGGATACGCTAGTAGCCTGGTACTCGAAGACCCAACACAATCTCGATGAAAGGCCCAAATGCTACCAAGGCTCCACTCAACCTCTCTTAAACTTTATTCTTTGTCATGTTGATGGTCGCGTCACCCGAGTGCGCCACGGTGACGGTCGTGTCAGTCGATGCCAAGTCACCTACCTAAACAGCAGGGGACCCGTGCGTCCTCAGACTTCCCCAACCGAGAAGGAAAGAAACCCTTGGTTTTCTTTATCTAGTTGCCTTACTTATTGTACTTCTTAGATAAGTAGAGCAGAGAGTGAGCCCTCTTTATATATATAGGATGGATTCCGGGAATTGTGACCACGTTTGGACAGCCTAATTCTTAGCGAAATTTAACCTATTTTGTGTAGAGCTCCAATACAGAGACCAGAGGAGGGAGGCTACTTTAAAAGGTTCAATATCTAGTCACTACCTGCATAAACGTTTACTGAAACGTATACAGTTATACTATACATTGCATGCATGACCCAGTTTTGCCATCCTAACGAGTTTTTCAAGGTATAGAGAACCCTTAATTTTGATATGTGTTCAGAAAAATTAATCTCGTTAAACCAATGTAAATTGTAAAACTTCGGAGATATGGGAAAATGCTCCGTTGCCAATATGTAATCTATTTTCTTTGCCTTTTATTATTTTTTGAAGTCTTGATATTTTTTGTTTAATCTTGGTTTTTTTTAAGGTAAATCTTAGGATAAATTTAAATTCTCAGTGGCAGCCCTAAACATGACTGGTCATAAATGCAGAAATATGGCATAGGGTAAATCAGATTAAATAGGATTTTTGTATGGTCTTAGTTAGCGGCTGGTCATATAATCCGATGGTTATATTAATTGAAATAAATTTGACGCTCGTATATGTATGAATCGGGATCTTCGGAATTGGACTTAATTGACAGCCGGTCATACCAGCCGATAGTCATACTATGAGGAATCCACTATATATATATATATATATATATATATATATATATATATATATATATATACACACATATAGCACAAGAGAAAGAAGAATTGGACGCTAATGAGCAAATGAGACAAGAAACCGAAGTTTTTAAAGGCAAGAGAAAGGGACATTAGAAGAACCCCGAATCAAAGAGAGCAGAGGGCGGCACAGTGAAGGCGATCCTTTACCGTCCTTTCTGTCTTCTTGGTAAAGGATCGCCTTCTCTTGCCTTTAAAAAACTCCGGTTTCTTGTCGCATTTGCTCATTCGCGTCCAATTCTTATTCTTCTTATACTATATGTATTTATAGTCAGCTACACCAGGTTTCTGCATATTTCTTTCTATCTTCAAATTTTATTTGAAAGAGAAAATAAAAATGGCGTGGCCCTGTGGTGATTGTATTATCACCCGTAGAACCTGTATTTGCTATTTCTATATATATATATATATATATATATATATATATATATATATATATATATATATATTTGGCGATGGGGAGAATTGTCAGCGAGGTGCAATTTAATTTTCAAGATGAAGCCAATGACGAAAAATAATCCAAGCTTTTTTCTAAATCCATTTATTCAGATAAATAACGTTTCGAGCTTGTGTCATCATCTTCTGGTTCCTGGGAAAATATGGCAATTCAATAGGAAAGTAAACAAAAATAAGAAATATAGCTTAAGTTTACTTACATTTATTTATTATTTATTTAAAGTGTTCAATTATTGCATACAGTGACTTAAGCATTTACCCTAATTTATATATTTATTACAATCCATTCGTGTAAGTAGTCTAAAGCTAAATATATTTTTCATTCTTGTTAACTTTGCTTCATATATTCCTAGAAACCAAAAAATCAGCGCACAATCTCGAAACGTTGTTAATCTGAATAAATGGATTTAGAAAATGATTGGATTATTTTTCGTCATTGGCTTCATCTTGAAAATTATTTATTATATATATATATATATATATATATATATATATATATATATAAGAAGAGAGGGAGAGAGAGAGAGAGAAAGAGAGAGAGAGAGAATTATTTGTAATAGCGCAAACAAAATCATGCGGTTAAGAAGGCAATTTTGGCTAACTAGCTTTGCATATAAGCTTTCGGAAAGAGCTCTTCTCACATAGACGAGAATATAACGCATACAATAGGCTTTTCTAATACAGCCCCAAAACTGTCTTTCGATCCGCCTTTTTAATTGTCATCCCTGGTTTTCGAAGAAAATGGAAAATTTGTTTTATCCACTCTAGCCCCGCCTTGTAAAATTGAGAATTCTTTGCAATAGCATCCATCATGATTATGCGGTTAAGAAGGAAATTTTTAGCTTGATGAAGAGCTTAGTTAGCCTATCATTGCCTTCTTAACCGCATAATTATAATTACGTAATTGCAAATATAATTCTACAGGGGACGGTGCAGGCATATTACCTGAAACAAAGATCATTGGAGGCGCTGAGCCCGACTTCTATCGAAACAGAAATTAGGCAGGGACGCTGGCCCCCATCAAGGTTAGGACACATCACATGTTTGCAAGAGACACGGGGTCGCGGGTCGCGGCCCAATGTACCTCACTATCCCTTGCTCCTCTAAGAAGGTTCGCCCTCTTGAACCCTTCCTAGAGAGATCGGTAGATTCTGGTCCGCCTATTTTTGCCTTTTTTGGCGGCTTCGTGATAAAGAAAACAAGGGGGGGTTAAGGCTAGTACTGAACTGGATTCCTCTGAGTGCGACTCCAAAGAAGATGGTGAGAGGAAAGCCGTGTCAGCCGTAGCCATGAGAGAGCGAGGAGCCCTCTCCCCTCAAGAACAAAGATGGAGGGTCCCCTGAGAACTCTTTTTCTGGGGTAGAGCTGCCAGAGGGCAGCTCCAACGATGAGAGAGGGAAAGAACCTTTGCAGAATAAAAAGGGTTCTAGTGGAGCTCATTGACCAGTCAGAGTGTTACTCTCGTGGTTTGCCTCGACAACTTCAACACCAAGGTTGAGCGAACTCTTGCTGTCTGGCACGTAGTGTAAATTCTTATTTTAAATTTTCCAACACACGATACATATTTCTAAAACTTGTGACTAATACAAACCTCAGGTTTTTCGACTTTACTGACTTCCACCCTCGTTGTGTTAATGATGCTGGTCACACCTGTGCAGCGAGGCACCCTAAGTAGAAGTTGCTCAGTAGAATTTTGAATACCCAATGGTAGCAGCTCACAACTGAGCAGCCAGAACAGGAAGGCGACAGGGCGGATTTTCTTAATAGTTCATAATAATCATCGTCAAGAAGGCCAAGATCTGGAGATTTCTTTGTGGCAGACCCAGAGAAGGAAACCGTGACTTTTATAGTAAAGCCCACCAGTCTTAATCCGTACAGCATTCTGACCAGAGAACGGCCATGGTTAGATAGAGACCCCATTACCCTCAGTGAAGGAGTTATAAGGGCAAGAACGATCTACCGAAAGAACAAGAAACGTATGAAGCATGCGGGCTCTAGACGCCAGGTAACCTTTTGATGAGAGGCCTCTGTCTCTTCTTAGTATCTACCCTCTTTTATATATTTAGGCGGGTAACCGACCCGTCAGCGGAGTCCCCTCCCACCGGAATGAAGTTCTTCTTTTTGGGGTGATATGGGCAAGGTTTTCACCTTTTTCTTTCGTCCTCCAGAGGAGGGACCAAGGACGAACGGGCCTACCTCGGCATGGACTTTGTCGAGTCCAGAAGTCAATGTGCACGAATCCGTCCCGAGTACAAGGGACAGGCGGTAGCGACCATGCCCATCCCGGTACTGGGACAGGTATCGTGCGCGAAGATCACCCAGACTGGGACATTCGACAAGAATGTGCCGAACAGTCTAGGGGACGACAAAGTCGTTGCAATAGGGCACAAACGAGCGCTCCATCAAATAGCGATGCGTCACACGAGTGTGTCTGATTCGGAGACGACAGAAAGCAACCTGAAGCCGCCACGGCATTGGGGGATAGGTCCATGTAAACAGTCGCGGCGCAATGGTTCGCAACTTTAAGTTCCCTTCGACCGTTTCCCATCTTCTTTTCCAAGCAGTCCGAAGAGCTGCCAATATTCTTGCCATGTAGTCAGTGTGAGGAAAAGCGAAACGCTGGTCCGGTCGCAGAGTCCTCGCGGACTCTTTGGTGCCCTCATCGGCGCGCTCATTCCCCGTAATTTCTACATGTCAAGGAACCAAGCAGAAGATAATCTCGACATCTGCTCGGCTCGCCAAAACCGTGGCGTCACGGATATCGCAAACCAGGGGATGCGGAGATTCCAATGCCCCGAGAGCACTCAGGGCGCTTTGTGAGTCGCTATAGAACACAATCCGGTCTCCGAACCGGGCACGTCGCGTAATCTCCCGTATTAAGTGGTGTATTGTCTTCAGCTCGGCCGTGAAGACAGACGCATCGTCTGGTAGAGCCCCGCTGACTTCAAACAGAGGGGATACGGCGTGGAAGCCAACCCCCTCTTGGGACTTGGAGCCATCCGTATACACTGGCACGGTTCCAGCGTGACACAATGTGTGCTCCAAAAAGGTCGAATGCAATACTACCGGTGCAGTACAAGCTTTGGGAGCAGAGGCGTGGCGACAAATAGCCAAATGTGGTACCCTCCAGGGTGGCGTCCTGGGCAGAACCAGGGGCTTCACCGGCCCGAGAACTATATCTAGTTCTCCAAAGAGTTTCCTGGCCCTGAAGCCAAAGGGCTTAGAATATGACTGGCGTCTTTTGGCGGCATAGGCAACATCAAAATCAGCTGCGGATGCAGTGAGAGATGTTGGCGACTTAGGGAGGCACCGGGCTCGCGCGTACAGGCGATTGATGCACTGCACGCGGCGCAGAGCGAGTAGCATCTCCCAAGCATCGACCAACAGGTTCTCAATGTGGAAAGTGTGTAAGGCACCGGTCGCAAGGAGAAGGCCAGTGTGGTGGATCGAATCCACCTTCCGCAATAAAGGCTCGGCTGTGGATGCATAAAACTCGCATCCGTAGTCGAGCTTCGAACGAACAAAGGATCAATAAAAAAGTAGAACAGTAGCCCTATCAGCGCCCCAAGCGCTGAACATCACGGAACGGAGAATGTCTATGGCGCGGGTCCAAGAGACCCTAAGGCTGCGAATATGAGCCTCCCAGGTGAGGGGTCGGTCGAATACAAGACCAAGGAAACGGTGCGACTCACCCACATCCAGGTGCACCCAATTAAGAAACAAATTTGGGTCGAAGTGAAGTCGTGGATGGCGGCAGAAGTGCACCACCTTAGTCTTGGCCAAAGAGAACCGAAACCTATGCGCTTCGGAATAGCGAGAGACGCGATTAAATGCCTGTTGGAGTCGATGCTCCAGAATTGGCATCTGGGCCGAGCCAAAAGAGATCGAGGGGTCGTCCACGTAGAGCGTAGCAAGAACATCTTCCGGCAGCACCGAGGTGATGCCGTTAATGCTCAGGGCAAAGAGTGTAACACTGAGAACACTTCCTTGCGGGACACCCTCTTCCTGCTCCTTTGGTGCCGGAGAGGGCTCCCCCCACCCGTACGCGGAATCGACGATCTCGCAAATATTCAGATATAAACATTGGTTGGCGTCCCCTTGCCCCCATCGTGGGGAAAGTCTCTATTATACCGTATCGCCATGCCGTATCATAGGCCTTCTCCAGATCGAAAAACACCGTGGCGTAATGCTGTCTACAAAGTAAAACCTCGCAGACGGCATTTTCCAGTCGGAGCAGAGCATCCGACGTGGAGTGGAACTTGTGGAAGCAGCACTGTGCGAAGGACAAATGGCTTCCGCTGTCTAGGAAAAAGGCTAATCTAACATTTATCAATTTCTCCATTAACTTGCACACCACAAGAGGTTAGAAAGATTGGGCGGAAACCGGTCGGATTAGAGTGATGATTTTGCCGGTGAAAAACTCAACGACCTCATCTACCACCCTAAACTCCTCGACTGAGATAGAGAATTGAGTCATTTCCTGAAATTCAGGCCACCGCACCCGCGCCAAGCACCACCGAGGTGGTCTTTCAGGCGGCAGTTGCCCTGAAAATGATATTTCAATGGGAAAGTGATCACTACCATGGAGGTCATCGACCACCCCCCAATCAAAATCAGGCTGTGCATCCAGAAGAGCACAAAGATAGGTAAAGGAAAGAAAATGAAGTGGTTCTCTGACAGTGATGCGTAAACTCATGCACGTCTAGGACACCCATCTCAAGCTCTTCGATCAGATCGGCAAGGACTTATCCCCTGGGATTTATGGAGTAATCTCCCCAAAGAGGATGCCTGCCGTTCAGATCCCCAATCAAGAGATAGGTCCTCGGCAACCGTGCCATGACGCGGCGGAAGTGTTCTCCGCGTGGAAGTCAACTGATGGAGGAATGTACGCAGAAATGATAGTATGCCTCCTATCCAGGGGCAGCTGCACAGCCGCTGCCTGAAAGGAGGTATCTAAAGAGAAAAAAAGAACGAAGACATTAAGCCGGGTGTAAACCGCGCTTCCCCCAGCCCGGCCATCCCGCGGTGGTGGGGTCGCAAGCCCCTTATACCCCGGGAGGGCGGGCAGGGGGCACGCGCCTAGCATGATCTCCTGAAAAAGATAGCTAACGGGGAATGGGACAAGACGAGCCTCTGCAGTTCCTTCCAGTTGGCCCGGAGTCCATGGAAATTTCATTGAAGGAATATGCCCTCCAGGCCTAGTTCGGAGGAGACGCGGGGGCCCTCCTCGAACTAAAGACCCTCACGGGAATGGCCGTACGCTTCCCGAAGGGAAAATCCCGGCCGCTGTTGGCCGGACAAAGCGCTGAAGGCGCTGTTGCCTTCGACGACTTATTGGGGGAGGTTGGGCTCGCCATGCGAGTCTTTTTCTCCCTTCGCCTCGAAACCTTGAAAGGGCGTTGCGGCTTCGGAGGCGGGGGGCCCTTTTTTTGAGGAACCACCGTCTCCGATCCACTCGCTCCACCTCGGGTCGTGGGCGAAGGAACCAAAGCTCCTTTGTTGCTGTCCTCCTTTTGGGGGACAGCTTTAGGAACCCCTGAAGATGGCCTAGCGACCATCTTCACGGGTGTTGCCTCCTGTGAGTCTAACAACTCGGTGGAGGCGCGTGGCTGTTTCGCCTTACGGGAAACGGTCACGCTGGAGAAGAGGGGGGAGCCCTGGTTTTAGACGGAGCTGTGCATGAACCCTTTTTGCCATCAGCTTTACCAGGGGAGCGCTCGGGTTGGGGACAGCCCGCAGAAGAACTCCGAATGGGCGCCGAAACAACCGTGCTCGTTGGCCTGGATGGGCCAGGAGCAGAGGGTGCCTTTCTAACTATTGTGGCATATGACCTCCCAGGCAGAGCCGGGTGCGCCAGGACCAAGTCCTTAGCCTTCCGGAATGAGAGTCGATCCTGGGCCTGAATGGCCAGGATTTTTCTCTTAAGGAGATATGCACCACATTGCTTCGAAGAAGCAGGGTGCGGGTCTCCGCAATTCACACACTTGGCTACACACGATTTGGACTTATCGTGTGCGACCTTGGAGCAATTTACACAGACTTCGGGTGACCCTGACTTTTCACGTCTACATATGCGATTCGTATGGCCGAAGCGGTGACAGTAATAGCACCGCTGCGGCAGTGGCACGAATGCCTTCACGCGGTAGCGGTACCAACCGGCACGCACCGACTCAGCAAGCTTGTCACAGTAGAACGTGACGAAGAGTGTAGGGGTGGGTCTCGAGGTCCCTCCCTGTTTTCTCATCACATGTTCGACCTTGACCGCCCAATAGTCGGCCAGCTCTAGGGTGATGTCCTCAATGGAGTAGTCAACGAGTTCCCTCGCATAAACTACTCCTTTCACAATGTTCATGGTAGAGTGTGGCGTCACACTCACCGGGGTGCCATGAAGTGTCCGAAGAGCACTTATCTTGGCCGCCTCGTTGGGATTCGGTGCATTCGCCAAAAGGCTCCCGTCCGAGAAACGGGTCACCTTCAGCTCTCTAACAATTGCACTAGCTAATCCTCTCCTCTGATCGATCATGTTGCCCTTGAACAACATGCTGCCATCAGTGGAGCGAATAAAGAGAATTTGCTTAAAGCCAGCGGGCTAGAAAACGCCAAGTAACCTCTGAATGAGGGGCCCCGATGTCATCGAGACTCCGGCCAGTGCACTCTTTATCTTAGTCAGGGGCACCGCACACGTTGGGGTAGAGGGGATGGATGTGCCGATCTTGGCTTAGTGACCTACCAAAGTGGCAGCAGACCCATCCATCCCCGCTGCCCCCGCGGATTGAGAGGAGCCCCGAGTCTTCTTTGTCTTTCTTGTCTTTTTATTCTTCTTTTTAGGAGAGGAGGGCGGGGAATGAACCCGCTTCTTATCTCCACCGGCAAAAGCCCCCATGCCAGATGAAGCGGCCTCAGCAAGGTCCGTCTCCAAAATGGAGAAGGTCCTGGTAGTCGTTAGGGCACCTGTCGGAGAAGATCCCTTCCCTCCTTGTACTGCCTCGGAGCCCTCAGCCGTTTGAGTGAGACCTTGCATAAGGGCGGATTCGGGTTTGGTGATTGGCGCTGAGCCCGGATTCCCCCCCATGGAAGGCCATACCGTCTGAGCCTCGCGCTCCTCAAGGACCATGTGTGGCGCAGGAGGGGCCTCCAGTTCGCCGTCCCCTCTCAAGACATCGCAGGTCCCGTTAACAGTATTGTCACTAGTCTTTTGTGGGGAGGCACAGGCCTTAAGCCCAGCAAGGTTCAATATCCTCGGCAGCAGGTCCTTTGAGGGAAGCGAACGAAGGGGTCTGGCTTCTCTCTCCCCCCTAAGGGGGTTTGCCACACTGAGCCGCTTCTATGGGGAGCGTCTGGCTAAGGGCTACCTGCTGGCTTTCTTGGAAGTCCCCTTGGAAAGAAAAGTGGGGACTGCCGCTGGAAAAAGGGAGGCGCCCGAAAGCACCTCCAGAGAAGGGGGTGAGGGTGAGTCCCCTGCACCCGTAGGTGAAAAAGAGGAGTAAGCCTCCTCTCCGGTTAGAGAAATATGGAGGGTCCCCTGCGCAAGCACAGGGGGGAGGACCTCTTATTTTTTGCTGAAGCTGCCCGAGGGCGGCTCCGTCGCTGTTTCAGGGAAAGTTGAGGGTTGTTTTTTTTTTTTGTTGTACATACATGGGCATGGTGACCCTCTTTTTTATACGAGACGCAATCGCACATCACCTCTCGCAGTAACCCGCACTGCGAGAGGTGATTAGAAGCTCGGCAGAGCCAGGCGCCGCCATTTGGAACCACCCCACCCACCTGGTGGCCTGGCAGTCCATCGGCATGGCGGCTCCACCTTAGACACGGCGTAAAAATGGATAGAATGTGAAGAGGATTTTTTTTTTTTTTTTTAAGAGCTCATCTGGCGACTGCCTACTTGGGCATTAGTCGCCGTATTAAAACTGGCCTAGTTCTAGGCTACTTTAAAATAAAATTAAAGAGAGAAAAAAAAAAAACACCCCAAAAGGGGGAAAGGAAGCAAGCTGGTGCGTCGGGGAGAGGTCCCCCCGGCGCAGGAGCGTGCAACTAAAAAAAAAAAAAAAAAAAAAAACAAATGCAAAAAAACAACAAAACAAAACAAAAAAACAAACAAACCTTGCTTAAATAATAGGGAGAAGGCCGGCCTCCCCCAAGAAGTCAACAAGTCCACAAGTCAGTGTGCACGAATCTGTCCCGAGCACAAGGGACAGGCGGTAGCGACCCCGCCCATCCCGGTACTGGGACAGGTATCGTGCGCGAAGATCACCCAGACTGGGACATTCGACAAGAATGTGCCGAACAGTCTGGGGGACGACGCAGTCGTTGCAATAGGGCTCAGGCGAGCGCTCCATCATATAGCGATGCGTCACACGAGTGTGTCCGATTCAGAGAAGACAGAAAGCAACCTGAAACCGCCGCGGCATTGGGGGATAGGTCCATGGGAACAGTCGCGGCGCAATGGCACGCAACTTTAAGTTCCCTTCGACCGTCTCCCATCTTCTTTGCCAAGCAGTCCGAAGAGCTGCCCGTATACCTGCCATGTAGTCGGTGTGAGGAAGAGCGAAACGCTGGTCCGGTCGCAGAGTCCTCGCGGACTCTTTGGCGCCCTCATCGGCTCGCTCAATCCCCGCAATTCCTACATGTCTAGGAACCCAGCAGAAGATAATCTCGACATCTGCCCAGCTCGCCAAAACGGTGGCGTCACGGATGTCGCGAACCAGGGGATGCGGAGATTCCAATGCCCCGAGAGCACTCAGGGCGCTTTGTGAGTCGCTATAGATCACAATCCGGTCTCCGAACCGGGCACGTCGCGTAATCTCCCGTACCGAGTGGTGTATTGCCACCAGCTCGGCCGTGAAGACAGACGCAGCGCCTGGTAGAGCCCTGCTGACTTCAAACAGAGGGGATACGGCGTGGAAGCCGACCCCATCTTGGGACTTGGAGCCATCCATATACACTGGCACGGTACCAGCGTGACAAGATGTGTGCTCCAAAAAGGTCGAACGCAATACTCCCGGCGCAGTACAAGCTTTGGGAGCAGAGGCGTGGCGACAAATAGCCAAATGTGGTACCCTCCAGGGTGGCGTCCTGGGCAGAACCAGGGGCTTCACCGGCCCGAGAACTATATCTAGTTCTCCAAAGAGTTTCCTGGCCCTAAAGCCAAAGGGCTTAGAATATGACTGGCGTCTTTTGGCGGCATAGGCAACATCAAAATCAGCTGCGGATGCAGTGAGAGATGTTGGCGACTTAGGGAGGCGCCGGGCTCGCGCGTACAGGCGATTGATGCACTGCACGCGGCGCAGAGCGAGTAGCATCTCCCAAGCATCGACCAACAGGCTCTCAATGTGGAAAGTGTGTAAGGCACCGGTCGCAAGAAGAAGGCCAGTGTGGTGGATCGAATCCACCTTCCGCAATAAACGCTCGGCTGTGGATGCATAAAACTCGCATTCCTAGTCGAGCTTCGAACGAACAAAGGATCAATAAAAAAGTAGAACAGTAGCCCTATCAGCGCCCCAAGCGCTGAACGTCACGGAACGGAGAATGTCCATGGCGCGGGTACAAGAGACCCTAAGGCTGCGAATATGAGCCTCCCAGATGAGGCGTCGGTCGAATACAAGACCAAGGAAACGGTGCGACTCAACCACATCCAGGCGCACCCCATTAAGAAACAAATCTGGGTCGGGGTGAAGTCGTGGATGGCTGCAGAAGTGCACCACCTTGGTTTTGGCCAAAGAAAACCGAAACCTGTGTGCTTCGGCATAGCGAGAGACGCGGTTCAATGCCTGTTGGAGTCAAAGCTCCAGAGTTGGCATCTGGGCCGCGCCAAAAGAGATCGAAAGGTCGTCCACGTAGAGCGTAGCGAGAACATCTTCTGGCAGAACCGAGGTGATGCAGTTGATGCTCAAGGCAAAGAGTGTGACACTGAGGACACTTCCCTGCGGGACACCCTCTTCCTGCTCCTTTGGGGCAGAGAGGGCTCCCCCCACCCGTACGCGGAATCGACGATCTCGCAAAAATTCAGATATAAACATTGGGATGCGTCCCCTCGCCCCCATCGTGTGGAGAGTCTCTATGATACCGTATCGCCATGCGGTATCATAGGCCTTCACCAGATCAAAAAACACCGTGGCGTAGTGCTGTCTACGAAGGAAAGCCTCGCAGACGGCATTTTCCAGTCGGAGCAGAGCATCCGACGTGGAGTGAAACTTACGGAAGCCGCACTGTGCAGAAGACAGATGGCCCTTGCTGTCCAGGAAATAGGCTAATCTAACATTTACCAATTTCTCCATCAACTTGCACACGCAAGAGGTTAGAGAGATCGGGCGAAAACCGGTCGGAGTAGAGTGATCTCTCCCCGGCTTGCGAAAGGCGAGCACAGTAGCGATTCGCCAGGCGTCTGGAAGAAGACCTTCCACCCAGATCCTGTTGAACAAATCTAACAGAAAGGCCATGCCTCGCTCACCCAGGTGTCGAAGCATGGCGTACGGGACATCGTCCGGACCATGGGTGGTTTCCACGCACGAAGCGAGAGCGGAACGCAACTCACTCACAGTAAACTTGTCGTTGAAGGGTTCTCCACCTCTGGAGGTAAAGTCCAGCCGGCGGCCTTCCGCGACATCACGACTTGCATTGAATGCTGGCGGAGCAGCATCACGGCTAGAGAATGCGGAGAAAGCGGTCGCTAAGGATTCCGCCACGGACGCGGGGTCCGAGATTGCGGTCCCATTCTCCTGGAGAACGGGAGGGGGGTCCTGCGAGAACTTGCCCCGAATCCTTTTGACTCGCTTCCACACCTCAGCTAAAGGGGTCTTCCCGTTAAGTGAAGACACGTATGCCCGCCAAGAAGAGCGGCGGGCGTGCTTCGAAATATACCGGAACCTAGCCCTAGCCCGACGAAATTCAGCGACAGTGAAATCTTTCGGGCGGCGCTTATAGCGCATGTAGGCATATCGCTTCTGTTTGAGGGCCGTCTCACACTCGGCTGACCACCATGGGAGTGGTCGGCGTGCAAAACGGCCTAGACGTCCTAGGAATAGTAGTCAGGGCCCACGGCGATGAGGTTGCCGGAGAAGAACTCAATGGCCTCATCTACCGACCTAAACTCCTCGACTGAGATAGAGAATTCAGTCATTTCCTGAAATGCAGCCCACCGCGCCCGCGCCAAGCACCACCGAGGTGGTCTCTCAGGTGGAAGTTGCCCTGAAAATGATATTTCAATGGAAAGTGATCACTACCATGGAGGTCATCGACCACCCCCCAATCAAAATCAGGCTGTGCATCCGAAGAGCACAAAGATAGGTCAAGGCAAGAAAATGAATCGGTTCTCGGACAGTGATGCGTAAACTCATCCACGTTTAGGACACCCATCTCAAGCTCTTCGATCAGATCGGCAAGGACTTGTCCCCTGGGATTTATGGAGTAATCTCCCCAGAGAGGATGCCTGCCGTTCAGATCTCCAAGCAAGAGATAGGGCCTCGGCAACCGTGCCACGACGCGGCGGAAGTCCCCCGCGTCGAAGTCAGCTGACGGTGGAATGTACGCAGAAATGATAGTAAACCTCCTATACAGGTGCAGCTGCACAGCCACTGCCTGTAAGGAGGTATCTAAAGAGAAAGGAAGAACGGAGACATCATGCCGGGTGTAAACCGCGCATCCCCCAGCCCGGCCATCCCGCGGTGGTGGGGTCGCAAGACCCTTATACCCCGGGAGGGCAGGCAGGGGGCACGCACCTAGCATGGTCTCCTGCAAAAAAATAGCTAACGGGGAACGGGACGAGGCGAGCCTCCGCAGCTCCTCCCAGTTGGCCCGGAGTCCACCCAATTCCATTAAAGGAATATACCCTCCAGGCCTAGCTCGGAGGAGACGCGGGGGCCCTCCTCGAATTGAAGACCCTCACGGGAATGGCCGTACGCTTCCCGGGGGCAGAACCCCGGGCGCTGTTGGCCGGACAAAGCGCTGGAGTCGCTGTTGCCTTCGAGGACTTATTGGGGGAGGTTGGGCTTGCCATGCGAGTCTTTTCCTCCCTCCGCCTCGAAACCTTAGGCGGGCGCTGCGGCTTCGGAGGCGGGGGGGCCTCTTTTCGAGGAACCACCGTCTCCGAGCCACTCGCTCACCTCGGGGCGTGGGCGAAGGAGCCGAAGCTCCTTTGTTGCTGTCCTCCTTTCGGGGGACAGCTTTAGGAACCCCTGAAGATGGCCTAGCGACCATCTTCAGGGGTGTTGCCTCCTGTGAGTCTAACGACTCGGTGGAGGCGCGTGGCCGTTTCGCCTTGCGGGAAACGGTCACGCTGGGGGAAGAGGGGGGAGCCCTGGTTTTAGCCGGGGCTGGGTATGAACCCTTTTTGCCGCCAGCTTTACCAGGGGAGCGCCCGGGTTGGGTAGAGCCCGCAGAAGGGCTCCGAATGGGCGCGGAAACAACCGTGCTCGTTGGCCTGGATGGGCCAGGAGCAGAGGGTGCCTTTCGAACTACTAAGGCATATGACGTCCCAGGCAGAGCTGGGCGCGCCAGGACCAAGTCCTTAGCCTCGCGGAATGAGAGTCTATCCTGGGCCTGAACGGCCAGGATTTCTTTCTCCAGGAGATATGCACCACATTGCTTCGAAGAAGCAGGGTGCGGCTCTCCGCAATTGACACACTTAGGCACACACGATTTGGACTTATCGTGTGCGACCTTGGAGCAATTTACACAGACTTCGGGTGACCCCGACTTTGCACGTCTACATGAGCGATTCGTATGGCCGAAGCGGTGACAGTAATAGCACCGCCGCGGCAGTGGCACGAATGCCTTCACGCGGTAGCGGTACCAACTGGCACGCACCGACTCAGGGAGCTTGTCACAGTCGAACGTGACGAAGAGTGTAGGGGTGGGTCTCGAAGCCCCTCCCTGTTTTCTCATCACACGTTCGACCTTGACCGCCCCATGGTCGGCCAGCTCTAGGGTGATGTCCTCAATGGAGTAGTCAACGAGTTCCCTCGCATAAACTACTCCTTTCACAAAGTTCATGGTAGAGTGCGGCGTCACACTCACCGGGGTGCCATGAAGTGTCCGAAGAGCACTTATCTTGGCCGCCTCGGCGGGATTCGCCGCATTCGCCAGAAGGCTCTTGTCCGAGAAACGGGTCACCTTCGGCTCTCTACCAATTGCACTAGCTAATCCTCTCCTCTGATGGATCATGTTGCCCTTGGACAACATGGTGCCATCAGTGGAGCGAATAACGAGGAAGCGCTTGAAGCCAGCGGGCTCGAAAACGCCACGTAACCTCTGAATGAGGGGCCCCGATGTCATCGAGGCTCCGCCCTGTGCACTTTTGGTGTTAGTCTTGGTCAGGGGCTCTGCACACGAGGGGGTAGAGGGGCCGGATGTGCCGATCTTGGCTTGGTCGCCTACCAAAGTGGTAGCAGACCCATATGTCCCCGCATCCCCCGCGGATGGAGAGGAGCCCCGAGTCTTTTTCGTCTTTTTAGTCTTTTTTGTCTTTTTCTTTTTTGGAGAGGAGGGCGGGGAATGAACCCGCTTTTCACCTCCGCCGGCAGAAGCCCCCAGGCCAGATGGACCGGCCTCAGCCAGGTCCCTCTCCGAAATGGAGAAGGTCCTGGTTGTCGTGGGGGCACCTGTCGGAGGATATCCCTCCCCTCCTTTTACTGCCTCGGAGCCCTCAGCCATTTGAGGAGGACCTTGCATAGGGGCGGATTCGGGTTCGGTGCTTGGCGCCGAGCCCGAATTCCCTCCCATGGAAGGCCCTACCGTCTGAGGCTGGGTCTCCTCAAGGACCATGTTTATCACAGGAGTGGCCTCCAGTTGGCCATCCCCTCCCAGGACATCGCAGGTCCCCTTGGCAGTGTCGCCAGTCTTGTGTGGGGAGGCACAGGCCTTGACCCCAGCAAGGTTTAAAATTCTTGCCAGCAGGTCTTTTGAAGGAAGCGACCGAAGGGGCCTGGCTTCCCTCTCCCCCCTAAGGAGGTTTGCCCTACCGAGCCGCTTTGATGGGGAGCGGCTGGCTAAGTGCTTCCTGCTGGCTTTCTTGGCAGTCCCCTTGGAAAGAAAAGAGGGGACTGCCGCTGGGAAAAGGGAGGTGCCCGAAAGCACCTCCAGAGAAGGGGGTGAGGGGGAGTCCCCTGCACCCGTAGGCGAAGGAGAGGAGTAAGCCTCCGCTCTGGTTAGAGAAATATGGAGGGTCCCCTGTGCAAGCACAGGGGGGGGAACCTCCATTTTTTTGCTGGAGCTGCCCGAGGGCGGCTCCGTCGATGGAACAGGGAAAGTTGAGGGTTGGGTTTGTTTTTTTTTATCATCATTGGGCATGGTGACCCTTTTTTAAACACGGGATGCAATCGCGCACACCTCTCGCAGTAGCCCGCACTGCGAGAGGTGCTTACAAGCCCGGCAGAGCCAGGCGTCGCCATTTGGGACCACCCCTCCCGCCTGGTGGCCTGGCAGTCCATCGGCATGGCGGCTCCACCTTGGACACGGCGTAAAAATTAATAGATTGTGAAGAGGAGAGGAAAAGGGATGTGAGGAACGTATGGGTGGGGATGAAGCAGGTAGTTAAAAACCAGCCACCCCAGACCGGAGCTCAGGGGTTAGGGAACATCGTCCCCCACCCCCTCAGCCCCGATGCGGGACGGTTGGCTGAAAGGAAGGTCAGCATCTACCCTGTGAAATTAGAGGCTGACCAGAGAAAGTTGTGCGAGAGGTTGTGTGAAAAGAGAGGAAACAAGTGTTTTGAAGGAAGGAAGAGAGGCTAAGCTGGGGCCGGAAGGGGTGCTGAGACCCGTCAGCACGGCGGCCAAGATGGCAAATCGCCGCGCCCCTTACGGGGTGTAGGCATAGGAAAGGAGTAAACCTCCTCTCCGGTTAAAGAAATATGGAGGGTTGCCTTCCCAAGCACAGGGAGAGGATTTCCATTTTTTCGGTGGAGCTGCCCGAGGTTGGCTCCGTCGATGTACAAGGGGGAATGGAGAGAGATTTTAGTTTTTTTTTATTTGCATACATTAGCATGGTGACCTTCTTTTTCAACCGGGACGCAATAGCACATCACCTCCTACCCTCTTTGAATGGACCGTAAGGTATCCTAGGGTACTTTCTTTCCTTTTAACTCCTTGTAACCTCTCGCAGTTGCGCGCACTGCATGAGGTGCTTACAGGCCTGGCAGAGCCAGGCGCCACCATTTAGGACCACCCCTCCCGCCTGGTGACCTAGCAGTCCATCGGCATGGCGGCTCCACATTAGACGCGGCGTAAAACTGAGTGTGAAGAAGAAAGGAAAAGGGATGTAAGGAAGGTATCGGTGGGGATTAAGCAGGTTGTTAAAAAAAACGTTCCGAAAGGGAGCTCAGGGGTTAGGGAACGTTGTCCCCTCCCCCCTCAGCCCCAATCCGGGACGGTTGGCTTGAGAAGAAGGTCAGCATCTACCCTGTGAAATTAGAGGCTGACCATTGAAAGTTGTGGGAGAGGTTGTATGAAAAGCGAGGAAGTAGGGAAGAAATACAGGCTATCTGAAGGAAGGAAGATAGGCTAAGCTGGGGGCAGACGTGGAGCGTCTAGAGCAGTGGTCTTCAACCTTTTTCACTCTATTCCCCCCTTCATGAATTTTAGACATCCTTGTGGTCCTAATTAGTTTTTTTCCCAAACCATCCAGCCAAATAAGGTAAAAATGTATATAAAGAGAGTGCCTGTCTCTACTGTTTATTACAAATGTGACAATCATAATCATCATAATCATCATTATCATCATCATCATAATCATCACTAACTCTATAATTTAAGAAGTGGATTTTTTTTTAGTATTGAATAAAAGTTTCATCTTAGTTTGGTTATGACTTTACTTATTTTATCAAAGTTATTTCTAATAATTCTTTTATAATATAAAAAAAAATGGTGAAGGTCAGAAATAAATATAAGTATCGAAATTTTGTGAATTTTTTAAAACCCAAAGAATTACAAATGGTGAAGTTCAGAAAATTTATTTTTAAATATAGGCTTCTCTAACTATATTTTAGCAAGGTGATATTTTGAAAGGAGGGAAATTTAGTTTAGAGTTCCTTTTTAAAATTACTATAATTGGCGAAGTTCAGAAAATTTATAAAAATTTAACCATGGCTGCTTTTTTTTATTTTAAGTTTTAATCTTAGTAGCGAAGCGCAAGCTTACCGCGTAGGGGAAGGGGAAGTGGTGAAGCCGTTTCCCGGTATCTTATATTTTTATCGTTTATTTATATACTTGTTAAAATTTCAATCAATGTATTTTTGTCATCAAAATCGAAGACATTTGTATCTGTAATTGTATTTTTTCATATCAGTCAATTAAAGTATTTTTCGTATCAAAATCCAATATATTTGTATCTGACCTCAAAAATGTTATCACACCTAAATGAGAAGGCTGACATTGTTTCTTTTCAGTCACTTGACGAATCCGCGGTTGTGTCACTGACAATGTACCTCCCATGTCGGGGTCCACATCCAGTTGGTTCTGGCACTTATTAAATTCACTTTCCAAGGATCTCAGATTCTGAGTAATTTATTTTTAAAGTAATGGCTCAAGAAGACTATCTTCTTCATTCTCGTCAAGATGATTTGAAATGTCTTTAAACATGTCAATATTGTCGGCCCCTACTTTTCTTTGCCAATTCTGAAGATTGGCAAGAAATGTACGAAGACAATCCATCAGGTGATATGCATTTCTTTCCTTGCCCTGTAGTTAGAGATCCAACCTATTTAGCTGGTAAAATATATGTAAGTATGCAAGATGTGGCTCACGCAAAATGTCATTGAATTGACTCAAGAGATCATCTTTCCCTTGCATTTCCAAAAACAATTTAACCTCCCTCCGAAGTTCAAACAGTCGATTGACAACATTGCCCTTTGAAAGTCAGCTAACATTGAGGTAAAAGACAAGAAATTCATGCTCCGAACTCATGTCTCTACAAAGGTTATGGAAAAGAAAAGGCTACTGACCTCCAGCTTTTACAATATTTACACATTTGACCACTAACTCCAGGATCTTGCAAAGTTCATCAGGAAGGGTTTTCAAAGCCAGTGCTAAACAATGAATCATACAAGTGCATTCTGAGCTCCTTGGCATTCTGAGCTCCTTCCTTTACATGCTTCTGGAACACTGATTTTAAGCTAATCATTTCTGGAACCCATCTGTACAGACCCCACAACAATTTCCGCAGGAAATCCTGTTAGCTTTGAAGAAAGAAAAAATCATTTCCATCACATTTGCAGCTCTTGTTGTGATCTCAAGCTGTGTACAAAACAGATATTCTTCCGTGATATCACACAAGAAAACATACCTAACAAACATAATAGCTGTCGACAAGAGCTCACATACGATGACTCATCAGGCTATATGACCAACATATCAGTAAGACAGGATTTGTTCTCCTGTATCATCTTTTCTTTATGTCATCTGATATTTCATTAATTCTCCGTTTCAAGGTCGTTTGAAAAGGAAATTTGTTGAACATTTTGTTCACCCTCCTCTCCAAGAACGCGCGTCACCATCTTCAAAAGACATGGCTTGATTAAGGTTTCTCCAATTGTGTGGGGCTTCTTTTGCTTTGCTATTTCAAGGGAAACCTTGTATGATGGCTCACATATAGTTTAGGTATGTTGTCTGAAAGCACTACTCTCGTCCAGTTTGTTTTCCCAAACTCCTTTCATAGTGCCGGAGGAAATCGGGGTATCTCTCAGCTCTCCTTGGACGGATGCTCAACAAATGAATCGTTCCCCAGAAATTTGAAGCACACTACACACTGAGGTTTTTCGATGCCATCAGCGAGGCTTGATGTAAATCCGTCGTTAATGGAGTCTTCACTGTAATTCCGCATTTTTGCTGCGCTAGTAGCCATCACAAATCTAGGTCAAATAAAAACAAGCCAAGTGATAAAAGTGATTAATACAGAAAAACTGATAGTGAAAGACAGATAAATATGACAGTTTATAAAGCTTCTGTAACAAGAACACTCCTCCTTTGACAAGCACTACCTTAATTGAAATGAGAAGAATAGTGAGTCTTACATATTTTATTGTTTGTAAATACAATAAGTATGGAATCATCGTAATTTTTAACAACTAAGAAAGAAAAATATTGTGTAGGCAATAAATAATGAATATAGTAATAATTATATCACGTTATAGTAATAAAAATACATGTAAACTTATAAATTATTTATTTTTTTGATTTAAGTTGTGATTTGTGTGGAGATTTTAAGCATATGCAATTTAAACATGTCAGCTAAATTTACATTACATTACAATGAATTTTGAGTCCATCGTAAACTTAATTATCTTAACACATATAATATTTTTGTTAATTAAATACAATTTTAACATGCTCCAAAGTGTTATTTTTAACATTAAAATACTTTTTTATATTATATTTCTTCTTAAAATTAATATTTTACCCACGGATTGAATGGGATCATTTGACCTTATTTTGCCATTAACCATTCAGTCATGTTTCTTTTATTTTGCCATTAACCATTCAGTCATGTGTTTCTTTAATTTTACCATTAATTATGTAACTTTAAATTTTATTGTCAATGTAGGCGATTAAAAACGAAAATTGTCTTCTCCCAGGACAGAGTAATGGATGCAAGTTTTTTTATATTCAGATTTCTAAATTATTTAGAAATGTATAATTTCTAACAGCTCGCCATAGCTCCCTTGGAGGCTATAGCCTCAAAGATGAGAACGGCTGGTCTAGAGGGTGGGATCAGGCACTGTGTATTAGGATTTCCCTCGCAGGCACCCCCGTCAAATGTGTGCTCTGAACACCCATCAGTAACCCAGGTGGGACGAATCCGCATTTCAGAGCCGCACTTTCTCCTTTAGTTGTAGAAAATCACAGTTGAGTGAAAAAAAGGCATGCATGGAAGTAGGATTACATGAAGGTATACCAAAGGCCATATAAGACCAAAAACATCCCGATTATGATTACTTAAAAATATGGAGCTACGGAATTTAGATAAGAAGGACTTTGTCAGCCGAACATAGTTAACTTCTGTATTCTTTCCTTAAAAAATTAGGCCAGCATAATCACAGTGCTTGTGCATTCGAAACAGTGAAATGAGTAAGCAACCTAGTAAATTCCCTACCTTATTAAGTCTGTTCAAAAATCAACTTTTTCTTATTTTATTAGATTTCTGTAGGTGAAAAAGCCTACAAAATATTGAAAAGGAATGAAACATGGAGCAAAAGCACCACTTCTGGTTCCCATGAATCATAATTTACACCATAACTTTTAATCTAAATAAAATAGAGCAAGAAAATAGTACTCAATTAAAGATAATAATACCCTTTCTACCTTATACAATTATTATAGTATTAAAACCAGAAAGGGCCCATTAGTTTTCTCAGACTAAGCCGGACAAGGCTCCTTATTCATGAAACAGATTTCGGATTAACATTTTCTCTCAAGTCTAATCGATCGAGAAGTAAAAGTATTACATGATGATTAATTCCATAATGATATTTAAATAGTCAGTTGTTGAGTGCTTGTTTCCTGAAGCTATTAAGGCGGCATCTGTTGAACTTTACAGCTTGGTGGAGATGCTATTTTTGTTTGGCTTTTTTTATTTTTTTATTTAAGGGGCTATCTGGCGACTGCCGACTTAGGCATAAGTCGCCGTAAAAAACAGCCTAGTTCTAGGCTACTTTAGAAAATTAAACAGAAAACAATAAAAAGAAATACCAATAACAATAACAAAGCAATTACAAAAACAACAACAACAATTAAATCGGGTTAAATAAAAGAGAGAAGGCCGGCCTCCCCCAAAAAGTCAATAAGTCCACCAGTCAAAGTACACGCACTCGTCCCGAGCACAAGGGACAGGCGGTAGCGACCCCGCCCATCTCGGTACCGGGACAGGTGTCGTGCACGAAGATCACCCAGACTGGGACATTCGACAAGAATGTGCCGAACAGTCTGGGGGACGACGCAGTCGTTGCAATAGGGCGCAGGTGAGCGCTCCATCAGATAGCGATGCGTCACACGAGTGTGCCCGATTCGGAGACGACAGAAAGCAACCTGAAGCCGCCGCGGCATTGGGGGATAGGTCCATGGGAACAGTCGCGGCGCAATGGCACGCAACTTTAAGTTCCCCTCGACCGTCTCCCATCTTCTTTGCCAAGCAGTCCGAAGAGCTGCCCGTATTCTTGCCATGTAGTCAGTGTGAGGAAGAGCAAAACGCTGGTCCGGTCGCAGAGTCCTCGCGGACTCTTTGGCGCGCTCATTCCCCGCAATTCCTACATGTCCAGGAACCCAGCAGAAGATAATCTCGGCATCTACCCGGCTCGCCAAAACCGTGGCGTCACGGATTTCGCGAACCAGGGGATGCGGAGATTCTAATGCCCCGAGAGCACTCAGGGCGCTTTGTGAGTCGCTATAGATCACAATCCGGTCTCCGAACCGGGCACGTCGCGTAATCTCCCGTACCGAGTGGTGTATTGCCACCAGCTCGGCCGTGAAGACAGACGCAGCACCCGGTAGAGCCCCGCTGACTTCAAACAGAGGGGATACGGCGTGGAAGCCGACCCCCTCTTGGGACTTGGAGCCATCCGTATACACTGGCACGGTACCAGCGTGACACGATGTGTGCTCCAAAAAGGTCGAACGCAATACTCCCGGCGCAGTACAAGCTTTGGGAGCAGAGGCGTGGCGACAAATAGCCAAATGTGGTACCCTCCAGGGTGGCGTCCTGGGCAGAACCAGGGGCGCCACCAGCCCGAGAGCTATATCTACCTCTCGAAGGAGTTTCCTGGCCCTAAACCCAAAGGGCTTAGGGTATGAGTGGCGTCTCTCGGCGGCATAGGCACCATCGAGATCAGCTGCGGATGCAGTGAGAGCTGTTGGCGACTGAGGGAGGCGCCGGGCTCGCGTGTACAGGCGAGTGATGCACTGCACGCGGCGCAGAGCGAGTGGCATCTCCCCAGCATCGACCAACAGGCTCTCAATGGGGGAAGTGCGGAAGGCACCGGTCGCAAGGCGAAGGCCGGTGTGGTGGATCGAATCCACCTTCCGCAATAAACGCTCGGCTGCGGATGCATAAAACTCGCATCCGTAGTCGAGCTTCGAGCGAACAAAGGATCGATAAAAAAGTAAGGCGGTAGCCCTATCAGCGCCCCAAGTGCTGAACGTCACGGAACGGAGAATGTCCATGGCGCGGGTACAAGAGACCCTAAGGCTGCGAATATGAGCCTCCCAGGTGAGGCGTCGGTCGAATACAAGACCAAGGAAACGGTGCGACTCAACCACATCCAGGCGCACCCCATTAAGAAACAAATCTGGGTTGGGATGAAGCCGTGGATGGCGGCAGAAGTGCACCACCTTAGTCTTGGCCAAAGAAAACCGAAACCTGTGCGCTTCGGCATAGCGAGAGACGCGGTTCAATGCCTGTTGGAGTCGACGCTCCAGAGTTGGCATCTGGGCCGCCCTAAAAGAGATCGAAAGGTCGTCCACGTAGAGCGTAGTGAGAACATCTTCCGGCAGGACCGAGGTGATGCCGTTGATGCTCATTTTTGTTTGGCATCTGTTGTTATGATGTTTGTAAAGTCACTCATCATCTTGAGACCAAGTTCAGCGATGCCATCCTCCCCTTTCAGGGGCTTAATATAGTCAGCGCTTTTCTGTACTCCTAATTCAGTGGCTAAGATAGGCTACAGAAGTCACTCGGATCCAATGTTCCATAAGTTCAACAAAAATGTGATTCAGGTCCATTGAGATCAACCAAGCTGGTCTTAGCTGCGAGTCTCTGGAATAAAGGCTTTCCTGTTCAGGTGTCTGTCTTAATGGCATGTAACTGGGCAGCAATTTTGTGCTTCTATATCTCACTCAGTCTATTTCTGAACAGGTCAATTGGTACGACTTCCTGTCACAGATACAATTTGTGTTTTTTTTTCATCTTATTAAATACTGAATCAGCAAACTCTGTGCCAGTTTTTCAGTACTTCAATATGTTGTGGATGCCACTGATCATTCATGAAGTATTTGCCCCAAACCCAAACAAAGATATCATACATACAGAAGTGTCGAGAAACGCAATGAAGGGTTTTTCTTTCCATTTTTAATACAGTGTCTTTGTCATACTCAAGTTGATCAGAATTTCCATAGAATACAGGTTTCTGATTATCTATCTAGTCTGATGAATGACGCCTGGTTGACCCAAGTGAATAGGTTGACGAAGCTGTCTTTCAAGAAAATTGACTGTCAGTTAAGCCATTTGCCTGTAATCAGCTCTTTAAACCCTCTCTGCTTTTAGAATGCATTAGACTGATTCTTCATTGCTCTTCTTCTTTTCCTTTAGCCATTTGCTGTTGATAGTAAGCATCTTTGGGTTTTCATTGGATAAGTTCGTCCAAACATCCTTCGGATTTTTAAACCAGAGACAAGGGATTATTAGAATGTGAAGTTGACAGTCAAGATAAAACACATTTTGCTTAAGCGTTTTCTCTAGCAGTTTGGCAGCTCCTCTGTTAACTTCACTGTTACTGGATGTAAAGTTAAAAACAAGGGAAGTAACATATACGTTAGTTTCTATGCCAACTTGCAATGCATTGATTCCTCAGCAGTAGCTTTTCCAGAAGAATTGTCGATAACAGGTACTCTAATATCTTTCCTTCACTGTATGAAGGTGCACCAGACACGAGTACAGCTAAAGTCTAAAAGGTAATTCAAGTTTCACTGCCAGACATATCTCAGCAACTTTCAATCTCAGTGTAAGACATTATAAAGTAGATTGGTTTTATTTAACTGGTACAAGCGACTTTGGCTGATACTTTCCCTGGATAGCATTCTCTTACGACGGGTTGTTGAGGTTGAAATGCAGAAGTTATCTAGGTCAGCTCCTCCAGCTTTCCAGGTGGTAGAAACCATGGCAGTAAAATATCGAGGACGAGTCTGATGGTAATGCATGTATTTTTTTGCTGAGGTGTAAATTAGTATAAAATGATATGACGGTAATTGATAAGTCTGAGTTAAATATCAAAACATAGTAAAACATTTCCCAACATTCAAATAATTAGTTTTAACTTGTTCTTGTCTATGGTACAGTCTTTCATTGCTCACTACTAGATGCATGGATCTAGTCTCGAATTTCTTGTCACGACCAGACATATGACTTTTATTCTTAGTCCTTTGGTCTTCGTAGAATCTGAACTCCTCATTTTTCTTCTCTATGGATGAAACTCTGTTGCTGAGTAGTTATCGATTGCATCTGCAACTCCTATATTGAACAGGCTGTCTAATTCAAACACAAATGTTCCTTTTTTACTCCAGCGTCACTTGCTCTTCCTTTGCTTTTAATTAGAGCACGAAGTTTCTTTGTAGTTTCATAAAGCATTTTATTACTTTGTACTTGGTCATTGTCTTGATCCAAGCCATTTGCAAAGAATGGAGTAATGGATAAAAATGTTTCATATGCAATATCTTGAAACATGGATCTTCCTGCATTTTCCGGTAAATTCTGAAGATTGAAGAAATAATGGAGCCTGTCTGTTATTGGAAATCACAGATTGAGGCTGAAGAGTATCAAACCAGGAAAGTTTCAGTGAGAAACCTAGTAGATTGCCCAGGTAGCCCGGCCTGTAGACTGTACGTTGAGATTATGATATATCAACTGTGCGCCCACAGAGCTCACTCAGCTCCTGAAAAATGATAATTAAAACTATTAATCATAATTTTTTTATTTAAGAAATTTATAATTTTTATTTGATACTTAATTCTTTGCTCTAACCTGTTTAGATCAAAAGTTATAATGCAAAACATGATTTAAGGGACCCCAGAAGTGGTGGTTTTCGCTGATTTCTAAGCAAAGCATTTAAAGCTACATGGGGCAATGCTTTGCAATATCATGGGTCAAAATAGCTATGGTTTTCAAGCCCTTTTAGGTCAAATCCATGGGAAAATGTACAGAAACCCAATAAAAATAAGGAAAAGTTGATTTTTAGGCAGGTCTATAACTTCATACATTCCCTAGTCATGAGGAGGACTTTGGACCTCGCAATCAAACCGGGCCAAGTACAATAGCAGAGGTGAACCCAACTTCAAAAACTTCTCCAAACGGTCAGATCAAATGTTAATGGATGTAGTGTAGCTACTAAGGAAGAACAAGGATGTAGGGTAAGCACATTCCTATTACCTAACCTCAAATTTCCTTGGGCAAAGGTGTGACTGCCCTTAAAATGCCAGGTGTAGCATTCTCCACAGGTCACACCCCCATTAAGGTCATTAAAAATAGGAGGGAGAAAAAAATCAAGGGAATGTAATTGATGACCCGATAGAGTGCACCAGTTTCATTTGGAAGGGGTTGTAGCGGTACATCTAGCAGCTCTGCTTAGACCTTCCTGCTAGCTTTGGGGCAGGGAGAACAGTATTATAGACTCCAAACAACAGCATTAACACAGTTTCACATGTTGGGCCTGCCTGCCCCCCCCCCCTCCTCCCCGGAGATAGTTTAGAAAGGTATGGGATAAAATGTGGTGAAGAGAGGATAAAATTGAGAGGTCAAAAATTAGTAACCAGATCACCGTGTCTTGGAGGACTTGCCAGACCTCTAGATGGTGGGTCTAACAGTATATAGGAAGCACCCCCTTTCACGGGGATGATAACAAAGAGGGATTTTGAGATGCATTGTAGGGAGAAATGGATCCAAAGTTGATAAAAAAAATGACATTGAAATGAATATGAATCATTTTCACTTTCACCTAAACTATTCAAATATGAATTGAGTAAATAAGTAAAACGTCTACACCAGGGAGTGGATTTAAACTGCCCCTAACTGTGTACACACTTTTTCTTCCCCTCTTTCGGCCAACCTGCCTCTTCTAGGCTTAATATAAAGCCTCTTATCTCTTTGGTTACGCTCCAGCACCTTTAACTGCAAATAAATAATTCCTTTTCACTCCTCTATAACTATAAATGCATCGGCGGTTCCCTCAATCATCCCAGATTACCTGAATTACTCAAAACACTTAACCAATAAACAACACTTCACTTTAACTTATTACAGTCCAATTACTTCTGAAAGCCTCGTTTTCCCTCTTATTTCCATAGATCCCCAACCCGAAATGTGCAAGCGGGTGGGGTATAAATTTCGAAAGATTTCTACTTCAAACATTTGTTTGTAAACAAAGTGCGTTTTATCTTGGCCTTCGAAGATGTTGATGGTATTAGTGAATTTGATCGAATAACGTGCCATTGTGGAACGAGGGTACTCTTTAGAGAAATATTTTCGAGCCAATGAAACAATTGATCTTAAGCGGAAGGACATCATTTTTTTACTTAAACTCGAGATTTTGGCCGACATTCTTGAAAGAAAAAGAAGTGTCACGGAGTTTACAAAAAGAAATTGAAGAATTTAAAAAAAAGAGAGATGGAAAGTTGAAAGGAAGGAAGGGTTCTTTTTATTAATGACGAAGACCTAGCGCAGTTTTTGATGGTTTCCTAGGCGGACCTACGAGAATATCGTTGGAAATTTTAATCACAAGCACCTTGCCGCCCTGATCTGGCCCTATCTGAATTGATTTTGCTTCCCAGACTGAAAAAATATTCAAAAGTGTCTAATACAGGAGCAAAGATGAAAATAAAGCGAGTGATTAGAATTGATTCAACACGAAGAGCGTCGTGTTCTTCAGCGAGGGATAAATAGCTAGAAATGGTATCTTTTAAAATGTAGGAATGCAAAACGAAACTATAATGAAAATAAGTTGCTTTCGTTTATCATTTTTTCTCTCAATAAATATTTTTTTAATATCCTGTGCATTGTCTTACTCACACTCCTATGTATATTGAAGAGAATATGAACATATTAGTTTGTCAAAGAAATTAATTTCGTTTTTATAGAGCAAAGTAAATTAATTTTTAATATGAAAAATGCATTTATTTCTTCAGAGAAGCAGTTTCTACTATTCATTGGTAATGATTTTCTGTCGGTAATTAAGCAGTAAATATAATTCGAAAGAATTTAATCGGTTTTGATGGGATAAATCGTTTGATAACCGTCTTCCATGCGCTTAATATCCACATTCGGATCTCATCGGGTCATTGGGTTCTCTAAACATTAAATTTATTTGAGAGTAGTTGACATTCAATGGTTCTTCTGCCATAGCAAGAATGTGAAACCACGATAAGCCTTTACAATCTATTAAATGAAGCTTGGAACTCTTTGTTCTCTAATTATGATGGTATGGGCGCTGCAAAACTCAATACTTAATCTTTGAGTTGTCTGCATGGTGCTACAAAGTAGATAAATATCCGATGCTGGCATTCTCTAGAGGGGTGACACCGACTCGCGAACGGCTTCGACAATGTTGCGGAACAATAAACACTTCTAGCGTCGGATTCGCGTCCGTCCAGAAAATAAACAAAGTAAAGATAAACTGATAACTAAGTAAAAGCCGTCAGGGACTCAGACAGATACCGAACTCACGTGTACAGGTAGGACATACACTGCCTGATATAAGCCATCGCCAACCAGAACTCTTTCAATCGGAGATGGGCTCTATAGAATTAAAAAAAAAATAAAATTCTTTCAATCGGGGATGATTGGAAAGCGCCAGTCGTCCGTCAGTGTACTGGAATGAGGATGCCATCATATTTAACGTATGCATATTGAAGAGTAAATCTCCCAATCATAGACTAATTTGACCGAAGAAAGTAGTGGTTGGGTCTAAATAAATAGCATCTTATAAAGTGACCGCTACAGAACTATACAAATTTCCATGAAGAGGGTTAAAAACACCTTAAGCTTGCCTACGTAAAGCTTGATAGTGTTTGCCTGCCACTCACCATCTTTTCTTGATTTTCCCTTTTCACAAAGCATCTTTAAGAGGTGCGATTCGAAGCCATATGCATTGAGAACGTTTCCCTTGAACAAAACACCTACAAACGACCATCAGCGCAGCATTGATTTGGATGAGGAAATCAATCGAACTCTCTTCTCTTTGACTTCTGCTCTTTTAACAAACGAAGGATATTGCGTTAAAACTCATAATTTGGGTGAATTTCTTCTTTTCCATTGTTTAATCTCTCTCAGTTTGATGAAGCAAAATATATCTTTATTATAATAAGTTAATCTAAAATTTTCGCTATCTAAACCAGGAGTTTTAATCCTTTATTCTATCGAGCAAAGCTTTTGCTTCTTATAGCCTAGAGACCACAAAATATAACTAAAAATATTTCTAAATGTATTTCAACTAAAGACTTACTCATATACATATTTAACATATAAAAGTTTATTACAGTATATTTTATTAATTGCTTTATATATAAAAATACATTACACTAAAATAATTCTACCTTAATGTAATCCCTTATTTTGAAGAGAAGCGAACATTTTGAAGTTTATTTCTCCTTTATGTAGAGTCAATCGTAAATTTTCTTCGAGATGTGTTGTCAGCAATCTTGCCCTCTATGTTTTATACTATAATTAATTAAAAAGCACTTTCGCGTGTCTATGTCAATCCAAACATTGATAAATCGTTGAATGCCTCTCTTTGAAGCAAATAATTTTTTTTGCCACTCTGATGAGCCCCAGAGTAGTTGACAGAGATTCGTTTTGGAAAAGTTAATTTAATCCTAAAGATGATGGCATATCTCGTAGCTCTGATTTAGCATCTACTAATTATTTTTTATTGAAAATTTGTTCTAGTCTATTGATTTCAAGAGCCCTTTTATTTAAAGATAATTCATTTTTTGGAACATGGTTATTCATGTATTCAAATCTTTTTTGAAATTCAGTAGCAAGTTTCTTGACAGTGTCCACTACATAGGATGAGCATTCTTCATAAAGGTCCTCTAAATATTCTTGCAGTTTATTAAATGAAGTAAATCTCCTTTTGCGGTTTGAACCTCAAGATCTTGATGCTTTTTTCATTGAAGCTCTAAAATTTAAGTCATTTTAATGAAAAGAGATGTCAGCCATGAATGAAAGTTTAATATTGAAAACTTCAGTGAAAATTGTAAAAGGATTGTCTTTTCTCTTTTCTACTAAAAAAGCTTTTACTTCTTAATACACTACAAATTCTGGGAAGACCTGTTCCACGGCTTAGCCACCGAACATTTTTACAGGGAATAAGTTCAGATTGAGAAGCCTGAACATTTTCAAAAAATACTCCTAGTAGGCTCTTGTTAAAAGATTTTGAAGTTAAGTAAATGATAATTCTCACAATGACTTCAAAACATTCAATAAATTCTTTTTGTCCTCTCATTATTTAGCATAAGCCCTCGATATGATCAAACAGTGATAGTGCACAAAAGTAGATATATACACACACACACACACATTATATATATATATATATATATATATATATATATATATATATATATATATATATATATATATATATATATATATATATATATGTGTGTGTGTGTGTGTGTGAACAATGGCAGTACTTTCTATTTTCTTACTGACTCCCTTGGAATTTTAATAAGATCTCTTTGAGGGGTCTCGATCTCGAGTTGGGTGCTAATTACTCTGTCAATAATGAGTCGTTTTACTATCAGTGTACGATTAATTTCCACAACTTTCTTCTTTAGTTTCTATCATGCTTTTTTCGTATTTACTTTTCTATGGAATAAAATATTCGTCTATATGGAAACCTACCAAAACTCTTTCCCATCCATGAACTCGAATGTAAAATGGTCCCAGTTAGAAATCAATATTGTTTCCATTTCAGAAACTATACCTAATTTTTTTCGTAATTTGCGCATAACAAAAAAAAGGTAGAAATACCGAACTATTAAAAATTAGCGCCATTAAAAACTAGCTATTAATTTTTCTTTTTAGAAAGTTTTAATTTTTCGCATTTAGTAACCAATAAATTTTGGCGTAGTATTTGAGAACTAATAAGAAAAATGAAATTATTTCAGAGCAACATATTTCCAATTTCGCACAACGAAGTCTCACATTTGGTACCCCCCTGTAAAAAAAATCCCAAATCGGACAACAAAATATAAATCTCATTTGAGATCCGATGAATTATTTCTCTCTTTTCGGCGTCATAAAATTGTAGTACCTATTACAAAAAAAGCAAAGTAAATTATTCTGAAAGAATAAATGAAAATATTGTTTTAAATTAGCAAGAAACTGTTTTCATTTTTAACCCATAAAGCTGAATTACCTTATTCCCTTAGGAGCGAGGAAAAATATTGTTCTAATTTGCGAGCGAATAAATTGTTCCCATTTGTATTAAATGTCGAAATTAGTGAACAACAAAAATGAGAAATGTTCCTGTATTCAAGCCTCCAAAAGAATTTCCTACCTTGAAAGATGATTCTTTCCATTAAGCAGCTAACTCACTCTAACCATTTTCGTATATAGGAGCAAAAGCAAAATAATTCCAATTTTGGATCCACCTACAAAATTGTATCGAATTGTTAAGCAAACAACTAGTTGTCACCATTTAGGAACCAATAAAAAGAATGCCTCCAACTAAACATAAGTTTATATCCATTTGAGAACAAACGAAAAATATTTTTGCAAACCAACCCCCCAAAATTCCATCTGAGAAAGAATGGAAAAATTGACCTTATTTACAAAACCCAACCAAAGATTTGTCCTTATATGAAAACTGATAGAAAAGTTAAGTTATTTTGGAATCAACAAAAGATTATTCCCTATTGTAATGACAAAAACTCCTAATGTGACAAAAAAATTGTATTTTAGTACTAAAAAAAATCTATTTTCAACAAAAAAAAGATTCCATCTGATAACTAACTTAAAAATTTTCCCATACTGGGAAACAGCAAAATAATTTTTGCTGTTTCGTAACTAATAAATATAAATTATTTCGTTTCATAATAAATATTTCGAGGCATATGGTGCTCTTCAAGGTTAAGGACCTTCCTAAAATGCCTGCCGATCATCTTTAGAAAAGTTTAAGAAAAGAGGCAAGTGAGGTGTTCAAGGCCTTATATAGGGACTTTCAACAAGGACGCTCAATCTTTGTCAGTCGATAGTGGCCATGTTGTTAAAGCGACATCTGGCAATCATCAAATGTTATTAGCAAAATCAGTGCTCCGTTCGTCAAACGTTCTGCGCATTACGTGATTTCTATCCTCGCCACAGCGACAAGGCGCATTTTTGGATGAATGGATTTGTGAACAAGCAAAATTGTCGGATTTGGGACGAAAACAATCCAAATGAGATACACTAGCACCAATTGCATCCCAAGAAAGGCACTGTTTGGTGAAGGTTTTCGTCTAACGGAATCATCGGTCCGTAATTTTTTGAGAACGAAGATGGGATTGCCATAACCGTCGATGGCGAGACCTACAGATCGATAATAAGCAACTTCTAGTGGCCTCAACTGGATTATATCATGAGATTTAACGCTATTAGACTACTTTTTTGCGGTTACCTTAAATCGCAGGTCTATGCGAATACCAGATTTATGCGACAAAGTCATCGAAAATTGAGCCTCCCGAATACGTTCTACCAAGCGAAGCCGCGGCGGGCATTTGAATGACATCATATTCCACACTTAATGCCATAAAATATTCTTTCAAATTTAAAATAAATTAAGTGCATATATTATCCACAACTTGTTTTATTTACATGTAAAAATTGAGCAACCTTTTTGAAAGACCCTTTATGTAGTAAGTGGACCTTATAGGCAAGATTTTGTATCGACTGCAGTTCGCCAAACAGGCGAATTGGACGAGGGAAACGTATCGCTGGAATCGCTATTACAGATTCCATAATTTTAGCCAGCACTGATGTCAAACCCACTGGCCTTTAATTAGACACATTTATATTTTTTCCTTCTTAAAGATACGTATCACATTAGTTTCGTTCACGCAGTAGGTTCATCCGCTTATTATTTGAAGGCCTTCCATTTTATTGTCACTTTCTGTGTGAGCTGGTTATCTACCCTTTAGCATTTCTATGTACCAACACGCGGTCGTTTATTTGACATTATTTTATGCATTTAAATACATAATCCAGTATTTAGTATGCATGTAATATACAGTTTTTAATGTATTGACACATTTAAGCACGTACTATTGAGTTCAGAAATTGTCTCCTTTGGATTTTCTCCCCAGGCTGCACAAAACATCGACAAATCTACGTTTGATTTTGGTTTCGAGTCAATGTTTACACTACTCTCTTGGCTATGCCCGAGAAGTGTTCAATGGGTGTGTTCGCGGCATAGCCGGGTACTAAAACAATTCAAATAATATACTCTAATTTGGAATGAAAAATAATTATATATTAAAAACTTTGAGCAGATTAAATGACTTCTACAGATAAAATGGTGTAAAGAGGGGTGTCTATTGACTTTTGAGAGGTCAATAGACATTTGTTATTGCATTCTTAGTATATTTAAACACTTTAATTAGACTGGGGAACAATGTATTTGGGGGAATTGACAATTTTTTTTTAAGGGGCTATCTGGCGACTGCCGACTTAGGCATAAATCGCCGTAAACAAGCAGCCTAGTTCTAGGCTACTTTAAAAAATTTGAACAGGAAACAACAATAAAAAGAAACAACAATAACAATGACAAAACAGTAACAAAAACAACAATTAAACCTGGTTAAATGAAAGGGAGAAGGCCGGCCTCCCCCCAAAAGTCAAACAGTCCACCAGTCAATGTGCACGCACTCGTCCTGAGTACAAAGGACAGGCGGTAGCAACACCGCCCAGACCGGTACCGGGACAGGTAACGTGCGTGAAGATCACCCAGACTGGGAAATTCGACAAGAATGTGCTAAACAGTCTGGAGGACAACGCAGTCGTCCCCTTTCTGCGCAGGCGAGAGTTCCATCAAATAGCGATGCGTCACACGAGTGTGTCCGATTCGAAGACGACAGAAAGCAACCTAAAGCCGCCGCGGCATTGGGGGATAGGTCCATGGGAACAGTCGCGGCGCAATGGCAACAAACTTTGAGTTCCCTTCGACCGTATTCCATCTTCTTTGCTCAGCAGTCCGAAGAGCTGCCCGCATTCCTGCCAGGTAGTCGGTGTGAGGAAGAGCGAAACGCTGGTCCGGTCGCAGAGTCCTCGCGGACTCTTTGGCGCCCTCATCGGCGCGCTCATTCCCCGCAATTCCTACATGTCAAGGAACCCAGCAGAAGATAATCTCGACATCTGCCCGGCTCGCCAAAACCGTGGCGTCACGGATATCGCGAACCAGGGGATGCGGAGATTCCAATGCCCCGAGAGCACTCAGGGCGCCTTGTGAGTCGCTATAGATCACAATCCGGTCTCCGAACCGGGCACGTCACATAATCTCCGGTACCGAGTGGTGTATTGCCACCAGCTTGGCCGTGAAGACAGACGCAGCGCCTGGTAGAGCCCCGCTGACTTCAAACAGAGGAGATACGGCGTGGAAGCCGACCATCTCTTAGGACTTGGAGCCATCCGTATACACTGGCACGGTTCCAGCGTGACACGATGTGTGCTCCAAAAGGTAAAACGCAATACTCTCGGTGCCGTACAAGCTTTGGGAGCAGAGGCGAGGCAACAAATAGCCAAATGTAATACCCACCAGGGTGGCGTCCTGGGCGGAACCAGAGGCACCACCGGCCCGAGAGCTATATCTACCTCTCGAAGGAGCTTCCTGGCACTAAACCCAATGGGCTTAGGGTATGACTGGCGACTCTCAGGGGCATAGGCACCAACGATATCAGCTGCGGAAGCAGTAAGAGCTGTTGACGACTGAGGGAGGCGCCAGGCTCACGCGTACAGGCGGCTGATGTACTGCATGTAGCGTAGAGCGAGTGGCATCTACCCAGCATCGACCAACAGGCTCTCAATGGAGGAAGTTTGAAAGGCACCATTCGAAAGGCAAAAGCCAGTGTGGTGGATCGAATCCACCTTCCGCAATAAACGCTCGGCTGCGGATGCATAAAACTCGCATCCGTAGTCGAGCTTCGAACGAACAAAGGATAAAAAAAAGTAGGGCAGTAGCCCTATCAGCGCCCCAGGCGCTGAACGTCACGGAACGGAGAATGTCCATGGCGAGGGTACAAGAGACCCTAAGGCTGCGAATACGAGCCTCCCAGGTGAGGCGTCGGTCGAATACAAGACCAAGGAAACGATGCGAATCAGCCACATCCAGGCGCACCCCATAAAGAAACAAATCTGGGTCAGGTGAAGCCGTGGATGGCGGCAGAAGGGCACCACCTTAGTCTTGGCCAAAGAAAACCGAAACCTCTGCGCTCCGGCATAGCGAGAGACGCGGTTCAATGCCTGTTGTAGTTGACGCTTCCAGAGTTGGCATCTGGGCCGCGCCAAAAGAGATCGAAAGGTCGTCTACGTAGAGAGTAGCAAGAACATCTTCCGGCAGCACCAAGGTGATGCGGTTGATATTTAGGGCAAAGAGTGTGACACTAAAAACACTTCCCTGCGGGACACCGTCTTCCTGCTCCTTTGGGCCAGGAAGGGCTGCCCCCACCCGTACGCGAAGTCGACAAACTCGCAAAAATTCAGATATATACATTGGGAGGCGTCCCCTCACCCCCATCGTGTGGAGAGTCTCCATGATACCCTATCGCCATTCGGTATCATAGGCCTTCTCCAGATCGAAAAACACCATGGCGTAGTGCTGTCTACAAAGTAAAACCTCGCAGACGGCATTTTCCAGTCGGAGCAGAGCATCCGACTTGGAGTGGAACTTGCGGAAGCCGCACTGTGCGGAAGACAGATGGCCTCCGCTGTCCAGGAAATAGGCTAATCTTACATTTACCAGTTTCTCCATCAACTTGCACACGCAAGAGGTTAGAGAGATTGGTCGGAAACCGGTCGGAGTAGAGTGATCTCTCCCCGGCTTGCGAAAGCCGAGCACAGTAGCGATTCGGCAGGAGTCTGGGAGAAGACCTTCCACCGAGATCCTGTTGAACAAATCTAACATAAAGGCCATGCCTCGTTCACCCAGGTGTCGATGCATGGCGTACGGGACATCATCCAGGCCAGGGGCGGTGTCTTCGCGGGAAGCGAGAGCGGAACTCAACTCACTCACAGTAAACTTGTCGTTGAAGGGTTCTCCGCCTTTGGAGGTGAAGTCCAGCAGGCTGCCTTCCGCGACATCACGACGTGTATTGAATGCTGGGGGAGCAGCATCACGGCTAAAGAATGCGGAAAAAGCGGTCGCTAAGGATTCCGCCACGGACGTGGGGTCCAAGATTGCGGTCACATTCTCTTGGAGAACGGGAGGGGGGTCCTGCGAGAACTTGCCCCGAATCCTTTTGACTCGCTTCCACACCTCAGCTAAAGGGGTCTTCCCGTTAAGTAAAGACACGTATGCCCGCCAAGAAGTGTGGCAAGCGTGCTTCGAAATATACCGGAACCTAGCCCTAGCCCGACGAAATTTAGCGACAGTGAAATCGTTCGGGCGGCGCTTATAGCGCATGTAGGCATAACGCTTCTGTTTAAAGGCCGTCTCGCACTCGGCTGACCACCATGGGAGTGGTCGGCGTGCAAAACGGCCAGACGTCCTAGGAATAGTAGTCAGGCCCACGGCGATGAGGTTGCCGGAGAAGAACTCAACGGCCTGATCTACTGACATAAACTCCTCGACTAAGATAGAGAATTCAGTCATTTCCTGAAATGCAGGCCACAGCGCCAGGGCCAAGCACCACCGAGCTGGTCTCTCAGGCGGCAGTTGCCCTGAAAATGATATTTGAATGGGAAAGTGATCACTACCATGGAGGTCATCGACCAACCCCCATGTAAAATCAGGCTGTGCATCCGAAGAGCACAAAGATAGGTGAAGGCAAGAAAATGAAGCGGTTCTGGGACAGTGATGCGTAAACTCACCCACGTTTAGGACACCCATCTCAAGCTCTTCGATCAGATCGGCAAGGGCTTGTCTCCTGGGATTTATGGAGTAATCTTCCAAGAGAGGATGCCTGCCGTTCAGATCTCCAAGCAGGAGATAGGGCCTCGGCAACCGTGCCACGACGCGGTGGAAGTGCCCTGCGTCGAAGTCAGCTGACGGTGAAATGTACGCAGAAAAGATAGTATACCTCCTATCCAGGTGCAGCTGCACAGCCACTGCCTGAAAGGAGGTATCTAAAGAGAAAGAAAGAACGGAGACATCACGCCGGGTGTAAACCGCGCATCCCCCAGCCCGGCCATCCCGCGGTGGTAGGGTCGCAAGACCCTTATACCCCGGGAGGGCAGGCAGGGGGCACGCGCCTAGCATGGTCTTGTGTAAAAAGATAGCTAACGAGGAACGGGACGGGACGAGCCTCCGCAGCTCCTCCCAGTTGGCCCGGAGTCTACGGCAATTCCATTGAAGGAATATGCACTCCAGTCCTAGCTCGGAGGAGACGTGGGGGCCCTCCTCGAACAGAAGACCCTCACAGGAATGGCCGTACACTACCCGGGAACAGAACCCCGGGCACTGTGGGTCGGACAAAGCGCAGAAGGCGCTGTCGCCTTCAAGGACTTAGCCGGGCGTTACAACTTTGGAGGCGAATGGCCCTCTTTTCGAGGAACCACCGTCTCCGAGCCACTCGTTCCACCTTTGGGCGTGGGCGAAGGAGCCGAAGCTCCTTTGTTGCTGTCCTCCTTTCGGGGCACAGCTTTAGGAACCCCCGAAGATGGCCTAGCGACTAATTTCAGGGGTGTGGCCTCCTGTGAGTCTAACGACTCGGTGGAGGCGCGTGGCCGTTTTGCCTTACGGGAAACGGTCACGCTGGGGAAAGATAGGGAAGCCCTGGTTTTAGCCGGAGTTGGGTATTAACCCTTTTTGGCGCCAGCTTTACCACGGGAGCGCCAGGGTTGAATAGAGCCCGCAGAAGAGCTTTGAATGGGCCTGGAAACAACCGTGCTCGTTGGTCTAGATGGGCCAGGAGCAGATGGTGCCTTTCTAACTATTGGGGTATATGACGTCCCAGGCAGAGACGGGCGCGCCAGGACCAAGTCCTTAGCTTTGCGGAATGAGAGTCGATCCTGGGCCTGAACGGACAGGATTTCTTTCTCAAGGAGATATGCACCACATTGCTTCGAAGAAGTGGGGTGTGGCTCTCCGCAATTGACACACTTTGCCACACAGCATTTGGACTTATTGTGTGTGACCTTGGGGCAATTTACACATACTTCGGGTGACCCCGACTTTGCACGTCTACATGAGTGATTCGTATGCCTGAAGCGGTGACAGTAATAGCACCGCCGCGGCAGTGGCACGAATGCCTTCACGCGGTAGCAGTACCAACCGGCACGCACCGATTCAGGGAGCTTGTCACAGTTGAACTTGACGAAGAGTGTAAGGGTGGGTCTCGAGGGCCCTCCCTGTTTTCTCATCACACGTTCGACCTTCACCGCCCCATGGTCGGTCAGCTCTAGGGTGATGTCCTCAATGGAGTAGTCAACTAGTTACTTCGCATAAACTACTCCTTTCCAAAAGTTTTATCGTAGAGTGCGGCGTCACACTCACCGGGGTGCCATGAAGTGTCCGAAAGCACTTATCTTGGCCGCCTCGGCGGGATTCGCCGCATTCGCGAGGAGGCTCCCGTCCGATAAACGGGTCACCTTCGGCTCTCTAACAATTTCACTAGTTAATCCTCTCCTCTGATGGATCATGTTGCCCTTGGACAACATAGTGCCATCAGTGGAGCGAATAACGAGGTAGCGTTCGAAGCCAGCGGGCTCGAAAACACCAGGTAACCTCTGAATTAAGGGCCCCGATGTCATCGAGGCTCCACTCTGTGCACTTTTGGTCTTAGTCAGGGGCTCCACAACCGGAGGGGCAGAGGGGCCGAATGTGCCGATCTTGGCTTAGTCGCTTGCCAAAGTGGCAGCAGGCCCATCCGTCCCAGTAGCCCCCACGGATGGAGAGGACCCGCGAGTCTTTTTTGTCTTTTTATTCTTTTTTTTTTCTTTTTTGGAGAGGAGGGCGGGGAATGAAGCCGCTTCTCACCTCCACCGGAAGGAGCCCCCAGGCCAGATGGACCGGCCTCAGCCAGGTCATTCTCCGAAATGGAGAAGGTCCTGTTAGTGGTGGGGGCACTGGTCGGAGGAGTCCCTCCCCTCCTTGTACTGCTTCGGAAACCACAGCCGTTTTAGGAGGACCCTGCATAGGGGCGGATTCGGGTTCGGTGCTTGGCGCCGAACCCGGATTCCCCCCCATGGAAGGCCCTAATGTCTGAGGCTGGGTTTCCTTAAGGGCCATGTCTATCTCAAGGAGGTCTCCAGTTGGCCTCCCCCCCCCCAAGACATCGCAGGTCCCGTTGGCAGTATCGTCACGAGTCTTGTGTGGGGAGGCATGGGCCTTTAATATTCTTGCCAGCAGGTCTTTTGAGGGAAGCAACCAAAGGGGCCTGGCTTCTCTCTTCCCCCTAAGGGGGTTGCCCTACCGAGCCGCTTCGATGTGGAGCGGCTGGCTAAGGGCTGCCTGCTGGCTTTCTTGGCAGACCCCTTGGAAAGAACAGAGGGGACTGCCGCTGGTAAGAGGGAGGTGCCCGAAAGCACCTCCAGAGAGGGGGGTGAGAGGGAGTCCCCTTCACCCGTAGGCGTAGAAGAGGCGTAAGCCTCTTCTCCGGTTAAAGAGATATGGAGGGTCCCCTGCGCAAGCACAGGGAAGGGGACCTCCATTTTATTGCTGGAGCTGCCCGAGGGCGGCTCCGTCGTTGTTTCAGGGGAAGTTGAGGGTTGGGTTTTTTGGGGGGGTTTTCATACATGGGCATGGTGATCCTCTTTTTTATACGGGACGCAATAGCTCATCACCTCTTGCAGTTGCCCGGACTGCAAGAGGTGCTTACAGGCCTGGCAGAGCCAGGCGCTGCCATTTCGGACCACCCCTCCCGCCTGGTGGCCTGGCAGTCCATCGGCATGGCGGCTCCACCTTAGACACGGCGTAAAAATGGATAGAATGTGAAGAGGAGAGGAAAAGGGATGTGAGGAAGGTATGGGGGAGGGGATGAAGCAGGTTGTTAAAAAAACCCATCCCGCACCAGAGCTCAGGATTTAGGGAACATTGTCCCCTCTCCCTTCAGCCTCGATCCTGGACGGTTGGCTTGAGAAGAAGGTCAGCATCTACCCTGTGAAATTAGAGGCTGACCAGAGAAAGTTGTCGGAGAGGTTTTGTGAAAAGAGAAGAAACAATTGTTTTAAAAGAAGGAAGAGAGGTTAAGCTGGGGCTGGACGGGGTGTTGAGTCCTGTCAGCACGGCGGCCAGGATGGAATATCGCCACGCCCCTTACGGGAGGCGGATCACAAAGTTTGATATATTGCGCCTTTGACGAACTAGCATGTAACAGCCACATAGGTAGCAGAAGATGTCTGTATCATTGACGCAATTTGCTCTTGAAGAAACCCTCACTCTAACATGATACTTGAAAAAAGAAACAATAATGTCAATATTTTGCACAATATAGGGGAATCGTCACTCCCTCCCCCTTCTTTTGCGGTGGAGTCACGAGGCGATTACCGCAAAGACATCCGGCCCCAGGCATCGTCGGGTCAAGCGCGTAACCGCAGAACCGCAGCGCCGCAGCAGCCGCACCATTCGGTGCTATGAAAGACCTGAAGGTTAAAATGCAAGATCTCCCCCAGGAGAGTGAGATTCAATTTCACGTCAAATAAGAAATTGGAGACGCGTTTCTTCCAAGCTCGAAGGCTAACGAGGAGCCGATGTAAGACTTGGTGAGAAAACCCGTTTGGCATAAGAACCCTCCTGGGCCCGTCCTTAAGCCCCTTCCCCTCTTACCACTCCCCCAGTGGGGTAACTACGTATAAATAACGAACACTGAGGAAAATCGGGGGAGAATACGTCAGTCTCCAGGTGACGAAGTCCTCGGAATTAAGACACTGGGCTACCTAGACTGGAGTGGTAGTTTACTTGGGTCGCCAAAACAAGAAGTACCCTGCAAGAGAGGCAGGGCTACCTACCTTAAGGGGCTAAGAAGCAGCTCATCCTCTACCTAGTCCCTGGTTATCAAACCCAACGCTAAGTTAACTTTGTTAAGTTCAACTTACTCTCGTCAGAGACTCTCCTCATATCCTGGTGCATCTTAAACACCAGGGGTATTCCTCGTCCTTAAGTAATTAAGAAAAGAAGGAAAAGGCTCCCCCTCAAGCCCGTTGCTCGGTGGTCACACGGAACTTATAAATTAACTTGGTTTAGGAACCAAGTTCAACTTATTCTCGTCAGAGAAATCCCCCTCCGTTATACTCGCCCTTGAAGAAGACTGGAACTAAGAAGAAGCTCATCCTCGAGCTAGTTTCTGGTTACCCACCTGAACTTTAAGTAACTTATTCTCGTCAGAGAAACCCCATCTCATCGATCCTCGCCCTTGAAGAAGACCCTCCCCGAGTTCAGTCCTCGCCCATGAGGAATTAAGGAACGAAGGAGAAAAGCTCCCTCTCGAGCTCGTTACTCGGTGGTCACACCGCACTCCAAGTTAACTTGGTTTAAGAACCCAGTTCGACTCACTCTCGCCAGAGAGACCACGACTACCTTGGTGCCGCATGAAGCACCGTAATTGTTCTCGTCCTTGAAGAACCCCCCTCCCCCCGGAATACCGTGTGGACCCCCCAGCTGCTACCCTCGCCAAAAGGACCTCTGGCCAGGCTGCATGCGTTGTGAGACAATAACATTCCTGAGGCATTTAAACTCCAGTAGAGTCCGTAAGCCTAAATCTTATATATTGCTGTGTGTAGCGAAATTAACCAATTTTAGAGGGTCAAACTAATTAAATTAATTCTTGTTTATTATAATATTCGGAATATTGCTGTGGTTAATGTTTAAATGTTGTGTATTCAATTGTTAAAGTTAAAATATAAGTTTATTTGGGGAATTAGTGTGCGTTTCTCTATATCCTTACGTGTTTCAAACGGCTCTCTTCTTAAGATATTAATATTAGCACTCTTAGCGCTCTTAGAACAAAAAGGGGGGCATTCCACGACACACAATAACACTTCTTACTATCTTACCACTATGTACTGTGAAGTATTTGCTTTCTACAAGCACCCTCTCTGTCCGTTTGGAAAGCGGTTTTCGGGGAAGCGAGAAAATAGAAATTACAGAATAACTATAGCATGTAGGTAAAAATGGATTATATATTTGAAATCAGCAGGAAAAACGAATTAAAATTGGTAGATAAATTTAAGTCACCAGAAAATGTGATTAAAATTGTTCCCCTGTGTTATCTTTCTTGATTCTTATCTAGGTGAAAATGTCTATCGGTTGGTGGGATTTTTTTTCTCCAATTTTTTTTCACCAATGAGGCGGTGATTTAGTCTTTTGTTTGAGAGTGCAACAGCGTCGATGGTGGCACTAATTTCTTTTTTAATAAATCTAACCCTGAACGTTCCTTAAGGTATATTTTCCCCAACATTTCCCTAATAACGTCATGGCCTGAATTTTCACGTTTAATTTATTTTGTTTTAAAATACAACCTCGCAGTTTATAAATGTCTTTATTTTTTCTAGACTTTGAGATAATGGCGTTGGCCTTCTTTCTAGTTTAAGCTGAACAAAATAATACTGGACGGTATATAGGTGATGGTAATTTAGTTCATGACATATTCGTGCTAATCAAAACAAACACTTGTTTGCAAAATGCATTTACGTTATCGCTTCCATAAACAGGAAGTGATACGGGTGGATATATATATAAATATATTGGTCGTTTCCAGATTTATTTTTCTTTGTTCTGCCGTTCAAACTGTGGAAGCAAACATTGACACGATCTACAATCCTCTTTTCTTGCTTACATCTTTTTTTTTTTGCCTCTTTAAGTTCATATTGGTTTTTTTATAGTTAGCATGCGTGTTACTGCACAGCTATATCTTAATCAAATTACGTTTCCAAAGAGATCATAGGAATATCATAATCTGATGGTAAACGTATCTCACTTCATTTTCTAGGCTCGTAAAAGAGGCATAAACTTTGATATAAGGGCGTGCATAAAGCCTGTTAATTTGCTCGAGGGGGCTTCATAACAATTTCCTTGAATCCAGCATTTGAGGTTGATAAAGATTATTATGGTTGTTTTCGGTTATGATGTTTCATTTTCTCTTACATCCTTATTTGTCTTTATTCTTTCAGTCTCAGCACCTCTTACCAATAATTAATCTTCTCCTGTTAATTACTACAGTGGAATCGCTTGTTTACTTGAAGGGAAACAATGCTTTTGTTGGTTAGCAAAATGGAAGTTTATTTTGTATGACCCCCTAGTAAGCGAGTGCCATTCATACCTTCCTCACCCTTCTCCTTGACAACGCCAACACCCTCCTCGCTGGATCCCAGTCTTCCACTCCTCGACCTCTCCAATCAGTTCAAAACTTTACAGCCTCTGCTATTTTCCTCCAGGGAGGTTTCCCTCGGGCACTTCGCTTGCTTCGGGAACTGCACTCTCTTCTCAGTCTATGTAAAATTTCCTTACGGTCTTCTTAGTATATATATTAGACCTTAAATGCCGACACTCCCTTTGACGTGGCTTCCTCACTGATTGTATCCCCAATCCCCTAAGAATCTTATGGTCTGAATCTGTTCCCTTACGAATTGTTCCTCCGTGTCGTCTATGCTGCATAAATGATGGCGCTTTCTCTATAGTTGCTCCTCTAGAGCTTTTAAGCGTCCCAAGAAAACATTTATTTACTCAAGCTTTTCTTACGGTTTTCGGCAGACGTTTTGGGGAGGCCCATAGCAATGATGAGCAATATATCCAACTAAATATTTATTATTAAGGGAAATACCTTAGTTTAGTTCTGAAATAGCAAAAATTAATTTGTTGTTTCCCAGTCTGGGAAATTTGAGGTTGGATTTCAGATCGAAACTTTTTTTTGTTGCAAATAGAGTTTTTGTAGTCCTCAAATAATTAGTTTTCGCATTTAGCTTTTTTGTCATTAAAATAGGAAAGATCTTTTGTTGTTTCTAAAATGGCATAACCTTTCTATTAGTTTTCAAATAGAAAAAATTCTTTGTTGTTTTTTAAATAAAAGAAAGTTTCCTTAGTTTCACGCCTAGATTATTTTGGCTGGTTGCCAAAAATGATATTTTTCGTTTGTTCTCAAATGGAAATAAATTTTCGTTTTCAGTTGGAAGCATTATTTTTTTTTTGTTCATAAATAGGAAAAACTCTTTGTTTGCTTACGAAATTGGAACAATTTTGTCGGTGGTTCACAAATTGGAATTATTTTGCTTGTTCCTATAAACGAACAATGGATCAATCCTAGATAACAACCCCAGCCTATGTTAGGGGTCCTTATCTAGGATTCAGCTTTTTTTTTTAGGGTCAGTATCTATGAATGATCTTTTGGGGAAATCTTTTTAAATAAGTAATAATAATTGAGAATAAAATTCAGATAAAACTATAAAGTAAAAATTCTACTTAGGATTGAATTTAGTTAAGATAATATTGGTTAAGGTAGTTTAAGTGAAGTTAGGTTCATTTAACCAAACTTGACTTGATACGAATTAACCTAACCTAACCTACCCTATATGGCAGGATCGATTTGTTTTGAGTGGATTTTGAAATTTCTGCCATCATTTTTTTTCTCTTTTTACCCCACCCATTAATTAATATTTTACTTTTTGGTTAGTAATTAATTTGGCTGTGTATTTTTTTTTGGGGGGGATGGGGGTTCTTTAATAAACATCATTAACTATGATTGATATTTTTGGGAGGTCAACTTCTCGGATTGAAATTTCTTGGAGTTCATTGATTATGAATTATTTTCTCGGGGGTCATTGTCTAAGTAGTATTTTTTGGGGGGAGGGCTTGAAAAAGGAAACATCTTTTGTATTATTCGGTAATTTCGACATTTTATTGCTAGAATACAAATGAAAAGAACAAATTCGCTCTCAAATAAGAACAATATTATTCCTTTTTCCCAAAGCAATTTTATTTTACTGGGTTAAAAATAGGAACAGTTTTTATTTGTTAAATTGTAACAATATTTTCATTGATTCTTTCAGAACAATTTACTTTGCTATTTTATGATAGGTACAACAATTTTCTGACGCTCAAGTGAGAAGAATATTTCATTGGCTCCCAAATGAGATTTATATTTTGTTGTCCCATTTGGATTTTTTTAGGACTGGGTCACAAATGAGAGAACTTTCTTTGGTAAGATGGGAGAAAATTTAGGTTTGTTGAGAAATAGCGCCATTTTTCCTATTACTTATTCAATACTACACGAAATTTTGTTGGTACCTAAATGTGATTTTTTTTTACTTCCTAAATGAGAACAATTATTAGTTACCTTTTAACGTGGCTATTTTTTTATAGTTCTAAATTTAGAGTTTTTTATTTGTTAATTGCAAAATGAGAACAAACTTTTGCATAGCTTCTGAAATGAAAACATTTGTTTCTAAATGGGACGATTATTTATCCGAGTTCTGGGATGGGAACAATATTTGTTTGGTTTCCATTTGGTCAAAAATCTGCATGCATAAATAAGTAAATATGGAGAATTGAAGAGAATGGTACAAAAAAGTTAAATCAAAATTGATCGTACAATGATAGATAAAATTATTATTAATAAAGTATTTGGCACCCAACAGTAGATCGGAGCCCCTTAATCTTGTCTCAGTAAAAGATAAGATCATATTAAAATTCCCAGGGACCTAATATGAAAAAAAGAAAGCATCGTCATTATACATACATATATGTCTCCAGTTATAGAGGAAACATTTACCAGTATGTTAATACCATTGCTTAGATGATTGGTTGAAATTTTATAGAGTAACTTTTTAAAATAAAAAATGCTTTTTTTCATCAACATGAAGCTAGTCAGCGAAAAAGCAGCAAGTCACCTTTTGTTTGTTAAAAGGCTGCAAGTCAAAGAGAAGCGAGTTCGATTGATTTCCTCATCTAAATTAACGTTACGTCGGTATTTGTTCGAGGTAAACGTTTTCAATGCGTATGGCTTCGAATCTCTCCTCTCAAAGATGCTTTGTGAAAATGGAAAACTTGAGGAGCGATGGAGCAGGGAGGGGCAGACACTATCTTCTTTTTAGTTAAAGGACCTTAGACTTTTTTACCCTTGCCATGGAAATATGCAGTTTTGTTACGTTCCCTCGCAATCTTCTAACAAGGGGAACTTTCATTATTATTCAACCTCTCTTTTGTTCGGTCAAATTTGGACTATGATTAGGTGGTTTACTCCTCTGTCTCCATACGTGAAATTTGGATGGCAGACTCAATACAGCACACTGACGGATGACGGGTGCTTTCCACACACATCCCTGATTGAGAGTGCGCTGGTTAATGCGGGCATTTATCAGGTAGAGGGCATGGCATACTTGTACACGCGATTTAGGCGACTGCCGAAGTCCTTGGAGACTTATTTGGTCATCACTTTGCCTTTAACTTTTATATTCTCTGGACGGACGCGAATCCGACGCTAGAAGTGTTTATTGTTCGGCATCACTGTCGACAGCTCAGCGCAGCTCGCGAGGTGCTGACACCGCTCTATAAAATGCCAGTATTGGGTATTTTTCTACTCTTTTTACCACCAAGCACACGACTAAAAGATTAAGTATCGAGTGTTGCTGCGTCCATATCCTCTTGATTAGGGGATGAACCGTGTCAAGCTTCATTTTATATATTGTAAAGGCTTATCGTGGTTTCACATTCTTGCTATGGCAGAAGAACCACTGAATCTTAACTACTCAAATAAATTTAATGTTTAGAGAACCTAATGGCACGAGGAGATCCGAATGTGGATATTAAGTGAGTGGAAGCCGGTTATCAAACTATTTATTCCATCAAAACTGAATGAATATTTCAGGATAGGTATTCACTGCTTAATTTAACGATGGATGACCATTGCCAATAAATGGTGGAAACTGATTCTCTAAATAATTGCATTTTTCATATTAAAGATGATTTTACTTTGCTCTATAAAAACTAAATTAATTTCTAACCAAAATATGTTCATATTCTCTTCAGTATACATAGGAGTGGGAGTAAGACAATGCACAGGATATTAAAAAAAAAATATTAAGAGAAAAAATTATAAACGAAAGCAACTTATTTTCATTAGTTTCCTTTTTCATTCCTACATTTTGAAAGATGCCATTTCTAGCTATTTATCCCTCGCTGAAGAACACGACGCTCTTCGTTTCGGATCAATTCTAATCACTCGCTTTATTTTCATCTTTGCTTCTGTATTGAGACTACCCTCGTTCTATAATGGCACGTTAATAGATCAAATTCACTAATACCATCAACAGCTTCAAAGGCCAAGATAAAACGCAGTTTGTTTACAAACAAATGTTTGAAATACGAATCTTTCGAAATTTCTACCCCACTCGCCTGCACATTTCGGGTTGGAAATCTATGAAAATACGATGGAAAACGAGGCTTTCCGAAGTAATTGGACTGTAATAAGTTAAAGTGAAGTCTAGTTTGTTGGCAAAGTGTGTAGAGTAATTCAGGTAATCTGGGATAATCGACCTCGCCACCGATGCTCTTATAGGTATAAAGTAGTGAAAAGGAATTATTTATTTGCAGTAAAAGCCTGTCGACAATGTATTGTATGGGGCTAAGAGCGTAACAAAAGAGATGAGATGTTTTAGGTTAAGGCACCAACAGCCAAGAGGCCAGAGCAAGAAGAACGAAAGTGTATGCAGTTAGGGGACGTTTAAATCTTGTCCCTGGTGTAGACTTTAATTATTCACTCAATTCATATTTGAATAGTTTAGGTAAAATAGATAATGAAGCAGATTCATTTTAATGTCACTTTTTATTAACTTGCAGTAGTCTACCATATAATTTGTATCTATTTGATCACTCGCATGAAGGTCATTGAACACCTACCATCCAAAATAATACTGTGCATGTGGGAAGCACAGGGACACTTCGAGGTAAGAAAATGATGCCTAAATTCATTCACATTTAAGACAACTATACCCAACTCCTCAATGAGCTAACCACTGGGCTTCATAGAGTAGTCTCCCGATGGAAGAGTCTACCGTTAAAATCCTTGAGCAGTAGGAATGTCCTCTGCCTCCCAGCCATGACGTGGGAAAAATCCTCATCGTCGAAGTCTGCTCACGGTTTAATGTACGCAGGTAAAGCTGCAGTGGCAATGTCTGAAAGGAAGTATTAACAAATAACAAAGAAGGAGAGATCATGCCGGGTGTAAATTGGGCATTCTCGTTATCGGCCCCCATCCAGTGCTGGTTGGCTCGCAAAACCCTTATATCTGAGGAGGCAGGGCCGGGGGCATGGATCATTGGTTTTAGCCGAGGTTGGATCCGAAACGTGTGTGTCACCATCTATACCAGGTGACCGCCATGGGTGGGTAGAAGCCACAAACAGGTTCTGAATGGGCGCGGAGCTGACCGTCATTGTATACCTTGAGGGGTCAGGAGCAGAGGGTTCCTTTTTTCAGCATTGACACAAGACTTAAGGCAGAGCCCAGCGTGCTAGGACGATCCGGACTTTAAACGGCAAGGATTTCCATCTACAAGAGATGCGCACCACATTGCGTCGAAGAAGCAGGGTAAGAATCTCCGCGATTGACACTATACCCAACTTGGTAGTGCCTTATCGTCTCTTACCACCTCTGCGGCAGTGGCATGAATGCTTTTACGCGTCAGCGCTACAAACTAGCACGCACCGACTCAGGAAGCCTCTTACGATCGTACGTAACTAAGAGTTTATTGGTGGGTCTGGAGGATCCGCCCTGTTTTATCTCACACGCTCGATATTGAATCCTCCTTTGTCAGCCAGCTTTTCAATGATGTCCTCTAAGGAATAGCCCACAAGTTCCATCACATACCACTAAATTCACAAAATTCACGTTATAGTGTGGCGCCATACTCGCTGGCGACCTATCGAATGTCCGAATATCACTAATAATTAATTGCAAACTGGGAATGGTCCGCCGCATTATCTTGAAGACGTCCGTCTGAGAAACGCGTCAGCTTTAGTACTCTACCAGTCAATCTAGCTAAACATCTCTTCTGATATAGCATGTTGACTTTAGACAACTTACTGCCATCAGTAGAAGGAATAATTAAATTAATCCCTGAATAATGGCCCCGACATAATCTAAGCTGCACTCACTGCACTTACGACTTTCGTCTTGATCTGTGTCTCCCCGCCCGAGAAGAGAAAAGAAAGTTTAGAATATATCAAAAATGGCCAAGAGATTTCTCTCTCGCCGTCGAGCTTCGGGGACGGTTGGGGCTGCTGCCGTTTCGAAAAACGACCTGTTCAAGATCGGCACGTCTACATCTGGGCCAGACGTGCCCATCTTGGACTGGCGCTATCCGAAACGGCAAGTCACGGCAGGGAAAGGAATCTTTTTTTCTCCAGATATTACTCAGAGAGGACGAAGATCTTAGGAATCAAATTGGCACCCGGTGGAAGAAGGTGTGATTCCTGCCATTGTGAGTCTTACGGGGTTCGTGCTGCCATAGGAGGGCCTTGCAGAGCGGCGACTTAGGTGCGGTGTCTAGCATCACGGCAAGGTTTTCCCTTTTTGAAGAGCCTGCTCTCTTGGATGGAGTCATCTCTGGGACCATTTTTACTTTAGGAATGATCTCCACCTCCCCTTTCTCTATCAACAAGGTGCCAATTATCCCAACTGGGGACTCGGTGACTAAAGCCCTCACTGTGAATGGCTTACAGACCTGTATGGTTAAGTAAGGGGTAGCGGGCATGCCGGCTCCCATCAACTTGATATACATTGGATCAACCATGTGCGTGGGCAAGTTCCAAGAGAAAATGCCGCCTCTTACCTGTCTACGGGGGTTGTGGTGAGTAACCTGCCCGCAATGGAATGGAAGATACCGAGGGTGCGAGTCTCTGTCTCCTTGTGCTCTAAGAGTGCCTATAAGTAAGAAAAGTGGACCTCCTACAAGTGAGGGAGTGTAGCCCAGAGCCAACTTCTATGCAAAAGGAGGTAAGGGAGAAACTCTCGAAACCGTTAGAAAGGAGAGTGAGAAGCGCTCTCCTTCAGCTAGAAGAGTCTTCGAGAGGACCATGAGAAGGAATAAGGGAGCCACCTCCGTGAGAGTTGGAGTTGTCCGGGGGGAAGTTCCAAAGGTGGCAAAGGGAAAACTTCTTTGTTGCATTCATATGGTAGAACTGTAGCTCCTCCATCTGTCACTGTGCTGTTGTATCTTAGCTTCTCGTCTTCTCCGACAGCAAGGTCGGGCTAAGATATAGAAAGGGGAGACGTATTCCTAAATTTTGCTGTTATAATCTTTAAACTTTTAAAGCCTGCCGACACACGAATTTCTTCTATGATTGTGACCACTAAAAATTATAGAAGGGTGTTGTTGGGTTATATCCCGCGTCCAGTCGCCCCCGTCTATTCTGTTTCTGTTTTCGAACTTTACAGAGATCGGGGCGGGTTCGTTAAATAAGTATATTTGAAACTTAGTGCAGAGACGCACATTAACCAGAAGTTACCTAGAGACCGGTTCTTCCCCAGACGTCGCAGCTCCCAACTGAGAGGTCAGAGATTAAGAGCGACAGGGCAGATATCCTTGCTACGACGTCCTAATCCTCGACAGAACGGTCAGGATTTGAAGATCTGTTCTGCAGACCCGAAACCTTTAGTTAGACTGGCAGCTAACGAAGCAGTAAAGCCTGCCCGCCATAAGCAGTACAGGCTCATGCACCCTAGAACGGTGACAGGGAGGTGGTCAGCACATTACACGCAAGGAATGAGTTATTGGGCCAATGAGTTAGCTGGTCAAGTCCTTAAGCTTAGATAGATGATGAAAGGAATAGTAGTAGAGAAAAAGAAATGCTGATAGGGAACGCGGAGAAAGCGCACCAACAATAACCCCAGGCTCCTTCAAAGAGGTCGATTCAACCTAGTGACAAGGTTTTCGTAATTTGCACTCAGGCCGGGTGGATCTGCAGCTTGACGAAGTAAAAATGTAACGGGCTACACAACCTAAGCCCGGTGTGTGTAAAATCTTCTCTTACAAAATTAAATAAGTAAATCTCGTTTCTACTTAATATAGTTTTTAATCTCAATTGAGTAGCGTTTTCTTTACATATTTTAGTCGCGAGCGACTAAATCTCACTATATCGGTCGGTCGGTCCACATTTGGCTTATTTTTTGTAATAACATTGTAACTATTCAGTTGATTCTAAAGAAATATAAAAGACATGTTTTACATTCTCTTTCAAATGATATAATTGCCAGAGTCCTCCCAAGTTTAGCCAGGGAATTATGTTTAGGGGGCTTTGACATATCTATTCGTCCAATTCTAAAGAAATTTAAAACCATTTTGTTGCTAAACATTCTGTTCCAAATGATATAATTGTCAAATTCTTATCAAAGTTATCCATGGAATTATTTTTTTGTCGTGGTATTCGTGAGCAGATACCTTCATTGCAGAGAATGCAGTCTACTTACGTTGCAGGCAGCCAGATAGATAGACCAGATGCACAGGGCTGATAAGAGGCGAGTGCATGAGGAGATTAATGGTTAGGCAAAGGAAAGATTTAAATACAAGGTTGTATTCAAGGTTATGAAAGATTAAAAACAAAAAATAAACTTTAATTACAGTAGTAATGCGAATTATAGAAATATTTACAGAGGCAAAGGAATGGGAGAATAATAAGAAAAGAAGCAGGGAGACATCATGCCGGGTGTGAACCGCGCATCTCCCAGCCCGGCCATCCCATGCTGGTGGGGTCGCAAGACCCTTATACCCCGGGAGGGCGAGCAGGGGGCACGTGCCTAGCATGGTCTCCTGCAAAAAGATAGCTAACGGGGAACGGGACGAGACGAGCCTCGGCAGCTCGTCACAATTGGCTCGGAGTCCACGGCAATTCCATTGAAGAAATATTTACTCCAGGCCTAGCTCGGAGGAGACACGGGGGCCCTCCTCGAACAAAAGGCCCTGACGGGAATGTCCGTACACTTCCCAGGGGCAAAACCCCGGGCGCTGTTGGCCGGACAAAGCGCTGAAGGCACCGTCGCCTTCGAAGACTTATTGGGGAAGGTTGGGCTCGCCATGCGAGTCATATCCTCCCTCCGCCTCGAAACCTTAGGCCGGCGTTGCGGCTTCGGAGGCGGTGGGCCCTCTTTTCGAGGAACCACCGGCTCCGTGCCACTCGCTCCACGACTAGGCGTGGGCGAAGGAGCCGAAGCTCCTTTGTTGCTGGCCTCCTTTCGAGGGACAGCTTTAGGAACCCCTGAAGATGGCCTGGCGACCAACTTCAGGGGTGTTGCCCCCTGTGAGTCTAACGACTCGGCGGAGGCGCTTGGCCGTTTCGCCCTAATGGAAACGGTCACGCTGGAGGAAAAGGGGGGAGCCCTGGTTTTAGCCGGGGCTGAATATGAATCCTTTTTGCCGCCAGCTTTACCAGGGGAGCGCCCGGGTTTAGTAGAGCCCGCAGAAGGGCTCCGAATGGGCGCGGAAACAACCGTGCTCGTTGGCCTGAATGGGCCAAGAGCAGAGGGTGCCTTTCTAACTACTGAGGCATATGACGTCCCAGGCAGAGCCGGGCACGCCAGGACCAAGTCCTTTGCCTCGGGGAATGAGATTCGATCCTGGGCCTGAACGGCCAGGATTTCTTTCTCAAGGAGATATGCACCACATTGCTTCGAAGAAGCGGGGTGCGGCTCTCCGCAATTGACAAACTTGGCCAAACATGATTTAGACTTATCGTGTGCGGCCTTAGAGCAATTAACACAGACTTCGGGTGACCCCGACTTTGCACGTCTACAGAATGATTCGTATGGCCGAAGCGGTGACAGTAATAGCATCGCCGCGGCAGTGGCACGAATGCCTTCACGCGGTAGCGGTACCAACCGGCACGCACCGACTCGGGGAGTTTGTCACAGTCGAACGTGACAAAGAGAGTAGGGGTGGGTCTCGAGGTCCCTACCTGTTTTCTCATAACACGTTCGACCTTGACCGCCCCATGGTCGGCAAGCTCTAAGGTGATTTCCTCAATGAAGAAGTCAAAGAGTTCCTTCGCATAAACTACTCCTTTCACAAAGTTTATGGTAGAGTGTGTCGTCACACTCACCAGGGTGCTGTGAAGTGTCCGAAGAGCACTTATCTTGGCCGCCTCGACGAGATTCGCCGCATTCGCCAGAAGGCTCTCGTCCGAGAAATGGTTAACCTTCGGCTCTCTACCAATTGCACTAGCTAATGCACTCTCCTGATGGATCATGTTGCCCTTGGTCAACAAAGTGCCATCAGTGGAGCGAATAACGAGGAAGCATTTGAACCCAGCTGGCTCAAAAACGCCAGGTAACCTCTGAATGAGGGGCCCCGATGTCATCGAGGCTCTGCCCTGTGCACTTTTGGTCTTAGTCATAGTCACGGGCTTCGCACAGGGAAGCGTAGAGGGGCCGCATGTGCGGATTTTGGCTTGCTCGCTTTCTAAAATGTCAGCAGACCCATCCTTCCCCGCAGGCTCCGTGTTTAGAGCGGAACCCCGAGTCTTCTTAGCCTTTTTTTGTTCTATTTCTTTTTTGGAGAGGAGGGCGGAGAATGAACCGGCTTCTCACCTCCGCCGGTAGGAGCCCCCAAGCCAGATGGACCGGCCTCAGCTAGGTCTTTCTCTGAAATAGAGAAGGTCCTGGTGGTCGCAGGTGCACCGGTTGGAGAAGATCCCTCCCCTCTTTGTACTGCCTTGTAGACCCCAGCCCTTTAAGGAAGACCCTGCATAGGGGCAGATTCGAGTTCGGTACTTGGCACAGAGCCCGGATTTTCCCCCATTGAAGGCCCTACCGTCTGAGGCTAGGTTGTCTCAAGGACCATGTCTATCAAAGGAGAAGCCTCCAGTTGGCCACTTCCTTTCAGGATATCGCAGGTCACGTTGGCAGCGTCACCAGTCATGTGTGGGAAGGCACAGGCCTTGATCCAGGCCAGGTTTTGTATTCTTGACAGCAGGTCTTTTGAGGTAAGCGACCGAAAGAGCCTGGCTTCCCTCTCCCCTCTAAGGGGGTTTGCCCTACTAAGCCGCTTCACTGGGGGGCGTTCGGTTTTGATCTGCTTGCTGGCTTTCTTGGCAGTCCCCTTGGAAAGAAAAGAAGGGACTGCCGCTGGGAAAAAGGGAGGTGCCCGAAAGCATCTCCAGAGAAGGGGGTGTGGGGGAGTCCCCTACACCTGTAGGCGAAGGAGAAGAATAAGCCTTCTCTCCGATTAGAGAAATATGGATGGTCCCCTTCGGAAGCCCAGGGGGGGGAAGGACCTCCATTTTTTCGGTGGAGCCGCCCGAGGGAGGTTCCATCGTTGGTACAGGCGAAATTAAAGGGTTTTTTTTTTTTACTCATCAGTGGGCATGGTGACCCTCTTTTTATTACGGGATGCAACAGCTCATCACCCCTCGCAGTAGCCCGCACTGCAAGAGGTGCTTACAGGCTTGGCAGAGCTCGGTGCCGCCATTCAGGACCTCCCCTCCCGCCTGGTGGCCTGGCAGTCCATCGGCATGGCGGTTCCACCTTAGACACGGCGTAAAATTGATAGAGTGCGAAGAGGAATGGAAAAGGGATGCGAGTAAGGTATGGGTTGGGATGAAGCAGGTTGTTAAAAAAAACAATCCCGGACCGGAGCTCAGGGGTTATTGAACGTTGTCCCCTCCCTCCTCAGACCCGATCCGGGACAGTTGGCTGAGAAGGAGGTCAGCAGAGAAAGTTGTGGGAGAGGTTGTATGAAAAACGAGGAAACTAGTGTTTTGAAGTAAGGAAGAGAGGCTAAGCTGGGGCCGGACGGAGCGCTGGATCCAGTCAGCACGGCGGCCAGGATGGCAAATCGCCGCGCCCCTTACGGGGATAACAAAGACGTATGCATAGATCAAACTGAGTACTGAAAATGTATGACAGAGACAAAACAATGGGTATATTGCTCTCCTGATTTTTCTGCCAATCAAATATCACAAACGAGCCCACTATACCAACTAGAATTGAATTAGAACTTAGAACTGTCAAAATATTATATAAAATGAGTACATTAATTATTATTAGTGATCACGAAACTTTCTATGGTTAATTGGCTGCATTCTGCTCCTTCTTAAATAATGGAGTTGAAAAATGACTGCCTTAAGTCGTTCTGACCAGCAATTATTTTAAAAGGCGCATTTAGAATTTTTTTATAATTTTGGAATGTTTAACGCCCTCTTTCCGTCCTTTGCTGGGTATAAAGCGGTGCGGAAAAGATAGTGGAAGATATCAAAGAAGTGAAAAAGACGACCCGAGAGAAAACACCAATGTCTCTTGGGGCACTAGAGTCGGGATGACGTGAAGCTCTTCTGTGTTTCAGTGGTAGCGGGGGCATCGCCCCATTAATAATAACTACCCAAGCGTACTTACTCGATTTCCACTCAAGAAACTCGAGATATCTCCTCTAAGGACTACCCATTCTTTAAGAGATATTAATCGACGAAAATAGAAGTAGTACTTAGTGCTCTCGTTGCGTAATCTTGAGTGGGACTGAATATCTTCTTCCTGGAGGAGTGGGGTGCAGGAGGGGCTGTAAAAGTTACGATTCAGTAGAGCTTCGGCGAATGTAGCCGAAGTACCCCAAATGTAAATGTGTTAGTGAATGGGTTTCAACTTCTCTTTCCAGCATAAGAGCGTTTTAGGTAACAATGGGCATCAGAATTAAACCAAATACTCCAAATGAATAAACTTGCGATTTATGTACAAGCATAATTTAGCCTTAAATTTATAGATTAAGTTTCCGAACATAAATCCAAGTACTTTTTTAGTAGTCTTAAAATATTACTATTAATCTTAACTGTAATTACAAGTGCACGCCTTCTATAATTTCTTAGCCTGCAATGGGAAAAGTATTGTCAGATATAATAAATTTAGCGAAACAATTTTCGAGCAAGAAATATGCATTTTAGCAAAGGAATTGGAATTTATATTTTATCGTAGTGAAATCGTAAGCAATCATGAAATTCTTGCTTCCATACTTGCGTAAAATGTTATTATGCTAGAAAGAGAAGTAGAGTACCATTATTCTTGTATTTTCACCGATGGTTCTTCGGCAACATTCTTCGTTGAGAGGGTGAATGATATCTTCTATATTCTCCAATCTTATTACCATTATTACCTTTCTCCTTATTACCCAAATAGCATACAACAGAGGCGCCCAAGTAGCACAACACTTCAGGCTCTAACTATAGTAACAATACACCCCTACCAACTTGACAACCCACCCAAAACACGCAAAATAGCACATCTCCAGACATAACCCTCTGCTCACCTCACCTAAACGATAGAAATACAGGAACACTATAGTAAACCTCCCGTCACAACACTTATCAATAATTATATCCTTTCAAACCACACACCCACATCAACCTCCTTCAAAACCACATATACAAACTAAAAACAATTAGATATTAATCGTATAGAAAAAACCTGGAATTTTAGTTGCCCTTATGACAATTAAATTGAAGATTTAACTTAAACGACTACCTTATTCTGGAACCTTCGTTGTTAGGGTTGTAAATCTTTGATAACTTAATCATTTAAAGCCTATTTTTTATTTCAACTTAATTTATTTGATTTCAGTTTTATTTCATTTGGAAACTTTCACTCGAATCTTAAGTTATTTTTCATTCTGTTTTAGGTTACGTATAAATTAAAATGGATTTATCTGAAATTAATGAAGAACTATCTGTTGTTTCCTAATTTATTGAAATTTCCTCATTTACATTTAACTGCTTTGTTTATAATTAAATGGAAGGGTGAAAAAAAGCTGCTGCAACAAAACTAAAAAACCTTAAAGGAAAGAATAGAAGAACATACATTAAATGACAAAACTTCATATAGAGAAACTTTAGCTAAAATTGCATCAGACATATGTAACTCAGATTGATGACAACATTTCTAGTGCTTTTGTGATTTTCAAAGCTCAAAAAACTTCAAAGATATGAAAATAATGGGTGTATGATATTAAGAGAGGGTATAGGTAGAAAAAAGTGTTACTTTATTAGAAGAGTATGCGTGCCAGTACGTCTGGCACTTTCATCCCGTGAGCCTTTATTCTTTATGGCAATGTTATTACGTTTGATATTTTTTATTTTTCCACCACGGATCTTTTTCTTTTTCTTGTCCACTTCGGATCTTTGTATTTACTTATTTGTTTGTTTTTGTTAATTATAGATTAATTTTCCTTTATTATCTTTGTCGTATAATCGAACGTCGATGCTAGCCGAGGATTGACTCCGCGTTGACGTGCAAAGGGAGCACGCCAGAAGACAGATACAAAAGGGATGGTACCGGGTACTCTGCACAAAAATAAGTCAAATAAAGGGGACTTGGGAAATGCTCGGTATTTCTATTACCGAACAACATCAAATAAAAAATACTAGTAATAATACAAAAAGATAAACAGGAACAGTTATCAATAGCCGGGGTCAACATAGTGTCGCTAACCAGGAGATACACACAAGGATATTAAAAAAAGTACCATAATACAAAAAAGGTACGTATGAACAGGTTAACTCATTCCATGATTTTTTTTTTTAAGAGCTCATCTGGCGACTGCCTACTTGGGCATTGGTAGCCGTATTAAAGATTTCCTATTACTAGGCTATTTTAAAATCTAATGCAATAATACAAAAAAAACACAAACAACATAAATTGAAAAAAGGGAAAAGGAAACGAGTAGTAAGCAAGCTCCTGCGTCGGGGGGAGATCACCCCGGCGCATGAGCGTGCAACTTATAAGGGAAAAAAGAACAAAACAAACGAAAAAAAACCTGGTTAAAAAATATGGAGAAGGCTGGCCTCCCCCAAAAGTCAACAAGTCCACAAGTCAAAGTGCACGCACTCGTCCCGAGTACAAGGGACAGGTGGTAGCTACCCCACCCATCCAGGTACCGGGACAGGTAACGTGCGCGAAGATCACCCAGACTGGGAAATTCGACAAAAATGTGCCGAACAGTCTTGGGGACAATGCAGTCGTCACAATAGGGCGCAAACGAGCAGTCCATCAAATAGCGATGCGTCACACGAGTATGTCCGATTCGGAGACGACAGAAAGCAACCTGAAGCCGTCGCCGCATTAGGGGATAGGTCCATGGGAACAGTCGCGGCGCAATTGCACGCAACTTTAAGTTCCATTCGACCGTCTCCCATCTTCTTTGCCAAGCAGTCCGAAGAGCTGCCCATATTTCTTCCATGTAGTCAGTGTGAGAAAGAGCAAAATGCTGGTCCAGTCGCAGAGTCCTCGCGGACTCTTTGGCGCCCTCATTCCCCGCAATTCCTACATGTCCAGGAACCCAGCAGAAGATGATCTCGACATCTGCCCAGCTCGCCAAAACCGTGGCGTCACGGATATCGCGAACCAGGGGATGCGGAGATTCCAATGCCTCGAGAGCATTCAGGGCGATTTGCTAGTCGCTATCGATCACAATCCGGTCTCCTCAGCGGGCACGTCGCGTAATCTCCCCCACCGAGTGATGTATTGCCACTAGCTCGGCTGTGAAGACAGACGCAGCGCCTGGCAGAGCCCCGCTGACTTCAAACAGAGGAGATACGGCGTGGAAGCTGGCCTCTTCTTCTGACTTATAGCCATCAGTATTTACTGGCACGGGTCCAGCGTGACACGAGGTGTGCTCCAAAGAGTTCGGACGCAATACTCCCGGCGCTGTACAAGCTTTAGAAGCAGAGGCATGGCGAAAAATAGCCAAATGTGGTACCCTCACGGGGGCGGGCCTGGGCAGAACCAGAGGCGACACGGCCCGGGAGCTATACCTAGCTCTTGAAGGAGTTTCCTGAACATAAACCCAACGGGCTTGGGGTATAACTGGCATCTCTCGGCGGCATAGGCACCGTCAAGATCATCTGCGGATGCAGTGAGAGCTTTGAGCGACTGAGGGAGGCGCCAGGCTAAGAGGACATGCGAGTGATGCACTGCACGCGGCGTAGAGTGAGTGGTATCTCTCCAGCATCGACCAAAAGGCTCATACTGGATGAAGTGCGGAATGCACCGCTCGCAAGGCGAAGGCCGGTGTGGTGGATCGAGACCACCTTCCGCAATAAACGCTCAGATGTGGATGATTAAACACGCATCCGTAGTCAAGCTTCGAACGAACAAAGGATCGATAAAAAGTAGGAGAGTAGCCCTATCAGCGCCCCAAAAGCTAAACGTCACGGAGCGGAGAATGTCCATGGCGCGGGTACAAGAGACCCTAAGGCTGCGAATATGAGCCTCCCAGGTAAGGAGTCGGTCAAATACAAGACTAAGGAAACGGTGCGACTCAACCACATCCAGGCACACGCCATTAAAAAACAAATCTAGGTCGGGGTGAAGCCGTGGATGGCGGCAAAAGTGCACCACCTTAGTCTTGGCCAAAGAAAACTGAAACCTGTGCGGTTTGGCATAGCGAAAGACGCGGTTCAATGCCTGTTGGAGTCGACGCTCCAGAGTTGGCATCTACGTCGCGCCAAAAGATAGAAAAGTCGTCAACGTAGAGCGTAGCAAGAACATCTTCCGGCAGTACCGAGGTGATGCCGTTGATTTTCAGGGTGAAGAGTGTGACAAAGAGGACACTTGCCTGCGGGACAGACTTTTCCTGCTCCTTTGGGCCAGATAGGGTTCCCCCCACCCGTACGTGGAATCGACGATCTCGCAAAAACTCAGATATACACATTGGGAGGCGTCCCCTCTCCCCTATCGTGTGTGATTCTCCATCATACCGTATCGCCATGCGGTATCATAGGCCTTCTCCAGATCGAAAACACTGGCGTAGTGCTTTCTACGAAGGAAAGCCTCGCAGACGGCATTTTCCAGTCGGAGCAGAGCATCCGACGTGGAGTGGAACTTGCGGAAGCCACACTGTGCAGAAGGCAGATGGCCTCCGCTGTCCAGGAAAAAGGCTAATCTAGCATTTACCAATTTCTCCATCAACTTGCACACGCAAGATGTTAGAGAGATTGGGAGGAAACCGGCCGAGGTAGAGTGATCGTTTCCCGGTTTGCGAAGGGCGACGACAGTAGCGATTCGCCAGGAATCTGGGAGTAAACCCTCCACCCAGATTCTGTTGAACAAATCTAACAAAGGCCATGACTCGCTCACCCAGGTGTCGAAGTATGGCGTACGGGATATCGCTTGGGCCATGGGCGTTGTTCGCGCATGAAGTGAGAGCAGAACGCAACTCACTCACAGTAAACTTGTCGTTGAAGGGTTCTCCGCCTCTGGAGGTAAAGTCCAGCCAGCGGCCTTCCGCGAGACCACGACGTGCATTGAATGCTGGCGGAGCAGCATCCTGTCTAGAGAATGCAGAGAAAGCGGTCAAGAAGGATTCCGCCACGGACGTGGGATCCGAGATTGCGGTCCCATTCTCCTGGAAAAAGGGAGGGGGGGCCCTGCGAGAACTTGCCCCGAATCCTTTTGACTCGCTTCGACACCTCTGCTAGAGGGATCTTCCCGTTTAGTGATAACACGTATGCCCGCCAAGAAGAGTGGCGGGCGTACTTCGAAATTACCGGAACCTAGCCCTAGCCCGACGAAATCAGCGACAGAGAAATCATTCAGGCAGCGCTTATAGCGCATGTAGGCATCAAGCTTCTGTTTGAGGGCCGTCTCACATTCGGCCGAACACCATGGGAGTGGTCAGCATGCAAAATGGCCAGACGTTCTAGGAATAGTAGTCAGGCCCAGGGCGATTAGGGCGCCGAAGAAGAACTCAACGGCCTCATCTACCGACCTAAACTCCTCGACTGAGAGAGAGAATTCAGTCATTTCCTGAAATGCAGGCCACCGCAGGCGCGCCGAGTACCACCGAGGTGGGCTCTCAGGCGGCGCTTGCCCTGAAAATGATATTTTTATGGGAAAGTGATCAGTACTATGGAGGTCATCGACCACCCCCCAATCAAAATCAGGCTGTGCATCCGAAGAGCACAAAGATAGGTCAAGGCAAGAAAATGAAGCGGTTCTGGGACAGTGATGCGTAAACGCATTCACATTTAGGACACCTATCTCAAGCTCTTCGATCAGATCGGCAAAGACTTGTTCCCTGGGATTTATTAAGTAATCCCTTAGAGAGGATGCCTGTCGTTCAGATCTCCAAGCAAGAGAAAGGGCCTCAGCAACCGTGCCACGACACGGCGAAAGTCCCCCACGTCGAAGTCAGCTGACGGTGGAATGTACGCAGAAATGATTATATACCTCCTATACAGTTGAAGCTGCACAGCCACAGCCCCCCCTCCCCGCGGTGGTGGGGTCGCAAGACACTTTTACCGCGGGAGGGTGGGCAGGGGGCACGCGCCTAGCATGGTCTCCTGCAGAAAAATAGCTAAAGGGGAACGGGACAAGACGAGCATCCGCAGCACCTCCCAGTTGGCCAAGAGGTCACGGCAATTCCATTGAAGGAATATGCCCTCCAGGCCTAGCTTGGAGGAGACGCCGGGGCCCTCTTTGAACACAAGACCCTCACGGGAATGGCCTTTCGCTTCCCGGAGGCAAAACCCCGGTCCTGTTGGCCGGACAAAGTCTGTCGCCTTCGAGGACTTATTTGGGGAGGTTAGGCCCGCCATGCGAGTCTTTTCCTCCCTCCGCCTCGAAGCCCTAGGCGGGCGTTGCGGCTTCGGAGGTTGAGGTCCCTCTTTTCGAGGAACCACCGTCCCGGAGCCACTCATCCTACAACTAGGGTGGCGTGGGCGAAGGAGACTAAGCTGCTTTCTTGCTGCCCTCCTTTCGAAGGACAGCTTTAGGACCCCGGAAGATGGCCTGCGACCAACTTCAGGGGTTTTGCTCCTGTGAGTATAACGACTCGGTTGATGTGCGTGGCCGTTTCGCCTTATGGGGAAACGGTCACGCTAAGGGATAGAGGAGCCTTGGTTTTAGCCGAGGCTGGGTATGAACCCTTTTTGCCGCCAGCTTTACCAGGGAAGCACCAGGGTTGAGTAGAGCCCACAGAAGGGCTTTGAATGGGTGAGGAAACAAACGTACTCGTTGGCCTGAATGAGCCAAGAGCAGAGGGTGCTTTTCTATCTATTGAGGTATATGACGTCCCAGGCAGAGCCGAGCGCGCCAGGATCAAGTCCTTAGCCTCGCGGAATGAGAGTCGATCCTGGGCCTGAACGGCCAGGATTTCTTTCTCGAGTAGATATGCACCACATTGCTTCGAAGAAGCGGATGCGGCTCTCCGCAATTGACACACTTGGCCACACACGATTTAGACTAATCGTGTGCGGTTTTGGAGCAATTTACAGACTTTGAGTGACCCTGACTTTGCACGTCTACAAGAACGATTCGTATGGCCGAAGCGGTGGCAGTAATAGCACCACCGCGGCAGTGGCATGAATGCCTTCATGTGGTAGCGGTAGCAGTACCAACTGGCACGCACCGACTCGGGGGGGCTTTTGTCACAGTAGAACGTTGCCGAGAGAGTAGGGGCAGGTGTCGAGGCGTCTCCCTGTTTTCTCATCACATGTTCGACCTTGATCGCCTCATGATTGGCCAGCTCTAAGGTAATGTCCTTTAAGGAGGAGTCAACGAGTTCCCTTGCATAAACTACTCCTTTCACAAATTTCATGGTAGAGTGCGGCGTCACACTCACCAGAGTGCCGTGAAGTGTCCGAAGAGCACTTATCTTGGCCACCTCGGCGGGATTCGTCGCACTCGCCAGAAGGCTCCCGTCCGAGAAACGGGTTACCTTCGGCTTTCTACCAATTGAACTAGCTAATGGTCTCCTCTGATGGATCATGTTGCCCTTGGCCCACATAGTGCCATCAGTATTGCGAATAACGAGGAAGCGTTTTAAGCCAGCGGGCTCAAAAACGCCAGGTAACCTCAGAATGAAGGGCCCCGATGTTATCGAGGCTCCGCCCTGTGCACCTTTGGTCTTAGTCATAGTCACAGGCTTCGTACAGTGGAGCGTAGAGTGGCTGGGTGTTCAAATCCCTGCTTGGTCGCTTTCCAAAGTAGCAGCACACCCATCCGTCCCCGCAGCCCCCGCGGATGGAGAGGAGCCCTGAGTCGTTTTCGTTTTTTTCCTGTTTTTCTTTTTAGGGGACGAGGGTGGGGAATGAGCCCGCTTCTCACCTTCGGCGGCAGGAGCCCCCAGGCCAGATGGACCGTCCTCAGCCAGGTCTTTCTCCGAAATAGAGAAGGTTCCGGTGGTCGCAGGTGCACCGGTTTTAGGAAATCCCTCTCCTCCTTGTACCGTTTTGGAGACCCCAGCCGTTTGAGGAGGACCTTGCATAAGGGCGGATTCGGGTTCGGTGCTTGGGGCCGACCCTGGATTCCCCCACATGAAAGGCCCTACCGTCTGAGGCTGGGTTGCTTCAAGAACCATGTCTATCACAGGAAGTGCCTCCAGTTTCCCATTCCCTTCCAGGACATCGCAGGTCCCCTTGGCAGCGTCATGAGTCTTTTGTGGGGAAATTACTCTAAGAAAAATCCATGGGATTTCTGATTAAGCTGTCCACCAGGCAATTTTCAGAACCCTTACCCTATACAATTTTCAATTGGAATCCTTGGATAGAGAGACTTCACCTCATGAGGCGACCATTATAGTTCTTAACGTTCTGTAGGTAAGAGGGGCTTATGGTCAGTCTCGATAATAAATTCTTTATCTAAGAAAAATTGTAAACTTTTGGATCTCTAAACGATGGAGAATAGTTTTTCTCGCGGGGAAGGACTTTACAGCTCGCAAACGCGGTGGGAAAACATTCCCCCTTTTTTACCATACTGGACGAGAACACATCCTATGCCATCGTTACTCGCGTCAGTCTGTATGCCAAAGTGATTAAAGGGGTCGGGTAAGTGGAGGATCGGTGTTGAAGCTTACTTCCTTTTAAGCTGGTCAAAGCTAGCGATCGAACAGGGTGTCCAGAAGATGCACTCTGGGGGCCTTTTTTTCGAGAAGATCCCACATGGGCGCGCCGATGGGGGCAAAGTTCATAATAAAACGTAGGTTGAAGGAGGCAGACCGCATGAATGACCTCAGCTACTTCTTTGTTGCAAGCAGTGGCATTTCGACAATTGCCTTGATTTTGTCAGCTTCGGGAGCCAAGGAATTGTTCCCTACGTGGAAACCCAAATAGTCAATAGTGCCAAAGGCCAAGTGGCACTTGTTGGAGGCAATCGTGAGGTGGTGTTTCCCGAGGCGGCACAGGAGGGCACGAAAGGCAGCCAGATGGTGGTCCCTTCTCTGAATTGTCAGGAAAATGTTGTCAAAGTAGAAGGTGACGTGGCCCAACCCATCCAATATTCGCCTCATCATTTGGTTATAATTGCTACATGCCGTCACCAACCAAAGGAGAGTCGCCTGAATTGTATCAAGCCCCTGTAGGGGGGGGGGGGAGGGCTGTATACCTCTTTCCTCAAAGGAATCTGTTAATAGGCCGTACATAGATCTAATTCTGTAATGAATTTGCCCTTCTCGAACATGTACAAATTCTGATCGATGAGGGGAATCGATTCGGCGTCTAACACGGTGACGGTGTTTAACTTCCGGAAGTCGATGCACATCGACTTCCGCTTTCTTCACCATGTCGACCGGAGAACAATAATATGACTCCAAGGGTTCTATAATACTCTTCTTCAATAGCTTGTCTACCTCCTCATTGAACGCTTTTCTTAAGTAAATGGAAAGTGGGTACGGCTTCAAACGGACAGTTTCCTGGGTGGTAAGCTGAATATTGTACTCGAACTGGCTAGCACAACCAGAGGTATCCGAGATTACATTAGTGAATTGGGTGAGTAGCGCTTGTAACTGGGTCTTCTGGGGGATCGGAAGCTGAAGGTTTATACTCGACTCAGTCGATGGGAAATCGGAGGCATTTGATAAGAAAGGTGAAGAGGATATTCCGCGTTTTGTTCCAACTAGGCGACTTGTTCCAACTAGGCGACTTGTACCACGACCGAGTGGTCAAGTGGGTGGCTGGACTCCAAGGCAGACTATTCCTCCAGAGCCACAAGTTGGTTGGCACAAGCGCGTCGATGGTACGTTTTAAGCATGTTCACGTGTAATAACCTAGTGCCAGACGTAGTTTGGATCAAGTAGTCGACGGGGCCGCGTATTTTAATCACTGGGAAGGGGCCCTTCCATTGGCTCAAAAGTTTGTTGTTCTCCTTGGCGAGTAGTAAAGAGACTTCTTCACCGGGTTTAAATTTTCGTTCTTAGGACTTACAGTCGAAGTAGGTTTTATACTTGCCAAAATTTGTCTCGGCGTTCGGATGCGTTATCTCTGCCCATATTCATAACCTCTGCCTCAGGTCTAGGAGGCAAGCGTAGGAGGATTGAATCTCCTACGCAAATTTCAAATTGGAGAAGAGCTCCTTTATAATGCTGAGGGGCATTTTAACATTACGTCCATCAGAAGCTCAAATGGGACAAAGCCTAAGGCACGATGGGGAATTTCCAGGTAAGTTAGCACGTGTCTGTGCCGTCCACTCGAAAGGGGAGGTACCAGACCGATAAGATCAATTGCGACACGGAAAAACGGCTCTGAGATTACGGGTCCTGGGTGCAATGGTGCGGGCCTAACTCGCCCTCTGGGAGATGTCGCAAACCTGCAATAAAATTATTTCAAAATTTCCTGGGTGATCTTTGTGGGGCTAAAGTGGCTTGAAAATAGTCTGTCATTGGCAGTGGTTAAAATTTAACCAACGTGAGAACGCGGAACATACAATACTCACGCATGTTTTACCGTTTTCTGAGAACGCACGGTAAAGTAAGCCCTTGGTAGAAGATTATCCTGTCTCTTCGAGTAGCTTCTTGCTCTTTTGCCGAGCCTTAGCCATAAGGATCAGAGGGAATCGCAGTTTTTTTGGTTCCTTGAGATGTCTTCACTCACGACTTCCTTGAATTCTGAAGAACTTGAGGTTTCTAGGGGCGCGGGCATTTTCGAATGTTTAACAACTTGCGAACGGGTAACCACGGGTTAAGCCATAGAGTTGGGGAGACCTGTGGGCACTGGCCATTGAGGACGGAGTAGAATTTTTTAGGGGCTGCTACTACTTCTGCCTAGTCAGTGAAGTACGCACAATCGATGTAGCACTTAACGATGGGGAACCGATTGGCGCACCCCAAGTAGTCGTGCACGACGGTGAATTTATTATGGTGCGGGGCTACTGGAGGAAGCAGCTGGCCACATACAACTATGCACGTGCACCCCTTATCTCTTACAAGAGTGGAGACACGGGAGCCATTAATCGTTCCGGATTCGAACTTAAGACCACCAGGGATGTTGTTTTTAAACAAGAAGTTTACCTGGTAGCCGGCGGGACTTGAGATCCTTGGGAGAGGAGAAGATTCCGATGGTTTTGACGGAGGCGGAGACGTAACACAGATCTGGTGTACCTAGTGAGAAGTTATTCCTCAACTGAGAGTTCTGAGGGCAGTTCGTTTTCACGCGGCCATCCACACCCAGGAAAAAAAAATGATGGGTCTCCTGGGAAAAGAAGACTTAGGGGTGGCCTGAAGAGAACGGTTTTACACCTCTGTGTTCGGACGAAAAGAGTAGTTTCGGCTTCGGCGGCCCAGTTACCTTGGCAAGCTTGCTTCCATTTTGCAGGCCGAATAAACTAAAGCTATAATTACAGGAATACCCTTGGACCTGTGGTTTTAAAATTTAGCAAACTTTAAGTCATTTTTAGCGTATAATTTCCGAGGCCACTAGAACATTAGGTGATCAGGAGATTCATAATAAAAACTAAATCTTAACATGATCCCAATAGCCCAATGATACCTTCCCCTAAATCTTGAACTTATTTTATGTAAAAGCAGTGCAAAAAATCACTAACTAATGAGACAAGTGATTCAACTTTTATCCTTAACGTACTTTTATCTCAGCCACTATACCTCTTTGTAAGCGTTGCAAAAGCTTTGACTTTCATTTTTCATTGACCCATTTAATCTTCAAAACTATCAATACAATGAATGTAAAATAAATCTGGATGCCTGTTAACATTTTAATGATGCGTCTCATTTTTCATTCCTTTGTTACAAAATGGATTCAGACAATAAAAAAATAAAATCCCTCATAATAAAAAAATCCCTTTAAAAAACACCCCAACAAAATGGCACCAAACACTTACACCTGAACTGTAGATCAAACCTTGGCGATCAGCAATTCTGCCATCAATTCATCTTTCCATATCTACTGACTGCAAATCAAATTCAATCTAAGTTAAATGCATTATTGATTCGTGTAGCCAAAACAATTGCATATCCAAAGAAATAGTTCAAAAGTTAAAATTACCCTTTGAAGGAATTGATAGTACCCTAACTATTGCACACCTAAATTCACTGATTACACAGCCAACCTACCAAGTAGCCACTTTCATTTGAAATTTTCTCTCTCCCTATTACAGTACAGCTTTAATTTTAAATGAAATTCCTGTTGCCTTAGAAATAGAAGGGTTAAAGTCTCCTTGGCTCTTGACTTTCAAATGTTATGATCTGGAAGATGAGTTTCCTAATAACATATTTACTATCTTTCAGTTGTTATTAGGTACACCAAACATTAAAGATTTAAATCTTAATCAACTTAAGTGAACAATATTTAAGCTTTTGAAAGTACTTGTGGTACTATAATGCAAGGTTGTATTTTAGATTATTTAAAAACTGTTAAATTTGAAAAAAAATTAAATTTAATAACCGAATCAAAAATAATTTATGACAACTTAAATGAAATACAAATATCTGAGAACATAGCTCAATTTGGCAGTCTCGAATTCTGAAAACCATAAAGATGAAACATTTACTGTTTATGAACGAAAAATTATTAAAGCTTTTCAAAATAAAATCAAAGTTGAAGCTGATAGGGTTTCTGTAAACATGCCTCGGATGGAGGGCAAAGAAGTCGAAGAACTAACTCCTACTTTTAATTATGCCTACAATTGACCGAGTTCTACTTCTCTTTCTCGAAAGCTAACTAAAGCACATTTAATTGATAAATACCAAAAATATTTTGACCGTCAATTAGAAGATGGAATAATCCATGAATTGACTCTTTAATACATTTTCTTTTCAGAGGATTATTTCCTACCTCATTTTGCTGCGATAAGAGCAGTGGCACAGACTACAAAAATTCAGGATAGTTGTTGACCAATCAGAGAAGGCTATAGATCAAGTTTTTTCTTTAAGTCACAATGCCATTCCCTTCTACCTATTCTGGCCAGGTTCATCATTAAAATTAAGCATAGACTAGGCATAATTAACAATATCACATATAGAAAAGGTCTTAAAAAAAAAATTAACCCAAGAATCTAATAAAAATGTTCATAAAATCATTTGGCTTAAAGATCCATCTAAGCCTCTATCTAAATCGAATATAATCTTCCATGGATACAATGGGATCACATTTTGGACTCTAATCTAGTTCTCTTCACGCTGAAGGAGTGTTTAAAATATCTATTGGAGTTCAAACAAACCGAAATTAGTTATTATTTTACAATAGGTGTTATATGGATAATTTGCTGCTCAATGCTGACTCTCATAAATTAAGACTATTCCAAATGTCTACAAAATATCTAAATGCTTACGGGTTCAACCTCTATGAGTAGGCCTCAAATTGTCTTAGGACTGGAAAATATTAAAAAAAAAGGCTTGCTCTCATGGTTCTTCCTGGAATGACCATATTGACTTAATTTTATAAAGGAATACACTTCTTTCTGTAAAGGCCTTACAAAATTAGATAACTTACCCTTTGATAGAATCACATTCCCTGCAACCAAGATTGACTTTAATAACTATACATTGCACATTCTTTGCGATGCTAGCAGAGTAGGGTATGGGGTTTGCAGATACCCAACACAAGAATAGGAATCTAAATTTATTTATGCTAAATCTAGAATAAACCCTAAATCTAAAGATTATTTATTCTCTCAACTTGAGTTTTAGCCATTCACTCATTAGCCTAAAGCTTTAAATATAAAATAAACGCCCTAATTTACCTTTGAACATATTTTTTGAGATAAATGGTTAGTATTCTATATCTAACATCCATCTCTAGCACTGAGGCAATACAGCAATCTCAACCATTACAGAAATTACAATCATTCCTGGCTCCCTCACCAAGGAAATCCCCTCAATATGGAAACTAGCCCACATTATATCCATACTCAAACCAAACAATACCAACACAAACCAACTCTTACCACCCTATCTTACTTAAGTCCTCACTATCAAAAACACTTAAATAATAAAACAAAGAGTCAGCACAAACCTACCTCTGTCTCAGACAAAGGACGGCTTCAGGAAAGGACACTCAACAACGACCATCCTCAGCACATAATCTATGGCTTCAACCAGACCTTAGCCTCCTCGCCCACATTCTTGTTTCAATAGGAAACAAGGCCTTTGACAGTAGGAAAACACATCCTAACATACAAATTCCATAACACCAATCTCAATAACAACGACAAAAAGTGGATACTAGACTTCATCTTTGGTATACGCCATTTCAACGAGTGAACCCTTAAATATAATATCCGACGACTCTACAATGGCGGCTAGCAAGGAGCCATTTTCTTACTTATATTATTCATTTTATTTACACATGACATCTCACAACCACAAACCCGATTACCACATACACCTATGCAGACGACAACTCGCTCACAGATTATCAGCCGCCAATCACAACAGCAAAAGGAACACTACAATAACATATATACTCTTACACTAGAAAACTGGGTCACACAAAACTGCATGACTGCACCCAACTATCACGAATCGAACAAATATTACAAAATCAGACTAAACGGACAACACCTGTCACTAAACAAAACTCAAAACTCCACAACAAACATTACAAACTAGCATACAAAGAAAATCAACGCCAAAGATGAGTTTTTTTTTATACCATCATTTAGACCGATTGCCTCGTAGCAACAAACTGGATTCATAAATCATTAAAGTTGCAATCCCTTTTTTCAGAAATAAGTGGAAGAAATCCAAAAGACTTCTCTTACCTTTCCTTTTCTATAGATTTCTTAACAAGAGAACTGTTATCTAACAAATTCATGAAATAAAAGGATCTAGCTCAAATGTTCTACCCGCATAGGTGACTAACTAGTATTCTAACAATATATGTAATTATAACCGACAAAATCAGTAACATCTCAAATACACTTGCTGCCACAGTCAATGATCTAGTTATTAAACCTGAACCTATATTTGACTTTGAAAGATTTTCAAAAAGAAATAATTTTAAGACTAACTGAATATGTATTGAAGTTTCTTGTAAACTTAAAATAATTTAGGCTAATCTAACATTTACAAATTTTCACATAAACCTTCACATAAAAGAAGTTGTAGAAATTGGGCGGAAACTAGCTTACAAAAAGCAAGCACACTAGCCATTTGCCAGGAGTTTGGAGGGCACCCTCTGTAAAGTTCCTATTGAATAAATCTATCAAAAATGCCATTCCTCGCTCCCCTAGGTGTCCAAGCAATCGTGATAAACGGGACATTGTCAGGATCAAGGGCGGTGTCCGCTCACGAACCGAGAGAGGAATGCAACTCACTCAAAGTAAACCTGTAGTTGAAGGGTTCTCTTGCTATAAATGTAAACTCCAGTCGGCGGCCTTCAGCGAGATTAAGGCGTGCATTAAGTTCTTGTTAAGCAGCATCTTGGATATATAATCTGGTGAAAACGGTCGCTAAAGATTCTGCAACATTAGCGAGGTTTAGATTGCAGTCTCGTTCTCCTGGAGAACGAAGAAAGGATTTCTGCGAACACCTGCGTTGAATCCTTTTGACACGCTTCCAAACCTCTGCAGGAGGGGTATCCCTGTTAAGTTAAGATACGTATCCCCTCCAAAAAGAGTGGTAGGATAAGTTTGGAAATATTAAGGAACTAGCTGTACCTCGACAAAATTTTTGACACTGAAGTCTTGTCGGCGGAGCTTAGAGAATGTAGGCATATCGCCAGACCATTAAGGATGCAGATGGTGATAAAAGCGAGTAAATGTTCTACGAATAGTATTTGAGTCCACAGTCATCCATCGACCGAAATTCCTCGACAGAGAAATTTATTACTAACATAAAGGTCACAGAACATTTCTAACCTATAAATCAGGCTGTCATCCGGGGAGCACAGGAATAGATCAATACAGGAAAAAAGAAGTGTTTTTCTTGCAGTGATGCTCAAACTCATGAATAATTAGGACACCTATCTCAAGTTTGTCTTTCAGGTCGGTATGAGGTGACCTATGGGATTTATCGAGGAATCTTTTCAGAAGAAGGTATCTATCGGCAACTGTGTAAACTACACGTGGCGGGAATTTTACGCGTCAAAATTAGCTGTAGGTGGAATGTACGAATAAAATAGAGTATACCACTTATCCCAGTGTAGTTTCACTGTCACTGCTTTAAAGTAGGTATTTATAGCAAATAGAAGAACGGAAATAAGTCCCAGTGTAAATCGTTTATCACCCTGCCCGACTCCATCTTGAGGTATTGGGATTGATTTAACAGAGGACGGAAGGAGAAGAGTCTCAGCAGCTCCTCCTAGTAGGCTTGGATTCCGTGGCAATTACATTGAAAGAATATTCCCTCCAGGCATAGCTCAGAGGAGATGCAATTTGTGCGAACAAATTGCTTATGGCTCTGTGGGTTTTGAGTAAGTACCGGGGGAGGTTGGGTTTACTATAAGAGTCCTTTCCTGTAAACCTTAGACAGGCAATGCGGGGGCAACTTCAAAGGCAAAAGATCAATCGTCTCCGAGGAAGCCAGTCCAGCCCTAGGTTTGCGCCTAAGACACGAAGCTCTTTGGGCAAAGTCTTAACCAAGTTTGCGTGTGAGGCCATTGTACCGCTAGTCCTAACGTGGAAGCGCCTGAGTGTAGTGGGGGGGGGGGGGAATCCGCAAAAGAGTGGGTTCCGAATGGTTGCGGAAGTGACCATTCTCCTAGGTATAGGGGGTCCATTAGCAGTGTGAAATTTTTTAAATTAAACCATAAGACATCATAGAGAGCGCTTGGCACGCAGCATTGCATCGAAGAAGCAGAGTGCGGCTCTCCACAATTGACACCCTGGCCATACACGATAGGCACTTATCATCTATGGCCTTGGAGCAACTTACACACACTTCGGGTAAACCAGACTTTGCAAGTCTACATGCGCGAATCGTATGTCGGTGACACGAATGCCTTTCGTGGTCGAACGTAACGAAAAGGGTAGGGGGTAAGTCTCCAGGCCCCTCTCTTTATTACCATCACACGCTCGACCTTAACCAGTTCCTCGTCATCCAGCTCTTATTTGACATCTTCTAAGGAGTAGTGTATGAGTTACATCGTGTAGACCACTCCTTTCACAAAGTTTATGGTGGTGTGCGGCATCACACTCATCGATGGGTCATCGATTGTCCGAAGGGCACTAATCATGGCCGCCTCGGAGGGGTCCGACGCATTAACCAGAAGGCTCAATCTATCTAATGCTATCCTCCGATGGATCATGTTTTGAGGGTCAAGATGCTACCAACTTTAGATCAAATAACCAGACGTTTAAAACCAGCGGGCTCAAAACTCCAGGTAGACTCTCAGTGAGGGGGTTCGATTTAATCTTATCTCTACTTAGTGCACTTGAGAATTTGGTCTATGCCTTGACCTCCCCACTCGAGAGTGCCTCGAAGCTAGACGTGCCGTTCTTGCCCTGTTGGCTTGCCAAAACGGCAGCAGTCGTATTTTACCGCAGTCCCCAGAGAGGAAGAGGAAAACCTAGTCTTCTTTGGCTTCTTGCCTTTCTTCTTTGGAAACAAGGGCAGGGAGTGGACGCGCTTCATTCCGCCCACTAGAGCAACCACAAAGCCAGACGGACGGCCTCAGTAAGGTTTTTATCCGAAATGGAAAAGGGCTTGGATTTCGAAGGGCCACCAGACGAGAAAAGAAGTTCCTCCTCTCTTTGTGAGCCTACGCTAGACCAAGCTGACTCAGGAGAAGTTTGCACAGGGGCGGACTCAGATTCGATGTTTGGCAGCAATCCTTGATTCGACGACATGAAATATCGTGCTATATGGGGAAGGGTAACCTCATGGACTCTTTCAAGCTCAGGGAATGGGTAATTGGCCATCCTACCCAGGGGTTATCGTTACCAAGAGATGACTATTTAGTGTGGTCGTCTTGAGTCGGAGAAAGAGAGAGGGGCTGGAAAGCCGGCCTCTTGCATGTTCGAAATGCATGCATACTGGATTCAATGCACATCATCCTGCACGAGTTCCTCTTTTTTGAGGGCACAATGGAGAAGCTGGTAAGAAAATTTCATCAAAGGAGTGGGATGGAAAGGCTCCGTTCCATTTGACCAACATACCAGCCTATTAAAGTGGAATTGATTGGCAGTCTTATGAAATAAATTAATGGGACAACTTTGGAATTGTTGAATCCAAACACTTCCGTTTGGAAGAATTGAAAGAAAACGAAAATTCTTCAGCCCTTTCAAGTTGCTAATATTGCATGAATTAACGATGAATGACCGTATCAGATGCATGGAGATGTTGAGTGATTTTCTAATCGATTGAACAATAACGATATTTATGTTTCATGTTAATGGTTAGGTAAACATAAAATTTGTTATACTGGTCGCATTCGATGTTCTTTCAAACGTTCAAAGATTACAGAAGATTAAAGTGTAGTGTTTCCTTTGAAAAGCACATCCTTTGGGACCTTAATTCTTTCACCATGACATTACAGGAGAGAAATTCCCCACCATTTTAGCCGACTATTTAATGACCTATATTTGTGATCTAGAAGAAGAGGGGGCAGCCTTATTGGTTCAAACATAATTTTCTGGTCTATTTCGCTGAGGTGGTAAGAAACTGGTTGAATGATAATTTCCCTTCGTGGATTTGAAGACAAAGCAATGGGGAATGAGCTTATCGTTTATCACATCTTAATCCTCTATTTATTTTTCTGGGATATGCTGATGGGTTATCTGATGCAACGCGTCACGAATGAATGCGCTAAGATACTTATTGGTGCCGCGTGTTCATCTCGACTTTTCATAAAGAGTCTAAATGTGTAACGCGATCTATGTAATTCATAGAGAAAATGGAAAGGATTAAAAATGAAAATATTTCCGTTTCTGAACTGTATGAACTCCCGAACCTTATCCTCTGCATTTTAATCATAGCTATAGATATATTATCAGTTATTCTTTAATAAAGTTCGAGATTGGGAGTGTTTACTAATTATGAGTTAATTACGAATTGATTAGGTAAAACTATAATTTAATTAATAAACTTATTGTACCTTAAGTTCTAATAGCTTTGTGTATTGAAAATATTAAATAAAAATTATTTCTAATTAGTACTGTTAACTCATTTTGTATAATAATAAAAGCTATAGTATAAGATCTAAAAAAAACTCTTTCCTAAATCTACCATTGGCCCCTAAATTTCAGGAAACAACAATTCTAAATGATTGTTTTAAAGGTATGCATATAAAGAAAGATAAGAAAAGAAACAATGAAGACATAAAATCTGATAATACTTAAAATTAGGTTTCCAAAATTCTACCGTTGCAATTGAATTTCCAGGAACAAATGGCAACTGATTTTGTTCGACAAAAGTTAAATAAGAATTCGAGAATAAAAATAAAAAGATAAGAAAAAGAACACGATGAATCTGATACTTAGTAGAAATCATTATTTGGTCTTATCTGTTTCAGATCATTATTCAAAATTAATACAACCCCTCCAAAGTCAACAACTGGGATTATCCAACTGTAAATTATGCAATTGCTTAGAATGTCTATTTTGTTTATGAAAAATGCGATAACTAAGTGGGTACTTTTTCAGGGTATCTCTTTTTTATATTTATTACAAATCAATTAAGCTATCATTTTATTTTTAAAAAATGTGCAGCGGAAAGCTCTCTTTTTTTTTTTTTAGTCGCGTGCGACTCTAAATCTAATTATGTAGGGTGGTTGATACGTCGGTCCCAAGGTAATCGGGGAATTATTTGGCAATAACATCATAACTATTCTGCAGATTCTAACTAAACTTTAAATCCTTATGGTGTTTTACATTCTTTCGAATGATAAATTTGCCAAGGTCCTTCCAAGGTTAGTTCGAGAATTGAAAGTTTTGAAGGTCGTAAGGTCATAAATCAGACCTTGTTGCAATAAACAGTTGTAAAAGGGGTAAATTTAATGGATTTGAAAATGTGTGAAATCAACTATGCTCGATTAGGGAGGAGGAAAGTATCTTCATTGTAAGAGATTGGGTAATCACGCAACTCTCCTGAACTTGCCTCGCTACACTGAAACAGTGGAGGGGAGTGTTCGGGACCTCTATAAACAAAGACTGTTGCAGCCTGGTTGCCAAAGAGTGTTTTAAATAGATGCTTCTGTACATACACTCACGCGCATTTGCACTTTCTATCTTCTATAAGGTGTCTACATAAATGTTTGTGTTTATGTGTGTGTGTGTGTGTGTGTGTGTGTGTGTGTGTGATTCCCTAACTGACCACTTCAATGTACTTTCGAACGCATATTCTTTCTATGTTTCTTGAACTTTTCATGTGCTCTTGTGATCTGAAGCATATTTTGATCTATTGCTTACATACGTTTCTAGACATTGATAGCTTTATACTCTATGTTCGTCTAGATTCATCACATGCGTTTTGCTAAGAGACTGTACGCGACGCGCCTACATGTTAGAAGTCTAATTGTGCCTCCACTATGCTAGAGAGACCTACTAGAGAACACGTAAATAATGAAAATGCATCGTAGGAAGAACGCACTAAATTCCTAACTTAAATCACAGTTCGCAGGATCCATATATAATAATGGGGAATAGCCTCAGCCCCACCTACCCTCCTTTCAACCCAGCCACCTTTTAACCAAACTCACCACTCCCTTACGTGTAGTCATACTGCGACAGTTCTGCATGACAGGAAGGTTTTTCTGTGGAGTTTGTTGTCGGAAATGTAATATCCCTCTCTCATGGTGCCTCGCCTAGTAAAGAATAAACTTGTCCCATTAATATGCAAATCCTTGGGAATATTATGAGCTTTGTAAAACGTGATCATTATTATTCTAGGTTAGGGAGGGATAGGCGGGAGTTTAGATTATCTCTGCTGCCACACCAATGAAACTTTTACTTTTATGGTAATAGATGTCTGGTTTTTATGCCAGGCTGGCAATTGAAATACACAAATATTAGTGGGTTTGAGTTCGTTCTCTTTATAGCCATAGTTAGTCCCTAACGTTAATGGAACATGTCACATTTGGACAACATGCTATCATCAGTAGAGCGAACTTCGAAAAACACTTAAATTCGCAGGATCGAAAAGCCCTAGGCAATCTCTAGATGAGGGGCCTTAACGTCACCGAGAATCAACTCCCCAAAGGTCTCCCCGAAGCTCCATGAGCCATTCTTGGCCTGGTCAGCGGGAGAGACAGCAGGCGAGCCTTATTTCCCGCGAGGGGGGAAAAACCCTTTGCCTGATTCTTTGTGTTTTCTTTTTTTTCTTTTGGAGGAGGATGATAGGCTGTGCGCCCTTTTCTCTTGTCCCCTGAGGTAGGTCCGAGATCCGACTTGCAAGTCTCGAAAATGCAAAGGACTGTATCTTCAAGTCCCCATGTACCCGTGTCTCGTTGGTAGGAGTTTACCCTGGATTGGACTTTGACTCGGGTGTGGCTCCTATTTAGTCATTATTATCTCTTAGTGAGAACCATTCATTCTCGAGCGTGGGCCCCTTAAAGTCCACACTTACCTCGTGGGGGAAAGGAGGGCACATATAGGCCATTTCTTTGCTTGGCATCTGGTTCGAGCCCGCGCGACTATGCGCAAGAACTTCCTTACTTGGTAGTCTGGGAAGTGAGGTAGAACCTAAGTAGTTCCGCAACCCATAGTTCTGTTCAGGTTGTGTCGAGGTCTTTTGTTCCCTTTGCGAGCAGTTGCTTCGCCTTTGATGTTTGTTTTGTTGCTTTGAAGGCCCCTGCGAAAGCAAATGGGTGGGGCGAGGGGAAAAGGCAACTAGATCCAGGCGGAGAGTCAGATAAGAGCAACTGTGTAAGGAAGTAAGGACAAATATCTCTTTCAGGGAGAGTTAAAAGAAGGGGAAACTTTCTCTCTATTAAAGGTTTGGAAGGGCCCAGAAAAAAGAACATGGAGAACCACCTCCACCACTTTGCATAGATGTAGCTGACCGAGTTCGGCTCCAGGAGTGATAATGTAGAAGCCCTTTACCAATATAGGATAGTAAAAAGGGAGCCCTTCCACCAGTAGTAGGTTTGTCGTCGTGTTCCTCGCTCACCCTAGCACCATGGTTGGCAAGGTTTTACTGATGGGAATATACACGATTTTAAATTTTAGGAAACTTACGAAAGCACACTAAAATATAGAATTTGGGAGCGATATAATAAAAAAAAGAGAATTTGGTTAGCTATATCTCGTTTGTAGCCGCGCATACCTATCCCCTCACTGATTTTAGGACCTTTCGGGAACTCCATTTCGACGTTAACTAATAATAATTGTAACCGTGAGGCAAAACACCAACCGGGAGTTGCCCAACAGAGACAATAGATATACACAAGTATTAGTGAATTTAAGTTCGTTCTTTTTATAGCCATAGTTAATCCCTGTTGCTAATGGAACATGTCTCATTTGGACAACTTGCTATCATCATAAGTCCTGTTACCCTCGGTAGGACGCTCTCACAAAGGACACAATGATAGTTTTGATGCAATTAGATATATTTATATGTTACCTCAATAAAAACGTGTGTTTAAATTGTATGTAATATTAATCAATGTGGTCGTTCTTTGCGTTGAGCACGCGCTCCCATGTGCGGACAGAGTATCGAAAGACAATGTATCGAATGAACAGAGTATCGAATGAACAGAGTATCGAATGAACAGAGTATCGAATGGACAGGTTATCGAATGGACAGAGTATTGCCAATACAAAGTATCAATAGACAAGGTATCGAATGGACTGAATATTGAATGGACAGAGTATCGAAGGAACCATATTTAGAAGTACGACATGAAGGGGGAGGGCGCTTGTATCGATCAATATTTTCTTCAAAAATACAGTAACCGAACTCACATTGGAAGGAAGCGCGTCCAGGGGAAATATTTTTCGAACAGATAGTATATAAATGCCCAATGGACAAAAGTATTAAAAATTCTAAAATTCCTCAACCTCAATGCCCCAAACAATAAGCTCTCCTTCCACCAGAAAACAGGCAATGCTAGTGAAATTTTAATTTCACAGAATTAAAATTTATTTAGAAGAATTAAACATAGGAATATCAAAATACATTTTATTCTGTGATTGAAAATAGGATTTCTTTTTATTCTAAGGAGAATTTAAATTGGAAAGGAAAACCTCTGAAGTTTGGGACATCGCGTTGGGCATTTATGCTTGAGTAAAAAACATTATAAAACATTAATAGGTCAAGCTTGACAACCAAGATAAAATCACATCACAAACTTGTCAGATAATGCTCTTAAGGTTATAAGGATTTTCGCTCCAACATGGTAGGATCCTTTTATCACCCTAAAATTCCGTACTTCCAATATGGATTATGAGGCAATAATGCGCTTCCAATAAATTCCATGCGAATGAGTTTAATTTCAAACTGATTATCAGTTTGAATCAAACTGATAATTCACCAAGAATTTTCATAGGTCTTCCTCGATTATAGCCATGGGATTTTCGCTAATATTCACTATATCCCAAATTTAACTGATTATATTACAATACTTTAATCTCCCTATAAATATTAGCCTTAACGATGATTCATTCCATTCTCTTTTTCTAACCTCATATCGACAGTCGTTACGCACTTCGATCACTAATATCTCATCTATTACTTCAAGCTGTGTAAGCAAAGTTTGTAATTTCGTTGAACCCTTCATAATGGAAAATAGCAAGACGCAACTGGGAGGACAGAAACTTGTATAAAGGCTAGGCATACCACCTCAACAAATTGATGAATAGTTGAATATATTGGAAATACGAAAAACGACGTTTTTGCAAAGGTAGAGCAATAACCGAAGAAAACGGCATAAACATAACTAAAGTTCATTGCCAGCTGTGATAGATGGCACAATGAAGCAATAAAAATTAAGGAATTATTAAAGACAATGCTCGTCACTCTGAAGCATTTCCTTCATCTTTAATAAGTCAGTGTACAAGTGATACTCCTGTTGAGATGCTGAAAAGCTTCCCAAAAAAGGAATACCTCTCCAGAACAATAAGAAGAATTCGCAATTCTAATTTAACGTAAGAAGATTCGACTCTAACAACAGAAGGCGATTTTTTTTTTTTGATTGTTAAATGAACACGAAGTGAACGTATATTCGACAGCTCAAAACATCATTTTGAAGTCACATAGAAGATGGTTTTGTGATGGAAGATTTAATTCAGCCTCTATTTGAAAACAACTATATACCATTCATGATCATATTGCTGAGAATAAGACTATCGTTGGTATATTTTATTACTGAGAAGATGAGAAAACCTATTCCACCCTTTAATTTCTTTTATACAGATCAATTAAATCTTTCAATAACCTTTGATTTGGAACGCTCATCCATAAAGAAAGTTTCTCTTAAACTTTTAATCTATGGTTGTTTCTTTCATTTTGTGCAGTGTTTGTGAAAAATACTAACCTTAGGCTTGCAAGCCTGGTATAGCTACCGCAATGATGCGATAATTATATAAAACTGCAATCTCTCGCTTTTTTTTTTCCTCCTAGTGAAGTTTACGATGTGTTGAACAAATAATGGGAAACTTTTGATGAAGGAACTGATGAAATCTTTGGAGAGTCTTTACAGTATTTTTAAGTTGCATGGTTAGGTATTATTCAGATGGAAAAAAGAAGAAAGATATTATTTATTTGATAATGACTTTTCGTCAGTTAATGAAAGTTTTAAATTATTTGCCAAGAACGAAGAATTACCTTGAAGATTGGTATAATGCTTTTCACTAAAAATTAATGGTTTGTCGCCCTAAAGAAGATAAACTTTTGAGAAAACTACGCCTGGAACAAGCCAACATTGAAAAAACTTTAGAGGAAGTGCAGCAAGGTAGAGATGTCCAAAGAAAAAACCGTACACGAATGATTTAAAGGCATTTTTAATAGATACAACGTCACTTCTGAAATAGAAGTGCTCAACGCTAGCGCCTACAAACTCTAGTCATCATCACTAACTATAATTTAAGAAGGGGATTTTCTTTAGTATTTGAATAATAATTTCATCTTAGTTTGATTATGACATTTTTTTATCAAAGTTATTTCTAATAATTCTTTTATAATATCAAAAAACAAATTGGTAAAGTTCAGAAATAAATATAAGTATCGAAATTGTGAATTTTTTAAAACCAAAAGAATTACAAATGGTAAAATTATTATAATTGGCGAAGTTCAGAAAATTTATAAAGATTTAACCATGGCTGCTATAGATTTTAATCTTAGTAGTGAAGCGCAAGCTCTTCCCCGTAGGGAAAATTGGCGAAGCCATTGACTGGTATTTTGATATTTTTAAGAGCCCTACAAAAAAAAAAAAAATTATTTGTTATTTATAATAATTTCAAAATCTTGAATTTTTTCAATATTCACATTAATTTGAAGCATTGTAATCGTCATACCTATGTGAAATATTTATCTTATTTTCATTGCAACTGAATTATCTTTCAAATATATTTCAACTCTTTACACTATTTGTTTAATTCATACGTTTCTTAAGTGCCATAAAATCCTCATTTGACGAACTTGCTTCAAAGTTATTTATCTTAAAAATTAAAATTCACTACGATCATTCGAGACTGTGTTCATTCCAGACCGTGTTCATTCCAGACCGTGTTCCTTCCAGACTGTGTTCCTTCCAGACTGTGTTCCTTCCAGACTGTGTTCCTTCCAGACTGTGTTCCTTCCAGACTGTGTTCCTTCCAGACTGTGTTCCTTCCAGACTGTGTTCCTTCCAGACTGTGTTCATTCCAGACTGTGTTCATTCCAGACTGTGTTCATTCCAGACTGTGTTCATTCCAGACTGTGTTCATTCCAGACTGTGTCCATTCCAGACTGTGTCCATTCCAGACTGTGTCCATTCCAGACTGTGTCCATTCCAGACTGTGTCCATTCCAGACTGTGTCCATTCCAGACTGTGTCCCTTCCAGACTGTGTCCCTTCCAGACTGTGTCCCTTCCAGACTGTGTTCATTCCAGACTGTGTTCCTTCCAGACTGTGTTCCTTCCAGACTGTGTTCATTCCAGACTGTGTTCATTCCAGACTGTGTTCATTCCAGACTGTGTTCATTCCAGACTGTGTTCCTTCCAGACTGTGTTCCTTCCAGACTGTGTTCCTTCCAGACTGTGTCCATTCCAGACTGTGTCCATTCCAGACTGTGTCCATTCCAGACTGTGTCCATTCCAGACTTTGTCCATTCCAGACTTTGTCCATTCCAGACTTTGTCCATTCGATGCTTTATCCATTCGATGCTTTATCCATTCGATGCTTTGTCTTTCTGTACTTCCTCCTTCGATACCCTGTCCTACAATCCACGCTCCAGGCGAGACCTGAATGCCATGCACACGTTGCGGAGGAAGTCCTTCATCGTGATGCCCTCACGCGCTTGAGAGAGGACTTTAGCTCGTCGACGTTGTTGCGCTGGACTTTGTAGGCCTTGCCCTCGACATATAGTCACACGCTGTAGTCAAGGGGATAGAGGTCGGGCGATTGCGGCGCCCAAAAGTCGCTCGACCAGAAGTTTAAGTTGATCCCAAACACTCTTGCACGATCTTAGATGTGTGCTGTTATACCGTCCTGCTGAAATACGTATTCTGCCTTCTTCGTTATCTCCGTCACCCAGGGCAGGACTCTTGTAACCAACATTTCCCTGTAATCAGCCGCAGTAAGCCTGTAACCAGCCACAAACCAGAACGGCCATATCTTTTCACCATTCATGCCACGATACCGAGCATCATCAAAGAGGCCGGGTGCTTGGTCGGGGACACGTATCAGATGTTGGATATTTTATGCAGAAGCTTACTACGCGGTCGTTCTGCTTATTGATGACCGGAATGACCGTGGGAGTTTTTTCAGCAGAAAAAATGAGAATTCGATTTTCATGAATCTTAAAGTCGTTGATAAGGCGACCACAGTGTTCCTGAAGTTTTACTCGCATACCGTCGACGAGAAAAGGCCTTTCTACATTTGTCAAGCTCTTTTCGCCTTCCTCCTTGATGGCCTTGGACACCGTGGTCATCGCGATTGTCTTCTTCGCGCCCGCAGTCATTTTGAGCTCTGGAGCTATTTCGAAGACCTTTCTCACAGTCAAATGTTTGATACCTGGAGGTCTGCCTGAAAAAAGGGGCGATCTTTGAGGTCTTCCTTGTCCTTAAGCCTCTCCGCTACTTTTTGCACGGTCATTAAGCTGACATTGAGCTGCTTGGCGATGTCTGAATTATTGTGGCCCGTGCGCAGGAGACTAGAGATCTCTATTCTTTTCACATCCATCTCAACACATCTGCACACAATGGAAAAGAAGTTTTAATGACACGTGCTGGAAAAGTAGAACTTTAAGTTTGTTTGACGGAACATTTTCTATCACAAACGTAAACCACTGGAAAGATTAAAAAACAAGGCCTGCTGAATAAAAAGTCGCGTGTCCTCACTTTATAGAATATTTTTGCATATCATAGTATAGCATAGCACAACAATGCATAATATAGCATAGTATAACATAGCATAGTATATTATATTATAGCGTAGTATAGCATAGCATATTATAGCGTAGTATAGCATAGCATATCATAGCATAGTCTAGTTTAGCCTAAAATAACATAGTATTGCCACCTACTTTAGCATAGCATAGTAGAGAATATCCTAGCTTATTTTAGTGTAGTATTGTCTAGCATAGCATTGTCTACTACAGCCTAGAATAGCCTAGCCTAAGCTTGCCTAGTATAACATATCATATCATGGCTAATTATAGCTTAGTTTTAGCATAGTTTTTAGCCAATATAGCTGAGCCTAGCCAAACATAGGATAGACGAGCCTAGCCAAACATAGGATAGCCGAGCCTAGGGTCGCCTAAAGAAGCCTAGCCTAGTATAGCAAAGTTAGAATAGGCTCCTATAGCTTAGCCAATATATCCTTGCATACGATAGCCTAGTATATCATACTATACGCTTGCTTGGTATAGCCTATCCTAGCATAACCACAGCTAACATAATATAGCCAAGCGTATCAAATTATAACCTAGTATAACATGCCATACCTTACACTAGAATAACCTTGCATAGTTTAGCTTATTATCGCTTTGGTTAGCTAGCATATCGTAGCCTAACATAGTATTACATAGCATAGCTTAACATATCCTAGCATAGCAGAGCATAGCCCTTCCTAGCCTATTATACTTTAGCCTCCTCTAGCATAGCATAGTGTAGCCCTGTCTAGCATACTATAGCTTAGCATAGATTAACCTTCCCTAGCATAGTATAACCCAGCCTAGCATTAACTATCCCAGACAAGTATAGCATATACTATCCTATTATACCTTAGTCAAGCATAGCTTAGTATTGTCTAGCCTAACATACTATATGCTATACTAGCATAGCATTTTATAACCTAAATTAGCATATTTTATCTTACCCTTGCACATTATATCTTAGCATAGCTTAGCATATTAAAGCCTAGCCTATAATAGTTTAGCATAGTATAGCCTATTCTAGGCTTACCTAGCAGAGTATAGCATATTATAGCCTAGTCTAGTTTAGCACAGTATCGGCCGAATAGTTATGATGTTTTTGCTAAAACAAAATAGTTCCCTAGCTAACCTTGGGAAAACTTTGGCAATTATATTATTCGAAAGAGAATGTAAAACTACATAAAGTTTTCAAATTTCGTTAGAATCGGCCGAATAGTTATTATGTTATTGCCAAAACCTCATTGAAAATTAAAATAGAGACCGACCGACATAGTGAGATGTAGAGTGTCGCTCGCGACTAAAAACTAAGTGTAACAGAACTGTTGCAAATCCCGGTAGATACTGGGGCTGTGAAGTTGTGTCGCTTGTCCAAGTACTAGATGCAGCAGTTATTACGGGCAGGGTTAAGTCCCAAAATACTAAATAAAATAATAAGAACCTTGTTATGAACACGAGGTTACAGAACGCCCATTATAGGCTAAGCTGGACTCTATGCTAGTCTTAAGAAACCCCAAATGTGTACAAACAGTCAAGTAACAATGATAAGTTACATTAATTGCTTAAATCAGAGTTCAAATTATGCCAATCAATCTTATAAGATTGATTCATAATCCTAGAGTTTTCCTTCATATATAACAGCCTAGTATTGGTAAAGGCAAAACAAAGAAAATATAGAAAATTAATATATTAAGGTTATTATTATAATTATTATTATCAGCAACAATGAGAGCAGTTTAAATAATAAGTCGAAGCTTGTAATTTGGCAGTTCTCCTTTTACTTAATTAAAGTTATAAATAAATATACGAGGTTCGGAGAAACATGAATATCATATTTACAAATATACAGTTTATACAATACATACAAATAAAAAAATCTTAATACTTATCACACGTTGACAGAGAGGTCTAAGGTACATAAGGGCCGAATTTGACAACTATAAAAGACTTACATTGCAGTAGTAGTGCACTGAATAATCACACAAAAAATAGAGCACATTAATTGACTAATTGCACAAAATCTAGAGCAAATCAATTCCAGTAGGAGCGCGTTAAGTGGTTGGAAGTGAACTGCCTAGAATTGGGGAAATTTAAACTTAAATAAGTATTGGTAGCAAGTTAGTTGGTTATGTGGGAGGAGGTTAGTTGGTTGTATTATGGGTAATCACTAAAGGAGTTAGAGATTTTTGTTTCGATATTACATAAATATATACATTACAAATAACTATATATTACATTACGAATAAACATTACAAATACATTACAAATAGATACACAATTACATAAATATACATAATGAAACTTTTTAACACAGTATACACAGGTAACCCATGCAGGAATCTTAAGTTCGAGGGTGTTAAATTGCAAAAACCTAGAAGGAGAGATGTATAAATTGCTAGTTTAGTAAAAATGAGGGGAGGGGACGTTGGTGGTACGAAACAATGTATAACATTTTTATTTAGTACAAAATAAGTATAATATCATAACTCATGGGAACACGTTTTTGCCAGTCATTGTTTCTTTGCTTGGGGAGGAGCCACTAACATCAATTCAGAGGTTACAAACAAATAGGCTTTTAAACGAAGTTTAATCTGAAGGTTGTGATGAAAGAAATAATGCATATGTCCAAATACGCAAGAAATACCCAAATAGATTTGCTGGAAAAGGTAACACAGAGCTCCTAAATGCTATGAGAACAAAACCTCAACAAGAACTTCATCTTGTTTTGTCAAATCAATACTTCAATCAAGACATTAGATTAAGAAAATGTTGGCAAGTGTGATTTTCGGTTAGATTAAGATACTTATATAATTTAATCCAAAGCTTTGAGAGTAAATATGTAGTGGGGTCTCATGCGAGTTTCCCAAACTGTCGTGTTAAACGGGTATGGGGGTATGTGATGAGTGGTATTAGTTTGGCAATGCGTGTATACATAGGCGAGCGGCATGTGCACTTCAGAGCAGAGTTCTGAATGCACTATGATTTCCTCTGTCATGTTTGACTCGCTGCTGTGACTATGACTAGTGCATATGTAAGGAGTAGTTAGGACTAGTGTTTTATATAGGTGAAGTTTTAGTTTGCGGCTGGCAGGATAAAACATGCGCAGTTTCTTGTTAATGTTTTTGGCTCTTGTTTGTGTGAGATTTTGTTGTGGGTTGAAATTTAGGACCTTATCAAATGTCTCTCCTAGTCTTATTGTGTGAGGTTTCTATATAAGTCTTATTTGAGTTGGGTAGATTTGGCCTAGTTTAATGCCTATATTTGTATGTTGTGTATGCAGTTATATATCGCAGCTATGAGCAACTTGTCTCTATATTCTGTCCTAGCATTCAGTATTTTTTGTGCATAGCACGCGATTCTGTTTGGGCCCTGGTCGCAGAGGAAAATGGTATCGTTGTCGGAGTGATAGAGTGTGTGTGTGTGTGTATGTCTATAGTTTTCGGGTGGGCGTGGGGTGTCATTATTGTATATTATGTATAGTGTGGGTGCTAGTATGCTACCCATGGTGTGCATCTACGCTTGGTGTGAAGAGGTACGATATCGCTCGATTGTATTTAATATGACACCTCCTGTCATTAAGGTTATGGAAGGGAAGCCTTTTGCTGCAGAGAGGGAGCTTTGTGTTACTGGCTAGTTTCCAACGTGTTCTCTAGTGTCCCACTGTATCGAATGTCTTCTCCACTTTCTTACTGACGGTGAGTGTTGTTTTTTGCCGTGACTGTCCTGATTTTATATTGTCCTGAACGATGGTCACAATCGCTCGATTGGATCGGCATATTCTGAAGCCATATTTATGGGTAGAAAACCAGTTACTCTTCTCCAGAAAATTCCGTGGACGGTTCTTCAAGTATTTGTTTTCCTAGCTCCTCTAACAGAGCAAGAGAACTGTAGTTGTTTGAATGTTTAGTTTTTTTGTTTTGTTGGCGTAGTTGTATGTTGTGTAGTGTTTAAAACGGTTGTGGTGGGTCGCCAGAGGACAGCGAGGCTTTGAATAGGTTTAAAAGTGTTGGGATGATTTTTTCTGGGAGGTAATGTATTATTGTAGCTCCGAAGCCGGAAGAGCCAGGCGCACGTTTGGGTGTTGTTTTAATGTAAGTTTGTTTCTTCGACGGTGATAGGAGCGGTTAGTATGCTAGAGTTGTCAAGTAACTTCATTTGTACCAGAAGGTGGGCTCAAGCTCATCAGCATGGATCTGATGCCATTCCATGACTTTCTGGAAGTGCTCTTGTGCATGTGGTTTGTGTATGTTGAGTCTGCCCTGTGTCCCAATGGAACTTAAATACGTCGTGGATGTGGATAGTATTAATGATTGCATGATTGTTATGTTGGAATGTTAGGAGTTTTTTGCTTTTGTGTCCAACATTCTATTTAAGCGCCACCAGAAGTAAGGGTCAGTAAAGCGAGCGTCATCCGCGATGCGGGTGACCTCGCACAACTGGCGGTTCCGTTCTAGCTGCACGCATTATAAGATATGGACACGTAGGAATGTAATGTTGTGTTGTCGTGTGTGTCTGTTGCAGTGGTTGTTTTCTAGTGTAAGTAGACTTTGTGTGTGTATAGAGAATGTGATGTGGTTAGTGGGTGTGTGTTTTGCGTGGTGTATATGTTTGCGTGCAGTGTTTATGGTGTACATGACCTTACTCCACTGGGTGTTTATTTGTGGAGGGTCAATGTTCTAAAGATTGAGGTTGTATGGTGTGTTCGTGATTTTGTGTCTCATGAACTCCTCCCAGTTTGTGTTAGGGGTTGTATGGGCATTAGGATGGGTAAAGAGGATAGTAAGAGACATATAAAGATGTGTAATGGTTAGCTCCTAGGATAGGGCCAGTGGTCTTGTGTATCTTGCAGTATAGAAATGAATTATCATGTGTGATAATGAGAGTTGGTTGTATTCACTGCTTAACTAAGATCCCTGATCCTAGCTGCAGTGCCTGGGGTGTAAGATAAGTGTGGTAGCCTGCACTGTAAAGTCTATAGTTGGGAGTGTGTAGGTCGGTTTAGTTCAGGAGTAAAATGTCAGGTCTCTGTATGTTAAATAGCCAATTGGAGACGGTATGGCTAGCAAACATAAAAGGCAGTAAAGAATCCCGCCTGACATAAACAATAGAGCCTTATACATCTGAGATCGGCTTTGGGCTTTTTTCTTTTCATTATATGCAAGGAATGAATTACCATTAATCGCGCCGCAACGTCCAGGACCTGCCGGCGTTATTTATATAATTTCGAAAGCCTATCTCCTGACACGACACGAGGGAGCTGGTCAGTTCCTCAAACCTTGGGGAAAGAGTTGAGGAAATAGTTGTAAAAAGAATGTTGAGAGGGGACGAAGAGGAATCATACCAACTTCCCACATCTCTGACAAAGAGGTCAAGTCTACACAGTGACGGTGCTTCCAAAAATTTCACTCGGTGCCAAGAGAATAGAGTTAAAACGAATAAAGTAGCACTGAGATGGAGTGAGGAGAGAATGCACCAACAACATCTTCATGGCCAGTCAGATACTTCAATTAAACCCAGTAACGGGGTTTCTCTAATTTGAACTCAGGCTGCGAAGACGTGTAGCTCAACTCTCCAGGTATCAACTGTAACAGGGTACACGGAATACCTCCTTGCAGAGCACAAATAAGATGTCATTTAGTTACGTGTGTGAAAGATATACTAAAGTTACAAAACTGTGATTTGTTAGTGTTTTTGTAATATTGCAACTTAATTAAAATTCCCTAACGTGCGATTGCTGTGGGAAGAATGTCACTTAATTCGAGAAAAGACAAAATTTATGTTTGCTTTCTAGAAACGGCAGAGGAGGTGGAAAACGGTGTACTTTCCGTAAAAGACACATGGTTCGCGGAGACCAATAACTTTACGTGAGTGTAATTGTGCGCTTCACTACTAAAATTAAATTTTAAAATATAAAAAAAAGCAGCCATGTTTAAATTTTTATCAATTTTCCGAACTTCGCCAACTATAATAATTTTAAAAGGAATTCTAAACTAAATTTTTCTCCCTTTCAAAATATCACGTTGCTAAAATATGGAGTTATAGAAGAAGATATATAAAAATAAATTTTCTGAACTTCACCATTTGTAATTATTTGGGTTTTAAAAAATTCACAAAATTTCGATACTTATATTTATTTCTGAACTTCACCATTTTGTTTTTTGATATTATAAAACAATTATTAGAAATAACTTTGATAAAAAAACATAAGTCAAAACCAAACTAAGATGAAATTATTATTAAAATACAAAAAAAATCCCCTTCTTAAATTTTAGAGTTAGTGAAGTGATGATGATAACCTAGTTTCATTTTGAATGTTTTTTTTTTAATTAAGAAACTTTGTTAATTTCATTAAAAAGGAATAAATTTTAGGTAATAATATTTTATTATAAAATACCTAGCTGAAAGACCTTTTAGACAAAAGTTCCTTTAGGCTAAAGTTCCTTTAAACTAAAGTTCCTTTTTACCAAAGCTTCTTTAGAGCAAAGTTCTTTTGACGAAAGATCTTTAAACGAAAGTTCCCCAATCCTTTTAAACACTTTTTTTTATTCGATTAGCTTCGTGTTCTTTCGTTATTGGCTAGGTTAGATTAGTTTTGTTTACGTTAGTTTATATGTTTGATCATGATAAAAATCATAAACCATCATAAACATTTATTGCACTATATACATAGTTTTTCTTCGCATCAGGCCTACCATTGAATTGGCAATACTTCAAAACAAAATTAGAAAAACTAAAAAATTTCAAAACAGCGAATATTTGATTGGAATTAAAAATCTATCATTAGACTATTTGAAATAAAGTCTCGATAGCTAGTAAAGGCTAACTCCAGACTCATCTTGCTTCTTGCAGTTAGACTCTCGGTGTTCGCTTCGAGTTGCGTCATCACAAATCTTAAGAAGCTTTTTTATAGGGAAAGTAAAGAATATGATTTGGTGCCGTGGTCGACAACATCCAGCCCTACATGATAATATTCAGCATTACACATAAAACCCAAGCATTTTGATGACATCATGAGAAACGAAGATTGTTTCTTAAACTGTCCGAAACAAAACGACGAATCGAATAAATGGTGTGGCTAAGCTATTCGAGACTTTTCCTCCAATGCCGTATTTATCCACTTTGTTCATCACATGTCAGCGAATCTTTTAACTGTTGACATGGAGTAGGATCTTGTAAAGATGTGGCATCCAAAGTTTTTTTGACACTATTATTACCTAACCTGACTTAACTTAACCTAAAGTAACCTATTCTGGTTTAGATTGCTTGGGTTAGATTAGATTAGGTTACGGTAGAAAAAAAAATTGGGTTGCTTCGTCTTCACAAGATCGAGGATAAAGACAGATGGAAGAAAGAGAAAAGGGAATACAGCGAGGAGGAGAAAAATACAGCCGATGAACAAACCCCAAAATAAAAACTAATAAATGGGGGAAGAAAACAGTTACTGCTTCTAAGCATTCTTTAAATTGTTGGAGTCAGAAAGAACCAGCCAAAAACAGAGAAAAGCATAAGATAGGAACTTCCTTCCTCCCCTCTTTTCGTTGGGCCAACGACGCAAAGTATATCGATGAAAACTAAAAGATGAAGACGAACATTCCTTCCGCTCCGTTGTCATGGTGATTCCGATAAGAAGTTGCCTCAAAAGTGAACTCCAAGTCTATCTAATTTGGTCTCAATCCCCAAACTTTGATCGGTACGCAAAACAAAGTTTTGATATCAAGAGCCGAATTTCCACTCCATCACTCCTTTACACTCTCTTCATCATTGGCTTGCCTGCCTATTCCTCTTTGCCAACTCCCCTTTAAGTCTCCCTGCGCCCTGTCTCAAACAAGTATCTCGCATCCTTTCTTTGATGTTATTCCTCGTTTTTGCTTCTCTGGTTTTATGCATGGTATCTTTTATATGCCTAATGATTATATCGAGGGAAGGAATAATTATTATTAGTACCGAAGAATAGTTTATGTCGTTTTTTTATAGCAAGAACCAGGCAATGGCTTCGCTACTAAGATTAACATTTAAAATCTAAAAAAAAGCAGCAATGGTTAAATTTTTATAAATTTTCGGAACTTCGCCAATTATAAAAATTTTTAAAAGGAAATCTAAACTAAATTCCTTCCCTTTCAAAATATTTCGTTGCTAAAATATAGTTATAGAAGAAGATATATAAAAATAAATTTTCTGAACTTCACCATTTGTAATTCTTTGGGTTTTAAAAAATTCACAAAATTTCGATACTTCTATTTATTTCTGAACTTCACTATTTTGTTTTTTTGATATTATAAAATAATTATTAGAAATAACTTTGATAAAAAAAAACATAAGTCATAACCAAGCTAAGATGAAATTATTATTCAAATACTAAAAAAAAATCCCCTTCTTAAATTGTAGTTAGTGATGATGATGATTAAGAATATTTAGGGAGGGTATTTACTGATTAGTGAGGAAAATTAGCGTATAACTTGATAAGAGGAGTCATAAGATGAATTCTTTAGAGATAAATTAAACTTATGACTTGCCAAAAGTGAATATAGGAAAAATGCCCATTGATATATGATTTTTAAAAAATGGTAGAAAAAATTCAGTACCATTTCCCAAAATGAAATCCTGAAGACTAACAGAGAAACTCATTAAATGCTTAATCTTTACTTACTATACCTGAAAAAATCTGCCCGATAAAGATGAATTAATCGAAGTACAGCAAAATGACAACTTTATAAAAACAAAATTACATTTTTAGTAATTCGGACGATTTTGTAAACAGCGGGAAAACAACATGGTAATTATTTTACACTTCCAGCTATTTTATTTGGAGAATTCGGTTTTTATCAAGTTACAAATATAAATTCTAATAAGTAGAAAGGACTGTGAGATGTTAAAGGAGAACGAAGACAGTTTCTTTCCATTAGTCAACCTAATATTAATATGATCTGCAGATCGAATTATCATTAATGAATGAAGGGGGCGGCATTAAAGCACTCAGATGCAAAAAATGCTAACCTCCTGAACGACTACTTTCTTCAGTGTTTACTGAAGAGAGTGGTCCCATCCCCCAGCCCACAGATTCCTACTTGGGTGAAAAGCTAGAGGAAATGGACTTCACTCAAGGAGAAATAGAAAAAAAGATCGCTGATCTAAAGACGAATAAGTCCCCTGGCCCGGACGGGTTTCTACCTAAAGTGTTGACAGAAGTGGGCGATGAAGTGTCACGACATTTGAGCACAATCTTCAAAATGTCAATCCGGACCGGATGCGTTCCTAGAGACTGGCGTGAAGCGGAGGTAACTCCTATTTTTAAAAAGGAAGACCCTAGGTAGCTGTCGAACTACCGATCTATTAGCTTAACCTCAATAGTCGGTGAAGTCATGGAAAGCATCTTGGTGGACAAAATGACGTCATATTTAGAGCCCAACTTGCGATTGAGGAATTCCCAGTATGGGTTCCGAAGGAACCGGTCATGCTTAACAAATCTTGTAGACTTTTTCCATTTGGTTTTTAGCGAACACGACCGGGATAAGGCGCTGGATGTTATCTACCTAGACTTTCAAAAAGTCTTTCGATAAGCTAACACACCGCTGCCTCCTTCCGAAAGTGCGTGCGCTGGGCGTAGACGGAAATGTAGCAAGTTGGATAGAGAACTGGCTAAACGGCAGACGGCAACGGGTAGTGTTGAATGGACAGGCTTCTGAGTGGGGGTCTGTTACTAGCGGTGTCCCTCAAGGTTCTGATCTGGGACCACTACTATTCATCATCTACTTCAACGATATGGACGGTGACATGGTTGTGAAGATTTCTAAATTTGCCGATGATACCAAGCTTGGTATGAAGGTCGCAAAGGAAGGAAATACTGTCCGCTTTCAAGATGATCTTCGGAAGATTGGGGAGTGGTCGGACACGTGGCAAATGCGATTTAACATAAACAAATGCAAAGTGATGCATATCGGCCACCGAAACTCCCAGTCTCAGTATATCATTAAGGGTACTGCTATTGAATCCACCGACACTGAGAAGGACTCGGGTGTAACAATCACTAGTGACCTCAAGTTCTCGAAACAGTGCATTGAAGCGGAGAAAAAGGCCCAAAGGATGTTAGGATATCGGAACAAGGAGATAGTACTGTGTTTGTACAACTCACTTGTCCCACCGCATCTGGAGTATGCCGTAAAATTTGGGAGTCCTTCGTTTCGAAAGGATATTGCGAGATTGGAACGTATGCAAGCCAGAGCAACCAAACTGATTTCCTCTATCAGACACAAAAGTTACGATGATAGATTAAGGGAATTAGATCTGTTCTCGTTGGGAAACCGGAGACTGTGTGGTCAGCTTATCGAAGTGTTTAAAATTCTTCGAGGCTTCGATAATGTAGACTACACGGATATTTTCCAACTTAGTGATGGCAGAACGAGAAATCACGGCTACAAACCTGAACTGAAGCGTTACAACCGTGATCTATGTGGTAACTTTTTTCGCATACAGCATCTGCGGTTGCTGGAACGCACTTCTAGTGGAAGTTGTCAACAGCAATTCTGTTGATCAGTTCAAGTCAAGACTGGACAAATTCTTGAAAAGTGTCCGTTTGGGCACTTAAGTCGTTGTGCAGAACTGTGCCCGCTCAATTGTTAGCCCAAAGGTACCCTGTTTGAATGGACCGTAAGGTCTCCTAGAGTACTTCTTGTCTTTGTAGCATCTTGTAACTCATTAAAAATATGGGATCATCCAAGATAACAACCCCTTTCTTATGTCAGGGAGCATTATCAAGGTTTGATCTTTTTGCAGGCTCAGTATCAAGGAATGATCTTTTTTTGGAGTCAAAACTTAGGATTGAGATTTGTAAATAAGTAATAATAATTGATAATATTAAGATAAAATAGAGTAAAATACTACCTAGGATTGAATCTGGTTAAGATAATATGGGCTAGGTTAGGTTCAAATTACCTTACCTAACCTAACCTAAGTAATGTAGCATGATCGATTCAGTTTGAGTAGATTTGAAGATTTCTACCATCATATTTTTTGTTTTTATCCCTTGGATTAATATTTTACTTTTTTTGTTAGTTTAATTATGTTTGTTTAATTTGTTTGTGTAATTTTTCCGTTCTTAAATAAAAGGTTTTTTATCGATTATGTTTAGAATATACCAATAGGTTTAGTGGGTTCATCAACTATGATTGATTTTGGGGGGGATTGATCTCCTTGGGAGCTATTAATTCGGAATGGTGTTCTCTGTGGTCGTTGTCCAGGATTAACCCAAGTTACGCAAATGTGGTCAGTCACGAAACAGTCTCAGTTTACTTATATTTATCCTGTTTAAATGCTGTTTTATATTTAAATTAAGCACTATAGGATATGTTTTTTTCATAGAAATGATTCATTTCTGGGATAAAGTGGGTTTATAGGACCATAACTACTAAATCTCTAGTAATGAAAAGGATCTCATTCCTGGTATATATCGAGAGAACCAGAATGTGTTTATTGAAAGGCGCAATTATTTCGATTAATAAGAATTCTGAATCTAAAATTTAAGTATATAAAGAAGTAACAATCGAAACATGTCGCAAGATAGGAAAGGGGGGAAACTAGAGAACCTGTAAAGTAGAAATGATAGGGGTAAATTGATACAGGAAAAAAGAGGCGAGAGTCATTTAGAGAGCGGAGCAAAAAGATAACAGTCACAGAACCAGATAAAGAAAAACAAGGAATACTAACAAAGAAAGGTTGCAAGAGAGGCGTCGAGACAGTGTAGCAGTGAATGCCCATGTCTTGGTTAGTCCTGTTGATGTATCATTTATATTCCAGTGATATATCATTAATGTAGCAATGCTCTCTCTTTGATACCTGCGATTGCCTTAAGCTCGTTGGTGGCCGCCAAAAGAAGCATAAAATTATCATTGATATCTAAGTGATGTATCATTGATCGTGCAGTCAATTTAAAAATAATAAATTGACTTCCAAATAAATTCTTAAAACGCTGACTAATGTTGGAGCCTGAGAGATAAGGAGCAATTATTCCTTTACCAAATTTGGCAAACTTCGCGCTTTATCTCGTAATACTTAGCGGCGACATTCTACTAAAAATAACAGTAAACCATTCGAAACTATCCGTATACCATATGCGATCTAATTAGTGGTCACAAAAGGGTTTTAGTAAACTATCCCTACTCTGAAGAAGGACAACGACAACTCCACCCACTGGCAATTTGTAGTTGGTGGCCAGAACTGAATGAGATTTCTGTTAGAACTGCTGTCCAAAGCAGAAAAGAAAATGGAGAGATTTTTAATTGGAAGAGCTGAGACGATAAGAGGGCTGAATCCTCAAGGCCCAAACACACCAATCACACTTGAAGCAACTGCAAAAGGTCCTGTCGCTGGGGAATTTGGCTTTAAAAATACAACATACACTATAATCAACCAGGTTCTGTGTCATCCTTGGTGAAAACTCCATTGACTTCCGAGACAGATGGAGGCCACGATTAGGTCTTTGTAGGAACAGACCCGACATCGAATTAGACGTTCAAGGATCGTAGTGTGAGTAGAGTTTGTAGGTTAGGTTAGGTTATTTTAGGTTAAGACTAAAAAATTAACGAATTATGAAACTTTTATTAGCATCTTCGCCTTGCCTTTGGCGCTGTAATAAACGTGAATGCAATTTCACTGTTGGATTGCGAAAAGACACTTGGTTAGAATAATCAAAATTATCCTTAAGAGACAGTAGTTTATTTCATCGATGCATGGTGCAAAATGTTGTCAACTACTGTTTTTTGTGTTAAAAAGTATAAAATTTCAAAAAAGACATAACTAATTGGGAAAACTTTCTCCAAGAGGTTTACGGCAGTTCCTTGCTCAAAAACTTAACCTAACTTAACCTAAATGCTGTACTCTCACTACGAGCCATAAACACCATAGCCCAACCTTAGCCTTACCTTAAATATGCGATAGCCTCGAACGGCTAATTCACTACAGGGTCTGTTCCGAAATAGAAACCACAATTTATTTATATAAGGCTGGAAAGGTAGCCGTTAATATTTTAATAGATTTCCATTCACTAAAACTTTAACAGTCAGGGATATATGTCTCAAATCGTACTCAACGAGTTATCATCAATTTAGCGCAAGATTGAAATTTATACCCACGTAAAAACACTCATCTTCTCTTCGAAGGTGTGGTTGTAATTTGTAAGTTTATTCACTTTTATACAATTTGACACTTTAGCAATGAGTAAAGTTTGATGAAATTGATAATTTTTAAATTAAATTTAAATAATTTAGTTTAAAACTTTTCAATTTCACTAAGCCAATAAATTTCAACGTGTCCAACTTTCACCCTGTGCGGCTAATTTTCTTTTGAAGAATGAGGGCGTTGTTTCATTATAAGTTTTACTATAAGTGTTAAACATAATTTAATTTTAATAACTCTGAGGACATATAATATCTCCTTTGCGAACAAAGCAATTCCAAAGTATCTTCATTGTGCTCAAAGTTCCTAAAAAAGGGAGATTAGTGAATGTGTTAAATCTTTTAATAAAATTTATGCTCAATAAACGGCAAGACGGGTATGATTTAGCCCCTAATAAATGGATCATGTGCGACTGAAAATTAATGTCTGAGTGCTTGAATCTGACAATCTATATATCTGGGTCGTGCGTGTAAAAGCGGAATAGAAGCCTTTCCTGCAACCGGTAGCCCACCGCAATGAATTTTCTAATAAATGTTAGCCGAACCATGAGCGGAAAATGTTATGATTCACTCACAAAAAGAATTTCCGCAACTTTTCTATTCATCATATCTTCTACAAGCCATTTTCCCCGAAAGCCAAAATCCTATGATTAAAAGATTTGTCTTATCAAGTTCTATAGCGCTTTTTATATGGTTGTAACCCACTCTCAGGCTCTGTTACACCATTTTAGGGATTCAAAATTTTGAAATTTCCTCTTTCTATTACTTAGGTGTTATATTTGGGTTTCTGATATTTTGTTTCTTGTTTTTTATCACCTTTACCCGATATAATTATAATTTTATTAGGGACTTTTTTTGTTCTTCTCATATAGAGAAATATGAATTATTGGAGGTGAAGGGGTGGGGCTCTCTTCTGGCGGCTCCGATAAGATGGTAACCGATTTAATGAATATGACCCCTATTTTATACTATTAATTTGATCAAATATTATAGTTTCTTAAATTTTAGCTTAAATGTATATATTTTTAAATTTTTCACAGCCGACATAATATGTATTATCCTCTAAATCAGTGTTTCCCAACCTTTTTTGTACTAGCACCCCTTTGCACTCTAGAGTTTTTCATATCGCCCCCACTTCCACAATTCATACATAAATTACAACACACAATGTTTTAAAACAGATGAAGTCCTGAGTAATGTTTGATAAACTTACATTTAGGCTTCTAAAAGTCTACAGCACGAATTTAGAAGAAGAAATATAAAAAAATATTGATGTAAATATTGTATTCAATGCAAAAAGAAAACATTCAAGTAACGTCCTTTTCAAAAAATCTTTCTTAATAAAAATATATTTCTCAATAAAAAATAGTGGTACAGGGTGCAGCAAAACAGTTTTTTAACAATTTATGTTTTGCAATGTGCTTTAAGGCCCACTGCGCCGTCAAAGCTAATATTTTTAATGAAATTGTTGAATTTGGTTCTTAGAGGCTAATTCCTTCCCCCTGGGGTCAATGCTTCTTAGAAGTAATCTTAAATCTCGTCTGTTAATGATTTTCAGGCGATTTCTTTGTTTTGTGAAAAGCTGAGTGACTGCACTAAATCCGCGTTCAGCCATATATGAAGTTGGGAAAGCTATGAAATAAAGCTTGATTGCTTCCCACAACTTGGGATATCTACCAGGAATTTCTTTTTGTAACCAAAATTGTTGGTATGATTGTTTGAAGAGAGGCTTTAATTCGAAGTCGTTTTATAGAGAAATTAACTCTTCTTGTATTTCAAGATCGGTTTAATTTGCACAAGCGTCTATAAATGGATTCAAAAACCAGTCTGGTATTTCCATATTTGTAAGATCTTGGTATCTACAGCTCATGTCCTTGTGCACTGTTTCCAAATGATCACAATAAATCAAGAGGTCGTCTTCCAGTTTGGAGTTATCAGACTCATCATTTTCTAATTCATTAAGTTTAGCTGTGGAAATGGAGCAAAATTCTTCTTCTCTAACTTTGAAAGCCATAGTTCGAGTTTCATTTTGAAAGCTGTCAATTTTACATGACAATGGAGCACTGTGATCTCTTTTCCTTGCAGCGTCAAATTGATGGAATTCCCGAATTCGAATATGCCTAAAAATGACAGGGATATAAGTAAGCGGACATAAGAGAATTTTGTGTGCATGTCTGGTATAGCGTCTTGCAAAAGAAATACTGTATTTAATCATGTATTATGAAAACTCTCTTCAAAACTTTCCCTTTGGAAAGCCACCTAACCTGTGACTGTAATAAGAGTGTTTCGAATTCGGAATCACTTTTTTGCATAACTCAGAAAATCAACATGAATTGAGTACATTCACTTTAATGAAGTTAACTGCTCCAATCACTTCACCGAGAACATTGTTTAACTAATCAGGCCTAGGTTTCATCATTAAGGCTTGGAATAGTGCAGTGTGTACAAATAATATATAGAGATATTTGCTCAACCAAAATTTGAAAGCCAGAACGGCAACCAAGCATTGCTGGAGTGCCATCAGTACACACTCCAATGGCATATTACCATTTGATACCATGTATCTCAAAAATATTTTCACTTTGTTAAATATTTCTATTGCAGTTGTTCTAGTGCTGAGAGTTTCACAAAACAAAAATTCGTGTTCCAGACACAAAATTGGGTTAAGTTATCAACATCTATTGTTTCATCAAGCTGGATCGCACAAAGTTGAAAGTCGAATTATGAATCTTTGACACCACTTGCTATTCGCTTCCTAACAGTATCGTTTGACAGGGACACAAGCTTTAGCTTTACGATTTCAGAACTTGCAAGCACATTCGATATGATATCTTTGCAGGTAATATTAACGGTTCTCCGATGTTGTGTTTTTTTGGTAACAGCTACTCTCTCTCTCTCTCTCTCTCTCTCTCTCTCTCTTTCTCTCTCTCTCTCTCTCTCTTTTGAAGAAAGTAGAGAGAGAGGTGACGCCCCCTTGTCACGGGAAGAGAGCTTGTGTGTACCTTTGACTTTTCGAGCTAGGTCAGCGGTGGTACCTCTTTTGGGTACCCCTGGTAGGACTTCCCTTGTCGATTTGGTCGGAAACGAGGTTCCAGACTAAGTGTTTCATTCCTTTCTTTTTCTACTATATCTTTCTCCTTTTTAACTTTTATCCTTTCTCTTCCACTTATACAAAAAGAAAAAACAAAAAAGCCTACTCCTATCATGTCACTCTTACCCTTTTTTCCTCTATCTACATATATGGACCTGGCAGCTACCTTACGCGTCAGAAGAGAGGCTTTGGAACCTCTATAAACAACGCCAATCGACGTTCACTGGTTGCGAGAGACTAGGACTAGATGTGTCCTAGGCGTTGGGGCACGATGAATGGGATGAAGGTAGTGCCCCGTTAACCCTCTCCCTGGCGCGTAATTATTGACCGTTCCCAGTGCCCGTATACCGGTGCCTCTGGTAGCATTGGTCTGAGGTTACGGCCCTTTGTTACCAGGTTGGTTGCCAGGCCAATAAAAAGCCTTGGGTCGAGTCTCTTGGTGGGGCGGGATATCCATTGAACACTGCTCCGAGATCCTGGGCGTTTTGAAGGAAACTAGTAGGAGTTTAGTAAGGGGAGTGCTTCGTTGTTGTTCACCTGGTGACAAATCGATGGCCCCTTTGGGGACCGTCTGTGCTGCTTGGTTGGGAGCCACGGCACGCCGAGGTTTGACGACTCGGTCGGACGAACAGCAGCGCATGGAGTGTGCCTTCTGGAAGACTCCGAAACGACTCCAATCAATAGGCGGGAGCGACTCACGCGGGGAGAACTCACCAAACCCCCTTTTTATATATTGATTGGTCGCAAGCTTAAGAAATATAGAGTGTTCGAAATGGCAGGCAAGAAAGGTCCAGCAGCGCTAAAATTCACGTGTGCCACATGTAATAAGGACAAGTGGTGCGTTGACTTCCCGGAGGGCTGCTATGCAAAATGCCACCTAGGCAGTGTATGCACCACTTGCATCTTAAAGAAGGAAGTGGAGGAAGTAGTGACCTACTACAGGGAAAGAACTACAAACCTCGAAAAGAAAATCGAGAGGCTCAAGGAGGAGCACTCCCACTAGATCCGCAGGCTCGAAGAGAAGTTAAACGAGCTCTCGAGTCCTGTGGCAAACACCACCTCTGCAGAGGGCCCGAATGTGGCAGAAACACCAAAAGGAAAAAAGAAAAAAAGACGAAAAAGGGAAAGAAGAAAGTGGAAGAGAGAGAAATTGAAGAAGAAAAGGTAGAGGAAGTTAATGAAAAGGATGGCAAGGGGGAAAAGATGATAGAGAAGAAGAAAAAAAAAGAAGCCTGAAAAGACCATGACGGGGAAGAGAGAGGAATCGGAGAGCTTGCCTCAGAAAATAAAGACTCCAAGCTCAGCAGGCAAATGTGCCAGGTTCAGCCTTGTGGGTGATTCCCAGGCACGGGGCCTGCAGGCCCTGTTAGCGGCCCGCCTCCGCACAAAAGTTAAGGTGAGCTGCATCCCAGGCTGTAGGAATAAGCAGGTAAGAGCTGAGGCAAAGAAGTCTTGGGTTTCTGAGACTTCAGTCGTTGCCCATATGGTAAGTGGCAACGACTTCTACCTCAGAGGAGGTAGGGTAGGCCCTACAGGTGAGATTATAAAGACGGTTATGGGCAATGTCAATTACTGCGGATTGAAAATCCACAGACGCATCGTTGTGGGGATGCCCCCGAGGTGGGGTCCAAACCGGACTGCCCACGTGAGGAACATGTCGCTAAACCGGCGCATTGCAGACCTCTGTACGGCGGAACGTGTCTTTTTTGTCGACCCCTAAGCCGTATTCTATGGTAGAAAAACCTCTACCAAAGGGATGGAGTGCACCTTTCCTTTAAGGGCAAGGCTTTCCTAGCCAACCTCATCCAGGATGTTGTGGAGCGCACCCAAAGGAGTAGCCGGCCCATTACGAAGGCGGACGTATGCCAGTACACCCGAGTCACTCCCTTAACAACCTTCTTGGAGGATGTCAAAAATGGTGCCAACGCAACAACTAAGAAGCCGGGAAACGGAAGAGTATAGGGGGTCCTACATTAGGGGACTCCCTGAAAGTTCTTCTTTTCAATGCGAGGTCAATCAGTAACATGTTTCCTGAGCTCCCTGGCCTCGTAGCGACGGAAGAACCCAAAATGGTAGCCATAACAGAATCGTGGATAAAAACCTCAAACAGAGACTTTGAAGGCGAATTCACGGTTCCTGGCTACCAACTCTTTCACAAAGATAGGCCAGACAGAGAGGGTGGCGGTGTAATGTTGTATGTCAAAGATAAAATCAAATCTATGAACTCCAACATTATATCCAATCACGAGCTCCTAGGCGTTGACCTAGAGATCAGTCTTGTCAGATACAGGACCCTGGTGCTTTAAAGACCCCATTCCCAACCCGTTGAGAAGGACAAGGAACTGTATTAGCTGCTGGGTGAGCTTTTTCAAGGCAGAGTGTGCATCGTTATGGGCGACTTCAACAGACAAGTTGACTGGGAAACCAGAGCAGCCTGTGGCGAGAGCGCGCTACTCCTGGAGTTCGCCAACAACGAGTTTCTCACTCAATGGGTCAGAGAACCGACGAGAGGAGACAATATCCTTGACTTGGTCTTCACCTCTGATGATGATATCGTTGAGGATCTCTCTGTAGGAGAAGAGCTCGGTGGCAGTGATCACTAGCTAAATAGATTTACCATCAAGATCCCGAAGGTAAGGTCTGTTGCCAGTCAATCAAGGAAATTTAACTTGAGAAGAGCAGACTCTGCAAGCCTTCGTGCTGGGCTGACTGATGTAAAGCTAGCGGTATGCTAAGATGTTGAAGATTCGTGGAACAATTTTAAAATTAAGTTCATGAGTCTTCAATCAAGTTGCATCCCTCTGAAATGCTTCCGTCGGTCTTCTGTTCAACCAAAGTGGTTTAATCGAGAAATCGGCCAACTGCTTAAGGAGAATAGAAATGCGTACCGGCGATTGAAGATCTCGGGTGCCTTTGACGAGTACCGGAGCCTAGCCAGAAGAGTAAAGTCCAGCATAAGGGTGGCTAGGAGGTCTGAGGAACTCCGAGTGGCGAGACTCTGCAAGGAGAATCCCAAGGAGTTCTTCGGCTATGTAAATAGCCGTAAACCAATTCATCGTAGGATTGGGCCATTAGTAGACGAGGAGGGTGCATTAACTCAGTCAGATGCACAAAATGCTAACCTGCTCAATGACTACTTCTCTCCAGTGTTTACTAAAGAGTGTGGTCCCATCCCCTAGCCCACGGATTCCTACTCGGCGGAAAAGCTGGAGGTAATGGACTTCACCGAAGGAGAAATAAAGAAAAAGATCACTGACCTAAAGACGAATAAGTCCCCCGGACCGGACGGGTTTCTATCCGAGGTGTTGAAGGAAGTGTGCGATGAAGTATCACGACATCTGTGCGCTATCTTTAACATGTCAATCCGGACCGGATGCGTTCCTAGAGACTGGCGTGAGGCGGAGGTGACTCCGATCTTCAAGAAAGGAGACCCCAGCTATCCGTCAAACTACCAACCCCTCAGTTTGACTTCGATAGTCGGTAAACTCATGGAAAGCATGATAGTGGAAAAGATATCGTCTTATCTAGAGTCAGACCTGCTACTGAAGAGTTCTCAGCACGGCTTCCGAAGGCAATGGTCATGCCTGACGAACCTTGTTGAATTCTTCCAATTCGTGTTTAGTGAGCATGATCGGGATAAATCGGTGGGTGTTGTGTACCTTGACTTCCAAAAGGCCTTTGACAAGGTACCACATCGCCGCCTTCTCCGGAAAGTGCGTGAGCAGTGCATAGACGGCAAGGTAGCAGGTTGGATAGAGAGCTGGCTAAGTGACAGACGGCAACGCGTAGTGGTTAATGGTCGGGCCTCTGAATGGGTGCCCGTATCTAGCGGTTTCCCTGGGACCACTACTGTTTATTATCTATGTCAACGACATGGACGGAGACATGGTTGCCAAGATTTCCAAATTTGCCGACGATACCAAGCTTGGTATGAACGTTGCAAAGGATGTAAATACTGCCCGCCTGCAGGAAGATCTTGGGAAGATTGGGGAGTGGTCGGACACGTAACAAACGCCTTTTAACGTGGGGAAATGCAAAGTAATGCATATCGGCCACAGAAATCCCCAATCTCATTATATCCTTAAGGGCACTGCTCTTGAATCGAGTGACACTGAGAAGGACTTGGGTGTTACTATCACTAGCGACCTCGAGTTCTCGAAACAGTGCATCGAGGCAGAGAAGAAAGCCCAAAGGATGTTAGGCTACATAAATCGCCAGTTTGGATACCGTAACAGGGAGATAGTACTTTGTCTGTACAACTCCCTCGTTCGGCCGCACCTGGAGTATGCCGTACAATTTTGGAGTCCTTCGTTTCGAAAGGACATCGCAAGGTTGGAACGCGTACAAGCTAGGGCAACCAAACTGATTCCCTCTATCCGAAATATAAGTTATGATGATAGACTAAGGGAATTAGATCTGTTCTCGCTGGAAACCCGTAGACTGCGTGGTCAGCTCATCGAAGTTTTCAAAATACTTAGAGGGTTCGACAATGTTGACTACCGGGATATTTTTACACTGAGTGAGAACAGAACGCGCAATCACGGCTTCAAACTTGAACTGAATCGTTACAACCGCAATCTGTGTGGAAATTTTTTCACGTACACTATCTGCGGTAAGTGGAATGCACTTCCAGTGGAAGTTGTCAACAGTGAATCTGTTGACCAGTTCAAGTCAAGACTAGACAAAGTCTTGAAAAGTGGCCGTTTAGGGACGCAAAACAATTGAGTAGCCATGTGCCCGCTCGATTGCTAGTCCAAAGGTACCCTCTTTAAATGGACCGTAAGGTCTCCTAGGGTACCTTCTTTCCTTGTAACTCCTTGTACACCTCAGAACAAAAAACACACTATGGCTTCTCTTCCCCATTATACTTTATTACAGTAAAACCTAATTTTAAATATGAATCATCATATCTCATCTGGAGCCATTATAGATCTGAAAAAAGGCGATAAAAAGTTTTAATTAGAAAAACTAATTAATAATTTTGATGATAAAAATTAAAAACTAGATTAAATAGGCCTATCAATTAAGATAATTAAACATTCAAACTTCAGATGTTCGATTATCTTAATTACTGTATATTGCGGCTTACAAGTCGACTCTTTAAGCCTGAAAAAGTCTTTCCAAAATTAGGGGTCGACTCAAATGGCAGGGATAAAATGCAAACCTTTATCACGAAGATGAAACAAGTGAGACAGCAATCCTACCAATCACTGTAGCCTACACCACTTAATCTAGTGATACTGGTTATACTTTGGATGCCAAAGTATAACCAGCATCACTGAGCCACTGTTACCCCTCTAATGGAAGCAACTCAAATATAATAACTCCCTTAATCCACCACACCTCCAATCAAAGCAACTCAAATACAATCATGCAAGGTGTAGCACACCCCCTTTCCAACCAGAACGCTGCCATTATAACTGCTAGACTTAAGCACAATAATTTAGCTAAATTATTAACTGATAACCACATTTAGCGAGTTACACTTTTCACACTTAGAAATAAAACTTAACCTATGCTGTGCTCTCTAATTCCGTCGTTTAATGAATTCAGGCAGAGAAAATAAAAAAAAAGAAGCAAAAATGCAAATAAAAATAATGGGATTTGGCAACAATCGCAAATAGCCCATAATTTCAACTGAGTGATTCCTTTGCTGCTCTATAGAGGACACTTGACCCTAGGTTAAGAATAACTGCTCTAAATTATCTGCTATATTATAATAAAATTTGCTTTCCTCTTTCCTCGAATGCGCCGTTATTTGATGAAAACCAAACGCATAAATAAACACAATATCATTTTTCCAATAATTGTACGAAATAATAAAAACTTAGTATTTCCCATTGGCCACTCTTGTTTATAAACTCATTTGCTTAATTAACCAATCCATCAGGTCTTCTCCGCTTCTTGTATTTAAAAAACTTAATCTCGAGTCATATATTTCCCGCTCTTTAACTTTAATATCCTTACTTCCTCCTATTCTGAATAACTTTACTTACTCATTGATTCAGTCATTATCATCTCCGCCATTATTTCAGTCATCTCAAACGAAAATGTAACACGAAGTGAAGCCAAAAACGAGCACTCAGAATTCTCAATTTTAATGGAACCTTAAATTCATTTTTCAATCTAATCTTGGAACGAAGCGGTTGGCGGCATGAGATAGAATGAGGGCAACAGGAGAGGGGTAATGAGTCCAGAGATAGAAGGGAGATTGGATGCGATTTCCAAACGTTAAAACACGAGCCACCTTACTCAAAGTCCAGTTATATTTAACATATATATTCAAAGTGATCTGACTACTAACTTTCTAACGTTATAGTACTAAGGAACATACTTTAATCAATGTTTAAGCTCTGACTATATTTAAAATTAAGAAACTTTACAGTAAAGTTAATAACAATACAAAATGCAATTAAATATAAAATATGGATGTTTCAGGTTTGGGGGTCGTTCTCGGATTTATTTGCAAATATAGGGGGGTTGGGGCGCTGATGCATGCGGTCAGTGAAACAAGGAAAGAACCTCTTTCTCACTGGAAAAAAATCTGAATAGTTCGGTATTATGCTGCCACGTCGATTTCTTATATATTTAAAACGTTTAATAATAATTTCAGGTGTTTATACAATTTGTTCAATAGCTGTTATTGAGCATGAAAACTAATGCAAAAAAACATCGAGAAGAAGGTTTGTTTTTTTACTCTTAAAATTTTTATTATTCCTAATTTTTAAACTAAATGTTAGGTTTCATGCATAGTATTTATGGATATCAACATAACTATTATATTAATTCAGAGCTGTAAGAAAGAAATTGATTCTTTGCTTCCATATGATTAAAAATCAGCGCACCCAAGTTCAAATATTTATTTTTATTTTTTGGAAATTATTATTCTTAAAGTTAGGTTAGGTTAGGTAAGGTTTCCTTTGGTCAGATAATTATTAAATATTAATTATTATATATATTTTCCAACAATTGTGATTATGGGTGATATAGTATGAAATAAAAGAAAGTGCTGGCTCATTTGAAAAGAGAAAAAGATCCGATCACACTTAATGCGTTCTACAACCAACGAAAAATCTATGCACGCATATAATATACACTACCACCCATAAATACTGCCCGCCCCAATAAATATTTTCTATAAACCTCGAATTACCACATAAAATTGTTATAGAAATTGTAACAATTGATTCATAATTAATGATTTTTAATGAATACATTTAGAAGCTAACAGAATAAGCAAAAGGTGTATTTTATCTTAAATTTTTATGCCTCTTAAGATATAAATGTTTTTTGCCACATTATTTGTTCTTTAATTACTCCAAAATAATTGTTATTATTTAGATCTTTAATTATATCGTTAATATCCTACGCAGGTGATGTTATTATTGACTCTCAAATACTCAAAATCCATTTCTGAACGGCATGACTTCAACCATTTTCGCAAGGGAGGGATGTCATATAAAAATATATTCGAAAGCGTAAAATACATATCACTACAGTAGGGAATATTATCAAGAGGATGGAGAGACAGGTATGTTAAAGTAATGAGAACGTATAGAACAGGCAAGGAAGACCTCAACGTCACAGGATAAGTTCATCATAGTGACATCTATCCGAAACCGCCACTTTACTGCTCCAGAAATAGATCTACAATAAAATAACGCAGACACAGCAAACTACTACGCCCAACGTTGAGTAGGAGGAGGCATATAGAAGCTGGGCTATTCGTTCTTGAGAAACCTCGGTTGAGACATTGTAATAGGACAAATAGGTAATCTTGGGCTAAATAACATTAAAACTGAGCGATTAATGTGTGGAAAAGGAGTTTTTGCACCGATGAGTCCAAATTGGAAAATTTGGCTTCTAAATGTCGTTTTTTTCTAAGGAGAAATGGTGAGCGATTGGTCTCAATGTATTAAGCTTATATTGAAGGATGGTGGAAGTAATATGAGAGGTTGGGGTTCTTTATTTCACTATTCAATGGGATTTCTTCATAAAATATCAAATAAATGAAAACCATCTTGGGTATGATTTAATTTTGCACCGATCTGTTCTCCCATCTGAATTTTGTTTTCTAAGTCAAATTTCATTGTGCAGGAGGATAATAAGCTTAAGCAAGTGTCGTAACTATATCGTAGGAATTTGCAGAAGAAAGAACTGGAAGGATAGCTTACGATTTTGGTTTGGTCGCCCGTCTTCTGATTGCAATCTTATCGAAACCTTGTAAAATTATTTAGACACAGGAGAGAAAGAGAGAAGGCAACCAAAGAAATCAACAGATACTATTGTTATGTATACTACTAGTTAAAAGGTTTCATTATGTAAATTTATGTAATGTATTTGTAATGTTTATTTGTAGTATAATATATATTTATTTGTAGTGTATATATTTAGGTAATATCGAAACAACAATCTCCAACTCCTTTAGTGATTACCCATAATACAACCAACTAACCTCCTCCCACACAACCAACTAATTTGCTACCAATACTTATTTAAGCTTAAAGTTCCCTAATTTTAGGCAGTTTCCCTCCAACCACTTAACGCGCTCCTACTGGAATTAATTTGTTCTAGATTTTGTGTAACTATTCAATCAATGTGCTCTATTGTTTTGTATGATTATTCAGTGCACTACTACTGCAATGTAAGTCTCTTATAGTTGTCAAATTTGGTGCCTATGTACCAAAGATCTCTCTCTCAACGTGTGATGAGTATTATTAAGATTTTTTATTTGTATGTATTGTATAAACTGTATATTTGTAAATATGATATTCATGTTTCTCCAAACCCATATATTTATAACTTTAATTAAGTAAAAGGAGAACTGTCAAATTACAAGCTTTGACTTACTATTTAAACTGCTCTCATTTTGCTGATAATAATAACTATAATAATAACCTTAATATATTAATTTTCTATATTTTCTTTGTTTTTCCTGAACCAATACCAGGCTATGCTATATATAATTTTAACTCTGATTTAAGCAATTAATGTTACTTATCATTGTTACTTAACTGTCTGTACACATTTGGGGTTTCTTAAGACTGGCATAGAGTCCAGCTTAGCCTATAATTGGCGTTCTAGAATCTCGTGTTCATAACGAGGCTCCTATTATTTTCTTTAGTGTTGTGGGACTTAACCCTGCCCGTAACACTATGAAATGTTTGCTTGAATAATGGAGTGAAATTACACGAGAATATTTCGTTTCTTTCGTAAGTAGGATGCTAAGAATATGTTCTCTAGTAATTAAAGCAAAGAGCTAATATTTGGATGTCCAAAGTATAACGGAATTGTTCTCTAAATCCGTATCTTTTGTTTTTTTCTTCATGTTTATATTATGGTTAGTTTATAATAACAGTGCTGTTTCATTTACTCTACTTTCATGTATTAATTTGTATTATTTTATTCAACATTTTCTAGGAGAAAGGGTAGTATTTATCCCCGGTAGTGTTTATATGCTCATTCTCTAGAATTTTCCACAACTTTTCGCTATACTTCATGAACAGTTCATTGCAGGATAACAAGATTTTGATTCCTCAAGAGGAAAGTATTAATAACTATCCGCAAAATTTCCACATGCCTAAAAGACCTACAAAAACAACAAACTTTCTATTCAAATTTGCGATCAAAAATTATTCATACCTATTCGATATTATAATTAATAGTAAATATCATAACCTCTTTGCTTAAAGATTATTATAGTTTTTAACTAGGTTGCAACAAATATCGGATGAAATTTTTCCCAACTCTTCTCTGCCAAAAGCAATTGTGATGTCAATTACAAAACGTTTATTTTTAGCTTCTCTCAACCAGGAAGGAACTAATTCTGGCTGCATGTTTGGGGGCGTTGTCATGTTGAAAGGCCCATTTAACGAAGCTTGCGAGCATTACCACTTTTCAGATAGTTTTGTAAAATTTTTCTGTAGTATTCTTTTCTCATCGTTCCGTTGATTTAATGAAGTGGACTAACGTCTCTTGCACAGAAATTTCCCCTTAACATAATACATCCACCTCCATGTTAGACTCTTGCAAAACTATTTTTAGGAAGACCAGCCTCACTTATTTTACGTAGAATGCCGAAAATAACTTGGAGTTGTTTTAAGAAACAGGGAGAAGTAATCACGAAATTGAGATTCCTCTGCGGGACGCAGGAAGGTTTAATCAATGTAGTGAGACGAGAGAAACCCAGGACAATCTTCCGGGGTATAAACGGGTTTCCGTAATCGTCCTCTGGTCAGGGCGGATTACATGAAGATGATCTGCTGACGAGATCACAAGGGAGAGAGGACCACTTCACGGAGACAGATACTAGGGTCTGGACGGCAAGAAGCTCTGGTTCTTTCTATCTGCTGAGGATTTGCAGACATCACCTTAAATAGGAGCCACAGCCATGGTTAACAACAGCAAGGGCGTCCCAAGGGGATATCGGACGCCGCTTAAGCAAACATGGACCTTGATAATTTCGGCCATCGACGAGGCGAAAGGGAATTAAGCGAGATTCTCAAGGGATATCGGAGGCGGCTTAAGCGTACATGAACCTTGATAATTTGGGGCATCAATGAGGCGATCAGGAAATAAGAGAGATTCACTTCTACCCCAAGAGGGGAAAGATGAGCATGGTAGCTACTAAGGAGCGGGACAGCGTTATCAAACTGGGAGGAAGACGATGGGGGGAAGACAACCAGCACAGCTGGTCTGTCTCAATCAGAGAAATTCTTTGTGATAACAGCGTACTGAGTTTCATGCCCCCACACGCCTCCCTTCCTAAGATGATTCTCACAGGCACGTAGGTAATGGAAAATGTCATTCTCAAGAAATGGGAGAGATAAGAATTGGAGAAAACAATTTACCTGACGGGATACAAGCTAATAGGGGATTCTTTAACTTCGAGCCTACATAGCCGTAAACACACAAAAAAAAATCAATTCATATGAGGTTGTGGAACTTAGAAGTTAACGATAAGTAATAATAATGCCAAAAAAACAAAAAAATAAACATAGTGAACATTACCACTAAGTACAGAAGAAAAAATCATTAAAGGCAATATATATACAGAGGCACAAAGCTTAACACATTTATACAATTGTAAGTACACACCTTTCGGTGACTCGATCTTACGAGGTAGAAGAAAGTTCCTCTATGGGGTTCCTACTAAGAAAGACAACCATACAATTTTCGGAAACTTTAATATAAAATATAGGAAATTGATACTCCATTAACAGTAAACTCCATCGCATGAGTCTATCATTTTGACTTTTACTATTTTTTAAATATACTAATGAGCGGTGATCCGTTTCAATCACGAACTCCTTTTCAAATAAATATATTTTAAATTTTAATCCCAAAACTATCGCGAGAGCCTCACGTTCTATGGTCGCGTAGTTCTTCTCACGCGATGAGAGCTTCCAGCTCGCGTATGCAATCGGATGGCTCCAATCATCATCGTATTGCAACAACACGCATCTTACTCCTTCGTTGCTCGCGTCGGTCCTAATTTCGAAAAGCTTAGTCGGATTGGGGATTCTTAGAATTGGAAAAGAAGTGAGCCTATTTTTAAGTTTGTCAAAGTGGGCGGATGCCTTGGGGTTTTAAACGAGGGGATCTGGAGATTGCTTCTTTAACAGGGCGTAATGTTAAGAAACTGAGTCGGCAAAGTTGTGGACAAAACGCCGGTAGCAAGATGTATGTAGATCCCAAAAAGAAGCGGAGCTATTTCTTCTTACGTGGAAGAGGCATACTGGCAATAGCCTTTACTTTTTCTTGCTGGGTGGTCATTTAGTTTTCTCCGAACTGAAAGCGTAAATAACGAATGGAATTATAAGGAAAATGGCATTTACTAGGCCCAATGGTCAATCCGTGTTCCGGTAACCTCATGAGGAGGAGGCGAAGGGAGACTAGGTGTTGTTCCCATGTACGCGTAGCAACGTACACATTATCGAAATAAAATGACACCTTACCTAAGCCATCCAGCATTCGCCGCAAAAGGAAGACGCCTAAATTGTATTAAGCCCTTCCCAGTGGGGAACGCAGTGTACTTCCGAGCACTATCCTTGTGGGGAATTTTATGATAGGCCTTACCTACGTCTATTTCTGAGATAAATTTGGCCTTTTCAAACAGGTATAGGTTCTGGTCGATGAGCGGGATTGCTTCCGCGTCAAAAAACCGTCACGGAATTCAATCACCGGAAATCTACACACATTCTGAATATTTGATCGAGCTTCCTTACCATTACATTGGGGGAGTAGAAATCAGAGTTGGAATGCTCAACGATACCCAACTTTAATAAATTTTCACTTCTGAATTAAAGGCAAGACGAAGGTGCACAAGCAAGCAGTACGGTTTAGTTCGAACAGGCTCCTGTGTTTTCAGAGAGATGTCATGTACGAAATGACGCGCACATTCTGGCTTTTCCGAAATCACCTTCTCAAATTCAGCTAACTTAGCCAGTTGAGCCTTTTTGCAGGGGTTACAATTGGGGGTTTAAAAGGAGTTCTGGGCGGTTTCTTCACTAGAACAGGGGAGTGAAGGTAGGGGGATGCTCCTTATCTGACTCAATGCAAACTGTCTTTATCAGATTGAGAGGATAGGGCTGAGGAGGGGGGGGGGGTAAGCGGCTTCCATCACCGCTTCTTCGTCAAGTGCAACTATGTTATTAATACATACGCGGCGGTGGTATCGCTTAAGCATGTTTATGTAATATAACTTATAACCGGAGGGGGCCTTCATTAGGTAGTCCACTAGTCCTCATGCTTGAACACTAAAACGTTTTTGCGGTCAATTTGATCGCATTTTGATTTTTAAATGCACGTATCTCATATATTTTTTCCTCAACAAAATTAAGATTAACTGTCTTTACCTGATATATGATGAAGTGTATTGAGCTGAAAAATTAAAAAAATTACTTCATTAGCTTTTGTTATTTGACATGCTATACCTGAAACGACCGAGCGGTCAATTTTACCGCATGTTTTTTCGGTACAAAGACTTGTAGTAACATGCTTACTCCTGTTGAAACGCGTCAACGCTGATACAAAGGGTTACGTGACAGCTTTTCAGTCATTGCTTGCTCTACTGTCGTGCTGCAAACATGTCTAAAAAAGTAACTTTTTCTGATGGTGAAATTCTAAATGTTTTGAGAACGATTCCTCAATCTGAATCTGAAACTGATAATTTATCTCAGACCAGTGAGGAGGAGTATATTACATATATTATTCAAAGTTCATCGTCTAAGTCTGAAGATGCTGCAATGCCAAATAGTGAAAGTTTGGAAAGACGTGGAAGATTTTCAAATACTCCTGTGCACGTAGGACCTTCGTCACTGGTTACTGAGGTTTTGGGTGAGTAAAATATATTCTATTCAATGGCAGCTCACACCTATACATAATGGAGCAGATATTTGTTTGTCTGTCTGTCCGCTTTTTGCCATATATACAAACTTAAGTGTACATATATGTGTATTTAGTAATATATACCTACCTATATATACCAGCAGATCCAGTCAAGCATATACAGTATATAGGTATATAGTGTATATAATATATTATATGATACGTATATATTATATAATAGGGCATTACCCCCAAGCTAGCAGATCGGGCCAATTAGGCAGCATCCACTAGTTATTACAAATGATAGTAATAAACTTTATTTTATGAAAATAAGATTGACTTGTTTATTTCGATATTTTATTCGTATACAGTTCTGAAAACTCGATTTTTCATATATTTTACTGCTATTATTACAGCTTCTCTTTTACTATAATATAGAAATATTCTGAATTATAATTTTAGACGGATAGAATCCTTCCCATGTTACTTTCAGAGAAGAAATAGGACGTGGAACGAATGAAAGCATTCAAAGTGCTGCAACAGTAGGATTAGGAGAAATTGGGACAGTTCTCACCGGCAAGGATGGTACACAGTGGGAAATTATGAAACCAAATAAAAATGATACAGAAAGATTTGGAGCTCAAAATATTCCTCGGGAATTACCTGGGCCTACACCACTTTCAAAACGACAAATTATTGAAGCTAGTGTTCTGAGTTCTTTTAGGTTGATGATTGATAATTTCATTATCAAACACATACAAAACTCTACTGAAACTGAAGCTCGCAGATAATTGCATTGTGACTCTTGGACTATATCATGTGAAGAAGTTTATGCTACTATAGGCATCATGAATGCACGAGGGGTTCTAGCTAAAGGACAATCAGTGGAAGATCTCTGGTCAAAACAATGGGGTGTTCGATACTTCCGCAAATCAATGACACGAATGCGTTTCAAACAAATCATGAAATTCATCAGATTCGATATACGATCAACACGATCTGCTCGATTGAAAACAGATAAATTTGCTATGGTATCCCAAATTTGGGAAAGATTCATTGGGAACTGCATTGCTTACTATAAACCAAGCGGCAATATAGCAGTGGATGAGAAGTTGATCCCATGTAAGACTAGTTGCTCATTCGCACAATATATTGACAGCTAGCCTGATAAGTTTGGTATCAAATTTTGGTTGGCAGCCGATGTAAAGTCTAACTACTTGGTAAATGGATTCCCGTACATTGGAAAAGATCAAGCTCGTCCTCCAAATCAACCACTCTCTAAATACGTGGTTCTCCGTTTAATAGAACCATACATGGGAAAAGGTAGAAATGTGACGACTGATAACTTTTTCACGTCAGTAAAACTAGCTGAAGAACTACAGGCAAAAAGTATGAGTATCGTAGGTACAGTAAATCGTATTAGAAGAGAAATTCCAGAGACCATTAGAAAAACTCGTGAAAACCGGTACAATTCACACATACTGAAGAACAATCAATGCACACTTACAGTGTATCAAGTGACTGTTGAGCAAGGAAAGTAAGCGTGCGGCTCCATCCTACTCGATGTCCCACGAATTGACTTCGAAAATCTTTTCGAAGTAGGTGGTGTAGGCACTGAACTCTTCGCCATCCTTGAATACGGGTGACTTACCTCAAGTGATTTGAGGTGCCTCATTCCTTGAACTAACGGAAAGGGTTTCTACATTATCCCGACTTAACTCTCGCTCTTTCCCTTTTCTCTGCTTCTCTTTGCTCTCTTTCTCTTCTTTCTTCCCTTTCATTTCTTTCTTCGTCCTGGATATAGGCAATTAATTCCTTGCCTTTTAATCCCATAGTTGACCTTATTTGTGGAATATATCAAAGGACGACATCCTTAACAGTACGTGTGCGTCAAGCAGCTCGAACAGACACGGGACACACGACACCGAGTATGGGCTATCACGAAAGTTTTCCTTCTTACTTTAAAGAATTCAACTAAGATTTACCCACAAACAAAAGAAATGCACACCAAAAAAGGAAATATGAAACACCAAAGCGAAACTTTAATCCTTATCGGATTAAAAAATTTCCGTCCTCTTAATCCAGTTTGGGATTTAGTAGAGGGTTACCACCAAAAAAAGGAAACTTATGGACTCGCAAGCACATAATAATTAGTTTCACAATCTTTGAATAACTTTGAGCGAACTTAAGCCAACTCGGTAAGAATAATTAAATGGGGGGAATTGAAATTTAACGGCTTCTTAAGTAAAAAAAATCAATAAATAAAAATAAACATAACCCAACTACGCCTGACACCAGTTTTTAATATAATGATATATAATAATAATAATAAGAGATATACATATTCGTAAGTCGAGGGACGAAGGTGTGTGCCCAAAAGGTCCCTAAAGTTAGAGATGTACGCCAGGCAGCCACTATCGGCGCTGCGCTCGGGTACCATTAGAATGGAGAAAGGTAAGAGACCTTCTACTTAGAGTGCGAAATTATAAGGTTAGCTCTTTAAATGTGAATTTCGTTTGTCGGGTTCGTCTCAAGGGTTATTCGCAAGATAAACACCTCTACAAAAATAAACTCTAATACAAATAATAAGAACAATGGCACAAAGAAATATGGAAATCTAAATAATAATCATATTATTACAGGAAAAAATTAAGGAAACTAGATCCGGGAAAATACATAAGTGATCCAATAAGTCGGATTGAATGAAAGATTTAACAAGTCTATTGGCGTAACACCAAATAGGGAATTCTTCTTAGGACTAAGAACGAGGAAAGGACACCTAGTTATCTCTAGAATATGAACTAGGGATGTGGAAGACCAATGACCAGGTCGTCGTCGATGGGGTCTCGATGCGAAAGCGTCCAGAGAGACTACAAAAGGGGTTGAGATTACTTCGGCTCCAGGGAGAAGTAATAACGAAATCGAGATTCGTCTGCGGGACGCAGGAAAGCTTAAACAATGTAGTGAGACGAGAAAAATCTAGGACAATCTTTTGGGGTATAAACGGGTTCCCGTAATCTTCCTCTGGTCAGGGTGGATTACGCGAAAAAGATCTGCTGACGAGATCACAAGGGCGAGGTTACCACTTCACGGGAGGCAGATACTAGGGTCTGGACGGCAATAAGCTCGGATTCTTTATATCTGCTGAGAATTTGCAGACATCACCTTAAATAGGAGCAGCAGCCATAGTCGACAGAGGGCTGCGTGCAGCGAGGGCGTCCCAAGGGGATATCGGACGCGGTTTAAGCAAACATTTCCCTTGATAACTTCTGGCATCGACGAGACGAAAGGGAATTAAGCGAGATTCCCAAGAGATATCGGATGCGGCTTAAGCAAACATGAACCTTGAATATTTGGGGCATCGACGAGGCGATCGGGAAATAAGAAAGATTCCCTTCTACCCAAATAGGGTTGTCGTAGAATAGGCTCTCGACGATATACTATATATAACTATTCGTTGAGGGAATTATTCTAATATTTCGAGTGCGTGGTAATCTGATTGACCGAGGTTATTAATCTTCAATATGCTTAAGAAGTGGAACTGAGCTCAAGGATAATAATATGGCTTTCATTAATAAAATAGAGTTTTATTAATTAAACTATCAACAACACACAAAAGAAAATGTTTACATAAACGGAGAATGGAAAGGGTCGTGTGAAAATCGGACTAATCCGAGGATTAAGATTTGGAGAGATTTAAAAAGGTAAACAAATAAAAATTAAAGGGGGAGATGGTTCGCTAAACCATTTAAAGCACAGGGTAGCGTTGATAAAAAGGTTAGATAATTAAAGGTAATGCTCAGCTTACGTAATTACAAAGTTGTTGTGCAGAGGAAGACGATGCGAAGGAATCTTCGGTCCATTGGCGATTTCCAGCAGTAGGGTTCTTCGGAGGGTTGTCCCTAGTGAAGGGGAAGGACTGTCTTCGAAGAGTAAGAGTCAAGTGGGGATCGGAGGTACGAGCGATCTTTGTGACAGCAAATCGGGGATGTTCTAGATGAACAATGGAGGTTATCGTTGAAACCAATCGTTCTCTTGAAGAACGTCAAAAAGGGGGAAATTAAATCATCCTGACGTAATGTCTTGGGAATAACAACCGTTTCTTGACGAACGGGCTTGAAGAACAATGGCTGTTCTAACGTTGCTCTCTTTCTCAACAACAGGGGGGGTGAGAACCGTCTCTTGTCAACGGGCTCAAAGAATAATGGCTGTTCTAACGTTGTTCTCTTTCTGAACAACAGGGGGGCCTTGTGGACTTGGCGTCTCGAATGCATGAACTTTGGCACTCAAGGGATATTGTCCTCTTCTGGACAATAATGGTGGATCTCTAGATAGTGAGTTCCAATTGTGCTCAAGGGAGACCGGATCGGCGTGATGCCACGCGAAGATAATCTGGATCTGATCTGATCTGCTTCAATCGGGAAAGCTTTGATATAAATAGTCGAATCCATCCCCTTGACGTAGGGGACAATTGGGGGGAGGCTTCGGGGGAATGCCCCGGTCGCGCCTGGAAAAATACCTTATCTGCCCATAAACCTAGCTCAATCTGGCGAGATCGACGTATGGAGGCAAAACGGGCGAATTAACCTCCTTGATTAAATATTGGCTAAGGTGGGCGATAACGTGCTCTGCTTCCTCTCGCAGATGCACGTGGGTAGCCATGTGTTTCTAAACATGTGATAGCGGCTGAAATTAAGCGGCCTCAGACTGTTCTATCACAAGGGGGAAGATCGACACGGTTGCCACCTGGGAGCGGGATAGCGTTATCAAACTGAGGGAAAAGGGGTGATAAAGACAGACCAGCTACGCTGGTCTGTCTCAACCATAGAAATTCTATGTGATAACGGCGTATTGAGTTTCCTTGCTCCCACAAGAGATATTAAAGTACATTTTGATTTCGTTAAAAATTCTAAGTAAATAACAGAGATAATTTTGTTTTAAATGACATATGACCTGAAACTTTAGCCTCTTCATTGCTGATATACAGCAATAGATTATTCCCTTAATCTTGCATTTTAAGCAAAGACAAAAAATCTGAAATCGGCAAGACAATATATTTTCAGCTAATCTATGTTGTACAATGTACCTTAAGGTTATCTTCTGATATGTTATCCTCGTTTGCCAGTGCGGAGAAACTTGAAACTTGGAAGAGTTTACGAAGAGCTAAATTACGTTTTAATAATTGTAACTTCGAGAGGAACAATGTGAACGCTAATTTGAGTTTGATGAGCTGAATTAATCACATTTCCATTTAGTTTCAAATTTGCTTAATTAAACTTTGAATATAGATCTGAGAAGTAAGCATTGTTATAGGTTAAGTTTCTTAACCTCACATAGAGGAGAAATCAGACTCTTGGAGGAATTTATGCACTAAAAACGTTACAAATATTCATACGTCTTAGTGCCTATATATAGAAAGTTGAAACCAAGAAACTTGTTTTATTTTAATGTTGTGATACGATGAATCCTCTGTCTAACACTAAGTATTTTCGGTAAATGTTGTTATTGGCTAAAAAAGTGTACTAAAAACACAATGGGTAGAACTCTTTTTCCCCGAAATTTATGAAGCTACGATGACGGTCTATCATGAATGGCGCGACATATATTGCAAAAGTAAGAATGTTGATAAGGGTTCTCTTTTCCTTTCTCTTATCTTCCTTTGCTTGTAAGTTCTGAGAGTCTTATTTGAGACCAAATCGTGAGAATTGGGAGTCGAAAAACTTAATTAATGACATTCAGTATGGTTTTCGGTGGCCGCACCCATGTTAAGTAACTTGTTTTAATTTTTTTACGAAATAATTTCCCCCTTTGACCAGTACATATATATATATATATATATATATATATATATATATATATATATATATATATATATATATATATATATATATATATATATATTTATATACATATATATATATATATATATATATATATATATATATATATATATATATATATATATATCGTGGTACACGAACTGTTTAAGGACTGTTCGCAGGGATTAACGATCGACAAGGAGATCAAACTCCAGGCTTCGGGTTTAAAATTCTTAATAATCAGACAGAGTGCATAATTGGTTGGCGAGATTTACTTGAATAGGCCGAGGGTATCGTTCAAGGTTAGTTAAAGATGAAACAACAAAAATATAATTTTATTTACAAATATAAAAATAAGAATAAAAATAGGCAATGGCAATTATTTAAAATGAAATAGTCTCTTGATAATTATGATAATTATGGATTCTCAAATAAATTGAATTAATTAGCGTTACTATGCTCAGAACAAATTTGGGAACATGACAATACTAATAATTAAGGAGGTTTCAATCTTCGAGGGAGATAAGCTTGTGATGAGGCAAGTGGGGCACAATCATGATGAGGCAAGTGGGGCACTTTGGATGAGGCAAGTGGGGCCCGTTCCGGATGAGGCAAGTGGGGCACGTTCCGGATGAGACAAGTGGCACACGATCCGGGTAAGGCAATTGGGGGCACGATCCGAACCAACCTTCCGAAGAATAGCGATGAAGATAGCCAATCTTCAAAGATTACGTTCGACGGGGAAATGTGGGATTACCCATAATTCCACTGGAAGAGGAAACTTCTTTTCCTAAAAGGTAATCGATGGAGATTTTCTTCGGTTCGATCAAACGAAGGGATCCTGTCGAGCAACTTCAAAGGATTGCCGTTCACAGAAGCTACCAATTGCCTTGGGTAGATTCACGGCAGAGAAAGACTTGCTGTCTGATAAACGCTAACTGGACTTCGAGTCAAGACAATGAGGACGACTTTGAGGTGCGTATGGGACTCACCGATCTCAAGTCAAAACCGAGTATTTATATGAGTGATCCGGAAAGGGAGAAACAGAGCAGGGATTGAGGAAGCTCCAAACATCTAAATCCATAAGGCTGACGAAAATTCAACTTTTAGCGGCAAGGCGCGAAAGAAACAAGCAGCTCGTTCTCTCCTCGTCGCCGGGGGAAGGGTTCTGGACATATTCGCAGTATTGGGGGATAATTCCCCTAAACGCTCAGGAAAAAAGAAAGATTGATTGGAGCTAGTACTTTCGTTATCTTAATAACATTTTTAAACTCACAATGGTTTATGAAATAGAGAGACACTATATTTATACATAGCAATGTTTTCCCTGTAAAATCAGATGGTGAGATTTTTTTCAGGGCCTCTGAACAGTTTGATTTGATTAAGAAACTTGGGACTGGATCTAAACAAAACAAACTGGGGCTAATATTTACTTTCCTCTTTTTTGTGCGGGAGATTAGGAAAGATAAACAGATACAGTGTCACCCTCAAAAAACAGGCCCCAAATTTCGATAGGCTTCATTTCCTAATTTTCTGCAAGGATTGAATGAAACTTCTGTGATAACTAGTTTATTGTGTTTAAAAACATTATATCAAAACATGAGAGTCTTTGGACTTTTCTTTTTTATTCTAGATCACATGTTCGAGATTACATCCATTTAGCTCTGTGCATTTCTTGAGGCACAGCACAAAGTTGTCCATGACGTCCTTACAAACCGACCGACTAATGGCTCTGATCTTCTTCCTGATAGCTTCCTTGAGTTCCCTGATGATCCTGGGTCTCCCTGCGTACGCTCTGTCGTTAAGATAGCTCAAGAGAAAGAAATCTGGGTGGCTAAGGTCTGGGCTGTGAGGTGCCCACTTAAAATCAGCCTTGAGACTGATCACACGGCCACCAAAGTTCCCTTTCAGCTTGCTCCATCTTGTTGGAACTAGAACCCCTCCCTAAACGACAGGAACAGCGTCTGCAGCTCCCTTTTGAAGGTTTTGAGAACCTCAATCTACCGCTCCTTGTTGACTGGTCACTGTGGCGCCAGATTCCTCAAGAATAATGGTACGATGATGTCTCTAGCTGAGATTGCAGTCCATACTGTGCACTTAGGGGAGTGTAGGGGTTTAGTGGGTACCTTATTTGGTCTGGAGGTCCCCCAGAAGACATTCGAGTTACCTTTCCTTCGAGATGGGAGTGAGTTTCATCTGAGGTCCAAAGGAGGTTAAGAAAAGCTGGGGTCTCCTGAAGTAGTATGTTGTGTAAAGGCTCTGTTTTTCTTAACTTGCGGTTATAGAATGTTTTTTTAGCTTTATACATGCCGTTTGCGGGTAACACAGATTAAAGGCAATCTTTTCAATTTTTGTAAATTCTTGGTTTATATAGTCAGGACTACATATTCTGAGTGCCCTAGGATACATGGAAAAAAATACTGATGTTTTAATATTTTTAGAATGACATAAATAAAAATGGACATAGGATAAATTATTTGTCGGTTTCATGAAAATAGAAAACTTAACCAAGCGAGCCGAATTGTATGTAGACCTGTGCCAGGTCTGACATATCGTAGACGGAATTAGTAGCGCTGTCTGGTTTTGGAACTCCAAAGAGGTTATGACTCTGATTATATCCGAGGTACTCGTAGGTTCCAAAATTCCCGCCTTTACGAGTTCCTGGATGCAGAGAATCATATTTCGGATGAGTGCTCTGGAAGTGCTGCTAAGTCTTGGGAGGAATATCTTTATCTGCTTCCCTTAGATGTTTTGTGTCATCTTGTATTATCTTATTCAGCGTTTGGCAAGGCGAGGGTAGTAAAGGTATCTGTTTCGATTCTCGTCTCTATGGAATACTTTCGAACTTTAGGCAATCGGTTACTTTCCATTAGGACAAAGATTGCAACAACTAACTACGTCAATGCTAAACTAATAGTGTATGTAGGAACAGGTAATTTAAAAACAGATAAATAAGAGAGTACAAAAGGTTATGCACGTTGACGTAAGTAATGGATCCATCTTACTTTCGGAATGATAAAAAAGTACTTTTACAGTACTAATTTTATAGGTGTCCTGACCAGAGAATATTTTAGGTTCCCGAGACCACTAAAGACTACCTTAAAGCATAACTCCATTGTAAGTTAGTATAGCAAGAGACCGTATCCAATCGATTAATCTTACAGCCATGAAATGAACTGTATGAATTGGGTAGTTTAACCTTCACATTTGCCGTCAAGGTACAGAGGATCGTTTTCACCAATCCGTGAGGTCATGGGATAATTTTTCCCCTACCAATGAGGGCATGGGATCATTTTCACCCATACATGGGGGCACAGGATCGTTTCTCCCCCACCCAATGGTTATGGCATGGGATCGTTTTCACACACCGGTGGAAGCATGGGATCGTTTTCACCCACTGGTGAGGGCATGGGATCGTTCTCACCCACTGTAGGGGCATATGATCGTTTTCACAGACCGTTGGAGGCATGAAATCGTTTACACCCACCGGTGAGGGCATGGAAACGTATTCATCCACCGGTGTGGGCATGGGATCGTATTCACCCACCGGTGGGAGCATAGGGTCGTTTTCGCCAACAGATCTGGGAATGGGATCGTTTTCACCCACCGATGGGAGCATTGGATTGTTTTTACCGTACGGTGGGGGGATGTGATCGTTTTCACCCACCGATAGGGGCATTGGATCGTTTTCAGCCAACCCAGCGATGGGGGCATGAGATCGTTTTCACCCAGCAGGGGAGGCATGAGATCGTTTTTACCCACTGATTGGGACATTGGATCATTTTCACCCAACGGTGGGGCCATAGGATCGTTTTTAACCACCGGAGGGGGCATGGGCTCGTTTTCACCCAAAGGTGGGGGCTAGAAGATCGTTTTCAACCACCGTTGAGGGCGTAGGATCGTTTTCACCCACTGGTAGAGGCATGGGATCGTTTTCACCCACCCGTGGGTGCCTGGGATAGTTTCTAACAACCGGTGGGGGCATGGGATCGTTTTCACCCACCGATGAGCGCATGGGTTCGTTTTCACCAACCGATGGGGGCATGGGATCGTTTTCACCCACCGGTGTGGCAATGGGATCGTTTTCACCAACCAGTGTGGGCATGGGATCGTTTTCACCCACCGGTTTGGGCATAGGATCGTTTACCACTACCGGTGGGGGCATGGGGTCGTTTACATCCACGGATTGGGGCATTGGATAGTTTTAACACATGGGTGGGGGTATGGGATCGTTTACCCCCACCGGTTATGGCATTGGATTGTTTTCACCCATCAGTGAGGGCATGGGATCGTTCTAACCCACCGGTGGGAGCATGGGATCGTTTTCACCCTCCAGTGCGGGCATAGGATCCTTTGCATCAACCGGTCGGGGCATGGGATCCTTTTCACCCACCGGTGGGGGCATGGCATCCTTTTCACCTACCGAGGGGGTCATAGGATAGTTGCACCCACCGGTGGGGGCATGGGATGTATGTTTTTCACCCACCGGTGGGGGCATGGGATGTATGTTTTTCACCCACCGGTGGGGGCATGGGATCGTTTTCACCCACCGATGAGGGCATGGGATTGTTTTCACACACCGTTGGGAGCATTGGACCATTTACACCCGCCGGTTGGGGCATGGGATAGTCTTTGCCCACCAGTCTGTGCATGGGATCATTTTCGACCACAGGTGGGGGCATGTGATCGTTTTCACCCACTGGTGGAGGCATGGGATCGTTTGGGCTCACCGGGGGGGGCATGGGATCGTATTCACCCACCGTTGGGAGCATTGGACCATTTACACCCGCCGGTTGGGGCATAGGATCGTCTCTGCCCACCAGTCTGGGCATGGGCTCGTCTTCACCCACCGGTTGGGTCATAGACTCGTCTTCATCCACCGGTAGGGGCATGGGATCGCTTACATCCTCCGGTGGGGGCATGGGATCGTTTTGACCCACCACTAGGGGCATTGGATCGTTTTCACCCACCAGTGGGGGGATGGGATTGTTTCCACCCACCATTCGGGGCATGGGATCTTTTTCACCCCCCAGTGGGCATGGGATCGTTTTCACCCACGGATGGGGCATGGGATCGTTTGCACCCACCGGTGGGGGCATGGTTTATTTTCCATACACTGTGGGGGCATATGATCGTTTTCACCCACCAGTGAGGACATCGGATTGTTTTCACCCAGCGGTGGGGGCATGGGATCGTTTTCACCCAACGGTTGGGGCACGGGATCGTTTCTGCCCACCAGTTGCGGCATAGAATCGTTTTCACCCACCGTTGGGGCATGTGATCATTTTCACCCACCGGTGAGGGGATGGGATCGTTTTCACACACCGTTAGGAGCATTGAACCATTTACACCCGCCGGTTGGGGCATGGGATCGTCTTTGCCCACCAGTCTGTGAATGGGATCATTTTTAACCACGGGTGGGGGCATGTGATCGTTTTCACCCACCGTTGGGAGCATGAGATCGTTTCTGACCACCAGTCTGGACATGGGCTCGTCTTCACCTACCGGTTGGGGCATAAAATCGTCTTCATCCACTGGTGGGGGCATGGAATCGCTTACACCCCCCGGTGGGGCATGGGATCGTTTTGACCCACCACTGGGGCCATTGGATCGTTTTCACCCACCAGTGGGAGGATGGGATTGTTTTCACCCACCATTCGGGGCATGGGATCTTTTTCACCCCCCAGTGGGCATGGGATCGTTTTCACCCACTAATGGGGGCATGGGATCGTTTGCACCCACCCGTGGGTGCCTGGGATAGTTTCTAACAACCGAGGGGGCATGTGATCGTTTTCACCCACCGATGAGCGCATGGGTTCGTTTTCACCCACCCATGGGGGTATGGGATCGTTTTCACCCACTGGTGTGGCAATGGGATCGTTTTCACCAACCAGTGTAGGCATGGGATCGTTTTCACCCACCGGTTCGGGCATAGGATCGTTTACCACTACCGGTGGGGGCATGGGGTCGTTTACATCCACGGATTGGGGCATTGGATAGTTTTAACACATGGGTGGGGGCATGGGATCGTTTACCCCCACCGGTTATGGCATTGGATTGTTTTCACCCATCAGTGAGGGCATGGGATCGTTCTAACCCACCGGTGGGAGCATGGGATCGTTTTCACCCTCCAGTGCGGGCATAGGATCCTTTGCATCAACCGGTCGGGGCATGGGATCCTTTTCACCCACCGGTGGGGGCATGGCATCCTTTTCACCTACCGATGGGGTCATAGGATAGTTGCACCCACCGGTGGGGGCATGGGATGTATGTTTTTCACCCACCGGTGGGGGCATGGGATGTATGTTTTTCACCCACCGGTGGGGGCATGGGATCGTTTTCACCCACCGATGAGGGCATGGGATTGTTTTCACACACCGTTGGGAGCATTGGACCATTTACACCCGCCGGTTGGGGCATGGGATAGTCTTTGCCCACCAGTCTGTGCATGGGATCATTTTCGACCACAGGTGGGGGCATGTGATCGTTTTCACCCACTGGTGGAGGCATGGGATCGTTTGGGCTCACCGGGGGGGGCATGGGATCGTATTCACCCACCGTTGGGAGCATTGGACCATTTACACCCGCCGGTTGGGGCATAGGATCGTCTCTGCCCACCAGTCTGGGCATGGGCTCGTCTTCACCCACCGGTTGGGTCATAGACTCGTCTTCATCCACCGGTAGGGGCATGGGATCGCTTACATCCTCCGGTGGGGGCATGGGATCGTTTTGACCCACCACTGGGGGCATTGGATCGTTTTCACCCACCAGTGGGGGGATGGGATTGTTTCCACCCACCATTCGGGGCATGGGATCTTTTTCACCCCCCAGTGGGCATGGGATCGTTTTCACCCACGGATGGGGCATGGGATCGTTTGCACCCACCGGTGGGGGCATGGTTTATTTTCCATACACTGTGGGGGCATATGATCGTTTTCACCCACCAGTGAGGACATCGGATTGTTTTCACCCAGCGGTGGGGGCATGGGATCGTTTTCACCCAACGGTTGGGGCACGGGATCGTTTCTGCCCACCAGTTGCGGCATAGAATCGTTTTCACCCACCGTTGGGGCATGTGATCATTTTCACCCACCGGTGAGGGGATGGGATCGTTTTCACACACCGTTAGGAGCATTGAACCATTTACACCCGCCGGTTGGGGCATGGGATCGTCTTTGCCCACCAGTCTGTGAATGGGATCATTTTTAACCACGGGTGGGGGCATGTGATCGTTTTCACCCACCGTTGGGAGCATGAGATCGTTTCTGACCACCAGTCTGGACATGGGCTCGTCTTCACCTACCGGTTGGGGCATAAAATCGTCTTCATCCACTGGTGGGGGCATGGAATCGCTTACACCCCCCGGTGGGGCATGGGATCGTTTTGACCCACCACTGGGGCCATTGGATCGTTTTCACCCACCAGTGGGAGGATGGGATTGTTTTCACCCACCATTCGGGGCATGGGATCTTTTTCACCCCCCAGTGGGCATGGGATCGTTTTCACCCACTAATGGGGGCATGGGATCGTTTGCACCCACCCGTGGGTGCCTGGGATAGTTTCTAACAACCGAGGGGGCATGTGATCGTTTTCACCCACCGATGAGCGCATGGGTTCGTTTTCACCCACCCATGGGGGTATGGGATCGTTTTCACCCACTGGTGTGGCAATGGGATCGTTTTCACCAACCAGTGTAGGCATGGGATCGTTTTCACCCACCGGTTCGGGCATAGGATCGTTTACCACTACCGGTGGGGGCATGGGGTCGTTTACATCCACGGATTGGGGCATTGGATAGTTTTAACACATGGGTGGGGGCATGGGATCGTTTACCCCCACCGGTTATGGCATTGGATTGTTTTCACCCATCAGTGAGGGCATGGGATCGTTCTAACCCACCGGTGGGAGCATGGGATCGTTTTCACCCTCCAGTGCGGGCATAGGATCCTTTGCATCAACCGGTCGGGGCATGGGATCCTTTTCACCCACCGGTGGGGGCATGGCATCCTTTTCACCTACCGATGGGGTCATAGGATAGTTGCACCCACCGGTGGGGGCATGGGATGTATGTTTTTCACACACCGGTGGGAGCATGGGATCGTTTTCACCCACCGATGAGGGCATGGGATTGTTTTCACACACCGTTGGGAGCATTGGACCATTTTCACCCGCCGGTTGGGGCATGGGATAGTCTTTGCTCAACAGTCTGTGCATGGGATCATTTTCAACCACAGGTGGGGGCATGTGATCGTTTTCACCCACTGGTGGAGGCATGGGATCGTTTGGGCTCACCGGGGGGGGCATGGGATCGTATTCACCCACCGTTGGGAGCATTGGACCATTTACACCCGTCGGTTGGGGCATAGGATCGTCTCTGCCCACCAGTCTGGCCATGGGCTCGTCTTCACCCACCGGTTGGGTCATAGGATCGTCTTCATCCACCGGTAGGGGCATGGAATCGCTTACATCCTCCGGTGGGGGCATGGGATCGTTTTCACCCACCACTGGGGGCATTGGATCGTTTTCACCCACCAGTGGGAGGATGGGATTGTTTTCACCCACCATTCGGGGCATGGGATCTTTTTCACCCCCCAGTGGGCATGGGGTCGTTTTCACCCACGGATGGGGGCATGGGATCGTTTGCACCCACCGGTGGGGGCATGGTTTATTTTTCATACACTGTGGGGGCATATGGTCGTTTTCACCCACCAGTGAGGACATTGGATTGTTTTCACCCAGCGGTGGGGGCATGGGATCGTTTTCACCCAACGGTTGGGGCACGGGATCGTTTCTACCCACCAGTCGCGGCATAGAATCGTTTTCACCCACAGTTGGGGCATGTGATCATTTTCACCCACCGGTGAGGGCATGGGATCGTTTTCACACACCGTTGGGAGCATTGGGCCATTTACACCCGCCGGTTGGGGCATGGGATCGTCTTTGCCCACCAGTCTGTGCATGGGATCATTTTCAACCACAGGTGGGGGCATGTGATCGTTTTCACCCACTGGTGAGGAAATGGGATCGTTTTCGCTTACCGGTGGGGTCATGGGATCGTATTCACCCACCGTTGGGAGCATGGGATCGTTTTCACCCCCCAGTGGGCATGGGATCGTTTTCACCCACTAATGGGGGCATGGGATCGTTTGCACCCACCCGTGGGTGCCTGGGATAGTTTCTAACAACCGAGGGGGCATGTGATCGTTTTCACCCACCGATGAGCAATAAAATTTTTAATTCCTGACCTCAAAGTTGATCTGTGGCATAGGCGAGCAATAAGCTCCTTATGCATCTTATATAAAATTTTTAACAATGCAGATCATCCACTGCATCACGATCTGCCCAATTTATATGCCCCTCAACGAGTTACCAGAGGTGTACTAAATGCCAATAGTAGGGCCTTTACGCCTATGAGATTCAACACAACACAGTTTTCAAGAAGTTTCATTCCTAACACAACTAAACTGTGGAATGAACTTCCTAGTGTTGTTGTTGAGTCCTTGGAACTTCAGAAATTTAAAGTGGGTGCTAATACATTTTTAATTAACAGAAACTTATAACTTTAATATTTTATTCATTATCCACACATATATAATATTATAATATTTTTAACATTATAGCATTTAATTTTTTTTTTTTTTTTTTTTTTAATTTTCTATTTATTTATTATGTTTTTCTTAATCTTTGTTTCGTTTTTTCCATACCAGGTTTCTTTCCCCGCTGGGGCCCTTGGGCTTATAGCTATTTGCTCTTCCAGTTGGGGTTGTGGCTTGGAACTTTAATAATAATAATAATAATGAGCGCATGGGTTCGTTTTCACCCACCCATGGGGGCATGGGATCGTTTTCACCCACTGGTGTGGCAATGGGATCGTTTTCACCAACCAGTGTAGGCATGGGATCGTTTTCACCCACCGGTTCGGGCATAGGATCGTTTACCACTACCGGTGGGGGCATGGGGTCGTTTACATCCACGGATTGGGGCATTGGATAGTTTTAACACATGGGTGGGGGCATGGGATCGTTTACCCCCACCGGTTATGGCATTGGATTGTTTTCACCCATCAGTGAGGGCATGGGATCGTTCTAACCCACCGGTGGGAGCATGGCATCCTTTTCACCTACCGATGGGGTCATAGGATAGTTGCACCCACCGGTGGGGGCATGGGATGTATGTTTTTCACACACCGGTGGGAGCATGGGATCGTTTTCACCCACCGATGAGGGCATGGGATTGTTTTCACACACCGTTGGGAGCATTGGACCATTTTCACCCGCCAGTTGGGGCATGGGATAGTCTTTGCTCAACAGTCTGTGCATGGGATCATTTTCAACCACAGGTGGGGGCATGTGATCGTTTTCACCCACTGGTGGAGGCATGGGATCGTTTGGGCTCATCGGGGGGGGCATGGGATCGTATTCACCCACCGTTGGGAGCATTGGACCATTTACACCCGTCGGTTGGGGCATAGGATCGTCTCTGCCAACCAGTCTGGCCATGGGCTCGTCTTCACCCACCGGTTGGGTCATAGGATCGTCTTCATCCACCGGTAGGGGCATGGAATCGCTTACATCCTCCGGTGGGGGCATGAGATCGTTTTCACCCACCACTGGGGGCATTGGATCGTTTTCACCCACCAGTGGGAGGATGGGATTGTTTTCACCCACCATTCGGGGCATGGGATCTTTTTCACCCCCCAGTGGGCATGGGGTCGTTTTCACCCACGGATGGGGGCATGGGATCGTTTGCACCCACCGGTGGGGGCATGGTTTATTTTTCATACACTGTGGGGGCATATGGTCGTTTTCACCCACCAGTGAGGACATCGGATTGTTTTCACCCAGCGGTGGGGGCATGGGATCGTTTTCACCCAACGGTTGGGGCACGGGATCGTTTCTGCCCACCAGTCGCGGCATAGAATCGTTTTCACCCACAGTTGGGGCATGTGATCATTTTCACCCACCGGTGAGGGCATGGGATCGTTTTCACACACCGTTGGGAGCATTGGGCCATTTACACCCGCCGGTTGGGGCATGGGATCGTCTTTGCCCACCAGTCTGTGCATGGGATCATTTTCAACCACAGGTGGGGGCATGTGATCGTTTTCACCCACTGGTGAGGAAATGGGATCGTTTTCGCTTACCGGTGGGGTCATGGGATCGTATTCACCCACCGTTGGGAGCATGGGATCGTTTTCACCAACCCGTTGGGGCACGGGATCGTTTCTGACCACCAGTCTGGGCATGGGCTCGTCTTCACCCACCGGTTAGGGCATAAAATCGTCTTCATCCACCGGTGGGGGCATGGGATCACTTACACCCCCCGGTGGGGCATGGGATCGTTTTGACCCACCACTGGGGGCATTGGATCGTTTTCACCCACCAGTGGGAGGATGGGATTGTTTCCCCCCACCATTCGGGGCATAGGATCTTCTTCATCCCCCAGTGGACATGGGATCGTTTTCACCCACGGATGGGGGCATGGGATCGTTTGCACCCACCGGTGGGGGCATGGTTTTTTTATCCACTGTGGGGGCATATGGTCGTTTTCACCCACCAGTGAGGGCATCGGATTGTTTTCACCCAGCGGTGGGGGCATGGGATCGTTTCACCCACCGGTTGGGGCACGGGATCGTTTTTGCCCACCAGTCGCGGCATAGAATCGTTTTCACCCACCGTTGGGGCAAGTGATCATTTTCACCCACTGTTGAGGGCATGGTAACGTTTTCACCCAACCCACCGATCGGGGCAATGGGATAGTTTCACTCCCTGGTGGGGGGCATGCAATCGTTTTCACCCATCGGTGGGGCATAGGATCTTTTTCCCCCACTGTGGGGCATTAGATCGTTTTCACCCACCGGCGGGGACATGGGATCGTTTTCACCCATCGGTTGTAGCATGGGATCGTTTTCACCCACCGGGTCGGGCACGGGATCGTTTCTGACCACCAGTCGGGGCATGGAATCGTTTTCACCCCCGTTAGGGCATGTGATCATTTTCACACCCTGGTGAGGGCATGGCAACGTTTTCACCCATCCTACCAATGGGGGCTTGGGATCATTTTCACCCAAAGGTGGGGGCTTGGGATCGTTTTCAACCACCGTTGGGGCGTGGAATCGTTTCTAACAACCGTTGGGGCATGGGATTTTTTTCACCCCCCAGTGGGCATGGGATCATTTTCACCCACCGTTGGGGGCATTAGATCGTTTTCACCCACCGGTGTGGCAATGGGATCGTGTTCACCAACCTGTGCTGGCATGGGATCGTTTTCACCCACCAGGGGAGTCATAGGTTCATTTTTACCACCGATGGGGGCATAGGATGGTTTTCACCAACCGGAGGGCGCATGGGATCTTTTTCATCCGCTGGTGGGGGCATGGGATCGTTTTTGCCCAGCAGCTGGGTTATGGGATCGTTTTCACCCACCGGTGAAGCATGTAATCGTTCTCACCCACTGGTAAGGGCATGGGATCGTTTTCATCAACCCACTGATGGGGGCATGTGATTGTTTTCACCCATCAGTGGAGGCATGGGATCATTTTTTCCCACCGATGGGGGCATAGGATGGTTTACACCAAGCGGAGGGCGCACGGGATCGTGTTGATCCACCGGTGGGAGTATGGGATCGTTTTTGCCCAGCAGCTGGGTCATGAGATCGTTTTCACCTACCGGTGAGGCATGTAATCGTTTTCACCCACTAGTAAGGGCATGGGATCGTTTTCACCCAACCCACCGATGGGGGCATGTGATCGTTTTCACCCATCAGTGGGGGCATGGGATCGTTTTCACTCAGTGGGGGCATATGATCGTTTTCACCCATCGGTCAGGGCAGGGGATCTTTTTCACCCACGGGTTGCGTATGGGATCGTTTTCACCCACCGGTGCGAGCATGGGATCGTTTTCACCGACTGGTGGGGGCATAGGATGGTTTTCACCAACCGCTGGGAGCATTGGATCTTTTTCAATCGCTGGTGGGGGCATGGGATCGTTTTTGCCCACCAGCTTGGTCATGGGATCGTTTTCATCCACTGGTGGGGCATGTACTCGTTTTCACACACTGGTAAGGGCATGTGATCGTTTTTCCCCATCAGTGGGGGCATAGGATGGTTTTTACCAACCGGTGGGCGCATGGGATCGTTTTCACCCACCGGTGTTTGCATGGGATCGTTTAACACTACCGGTGGGGGCATAGGGTCGTTTACATCCACGGATTGGGGCATTGGATAGTTTTCACACATGGGTGAGGGCATGGGATTGTTTACTCCACCAGTTGTGGCATTGGATTGTTTTCACCCATTAGTGAAGGCATGGGATCGTTCTCACCCACCGGTTGGGGCATAGGATCGTTTTCACCCACCAGTGCGGGCATAGGATCCTTTTCATCAACCGTTGGGTCATGGGATCCTTTTCAACCACCGGTGGGGGCATGGGATCCTTTTCCACCACTGATGGGGTCATAGGATAGTTGCACCCACCGGTGGAGGCATGGGTTGTTTTTCACCCACCGGTGGCGGCATGGGATCGTTTTTACCCACAAGTGGGGGCATGGGATCATTTTCACTAACGGATGGGGGCATGCGATAATTTCCCCCACCGGTGAGGGCATGAGATGTTTTTCACCCAGCGGTTGGGGCATGGGATCGTTTTCACCTACCACTGGGGGCATGGGATCGTTTTCACCCACGGGTGAGGCCATGGGATCGTTTTCACCCACCAGTTGGGGCATGGGCTCGTTTTCACCCACCGTTGGGAGCATTGGACTATTTTCACCCGCCGGTTGGGGCATGGGAATGTCTTTGTCCACCAGTCTGGCATGGGATCGTTTTAACCCACCGGTGGGGGCATGTGATCTTTTTTACCCACTGGTGAGGACATGGGATCGTTTTTACTTACTGGTGGGGGCATGGGCTCATCTTCAACCACCGGTTGGGGCATAAAATCGTCTTCACCCACCGGTGGGAGCATGGGATCCTTTACACCCCCGTTGGGGGCATATGATCAATTTGACCCACCGGTGGGGGCATGGGATCATTTTTATTGACCGGTGAAGGCATGTGATCGTTTTCACCTACCAGTCGTGGCATGGGATCGTTTTTACACCCCAGTGGGCATGGGATCGTTTTCACCCACGGATGTGGCCATGGGATCATTTGCACCCACCGGTGGTGGTGTCGGGTTTTTTTCATCCACTGTGGGGGCATATGGTCGTTTTCACCAGTGAGGGCATGGATTGTTTTCACCCAGCGGTGGGGGCATGGGATCGTTGTCACCCACCGTTGGGAGCATTGGACCATTTTTACCCGCCGGTTGGGGCATGGGATTGTCTTTGCCCACCAGTCTGGGCATGGGATCGTTTTCACCCACCGGTGGGGGCATATGATCTTTTTTACCCACTGGTGAGGACATGGGATTGTTTTTACCCACTGGTGGGGGCATGGGCTCATCTTCAACCACCGGTTGGGGCATAAAATCGTCTTCACCCACCGGTGGGAGCCTGGGATCGTTTACACCCACTAGTGGGGGCATGGGCTCATCTTCACCCACCGGTTGGGGGCATAAAATCGTCTTTACCCACTGGTGGGAGCATGGGATCGTTTACACCGCCCGTTGGGGGCATGGGATCGTTTTGACAAACCGGTGGGGGCATGGGATCATTTTCACTGACCGGTGGAGGCATGTGATCGTTTTCACCCACCAGTCGTGGCATGGGATCGTTTTTACCCCCAGTGGCATGGGATCGTTTGCACCCACCGGTGGGGGTATGGGTTCTTTTTTATCCACTGTGGGGGCATATGTTCGTTTTCACCCACCAGTGAGGGCATCGGATTGTTTTCCATCAGCGGTGGGGGCATGGGATCGTTTTCACCCATCGGTTGGTGCACGGGATCGTTTCTGCCCACCAGTCGCGCATAGAATCGTTTTTAACCATCGTTGGGGCATGTGATCATTTTCACCCCCTGGTGAGGGCATGGTAACGTTTTCACCCAACCCACCAATCGGGGCATGGGATCGTTTTTACTCACCGGTGGGGGCTTGCGATCGTTTTCACACATCGGTAGGGGCATAGGATCTTTTTCACCCACTGTGGGGGCATGAAATCGTTTTCAACCACTGTCAGGGACATGGGATCGTTTTCACCCACCGATGGGTGCATAAGATCATTTTCACCCACAGCTGGGCGCATAGGATCGTTTTCTCTCACTGATTGGGCCATAGGACCGTTTTCACCCACCGGTAGAGGCAAAAGATCGTTTTCACCCATCGGTGTTAGCATGGGATTGTTTACACCCACCCGTTGGGGCACACGATCGTTTCTGACCACCAGTCGGGGCATGGAATCGTTTTCACCCACCGTTGCGGCATGTAATCATTTTTACACCCTGGTGAGGGCATGGCAACGTTTTCACCCATCCTACCCATTGGGGCATGGGATCGTTCTTACCCACGGATTGGGTGAAATCATCATTATATTATATTTATTAATCAGTAACTTATCGTAAAATTCAGTAAACTGTATTCAATTGGATAAAACTAAAATACTACTGAAATAATATTTCAGCCCGAGCCAAAATAAATTTGTGTAGGGTCATGAAAAAACAAGTTTGGGAAACACTGTTGTAAACAGAAGTTTCTTCATAAAATTAGGCTGAATGAAGGCCTTGCAGGGTGAAAACGTCTGGAAGATAGTAAAGTCTAAAGTGATCTTCCTCTTTGCTCGGTTGCTTTCTAGAAATTTCTCCTAGATCCTGTCTGTCGTAAATGACCGGCCACTTTCTCCAATATCATTTGTTCAGAAAACTCTGAATTTAATCGAGAGGTTGATCGGCCTTATTTGTGGCATGACTGGATTGCGTGGAAGATGTGAGGTTGAAAAGGAAATAATGTAATACAGTGTTTGCCAAGGCCATTCAAAGCGTTAGATTTAGCGGCTTATAGTAAGCTAATGAATCATGCAATAAGAGGTATAGTGATCATGAGGAGACAAATGTTTTGTTAGATGAGCAAGAAAGACCGCGAGTTTCTTGTAAGGGCAAATATGCGGTCCTGTGATTGGGTTTGAAAACTACATCTATTAAAATTCAACCAAATTACAGAAATTAATGCGTTGTTACACGAAAGAATAGTAATATCCTTCTTTTTTTTAAGAAAACAAAGTAAAATGTGAGAGCATTAATTGTCCGGGAAGGAAGTTTAGCGTTAAAATTCTTAGATGTTTTGTCTGACATGTTTGAAAGAAGTGGAAATTTGCTGATGAGAGAGGCAAGTGCCGGGTATCTAACTTTCCAGGCGACACGAAACCCATTTAAGAAAACGAACAATTTTAACAGAATAAAACCGAAAACGAAAGAGTGGGTAAAAAGATATAAAATTCTGAGATTTAATTTAACGATTCAGTTGCAATCTCTACATACAAATTGGCTGTTCACAAAATACTAAGAATAAAAGTTTTGTTTATTTTTAATTAAACTTTTTAATATACATGTTACAATACAAAGATTTGTCCGATAAATAACATTTATTCAAGCAAACCAAACATTATATTTAATATTCGGTGGAAGCAAGTCGATATATGCAGTGCCTGGCCTACCAATAACGTTAATTAAATTAACAGAATTTTAGTATTCATAAACATCATAACTACAAAATATCTGTTTATTCACTGAGCAAATCTATATAAAATCCTGTATAAATCTCGAGTTTTAAGAAAAGGAACAAATTGCACTGATTATTCATAGATATTCATTCTGAAATTAAAGTATGCAATTTTACTAGTCAAGGAAAATTAATTGCAGGAAAAAAGGTTATTGCAAGCGCTTTTTTTAATCAAGGCCTCGTCCAACGCCACATTTTCTAATTAAAAGTGCTTAGATTCAAAATTTTCCTGCATGTAATCTTCATTCTAGGTTTTAGGCAAATATTTTTAGCTTTTCTCAATATTCTGCGATATATTTTAGATGTTTCGTCTAAAGTATTTTGAATCATAACTGATTTTCCATGTAGAGTATATGTTTTAAATGTTGTGAGAGTTAACCGAACTGACACATAATTGGAGGAATAAAGTTAATCATCAGAAATTACATATATCGGGTAATAACAAGTTCCGGGTCACTTTAACTTATTGCTTTCCAAAACAACAACCGAACACATTGGTTCTTTTATTTGCATTATTATATATAGCTCTCTTTTACATCAATACAATACAAAGGCTGTAAATATGTAAATTATCTTACCATCATCTGGGCCAGTTTACTTTGGCACAACTAACAATTTCCGTCGCTAGTAGATGCATCAAAAAGGAGCACAGTAACATATAGCTTCCCATCCGAAATCACTTTTAAGATACTGCTTCTTATTTCAAATTGATTTGAAATATTGCCTGCGCTTTAAAATCGCTTCGCTTTAACATATTGCTTCTAAATGGTAATCCCTTTAATATAAAGTTTCTCACTAAACTCGACCTTTAAAAATTCCCTCACGTTTTAAGCAAATATCTAATCTAGATTTTATATACAAACTTGGCCAAAATTACGAGTATGTGGCAGGTATGAAAAAATAGAGAATAAGAATGAAACTCATTCACATAATAATTGAAAACAATAAAATAAACAGTCAAGTATATCCCATCTATTATTAGTATTTTATGTTTTCTTTTTGCTTTTAAAACAACTTTAAAGCGTTTTTGCATATTGTGCATAATTGGTTTGGGAAACTTTCTGCCTCTTCTGATGTAGCTGGCAGCAACAAACAAAGAGATATCAAGACACACATTGATAAGAATATTATTAGAAGCTTCGTTCAAAGGATGCAAGGCTAGAAGGAAACCGTGGCTCTCTCAGGTGAACAAGAAGAAGCGGTTGTCTTGGCCAAAAGAGCAGAAAGATTGAACTAAATTTGTTTGGTTTGATGAAAGCAACTTTGAGATAGATTCCTCACATTAGTTTCCACCAATTTATTACGCTTGTACACATTTTTCTTGGAATATAAAGGTGATCATAAAAATTTGTATTTCTCATCAGATCTTTAGAACTCCTGGAGATGTTTATGCTCATCGAAGAGTCCGGGAAGCTTACCATTCGAGATGTGTTGTCCCAACAGTAAAATTTGGAGGTGGCAGTGTAATGGTTTGAGGCTGCATGTCGTCTGCAGGTTCCTGATTGTTTTTTACTTGTGTGGGCCGAATGAATTTCAACACTTACACCAGCATGTTAGATCAGGTTTATCAACCTTCCATATGTAAAACTTTCATTGATGACATACTATAGGGTGTAATCTTCCAATAAGAGAAATTGCTCCATGCCACACATCTAGAGTCTCAAAGGGTTGGTTTGAAAAGAAAGTGGTGACGTTGATGGAATGACCTCCTCAACCTAATTGAACATTTGTGGCCACACTTGGCTACAAGAGTGAGGGTGCACAAATGTTCCTAAAAAAGTGAATTAACAGCTATAATTCATGAAGAGTTGCAGAAAATTGAGCCAACCACCTGTGCATCTTAGTCTCAAGTATGTAAAAACGCATAAAAGCAATTATAAAATCAAAATGAGAAAATATCAAATATTAATTATTGATAGAATATACGCAAAAATGTTTATTTGTATTATGTCAAGTATGAAATAAATGAGTTTCAATCATATTCTTCACTTTTTCAGACTGCCCTATAATTTTGGCCAAGGCTGCACATTTGCTCATATTAGTCATCTTAAATTTCTCAGAAGATTTCAGACGACTGTAAGCTAACTATGATTATAATTATTTATATGGTCTAAAAATAGCCTTACAGTCTTAGATGACTGCCCCTAAGGTTTGTTGTGTTGTGTCGTAAAGTAATGATATTTTTTATAACAGATGTTAATGCGAATACTTTTGTGATATTGATGATAAAATATTTAATTAATATAAAAGCTAATAAAGCAGGAAAAATAATAAAATAAATGTGAGATCCATGCCTTCTAACAAAGGAGTTTCGATAATACTGATTGAAATACTGCAATAACTAAAATATTTACTAAGTTTAATTTGTTTTATTGGTAAAGGTTCGATCTCTCAACAAATATTAATATATTAAATTTTCACTTTCTAAACGAAATTTAGCGTAAATTGTGAAATGACAAAGTGTGGAAACTGTACTTTGGAAGTTGTTTCATTATTAAAAGAGCAATAATTGCTATCTGAACTACTCAAGATTTGACGGTTATATTGATTACAATTGTATAGATTTAAAATATTTGCAATTGTGTGTATGTGACAGTCGTTTAAAAACTCTGAAAAGGTTTAAATATAATAACAAAATATATTTTCCTATAGGATGTGTTGAATTAAATTGGAGTTAGTAGTCGAAGTTTGGCCAGACTCTTATACTCATTAAATCTTTGAATTCAATTATTGCACTCTGTCTTGCCATATATTTGTTAAGCAAACAAATCGGTCTTTAAAACATCCATAATTCTTTGCTTTTAATTTTATTACCGAATCACAACATGGGATTCTCTTTGCTTATAATAAGATTCAGAAAATAGGTTTCTATCACATATGGTTACAACTGTTTATTAGACCAAAATCGAGACCATACAGCAACTCACAAATTTCAACATGGCTTAATTTCGGTCAGAATTAGAAACGACGTTTTCATTTGGCTAAGCTGAATGATTAATAGTTACAACGAAAATACACAAATTATTACATAACTAACAAGCAGATTGGTCCCTCTCAAACAAAGATTTGCCTACGTATGTCGCCGTGAGATCACATGGCTCCAGAGAAGCACAAAGTGAGCCTGGCTCTCATCTGCTAACAAATGAATTCCCCTGTAGCTGAGGAAATTCCATTTCGCACTGGCTCAACGCCCGAGCTTCCATGCAGGTGTCACTAGGATTTCCCCCAGAGAATACAGTATGGGGAACCTTCGAGGAAACATATTTTGTAGGGAAACCAACAACCCAAACTTTGCCATATGGTACTTGCACAAACAGGGCCAGCAAATAAAACCGCCTGCACAGAGGAGTAAAGTGGATAGTTCGCATTCCAAAGACAAGATTAAGCCACTAAAACTACTCTTCTGGTCGCATGCCTTTCAAGCCATTCAGTCTCAGATTCACCTCGCTGACTCTGGCCTCATTCATTACGAAGAGCTTCGCCTCTTGAAATAGCTCACCACGATTTTCCATCTACCAGTCTAGACACACGTAAATAACCGTAGTCAGCTGATCATGGCGAGCCTTAACTTTCATGGCCACACCTTCTTTCGGACACTTGTGTTGCTTCTTTTCAACAAGTCTGTAAGTAAAAGTACTTCCAGGATCACACAACCGTAATTTAATATTTGAATTTCATGCTTCTATAATTCTTATCCTTTTCAAAAATTAAACTCTTTAATCTCACTTTATCCACGAACATCATTGCAGATTTTAATCTTGTATTAAATGTTTAACTAACCATTATTACATAAGAAATTCCTTTAAATTTCTTATGTAGTAAATAGAGAGTTGAAGCCAATCTTATTCTACTTACAATCTTGTTGAAATGAAGTGTCGATGCAAGCATCCTCATTTTTCTCAATTTATACAAGTGGTACCAGAAGCCCCACAAATTGGTAGCAGTATTGATATTATCACAGCAATAAACTCATGAGAATTAATGGCTAAATTGAGATGGGAATAAAACCTCGTTTCAGAATAAGGTTATAGCTTTGTAAAATTCTTTAAAACAGCTAAAATGGGACGAGATAATACCCTTCTTTTGATGGCTAACATTACTTTTTTATCAGCATGGTTTTGGACACAATGCCTCTAAGAAATCTGGTAGTCACAACTCGGTTAAAAATGTTAAAGAGGGACTAATGGATGTTATTGATACAAAAAGAAAGGGAGAGTGAAATAGCAATGAGAATCTATCAGGCAAAAGGTTGATAAGGAGAGATCGGCAAAGAAAGAAGTGAAGCTAGTCTTAAAATTTTAAAGAAAATTTTTGTTTTGCTTTTGTAGCATCGAATCCTTCTTTTTCTCGTTTTAGATCCTTATTTATAGTTGCATCTTGGTTATTTAGTTCAAATGTTGAGTTAAAATTTATATTAGTCAATCAATTTAGTTTTTTTAAATATCTCAATACGTTAGTCGCTCAGAGGCAGATCTTTCAGTGAAAGTAAATAAAGGTGCATCAGTGCTTTTGTCTCCATGTATGGAGACCCGAATTATAACGCATACTCCGAATAAGGTCATAGCAACGCTTTGTATAAAGGAAGATTAATAAATTTTATTTAAATGCAAAATGTTTAGCTTTGTCTCTTAGAATCGCAGCGGTCTATTGTGAAGCTACAGTACACTGTTTAGAAAATTTTAGATCATTCGAGATTAACCTAAATGATTTTCCATGTAGACTGTACTTAAAATTTGGCCACCCATATTATTGTCTTCTGAAATTATCTTCTCAAATTAGAATCGAATATTCCGTTTTCTAACCATTCTATTAATTTATCATTCTTTTTTGCCATTTTTCACAATGACTATGATATTTTGTCCTAATGCCATTCATGTCATCATAAAATTTTGAAATTTACACAATACATTTGTGTTAAGGGTATAAGAACAGTTTCCTGCGGATGGCCTCTAGTGGCTGATGCCCATATTAATAATAATAGAGGTTTTATATAGCTACTTCAAGATCTTGAAGGCTTCGCATGGCGCCCGTTTATCGAGTATGAAAAGGCCCGACAGAAGAGGTGGGTATTCAGAGCCCGGTTGAAAGATTCAGGCGAAGAAAAGAAGCGTATGCTAGGAGGCATAACATTCCACAGCTACGAGGCAACTACAGAGAAGGTACGATCACAGAGGCAGTAGAAGCGAGTGCGAAGAACCAAAAGCAGGAGGGCACTTGCCTAGAGAAAGACTCTTTGTTATCTGAACATAGCCAATGTGGATGACAGGAAAGGAGGAGTTGCGGTGTTTAAGATTGTAAATGTGAAAAGGACTTTAAAAGTAATTCCAAATTTAATGGGCAGCCAGTTCAGTTCATGAAGCAGGAGTGTGTTACGAGAGAACCGTCATCTATGGAAGAGAACTTGAGCCGCCTAAGTTCTGAAAACGTTGAAGGGGACAAATTGTAGCGATGGGGCTCTAATGAGAAGGAAATTACAGTAATCAAGGTGGGAGATAACCAAGGCATGGATGACTATCTTGAAACTGTTTCGGTCAAAGTAAGCTTAGATACGACTGAGGTTACGGAGAAAGCAGAGTCGAGTTGCTGATATTAATTAACAAAATGCGATTTGAAATCTACTTGACTGACAAATGAGACACCCAGGTTTCCAATGTTGTCAGAGAATGCGATCGGAAAGCTACCCAGATTGAGAGAGCCGGGCTATATTTTTACAGCGAGCTACATCCGCTAAGGTGACCATCAAAAGAACGGAGGACCTATTTCCATTAACAAATCTAGCTACCTGTTTTTCACCCACCACATTCCATTCATATACATGGGGTTGTTGTGTGTATATCGTTTTAGGGATGCACATGTCTGTTATTAGTTGCCTATTGTTCTTTTTCCTGGTGTTTTTTTTCTGTCTTGTTTCTGTGTTTTTTCATTGGTCTGTATTATGTGATGGGCGTTCCCTACTTATCTTTGTACCTTATATAATGTTGTCTTCTCTATTTTCATGCTATTCCGTGAAAAGGAACTTGCAAATATAGTTCGAAGTGCTTGGATTCATCATTTCATTTATTTTCCTGTGGGTATATATATTAATATATATATATATATATATATATATATATATATATATATATATATATATATACACACACACTCCAAATCCTAAGTGTGGTCGGCAGAAGTGGGTATTTTCGCTAAAATATATTGCGGTACTTCAGTTCAGGAAAAAAGTATATATACTCGTATTATATGAAAAAAGTAAAGTTACTTGACAATTTTTTCATTTAAAATTACATAAAATAACTTCAATTATCTTATTGATTAGATAATTATTTTATATTAGATAATTTAACAATATATAGTCGTTTTATATTATACTTATAAAAGAAAAAAATTGGGGAAGCAACTCCATTTTCTTTTATAATACAAAGTCGTTGAAATATAAATTACTTAACTTTTCAAAATAAGTGGATTCGAAGCAACTAGAAAATATGCAAGGGTTGTATGATTCTATTCCACGGAGGATAACAGCTGTACTAAAGGCAATGGTGACCCCTAACCTTATTGGTATCAAATAATATAATGAATCGGTCAAATGTTCATATTTGTGGGGGAGGCTTTAAGCGTTATAATACGAGGGGTGGTCAATAAGTTTTGCGAATCGGTAGGGCAAAACAGAGGAAGGGGGATGGCTGTTTGTGGGGGTGTTAGGACAAGTTATGACAAGTCAGGACCGGCAGCCGCACGCTCCTGCCTCGTCTATTTAAGAAGCAGTAGCTGATCACAGATCGTTAGTCACAAATTTTTCAACAATGGAGAAGGTTGAGCACCGCGCAGTGATCAAATTTTTGACCAAGGAAGGCAATGCAAAAGAGATCCATGAACCCTTACCTTTCTCGATCTTTTTATTCATAGAACACCGACTGGTTTTAAATACTCAATCTATCGCAAACCTACTAATTCAAACTCTTATATTCATTTTTACTCTTCGCATAATCCCAAACGTTCCGTTTTTTCCTCTATGTTTTTACGGGCTTTACGAGTTGTTAGTCCTGAAAATATGGATTCTAAATTCTCTAATATCTTTGAAAGTTGCCATAAACTATGTTACCCTTATCCCTTTCTTCTAAACTGTCTTTTTTCTGCAAAAAAGACGTTCTATAATACAGCTCCTGCTATCCCTTTTAATGTTAAAAACATTTTGGATTTACCCTTCTCTGTTTGTTTCATTGACCTTACCCGTCTTTTAAAAATCTTTAAAATTTCAATTGCTTTCAAATAAGAGTCAACTTTATAAAACATTCCAGTTCACAATAATTGTAATAATATTGGGGGAGTCTATTCGGTTGAATGTTCTGTTTGTCCAAGTAAATAATTTGGATAGACAGGAAAGCAATTATCTTTCTGTATTAGTCAGCATAAATACAATGTTAGGAGAGCTGTAAATAATAATGCGTTTTTTTGTGCATATGTCCAAAAAAAAACCACTTAGTTAATTGGAATTCAGCAAAATTTATTTTTCGCTCAAATGACTCAATTAAAAGAAACTTTGTTAAATGTTCATGTATAAGCCAATTTAATAACTTATCAGTTCCTCTGTCATTTTTAAAAATTGATGCTGTTATAACAAACTCATTCTTAAAGAAATTAGTTTTGAAATAGTTTCCTAATTTTTTTTCAATTTTCATTTTTATGGGCACCCTGTTTGTCAATTTAATTATAAAATTAATTTTGTATTAACATTATTTTATTTCTATTCCTCTCTCCTTACCCCTCTCCCCTACGTATCTGCTTACTTCTTGTGTTTGTCTTAAATTCCCTCTTTAGACTATCGCTTTATCCGTTAATCGTTTTAACTCTTTTGGCTCTGTTCTTGACTCTTTCCTGCCTCTTTGTTTGACCTTGCTACTTGTTATAGTTAAATCTTAATGTAAATTTACCCATCCTTCTCCTACTTCTTCATTGGTGATTTCTTGTCTTAGAGGTGGTCCTTCATTTTTTACTAGCTTATATATACCCTTGTTATATTATTTTATCTTGTAGTTATACTTGAGAATGAACTGAATAGAGTTCCAAAGTACTTGGAAGCACCGTTTCATTTTTCCTGCGGGACATTGCATTCATTGCGAACCTCATACGCTACTTTGTGAGTTATTCATTTCATATATATATATATATATATATATATATATATATATATATATATATATATATATATATATATATATAAATATATATATATATATACATATATATATATATATATATATACATATATATATATATATATAGGGTCTTTCAATAAAGTCGCTCAATTTTTAAATGTGAATAAAACAAGTTGTGTGTGATATATGCACTCAATTTATTTTAAATTTAAAAGTACATTTTATGGCATTAAGTGTGAAATATGAGGTCATTCAAATGTCCGCCGCGGCTTCGCTTGGTGAAACGTATTTGGGAGACCCAATTCTCGATGACTTTGTCGCATAAATCTGGCTGAATTTTCTGGATAGTGTTCGTTATGTTGACTTTGAGGACATCAACTGTTTGCAGAATATTCTGATAGACCTGCGATTTAAGGTAGCCCCAAAGAAAGTAGTCTAATGGCGTTAAATCGCATGATCTCGGTGGCCAGTTAACGTCGCCGCCGCGATCATGCGACCCTGCCCTGAAATAGCTTGTGCAAAATGTCTATAGTGGCGTGCGCAGTGTGGCACGTAGCGCCATCCTGGTGGAACCACATGTTACTAGTATCCATATCAAGCATATAATCCAGTTAAGGCCACAAGAAGTTGCTTATCATCGATCTGTAGGTCTCGCCGTTGACGGTTATGGCAATCTCATCTTCGTTCTCAAAAAAATACGGACCGATGATTCCGTTAGACGAAAATCCGCAACAAACAGTGACATTGTTGGGATGCAATTGGTGCTAATGTATCTCATGTGGATTGTTTTCGTCCCAAATCCGACAATTTTTCCGGGTCACAAATCTATTAATCCAAAAATGGGACTCGTCGCTGAAAAGGATAGAAATCACGTAATGCGCGGAACGTTTGTCAAACGGAGCACTGATTTTGATAATAACATTTGATGATTTGCACACGTTGTTCAACACTATAACCTTCCATCGTGACTTGCCAAGTACTATTGAACAGTTTACAGTGAGGTTGCCAGATTTCACTTTAACAACATGGCCACTATCGCCTGACAAAGCTAGAGCGTCCTTGTTGAATGACCCTTTATAAATATATATATATATAGAGAGAGAGAGAGAGATAGTGTGATGGTATGGAACGTACACACTCACATGCCGCCAGGCGATCGTGGGAACGAAAGAGATTTGTCGTCTGAGTTGACCTTCATCTCCTCCCCCCCCCCCTTTCCCCTACATTCTACCGCTCTCCTCCGCCTTCCCTCTGATCTACTCATTATCCGCGCCACCCCCCATCCCCAACAGGCGACAGGAAGTCTGACGGAAGAAGGCCTATCTCACAGAGAAGCCTAAATTCTATTTGCCTTCTTTATGATACCGAGGAGATTGTCCAGAAGGCGCCGCGATAAGCGAATTGTCGTATAGGGAATCTCTCTCTCAATTTCATACAGTCCGTGGTATAAATGGGAACGCTGTTCATCCCTCAGCAGAAGTGTTCCGGACCTAGTTGCGTAATCCTCACGTTGAGCGAGAGTCGTTGCCGCAACGTATCGACTGCCAACGCGCGCCCGCTGAGTCAACCTGGTCGCTGTCTCAAAGAGTTGCTGAGGCAAATCTCGCCCCGCAGAGTCTGTGACTAGAATAATACGCTCTGTTGCTCAACGTAACTTGAGAAAGAAAAAGGAACATCCAAATAGTTACTGGAAGTAACTATTTGTTAGTGTCACATCCAGTTAGGAGTGAGCTAACCGGAACTGCAGTCAGCATCCCTGAACCCGTCGTCTTATCCCCCATCTCCCCGAGAACTCGTGTTAACGCTACCCGAACCACCCCGTCTGGACCTGAGTAGTCGTCTCTCCAATCCATCACAATTAATGGTAATCTGTAAACCCAGTGTCCCTCTATTCTTAAATTACCTTTTTAATTAACAGTGATTGATACTCCCATCGAGTAATTATAAATCTAGGCGCTTAACGTCAGTGTTATCCTCCTTTTTTTTAAGGAGATTCAAGTGAGTCATTCCCTGATATTATTATTTATAATTGCTGTCAATCCAGACTAGTCTGTGTTCAATATTTAATCCTTATTTACCTAAATGCCCGTTTAACTATTACTACTAATTATTATTTTGTTGTAAAGTAAAGTTTATTTTTGTAGTGTGTTTATTTGGTGGCTCCTCCTTTTTCACGCACCCTTAGCAAGACTTTAATTAAGAATCCCTTTGGCTAATTTATTTAACCTGTATTATGCACTCTTAGAATTCAACAATCACAAACCTCCCCCCAGTAACAAGTGGGACTTTTATAGTGAGAATCCTAGCCGTGGCACAACCCGCCTCTAACCAGCCTTTGCACGTTCAGTAGGAATTAAAGCCTATATGTATATATATAATGATCGTAGTTGAGTCATAGGGTCTCAATACCATTGACTTAAACAAAAGCGGTGTGTCCAGATCAAGGACTAGAATAATTATTGGACCGGACTATGAGCAATTCTACGACTCTACGACAGAGAGAGAGAAAGAGAGAGAGAGAGGGAGAAATATCTAGTAACCTCCAAAGGAAATAAAACAAACCCAACACTCGCTAATCTCGTTTATGGGGGATATCATTAGTGAAGCGATTGCGTTCTTTTTTATAATTAGGTATATCTCTTTCTCCTTTCCTTCAGTTGTGTTTAGATTTGCTTGAGGAGGAAACAGTTGTTTGTAGATGTCTGGGGAGGGTTTTACGGGAATAGGAGGTTGTATGCGATGGATGGGCTCCATCTTAGTCGGGCAGGTGTTGAGGTTCTATGGGGGGAGCTGGATAGTGTGATTAGGTCCTTACGGGTGGGAAACTAGAAGCTGTTAGAGGTAAGGGAATAACAGGAATAGAGGGCAGGTGTAGGAAATGGAAGGGATGCAGTGATAGAGGAATAGCTAGGGGAGAGGGCATACTGATGCGTTATAGGGGGACTAATGCACAAGTGAATAAGCAGATAACTAGGAATAAAAAAGCACAATGCAATGAAGATGGGAATAATAAAAAAAACTTAAAAATATACTACACAAATGGTCGGAGTATAAGGAATAAGATAGATCTCTTAAGAGCGTTAGCAAGTGAAGAGAATTTTGATATAATTGCGATAACAGAGTCATGGCTTGATTTGGCAGGTAATCACTTTAAACCTGAGGTTGAGATTGAGGGCTTTAACATGTTCCATACAGATAGGAATAGGAAGAGAGGAGGAGGGGTTATTATTTATATTAAAGATAATCTCCAGTGTTGTGTAAACAGTACAATTAAATTAGATGATAACACAGAGTCATTATGGCTAAATGTAAAGGAAGGTAAAAACAAGCTTGTCTTAGGATTATTATACAGACCACCAAATCTTAGTAAGGAAGCTTCAAATCTTCTGTGGCAGGAGATTGAACGGGCATGTAGAAGTAAGCATGTGTGTATAATGGGCGATTTTAATTACAGAAATATAGACTGGGAAGCTCTTGTGGGTGATCAGGAGGCTTTGGAATTTTTGAATGTTGTCCAAGATAATTTTCTGAGGCAGATTATTAACGAACCCACTAGAGGTAATAATATACTGGATTTAGTTCTGACAAATAGGGAAGAAGTTATTAAGGATACTGAGATTGGAGGAAATTTGGGTAATAGTGACCATTGTGAAATTAGATTCAAGATGAAATGGAATGGGATTGATAGTAGCATGAACAATGTTAAAATTCCTGACTTTAGAAGAGCAAATTATAATGGGCTCATGACTTTCCTGGAGGCAGTTGTACAGAAACCAGGCAATGAAATCAATTCAGGAATAGATTCAATGATATCAGTTAGTGGAGACAATAATCACCAGGAGGAAGAGATTACAATTGAAGAGGAGTATGAAAGAATAATTGAGCAATTAATTACAGGTCAGATGATTAACATTCCATATAAGGATATTAGGACTAAAAATAATGACCCAAAATGGATGACAGATAAAATTAAGCATTATATTGGCATCAAAATGGGCATTTATAGGAAAATAAAAAATGGGGAGAAACACTTAAGGCAGAGATATAATGAACTAGCAAGAGATGTTAAAAAGTTAGTTAGAGTAGCAAGGAGAAATTATGAAATTAAAGTGGCAAATAGGGCAAAGGAAGATCCTAAAAATTTTATCAATTATACAAAACTAAGGTTAGAGATAAAATAGGCCCACTTATAGATTCCAATGGAGAATTAGTGAGTGATAGGGACTCAATGGCTGGAATGCTAAATGACTTTTTTCTCTCAGTATTTACACAGGAGGATACTCTAAATATACCTGAGGTGTCAATGATCTTTCGGGGTAATGATGAAGAGAAATTAAAGGATATATTGATCACAAAGGAGATAGTGACAAAGGAAATTGATAAAATCAAAAGTAGTAAAGCACCCGGTCCTGATGAGGTCTTTCCTAGAATTTTGAAAGAATGTAAGGATGTGTTAAGTGAGCCCCTAGCATGCATCTTTAGAAAATCATTTGAGAGTGGCATTGTGCCAGTGGCATGGAAGAAAGCCAATGTGATACCTATATTTAAGAAAGGGGATAAAACAAATATGTCTAATTACAGACCAGTAAGTTTGACATCAGTGGTAGGGAAAATGATGGAATCTATTATAGCAAGGAATATTAGAGATCACTTGGATAAGCATAAGTTGATAAAAGAATCACAGCATGGCTTTAGTAAGGGTAAATCCTGTCTGACTAATTTGCTGTCTTTTTATAG